>JAVMKO010000004.1:47974625-48582125 GCA_032164245.1 Sternotherus odoratus
ATGAGCATTCCACAGAATGATGATACGTCTTGTATGTGTGGTTATGCTATAGTCAATGCAATGGGCAGGTGAGGGGAAAAGAAAACTTAAGAGGCAATGGGAAAACTGCATCAGGTAAGGCAGCCAGAGATGGTAAAAAATGAAGGGTTTTTATATAAATTAACAAAAAAAACCACCACAAACAAGAACTCATTCACGTGAAAAGGAAATAAAAACTAGTAATTGCTTCAACAATATGGTGTAAACTTCTGCAGGCTCTGAGAGTATCTTCAAAAAACTAAAGAGTTTACAAACTGTTGGCATTTTTCAAATTTTCAGACAAGAATGGAGATGTAAATGCACAGAAGTTAGTTGAAAGAAAAAGTTGGAGAACATTGAGGGGCTTTGCTTGTTTTTCTAAAACCATTAATAGACATTTTATTTAAGGCAAAACTTTTTGGCACTGGTTAAGGTGCCCCAGACAACTTTACCTCCATTCTCCAATATACAGCATTGAAAACTCAAATATTTAAGTTTGAATAGGTTAAATACGGATGTTGTTCTTTTCTGTTTGGTTACCACTTAAAACTTCCAATGCCCCCCACTGGGGATATCACCTTCATATTTTCAGATAGTTAATTCCTATAGGGGAAGGCTACTTAAACACATATACTCAGACATTTTCAATTTGAGTGTCACATTAATAGACAAATTGATAGGCATTTTTACTTAGCTGGTTTTGAGAATGCAATCGATGGACATATCCAATTTCAATGGACAAAATGGAGGTAAGTGTGACCAAATTAAGTTAAAGATACCTGAAAGTCTGTGTTTCCCCATTTGATTAATTTTTTCCATAACTGAATTTCCAAGCTCCCCTCCCAAAAGGTTTTTTATTTTACCCCATTAAGTAGAATATAAAAACAAAACTCTCTTAGCTATTTTAATAAGTTTGTCTGACAAATTCATTAAGGTTTTTCATACACAAATAGATAGGGCCCTACCAAATTCAGGGTCCATTATGGTCAATTTCATGGACATAGGATTTAAAAATTACTAAATTTCACATTTTCAGATGTTTAAATCCGAAATTTCAGGAGTGCTGTAACTGTGAGGTCCAAACCCAACAGAGGATTGTTGGGGGAGGGGGAGTTGCAAACCTGTTGTAGGGGGATCATGGGATTGCCATTCTCACTTCTCTGCTGCCTTGAGAGCTGAACAGAGTGGGGAGGAAGGGGTGCAGAGCTATCTGCAGCAGGGAGAGATATCCAAAACCAGCCCTGCAGGGAAAAAGCAGCCCTGTGCTACCCAGCCCTGCATGGATTAGCAGCTCCCTTTGCTGGGGCACTCCCGGTAGCACATGAAAAATTGATTCAACTCCACAAACCTCCTCCAACTGCAGGGACCTCTGGGGCTGCTGCACCATTCGAGAGTGTCCTGCAGCCAGGGGGAGGCACCCAGAGGTGGGTCTGGTCTTCCCAGTCCCCCTTCCCAGAGCAACTGTGCAGGGGTGGACAAGTCATGTCCCTTCCCAGCCCAGCCAGAGCTAGGAGTCCCCTTTGCTGGGGACCCAGTAAACAACCTATAAAAAGTATTAGGGATGATGCAACAAACATGCCTGCAACGAAATACTGCAGAACACATTGCACGGAATTACTTCTTTTGTACCAATGTACAAAACAGCATCAACATTAGCTACGAATTTATACCAGACTCACAGTGTTATTTAAGTGAGTTAGTGGTACATGGCAGTTAAACATATTAATCTTCCAAATAAATTTCCAATCACTGTCACTAGTGTCAGCTGAAGCATTGGCAAGAACATAAAAAAAGAGGACATTGTCAGACTTCTCCGTTTATTTATCCAATACTGATCCAAGAATGGGCCTCCTAGTGGATAGATCTTTTTCCTGAGAATGCTTTATTAAGAATTGTATCAACAGCCATTGTAACCCTGCCCCATATTTGGAACAAAGGATTTGTTTCTTTAAGCCTACTGTAATGCAGTCAACATTTTCTATTTAATCATCAAAGTCCATTTTCAGCATTATTTGCTTACAGGATCCTACTGAACCAATTAACATTCCTGGTGAAAACAGAAAGCACTATATTTAACTGTAGAGTTTTATACCTACAAATGGTACTGTAGTCTTTTAATGTGTGTCTTCTTGTACTCTTTTGTCCAATAATGGATTATGGCAAAGTCCAGAAAATACACATAAGAAGGACCATCCAAGAAGTATTCAGTGATTCTGCAACCACAGATTTTACCCCTTGTTCTAGAATTGTGCTACCATCTCTTACGGTTGTGGTCACAACCTAAAAAACATCAGTTTCCTGAGAGTCTGCAGATGGCCTGACACAATAGCTCTTGCTGGTGAGGGGTTCCCTATTCAGGTCAATCAGGATCCCAGGAATTCTGCAGCAGCAGAATCTCTACTTCTACAGCACCTCAAGATCAAAGTTTCAGGGTGAGTGCACCTGTATTCCTTTCCATGGTCCCACAACGCCACCAACTTAAAGGTTTCCAGCTCCCAGCACTTTGATCTCTTGGGCAGAGATCTGCATTTTAGTCCCTCTTGACAAGAAGTTTTAATGCCACACAGCATCCTGGGTTTACACTGACACCTCCAGCCAGTGCCTGTGTTTACTTTTTCTCCAAAGGCTATGACTGGGTTACTGCTAGGGTTGCTGACTTTTGACTCACAAAAAAAACCAAACACCCTTGCCCCACCCACCTGTCCCACCCTTCCTCTGAGGCCATGCACCTGCTTACTCCATCACACCCCCATCTTTCTGTGGCTCACTTTCCCCACCCTCACTCACGCTCTCATTTTCACAGGGCTGGCTCTGGGGATTGGTGTGTGGGCTCCAGCTGGGGGTGTGGTCTCTGGGGTGAGGCCACAAATGAAGAGCCGAGCATGCGGGAGGCGGCTCCAGGCTGAGGGAGTAGGCTGGGATGTGGGAGGGGGCGAGGGCTACAGGCTGGGGGTGGAGCTGAGGGTTTTGGAGTATGGGAGGGGTTCCAGGCTGGGGGTTTAGGTTTTGGGATGACGCCAGAAATTATTGGTTCAAGGTGCAGGAGAAGGCTCCAGGCTGGGGCAGGAGGTTGGGGTGCAGGTGGTGACGACTACACCTGGGGGGTGTTGGTTCCGGTGTGGGGCCAAGAATGAGGGATTTGGGGTGCAAGAGAGGGCTCTGGGCTGGGAAAGATGGCTGGAGTTTAGGGGTGTGAGGGCTCTGGATGGAGAAGGTGGTTGGGGTGTGGGCTCTGGGGTGGGGCCAGGGATGAGGGGTTTGGGGTGCAGGAGGGTGTTCCAGGCTGGGACCGAGAGGTTCAGGGGGTGGGGTATAAGGGCTGGGGCAGGAACACCAAGGTGGCGGGGAGGGGCAGGGTCTGTGAAAGCTCCAGCTCAGGGTGTGGGCTCTGGGCTGGGGAATGAGGGGTTTGGAGTGCAGGAGGGGAGGGGGCCGGGGTACAGGCTCCAGATGGCGCTTACCTCAAGCAGCTCCAGGAAGCAGTGGCCTGTCCCCCCTTCAGCTCCCACACCTAGCTGTTAGCCAGGCAGCTCTGTGCTTCCCAGTCCGCAGGCACCACCCCCGCAGCTCCCATGGTTCCCTGACAATAGACACTGCAGAGCTAGTGCTGAGGGTAGGGGCAGCATGTGGAACCCCCAGCTGCCCCTTTGCGTAGAAGCTGGAATGGGGACATGCCGCTGCATCCGGGAGCCATGTGGAGCCACACAAGGCAGGGACCCTGCCTTAGCCCCGCTGACGTGACTTTTAATGGCCCAGTCAGCAGTGATGACCAGAGCCACCAGGGTCCCTTTCCGACCAGGCGATCCAATCAAAAATTGGGTGACTGGCAACCCTAGGTACTGCCTGAAGTAATAGTTCCTTCTAAGCAAGTACATTTATTTTTAAGGTAAAACCATTACAGAATAAAGAAACCAACATGCATACAAGAAAGTAGACATCACCCCCCAACTCCAACCTAGGACTCTGGTGGGTTTTAGTCCTACAACACACACAAATAGGTTTTCCCCCATGGTTACGAGTTGATCCCTCTTTGATCCAGACTCAGAACTAGCATATGCTAGCTTCCCCCAGGAGGAGCTACCTCTCAGGGGTGGATTTCAACCTGACTGAACTGCCTTAATCATCTTTACAGTTATTAGTTCTGGTCATGTGCCACCTGAGACATTTTGCACATTCACTGAGTAGTTCCTGGAAGAATTGTATTAACTCTCTCCCATGCAGTAGTGCACACTCCTGAATAAGCTATTTATTTAAAACAATGCACCCCAAGGATGCACTCTCATACAGTAATATTTGTCACACATGGATTTTTTTATTTTGCTGTAGACAAGTGCCTGACAGTTTGTCATACTGTTCTTGTCAGTTTCACAGCTGCTATTATTTCACATTTTGGCTCCTACTCCCATCAACCCGCAGAAACAGTGCGGGAGTCTCACAACTGGAGGCTCCTCCCCCTTACACCATGGATGACAGCCTGCGCTGTCATGTAGAGCTCACAGCTCCAGAGCTGATAGACAGAAGCTGGAGACCAAATGTGAAATTATAGCAGCTGTGAAACTGACAAGAACGTCAGTTTCACTGCTGGTAGCCTCCCTGCTGTGAACCTGAACCCAGTGCAGGCTCTTGATGTGAGCCTCACTACCACTTCCTGATGGCTGTTCCCAATCACCTATGACAGTTCTAAAAACAAATAGTAGAATTTTCCGGGTACATTCTGAAAAACCATGCTTACAACAACACTCATCTCTCATTCTCAGAACCTCACTGAAATATATGGGGAGGAAGATATTACAGTTTCCCCATATACATTGTTTCTCAATTGAAACTACAGTATTTTTCGCCATATAGGACGCTCCGGCCTATAAGACGCCCCCGAGTTTTTAAATGAAAAAGCCGGACACACACACAAAAAAAAAAAAAAAAAAAAAACCCACCACCACACACAAAAAGCGCCTCGCTCTCCCGTCAGCCCGCCGCGCGGGCGGGCTGCCGGGGGGAACCGGGACGCTCCCGGCAGCCCGCCTGCGGCGGGGAGGGGGGAACCGGGGCGCACATTCGCCCTATAAGACGCACCAACTTTTTCCCCCCCGTTTTGGGGAAGAAAAAGTGCGTCTTATAGGGCGAAAAATACGGTATATGCTTGTGTCTTAATTGTTTGTCAAGGTTTGAAACTTTACAGCACTATATAAATGCTAGCTCTTGGGAAAGCTTAGTAAGATTATGATGCCAGCACTGAACGTGCAGTGAAATGAAAAAAGTAGTAATTATAATTGTTCATGTGGTGTCGTCAGTTGACAGGTTTGGGCTTATGGTGGTGGTTGTAGGGAGGAAGTTTGAGTACTATCTGCCCTAAATATGGAGTACTGTGGGTTAAAAACCATAGTCTCCATTAGCCATACTTTGTACTAAAAAAGGATAGCAAGTGTCTTCTGCTTTATGCACATAAAAGTAGGACACTCAGACTCCTGGCAAATCTCCTACAGGGTTCTCAGCTAGATGAAGGCTCAATGTCTACCATAACAGAAAAGACTGACCACTGAACAAACTTTTAAAAGGCAGCAATATGGTCATGTAGTTGGAGTCAGTAGTACAATACTTATCTGCAGTATAAAATTAAGAACTGGTAGAGCAAAATCTAAATTAGGAAGTTAATAATTCGGTCAACTTAATACAGGCATGTCGCATCATACACAAGGGTTCAGTTCCGCGATTACCACGTAAAGCGGAAATCGCGTATAGCCAAAACCCATTGAACTTAATGGTGGGGGTTTTTTGTTTTGGTTTTTTTCTTCCCCTATTCTTTCTTTTTTTTGCTGATCGCGTAAAGCTAAAATTGTGCATGCTAAATGCACGTAAGATGTGACTTGCGTGTACCCAAAACCCTCATACAAAATATTATGAGCACACCAAAAAGGACTTGTTAGGGAGATACTTGAATGGCAGAAAGTTAGCCAACTGTATAACTGTAATTAGAAATTATGAACAAAGTGATTTTTTTTTCCAGATTGATCCACTTGCAATAAATAGAAACTTTTTTAAAAGATGCATGCATTGAACTTAATGCATGTAAAACTGGGTTTGCCAGAATATATTAAATCGTCTCACATACAGAAACACTGAAGAATGGCAAAATAGCTATTTCACATCTAATGACAAAACTGTAGAGCTTGATTAATGCAGTCATATAATGCAGTCATGCCACTAAATGATCATAAAGACTATTAGGACTGTATAAAAAACACAAAAAGCAATAAATATAATTTGGAAATGTCATTTCTACTCAGGTTAGAATACCATTAGAAATTTAATGAAATGTTTTTAGGAAGGGATTACTGCATTTACCTTTAATATGGAACTGAGTATATGTGCAAGATACACTATGGACATTTTGGTTTCATTATCTAAGATATAACTTCAAATCAAGAAACCAAAACATATTTGGTAGTCTTAAAAAACTGGCAACTTTGACAGTCCATACAAGACAGTTACCAAAAATCTCATTGCCTATCAATCTGAGCTGACCTCACAGGTTTTAAATCTGCCTACTTCCACTTTACCAAGTGCTGACTTTCTGGTCCTCTCCTTCAAACACCTTGCACAATTCTGCCCTTTCCTAACAATCTGATTAGATCTTTCCATGTCTCCCCATATTTCCAGCCTTACTGCCAATCTTGACACTGTTCATCCATTCAACAGTTATCACTGTGCTTTCTTCCAAGCCTCCCCCTAAGTAAAGAATGCCGTTCCTGGTCCACAAACCCACTACTTTCTTTACAGTCAAATCTCCAATTGACATTTTATTAAAACATTCATTTGCACTATGCAAGGAGAAAGGTGTCTAATAATAAACTTGCTACTTTACCCAGAAGTGAGGAGTCAGCATATAAACTTCAAAACTCCTTAAGTGAGACAGACATATTGAAGGCCAATTCCTATAAAAACCTGGAACAATCTAGCTGATTTATAGTGGCTGACTAAGGGCTCGTCTACACTGGCACTTTCCAGTGCTTCAACTTTCTCGCTCAGGGGTGTGAAGAAAAAAAACCCTGAGTGTAGAAAGTTTCAGCACTGTAAAGCACCAGTGTAGACAGTGCACAAGTGCTCCTGGCACTGGGAGCTACACCCTTGGTGGAAGCAGGGCCGGCGATAGGGGGGTACTACGGGTAGAGCTGTACCGGGCCCCGCACTTTAGGGGGGCCCCAGTACAGCTCTACCCATAGTCATCCGGCGCGGCTCTCCCCCGGACGACCGCGCGTGTCCCCGGCAGGAGCAGTGAGCCCGGACGGCGGCAGCGGCGCAGTCTGGAGGGAGAAAGGGCGGGGAGGAGGGGGGAGCAGCAAGGGCGGCTCACGCCGCTCCCGGGCTCTCGCTCCCGCTGCGGCCAGCTGTCAGCTGGGGGGGGGGGGGAGCGCCAGCTGGGCGGGGGTGGGGGACGGCTGGGCTTCCTCCCCCAGGCACTGTCAGCTGGCGGGGGGGGACCGGCTGGGCTTCCTCCCTCAGCCGCTGTAGCTGGGGGTGGAGGGGAGGGCCGGCTGGGCTGGGGGGGGCCCCCCAGCCGCCGTCGGCTGGGCTGGGGGGGGGGGCCCCAGCCGCCGTCGGCTGGGCTGGGGGGGGGCCCAGCCGCCGTCGGCTGGGCTGGGGGGGGGCCCAGCCGCCGTCGGCTGGGCTGGGGGGGGGGCCCAGCCATCAGAGATGGGGGCCCCCAAATTTCTGTCGCCGGCCCTGGGTGGAAGTCGATTTTTAGAGCACTGGGAGAGATCTCTCCCAGTGCTCTGCCACAACTACAGAAGCCATGTTAAAGCACTATCATGGCAGCACTTTAACGTTACCAGTGTAGACTAGCCCTAAGAAACAACCGGGTAAATCACATTTATTAGATCACATTATTATTTGTGTACAATCTTCACCTCACACATGATGTATCCTTTTCCTCTATTCTTGTCTTTTTTTATACTCAAAGCCCATACTGGGACTGAATGTGCCTTATTTTAGGTTTGTACAGATTGTGGATGCTACTAGAAAAAGCTCCATGAATATACAATACAGAAAGTCCACAGGCTCTGCATACAGATATTGGAAGCTTTGGGCCAATGAGAAGGTAAGAGAAAAATTGGGTCTAGCAGCTTGAGGAGGGGAGAGCATCAGAAACACCTAAAACTTGTTTCCAGCATGTTGGCTTAACATTTTGAATTCTACAGTATTGTAGCCTACTGGCCTGTCCCCCCAGCTCAGGAACAAATTGACACTACACCCATAGGCCTTTGCCTCAGGGTTTCTGCTTTATTTCTTCCAAACACCATAAATTCAGCACTTCCCCAGTAACCCGAGGTCTTCTGCAGTTGCATCTATTCCCTACAAGTTCCCTGCTCTGCTGCCTGCCACAGGAGCCAACCTGCTTCCTGTAGCTTTCCTCCATCAACTAAAACCTTACAGTCTTTATTAGTGCTTGTGAGGCAAAACTACAATGCCCCAACCTGTTCTTAACAGGGTTCTGCCTCTGAACAGGGCTGGCCGGCCCCAGGTCCCATGGCATAACAAGGGGGCAGACTACCCTGTTTCACCCAAGGATCTCAGAATGCCTTAACTATAACTTACAAGTCATTTGTCTAGTAGAAAAGCATTATCCACATTTAAAGATGAAAAAACTAAGAATCAGCAAGGTTAAATCACCATCTCAAAGCCTCAGAAGTGTGGTCACAATCAGAATTAGCAGTCAGCTCTAGTTTCTCCTTATTTTGTACCTACTCAGCTAGATTGAGAGCAGGGATAGCTCAGTGGTTTGAGCACTGGCCTGCTAAACCCAGGGTTGTGAGTTCAATCCTTGAGGGGAACATTTAGAGATATGGGGCAAAAATGGGATTGGCAGGTGGTTGGACTAGATCTCCTGAGGGTCCCTTCCAACTCTGAGATTCTATGATGGCATTGCCTCCCATGCAAGGCACAACCTTTCAATGCCCAAATTCCTATTTGCAAGACAAGGAAGCTTACTGACCTCATTAGGAGAGGTGGCAGGCAAGTGTTAAGCACTTCGAGACCCTTTGATAAAGAGCATTATGTGAGTTATTACTTTTGAAAATCCCAAAAGCATTCAAATAATAATAATAAAAAAAAAACAGAAAATACTTAAAAGTATGGAAAAGCAAATAATATCCCCAAGAATCTTAACTCTGCTCTTGCATACTTGTGTACCCCTCCTTGTAAATTAGATATCAAGTATCTCAGCTGTTTTGATGTTCAAAATCTATAAATACTTTGATGGTTAAGAAAGTGTTAAAGACCTCTATGTTATGGCAATTCACTAGTTGAGTTTTCAACCCAGACCATTCCTTAACACTGGGGATGAATACACAGTTTAGGGTGTCAAAAGCTTCAAAGAATTGACCATTGAAGACAGTGAAGTGTTAAAGAGGTAAAGTTTCCAACGAATGCCTGCTCTTGGGAAAATCATATCAGAACGGTAAACTTAGAGCTAAATACGACTGGTATATCTGAAGGAGAAGAGAAGAGAAACTGATTTTGCTGCTTGGTCAATAGAAGTTAACCTGGGGAAGTCTCTAGTTAAATGGGTGAGATTTACATGGATGAATTATGGCTGATGTGTCGCAGTCATATATGGAAACAGCACCCTTGGACATTCCATTACACTTGTTAATATGTTTTGCAATTTTGTAGAATTGAAAACAAAAAATCTTCCCACAGAGCTTAAAACCATGCGTGTTCAAAAGGCTTCCAACAAACTCATTTCTAAATTAACTTAAAAGGGATAGCTTTTTAGAAGCCAAATTTTAGCTGGTCAAGAAGTTTTCTTCAACTGTATTTCCTCTGTCACACAAGGTGAGACTTGTTCCATAAGCCAGATAGCTAAAGATTGATTATATGTACATCCCTTTAAACGTGTGCTGGGGTATTAACCACAGTCAAGTCCAGCCTTTTTCTTCACAGACAAGTTCTCTGAATTCCTGCACATGCAACATGTAGCTGTGATATTTCCTTTAAAAGGAAAGAGAGGTGTAACACTCTCTCACAACACTGGACAAGTCATATGCACCATCATTATAGTGCATGCATTTGAAGTCAAATAAGGTCCATTTCAATGGGATAGTGTATATGACTCCATGTCAGTGTTGAAAATAGTTTATGCAGATGTGTATGGATGATTTTGTCCAAGCCTGTGCCATGGTTCATGGCACAGTTAGGTCTCATTTACGCTACAAGATAGAGCTTCAGTTTAACAGTGTCTGAGATAATCATGTTCTGTTTCTGGATTCTCCTCATCACTGGATTTGGGGTGTAATATGGCTGTACCAGTGGAACAGAACTAAGGAGTGAAAAGGAGAAGCACAACACTTCACAAGCATGCTCAAATTCATTTTTGGCATGACCAAAGAAGGAAGTGTGAAGGAAAGAGAAAGGAGACAGTCATCCTTGGCACAAATACACCCATCATAATTAAGAGTTAGTGGGTTCATATTATGCTAAATTCAACAGAAAGAACACTGAGGAAAGTATTTTGAAAGTATTGAATTGAGTTTTAGCTCCATGCCTGACACTGACTATTGTAGGTAGGCTGAAGTGACAGAACAGGGATAACTACTACAGCTAGAGGGGCAATCACCAGTGATCTAGAGAAGATTATGCTTTAGTTACAGTACACACTTTTGTTTAATCTGAAATGCTGCTTTTGAAACTGGATTAGCAGAGTAAAACATTAACATAAAAATTCATCTCAAGCTAGGCCAAACAATGCACAGCTACTGATGAACTAGTGGCCTACTTTGAAGCTGTGGTAAATGTAAAGGTGCTCTTTTTATTTTAATCTGCTCCATCTTTTCCTTTTTCACAACTGAGTACAAATAAAAAAAAAGTTTCTATAAGGAAAAACCCTTCTTCATAAACCCATTATACTAGTGTCCCAGTGGAGTACGAATTTGACAAGAAAAAGAAGTGCCCAAAATTAATTTCAAAAGGAGATGGTCTGACAAATGTGGGGGGGGGGCTGTTTTAAGTAAGTTATGGGAAATAATTTACTCTAGCCTTCTTCCTTAATACAAAGTCAATAAATTAGATCACATTCTTGAGGTACTGACATTTCCTTACCCTCTCCCCCCCCCCCCAAAAAAAACAATGTTTTTCTGTCATCACATTTGCCTATTGGCTTGCTCTTAATTGCAGTAGAAACTATGGCCAAGATCCTGCACAATCTCTTGGGGCAGACCTTTTAATGTATGAAAGAATAGGACCAACAGTATATGTGCCTCTTGGAAAATGAACAGGCCTTTAAAAGAAAGTCCACAAGAGATCACATACAGACTGGGAAAAGGGGAGGAAAGCAAGCCAAATAACTGTCAGTCTAGAAGCTTTGACAGTGTTATGTCTAACAAGTGATTAAGAAGTGCCAAAAAGTGGTCCTCTTCCTTTACACATGGGCAAACCAGCTCTTGTCCTCTTCCTTTTCATAACTTACATATTGTAAGGTGACACTTCAGATCACAGCAACAAAGAAAGACCAGAGTGTTTGACCTTCCTGTGTTTGCTGGAGAAATGCTTAGTCAACTTAAACCTGTGAGCAAAACCCTGGCACAAATTTCCAGTCCCTGATTACACCACACATTCATCCCATCAGAAAGGATGAAAGCATGCATACATGTCAGTTGCTTAAGACAGTCAGGGATCTTGCCATATAGATGTCTATTTTTCAACACAAGTTAATGCAGCATAGCTTTGTAACTTGCTCTGAGATCTACTGAAGAAAAGTGATATCGTAACTATGGACTATTCACAAATACTGGCCAATAAGATTTCTGACAGTCTGTTGCTGAAGTTGCAGAAAAAAATACCCAAGATAGCAGTTATATATAATACTACCCCATGATAGGAAAGAAGCATCACTAAAGAGAAGTGTGACTGATATTGCAAGATTCACGTCTATATAGCAGAAGGTGAAGCAAGGGAAATCTTCTGACTTAAGCATGCCCACTACTTTCATATCTGGTATCATTTTAATCTCAAAAGTTAATATTGCAAAATGTTACGCAACTTGGGGACAGGAGGTAGAAAAGTAGAGTCTCTGAATTTGGAAACTTCATATTCTTCCAGGTCCTAAAAATCTCTGCCTCCACTGAGCACAAAAATTGTAAATTCACATTTTGGCCAGTCTTACATTTTGCTGCCAACTGCAGAATAATTTCTGCTATTCTTCCAAGAGTTTCTTGACTAGTAGGTAGTCAAACAGTGTTTCACATGAAGCTGTTTCCTTCCAGAAAACCTGTATGGGACTGTGATATATATGGTAAGAAGACAAACAGTCTTATCAGAGAGGTAGCCGTGTTAGTCTGGAAGTGACTAAGAGTCTGCAGAAGTGACAAAGAGTCCTGTAGTCCTGCAGGAAAGCATAAGCTTTCGTGGACTAATACCCACTTTGTAGGATGCATCCCCGAAAGCTTATGCTTCAGTACTTTAGTTAGTCTTCAAGGTGCCACAGGACTCTGTCAAATTGTCTTTTGTAATTATGCACTTTTCTTTTTGACTGCAAGAGTATCAATAGAAATTACATCTCTTGTGTTCTACATCCTATTCTCCCCCACTCTACTCTTCTCCCCCCCCCCCCAGTTGTACAGCAGTTAAAGCATGTTGAAACAGGCAATATCATATGCAATATGGGCTGAACTATTGGGTTCTCAGAAAGTACTGTCTGAAACTAAACAGATCTATTTCAAAAGTTTCTAAGAGTGTAGTAATGTCCCAGTGATGTCAACAGATGAACAACTCCTTTGACGAGCATGCTGTAAGTTATAACTCAGTAGATACTGGAATTTTCCAATATATTAATGTGCAAAGGTTAAAGATTTTTATTCTCCGCACACGCGGAGTTACTGCATAATTAGACTGGACTATTGTTACTTATGCCAGCAATCTCACTTGACAGGATTTCTTTTTTCTTTATAAGTTCCTTTCAAAGGATATTTAAAAATTGGGTTTGTGAATTTTTTATACTTCTTTATAATGTATACTGAAAGCCTCAAAAGTTGTCTTTAAAAACATGATCTCTTTAAAAATAAAGTCTTGATCATCAGGAATGCAAAGTCGGCTTTTTTATTTTTGCTAGGACAGATGAACCTCATAGAGGGGCAATAAAAATGAGTAAGGGTATGGAACAACTTCAATATCAGGAGAGATTAAAAAGACTGGGCCCACTCAGCTAGAAGAGATGACAGAAGGATGTGACAAAGGTCTATAAAACCATGAATGGTGTAAAGCAAGGATAGGCAACCTGCGGCATGCACGCTGATTTTAAGTGGCACTCACACTGCCCGGGTCCTGGCCACCAGTCTGGGGGGCTCATTTAATTTAATTTTAAATGAAGCTTCTTAAACATCTTAAAAACTTTACTTTACATACAATAGTTTAGTCATTTGTTAAAGACCTATAGAAAGAGACCTTCTAAAAATGTTAAAATATATTACTGGCATGCGAAACCTTAAATTAGAATGAATAAAAGAAGACTCGGCACACCACTTCTGAAAGGTTGCCGACCCCAGGTGTAGAGAAAGCAAATGGGGAAGTGTTATTTACCCCTTCCTATAACACAAGAACCAGGTGTCACCCAATGAAATTAATAAGCAGCGGGTTTAAAACAGACATAAAGGAAGTACTACTTCACACAACGCACAGTCATCCTGTGGAACTTTTTGCCAGTGGATGTTGTGAAGGCCAAAAGTAGAACTGGATTCAAAAAAGAACAAGATAAGTTCATGGAGAACAGGTACAGCAACAGCTATTAGCTAAGATGGTCAGGGATGCAACCCCATGCTCGGGGTGGCCCTAAACCTCTCACCTCTAGAAGCTGGGACAGGATGACAGGGATGGATCACTTGATAAATTGGCCTGTTCATTCCCTCTGAAGCACCTAGCACCAGCCACTGTCAGAAGACAAGATACTGGGCTAGCTGGAGCCTTGATCTGACCCAGTATGGCCATTTTTAAGAAATTGTGGCTTTGGATAAGTGAAGCTGTTAAAGGGAAGAGAGTGTGGTGCTTGGGTGCTTCTCAGTGGGGATTAACAGTGGTTTAGTTCCTCAGCTCTCATGAACTGCAATCTGATCCAGGGAAGCCATATGAAAGTGTTAGAAACCATCTAAACTCTGTGAGCAGTAGGGACCATGGGTTCAAGGCCACTGGCTCTCCATTACCTTTAAATGATGTTTCCCTGTAGCAGAATGGGCAGGGGAGGCATAGGAGTGCGCAGCACATTTCATTAGGGTGTGCACGCAGGGAATGTTATATTTATTTATTTTAAAGGCACCGCACTCTGCACTGAAAGACACTTTTTTTTTCTGGAGACATTAGGGTGTGCCTGGGCACACCTGGTACACCCTGTGTGCACACCTATGAGGGGAGGACTGAGGAACTCAAATGGAGCTAAATAGCAGCAGGAGGGAATAGTAGCGTCTACATTTCTGCAATTTTGCTCAAACTCTCTCAGCCACTCCCTGACAACTCACCTTTGGCTAAGGATCCTCAAAGTATGAAAGGCAATGTGCCAGAATATGGTGGAACTTCATATTTGGACAGTAAGACTAGTCCGTTAGAGCCCTAAATAAAAGACTCCACCAGTCATTCCCTGTGAGCCTTCCCTCCATGTGCTTAAAAGCTGCGTATACTTTAGAATAAGCATTTACTAAGTATACTTTTAAGAACTGAATTCAGCTTCCCTGAGCTGAGGCATTTATGGAAACTTACTGATTATGGCTCTGAAGTTTAGGGGGTGTACATTAATCACACAAATATTCTGGTGCTCATTTGTTTTCTCTCCTTGATCCTGTAACTTTTTAATACTAAAGGAGCATGTTAACAGGAAATTTTTATTAATCTAAAAAACCAAGATACAAATGTATTGAAAACTATACATTAAAGAATGACTAATCAAATTAAATATTGACAAAAGCCATTAAACAGACCTAACAAATTTAGATGTTAGGATTATTAGTTCTGAAGTACAGGCAAACGCATATTGCTAACAAAATAACTGAACTGCAGATAGCAATGAACACCTAAAATACTTTCTGCAGTAACAGTGACCTTTTCTTGCTACAAGTTTTACACTTGTTGCATGTGCTCCCACTTCCTGGTTTGTCAGAACAGAAGCCTCAGTCCTCTACCTAAAACAAGCACAAAAAACTAAGATTTCCCCCAATATGTTCATTATCCATATTCTAACACTTCCTAGAGGCCACAAGCAAAAGTAGAGCTTCACTATAAAAATGTAACAAGAAAAACAGTTACAAGCACACCCAACACATGGCACTCTATATAGTGAGAGTTAAACATTCGGGCAAAAATGGTCCAACTGTTTGCTTAACATGGCATTGAGAGTTCATTACAATATTGTGCTGTAGATTACTCAGAACAAAATGCACATTTTCGGTATTGCTTGTTATGAACTATAAAAAACATCTATGCTAAAACCACATATCATGGTAGTGTAAAGATGCTCACTATAAGATGGTAATACCCTGCAACAGAAAGATTTGATGATTAATATTACTGTTTTACTATATTGTTTCTCTAAACAAAAACTCATTGTTTTCATAATTGTTTTCTCTCTAATGCTTGCATGGCAAGAATTTATAAACTTGTTAAAACTTCCTAAATAAAATACTTTAAACAAAAACATACATTCTTTATTCAAGCTACTACTATTTTGAGCTGCAGAATCAATATGGCATGCATCTGGTTACTTTGTTAATTAAAAGGCAACTTGAACAACTTTTGCTAATCAAAATAAGTGTGACTGACACCTTTTTAAATGAAATAGATTTCCCACCACCTTAGAATTTGTAAATTGCATGCATAAATTGAAAGAAAAAGGATGATCTACTCACAGCCTTTAGAGACAGGCCCATAAACATTTCACCTTCATTAAAAAGTTTTTTAAAGACTTAACACAGTTTGCCTTAATGTCTTTTTCCATTAAAAATGCACACATTGAACAATAATGTATATACTACATTACACTTTGATGTGTTTCTCAATTACTACTGGGAAAAGCTACAGCTTCCCTCAAGGCAAATGAGATTGACACCTGTGTAGAATTTTTTAAAAGCTTAATTTATAATGCATAAGCAGGTTACCTTTAACATCCACAAAAGTTGTAAGCAGCAAAAAGAGAATTTAGCCAGAATCTATTAGTACGTATTATATAAAAATGTAAATAAGTGAAAAGAAGAGAGTCAAAAAAGGAAATAATACAAGTGTGCCCAAAGTTTTTACTTGTTTCTCTTGCCTGTGTATTTTGTTACTTTCCCTGCCACCTCCAAAAAGCGCATTAGAAAGAGGATCTGCTTACCAGATTAAATACAGTTTCTACAATATCCCTGTTGGATACGTCGCCAACTTCCACTAGTCCTGTCAGCACTGCAAATTTCATCCTGATGCCTCGGATAGGGACTCCTGGGTTCAAGGGCAGCAGCGTACTCCCCGCTTCAGCAGCACTTCCTCCTTTCCCTCCTCCTCCTCCACCACCATCACCTGTTGTCTGAAGAACCTGTTTGTCTTCACTAGCCATAGCTAGCTAAGTTCAGGTTACCACTAGCTGAGATGCCACGGGCCACAGCCAATGAGGAGTGATTTCAGTGGCAAGGAAAGGGGGGTCTCTCGCTCACTCTCTCTTCGGGTCCAACTTGCGAAAAACCTCAAGTACAGCGGGTATGGAGAGCGCTCGCCCAATCCTGGCTTTTCTCAACAGCAGGGTTGGGTCCGCTGCCCCACTGCCCCGAGGCAGGTACGTAAAGCCCTGAAAGGCAACACGTCCAGTCGTTTGAAAGTCCCTGCAAGGCAGTCGTCCCTCTAAATTACCAATGGCCCACCTGCCCCCTCCCCCCCGTCCCACGAAACAGGGACGGCAGCAGCCGGGGAGCAATCGCCTCCCTCCCGCCCCGTGGAACTCGCCCCGCACACCACGCTGGGTTTCTAGAGCGGAGTCAAGGGGGAAGCGCCCCGAGCCCGGCTCTATTCCCGCCGCGCCTCCGGCTCCCGGGCTCGGACCTGCGCCGCCGCTGGGCGTGCAGCGCCCGCTGCCCCCCGGGCCGCTCGTGCACGCACAGGTGCAACGAGAAACCCCCCAGGAAGGAAGTTCGGACTCACCCGATTCTCCTCCTCGCGTCTCGTGCGCCGGAGGGGGCGGGGGGGGTCGCTTTACTGCCCGGCTGAGGGGCGGGGAGCGGCTGCCCCGCTCGCGGGCCCTGGCGCAGAAGCACCCGCCGCTCCTGGAGCCGAAAGTTTCAGCCGCCGGCGCCTCACCCCGCGGTCTCACTCAGCCCCATCGCTTCCTGCCTCGGCTGCAAACGCGGCCGCTCTCTGCCGCCATGACAGCGCTGAGCCCCTGGAGAGCTGCCGGGCGAGGAGCCGTGCGCCTGCGCGGACAGGCACTGGTAGGCGGGCGGGGCGCAGCGCAGGGCCCAGGGGCCGCGCACGCCCAGGTGAGCCCAGGTGTGCGCAGGTGAGCGGCGCGCGCAGGCGCCCGGGCAGGAGCTCTGGCTGCGGGGGAGGCGGCCGCCGGGCCGGAAGCTGCTGCGCAGCAACCACCTAATCCTGCTCCCCGCGCCGGCCCGGGATTAGCGGTGGTCGGAGCGGCCGGGGAAGCTCCCTCGTGGGGGAGTCGTTTTCAGGGTTCGTGTCTTGGTCACCCAGCGCTCAGACGCGTGTGAGGCGGACCCCGCAGCGTGGCCTGACCCGATTTCCAGAGGGGATGGTGCGCTGCTCCCCCGGGACCGGGAGGCGCCCGCACCTGTGGACAGCGCAGGCCGCTGCAGTGTCCCGGGGTGCAGAGGGACTGAGGGAAGGGGTGCAGTGTGCAATGCAGTGAGTCAGGAGACGTGTGAAACCTGGCTCGCGAGTGCTGCCCATTTCCCCTCTCTCTCTTCCTGTCCGGCCTCCCTCTTCCCAGCTGTTTTTCTTTCCCATCCCCATCTCCCTTCTCTCTCTCTTCCCTTTCCCCAGCCTGGACCGAAGCTGCAATTCTAAAAAGAATCACCTAGCTTCAATAGGGTTATTCATATGTTTAAAGTTGAGTGTGTGGGAAAGTCTTTTAGAGACTGTCCGAACTAGGCGTGGGTGAGGTTAATCATGGTCCAAGTGTATGTCAGATACCCAAACTTTTGCAAAACCTTATCCCTGCTGCAGGGGTGATACTGTGTTTGTTTTCATTCTAATGGAAACACTTTTGGAGATTTTTAAAAAACAAAATAATTTGCCTGCCCTGTGCAAAGCATGAAACTGATTAGAAAGAAAAGTGTCATCAACTGATCTGTATTCTCCATCTAATCTGAGAGGAATGTGACTTGTAAGCATAATAGTAAATTTAGATTCTTTAATGATTTCAGCTCTCAATCATGTAATTTAGTAGCATATATCATTTAGAAATATGTATATGGCTTAATTCAATTTCTGAATTACACTGACCCCTAATGTTTTAAAAATCAGCCTGAAGGGCAATGACAGAAGGCACCTGCAATCACTATTCCAGCAGGAGGGCCACAGCAAGTCAGTGCAGTCCCAAATGCAGTACAGTGACAGGGGAGGGCACATGGTGAAGGCAACCAGGGGATTAGGGTGACTAGACAGTAAATGTGAAAAATCAGGAGGGAAGAGGGAGAATAATAGGAGCCTATATAAGAAAAAGATCCAAAAATTGGGACTGTCCCTATAAAATTGGAGCATCTGGTCACCCTACTGGGGATACACAGGTTGAACACGTGCCCCAAAAGGGCTGTCTACAGCACCTGGATGGGAGTTCACCCGGGAATCCAAAATACTAGCTAGGCCCAGAACTGTTTAGTTTCTGACATCAGACAAGACTGGGTGCATTCAGTGTAGTGAACACATGCCCTGGCCTCTGATAGTGGCTGCAGTTTAAATCTGCCCTCCAAAAGCAGAGCTTTAGGGGGTGCGGGTGTCGGAGAGCAACGTTGCACTTCAGCAGCTTCCATTCCATGGAAGTGGGCCCAGCTCCAGGTATTGTGACCTTGCCCACGAAGTCACAGTAGTGTTCAAGTTTGTCTCAGGCTCCTCTCCTTCATGAGGAATGAAGGGCAGCTGGGCCAAATTTGAGTGAAGGGCACTATAACCCCTTATGCTAGGTTGCAGCACTGAGCACTAAGATTTGGCCTGGCTGCCCTACCCTACCATAGGGAACAGACCCAACCTTAGGAGCATTGTGGCCTGTATACCAGATTACAATGCCCAGAGAAAGAGAGAGAGAGAGCCAGTCGTAGTCCCGCAGGACAGAAGCTGTCACTGTGAGGTTAATTTTTCATGTGATGTGCTTTTTTAATGTTCATTTTCATTCTGTGTTACCGTATTTTTCGGCGTATAAGATGCCTTTTTAACCCCCCAAAATACTTTCAATATTAGGGGGGGCGTCTTATACGCCGAATATCGGCCGGATCAAAAAAAAAAAAAAAAGCGCCGCTTTTTTCGCGCCGCTCTCCCAGCAGCCCGCCCGCGCGGCGAGGACTGGAGAGCGGCGCGCTCCCAGCAGCCCGCCGCGCGGCGGGGACGGGAGAGCGGCGCGAAAAAAGCGGCTCTTTTTTTTTTTTTTTTTTTTTGGTCCGAAAACGGGGGCGTCTTATACGCCGGAGCGTCCTATGGGACGAAAAATACGGTATTTCACATTTGTGAAAAATACAGGGCTCTACCAATAGCCGTGCTTCCATCATATATGGGGCAGGAAAGAGACTGAAGCCCAGATCCTCAAAAATATTTATGCTCCTAACTTCCACTGAAATTAATGGAGTTAGGAGCCTACATATCTTTGAAGATCTAGGCCTGAGCTGCTTATCCCATCCCAACCATTAGTTTGGTCATGTATGAAATGAAAAACATTACCTCTCCTGTAGCAGCACTTCCTCAAGCAATCTGAATACAAATATAGATTGTATGATTTGTAGCTTATATGATTTATCAGGTGTATTTACTAAATTCAGGTAAAAATTAGATGTAATAATAGTCATTTGTTTTTGTTTTTTTCTTCAGATTATTTTTATAAATTAGTTTTGAGGTATTCCAGGTAAAATCTAATAATTTTACATAGAGGTTGAAAATATACATTTCAAACACCTTCAAGTTGAGGTTGCATCGTCATTTGAATGTTCCAACATGTTGCTTTGCTCAGGTTATGGATTACAGAGATTTTAAGCAACATTATTTATATGCAACATGCAAGAAGGAGAGCTGCGCTCAGTCCCTCCATTCTACTTCCATTGAAGTCAGTGGCAAAACAAGGACTAAGACTGAACCCTAGCAGTTGGGTCAGGAACAAAGCAACTCCTTTTGGTGTGCAATTTGTCTGACAGCTAGCATTAAAAATATGAACCCCGGTCCTTCCGACTGACCTGAGGTGCAATGGCACCAACACACAGCCAATTTTAAAGAATCCCTTTTTCAGTGTAATTCCACAATTGTTATATGGATTTTGGAGTTTGAAATAAGGGGAGGGAGGGGGAATTTAACCTGAAAAACAGATAACCTAGTGCTCTTCAATCTATTTACACAGGTGGTGGTGAGCAAAGCTCAGCGGAAACCTGTCTCTGACACAGAAATAGTGGAACAGTAGCTCCTACATGCTTCTTTCCTCTCCTTGGGAGCCCATAGAGCCTTTCCAGGGGCATTTTATGGTGTTGCAACTCTGTGGGTTGCAAAGAGCAAAGACAGGAGTGGGGCAGAACAGGAGAGCAGCCGATGAATTTCTGCTGCAAAAATTAATGCTGGTGTAAGTTTTACAGCGTCTTCCTGGGAGATGAGGGTAGTACAGCTACAGATGGGAGTCGGATTTCCCCAATAACAGAATGGTTTCTAAGGTATAAAAGACATCACTCACTACTTAAAGGCAGCCATTTCTGGGCTGGGACATAACTATTATATAGCAGCATTATACAATAGTCTAGAACAGGAAATGAAGAAAACCTTGTACAGTTGGTGTGACAGAGGAAATTATTCTGCAAAATGCTATTATCCAAGTTGGAATTTGATCAGTCTTACCACTGGAAAAAAGCAACATAGGATCTTTAATAAATGTGATTGGTCAGGCAGACCTCAGCTTCAGCCTTCTGAAAGTTAGTCTTGTATCTTTTCATATGATTCTTTTATTTTTGAGTCAATGAGTGGAGAAGATTTGCTCCTCCCTTATGATTGTGCTAAATAGTAAACTGTCAATAGAAATGCTAAGTAATTGCATCTGTGTTATGGTAATGGGCAATGTTAAAACCCTAGCAATAGTAAAGTCCCTAGTGGATTTAAAGTAGCATGTCTCCTTTTAAGGGCTAAAAACTGATTCAAGTAGGGATTTTAGTTTTGAATCTGGTTTGTTTGATTGGTTTGGTATGTTTTTTGGTTGATTAGTTTCAGAGTTTTGTTTTTTGTTTTGCCTGGTTGTGGTTTATTTGGTAGGAATAGGAATCAATGTTGTCCCATTCTTATAGTGAAAAGAAGAGGAAGGTTTTCAATTTTTATCCTAAAAGCTGTCAGATTCAGGATTCGCCTAATCTCCTCTGAATATATAATTGTCAGTGTAAATGTTTGAGCAAAACAAAAACAATCTAAAGCCTTGTCTACATGGAGCAGCAATGTGCACTACCGTGGTGTGATTTCTGAAGCACACTAATGAATTGCACATTAGTTGGTTTGGGTAGATTCTGCTTATGTACCCTAAAGGTTCCTTAGGGCTGGACTACACTATGGGGGGGAGGGCGGTTGACCTAAGATACGCAAGTTCAGCTACGCCATAAATCGATCCTGATACTTTGAGCGCTACCTGCCAATCTAGTAGTACCCAAAGTGTATGACATTAACCTGCCCTAGGGACCTTTACTGTGCACCAGCAGAGACTATACAGACCAATTAACGTGCAATACATCAGAGCACTTTAAAAATCACATCTCTGTAGTACACATTGCTGCTCCATGTACACAAGCCCCCAGTGAGTAAAGACAATCCATGTGTAGTTGTTATTTACTCATAACAATAGTTTTAATCAGGTAAGTTTATTTTATATTGCAAAGTCACAGTATCTTTTTTCCTCTCCTCAGCTTCAGAGTTCAATTCTGACTGACTGCTAGGAAAAGGGAAGTTCATTACCTTTTGGAAGCATTTTTATATTATCTTTATTTGTTATTTAAATACATAAATATGTACCAAACTTGAATATAAATGAAAATGGCAAACAACATTAGCTATGTTGGCTGGAGTAAGAACTTCTACATATTCCATAATATTCAGAAAAACATGTATTAGGAGTTACTTTAAGATATTAGTCATGTATATAGTAGTAGTATGATGTTGGCTTTATCTAACTGCTGACCCCACCTAAGGGTGGGTAAATACTAGAACTCTGAGCTATTTCTGAAATAATCTTGGGAGAAGTTATTTCTAATTTTGTTCTGACTAGCAAGCAGCATGGAGATAGGTGTATCCTTTTGGACTAATAATAACCTCTTAGTAAGTGTTATGTCTGACTATTTATTAATACTTGTGATCTCATTTGGAATAATACTAGAGAAAAAATATTTTATTTGCTCTTTAATGGTAGTTGTTTTTTAAAGGTGGTTTCCCTATACAGTAGACTCTCGATTATCCAGGATGATAGGGGAAAAAATAATCCTGGTTAATAAAATCCTGGCTAATCACCATCCATAGGAAATATGGGGAGGAGGGGTTGGTTCACCAGCCACCCTGCGCCGGGGGAGAGGGAGTTGGTTCACTGGCTGCCTTGCCCCCTGATGGGTTCTTTTTGTGTGTGCGCTTGGGGCGGCAACAAAGCCAGTGCCGGCCCTGTGAGTTACATGTATTATTTTTGTCATCCTGGTTTATCCACATCCTGGTTAACCCAATTCTGGATAATCGAGAGTCTACTGTATAGCTGTTTGGTGGCAGTATCTGCTTTCGTTACCTAACCTACATTGTGCTTCAATTTTTTTCCATAATCTTAATGTGATTTTTCTTCCAACTTTTCCTTATATATGTAATTTTCATTGGATTTACATAGTGTATAAAGTGTATATCTGCATTAATCAGAATTACAATCTAACGTCTGTGAGTGTTGAAGTTTGTGGAGGTCATCATTAGACTTACTAATGCTGCCTCACCAGTAATCAAATACCTACAAGAAAGCATGTAACATGCCATCTATATGTTTTAACATTAAGTATGTGACATGGCCATTCCAGCTTAGTAGCACTGAGGCTGATTAAGCCAATGTAGCTAAAGAATTGCTCAGTAAAAAGTGCAGAGTGTAGACAGGAGCAAAAATAGGGCAGAGTAGTAACAAAACTGGAACTGAAAAAGAGAAAGTTGTGTAATTGGACTGATGTATGAAATTTAGGAACTCCTTCTCTTCCCCCTCCTCCCAGTCGTCTTTAATTATTTTAGGATTCAATCCTGCTCTGGTTGATGACAGACGCAGAATTCCAACTGGCTCCAGTGGGAGCAGGATAAACTCTTAATCATAATGAAACTGTTACAGTCCTAGTCACATAATATTCTCTTATAATGAGACAGTTGTTTATGCTGTTCATCTTGTTCTTGCTCTTGTTCAGCTGGGACCACAGGTTCTCTTTTGGATGTATGTTTTTAATAATGGAGAAAACATACTGCATAAAGTATGCAAAAGTTGTTTTACTTTTTAGAAATTATATTTGAGAAATCTGGCAGTGTTGCAGTGAATGGAGCTAGTAAGTACAGATTTGTCATTTGCAAAAGAAGTTCTCGTAAAGCTGAGGAAAAAGCAAATTGCGGTTCTCAAGCTCTGTCTGGAAATATATGTTCATTCTGAGCCATAGGAGTAATATACTGGGCATAGTTTGACAAGTGATCATATTATTTTGTATTATTATTTTATAAAAGCTGCCTATTTGGATTTTCCATGCCGTTTCCCATAAAATATGGTGAGGAGAGTCCTAATAAACAGGCACAAGTTCAGTGTATTTGTAATGTTTCCTCTTTACACTCCTCTCTGCTTTGATGCATATAAAAAATATGACTGTGATTAGGCAGCTGATATGCTGTGACCGCTGCTTATACAGTTCAGAGTCTCATTGTCACCCTGTGCTTTCAATCTATTTCTGTATCCACCTGTTGTCCGTCATTTTATACTTAAATTGTAAGCTCTCCAGGGGAAGGACTGGCTATGTGTTTGTAGTGTCTAGCACAAGGGGAACCCTGATCCCTGATTGAGGACCCCAGGTGCTACCACAATACAAATAATAATTGTCAGAAGAGCAGCTGTGTGCAGATTAATATTGTTTGTTCTTTCCAAAGGTTTGTTTTTTCTTACTGTTGGCTGCCAGTGAAACCATCACAGATTAAATTGATACACTTGTATTTTTGGCTGGAGGTAAAGCTTTAAGCTCTGATCCCATGATAAGCACTGCGCTGGAGTCCTCCAACATGAAGGTTATTACAGGATTGGGCCCTCACTTATTAGGATGTAGAGTGACCAGATATCCCAATTTTGGGGTCTTTTTTCTTAGGCTCCTATTGCCTCCTCCCCACCCACCCCCCACTTCCTTCCCTGATTTTTCAAATTTGCTGTCTGGTCACCTATTAGGATGTGTAGGTATGGGTGTATGTATATATGTATATTTATATAAATAAAGTACACACTGTTGAAGTGTTACTAGAAACTGTAATAACTAAGCAAACTAACAAATCATGTGGTACATTCAAGATCAGATCGGGAGGAGTGTATCTGTTTACAGACTATGTTTCAGACCTTTCCTATATAGGTAAAACTACCATTGACTTCAGTTGGAGTTTGCCTGACCATGGAGCATTAGTGGCCATGGTGGCAAAAACAACTGATGGCCTGTCTGCATTTGTCCTACCATCAATAGTAGCATTAGAGGAGCTGCACCAGCACTAGTGCAATAGTGGGTGATTTGGTCCAAAAAAAAACAACTGCCGGTGTAGACTCCACAATGGAATATCAACCATATTAACCAGAACCACGATTATAAACGGCTATTGCTAGATGCTCTTTCTATGGGCAAAGTTTATAATCCCGGTCTGGATAAGACATAATCATATTTCAAAACAGATTATAAATTTATATTATTAGCAACTTTCTTGAGGAAACATTTTTGAACATGACTAATGTTGAAATAATGCTGTATTTACTACTTTATATGTGTACAATGCAGCATAGCAAAATAACAGCATCAGTCTTCCAAAGGAAAGATTATTTCTGAAATGTAGGCATGGTCTGTCTGTATGTAGGCATGTATAGATTTTTTTAAAATCCCAAAATATGTTTCATAACTTTCTCTATTCAGAGAGGACTGATTTTATTTTGTTTTTCTGAGAAGCAGGGAAACAAATGTTAAAATTTGTTTCCAATCTTGAAGTCCTGACTCTGGCAAAACTCCAATGGGGCCAATGAGAGAGTCTTAAAATAAATGACATTTCATTGGTTTGATTGGTCATTTTCACCTCAATGGTAGACACAAACTTTTGGCCATTTTAGCTTCAAGGACAACTGACTGGATTGACTCAACACAACAATCTGGTGAATTGCTTCAGCGGATGGCCAATCTGGTCAGGCAAGAAGCAATATGTAATTGGTCTGGTTACTAATGCAGACAAAATTAAGTCCCTTACCATTACCATCAAGCCCCAGGCTCCAGATTACAATTGTTTAGTGTTAGCTTGTCCAGATGGGATATCAAGCAGGTGGCAACTGTCAAACACTTTGGAAGCTGGATAGGCAGTGTTGGTGGAGGATGCTCATATAGAAGCCACTGCCAATGGTCCAAGCCCTTCAGCAGCCTCTGTGAAGATGTCTGGACATCAAGTTTACTTCGGAGCTGTGGCCCCCTGGTAGGTTGCTCTAGAAATTCTGTAGAAAGGTTCTAATTCTCTATTGAATTCTTGAAGACTTTTCTGGGAGAGATCTTTTGTACCACTGCTGAGGCCTATATCACAAATTTGTCTGTAACACTGACCATGTTAACAAAGTCCTGTTGCACCTTAAAGACTAACTATAAAGTTTTGAAGCATGAGCTTTCGTGGGCTAATACCCACTTCGTCGGATGCAGGCAGTGGAAGTGTTCACAAACAGGCAGTTATAGAAAAGTAGGTAAGAGCCAGGTGGGAGGTGAAAAGGTTAGTCCAATTAAGCTGAGCCAGCTTGTTATCTCCGATCAGGGAGTGTGGATTATTCGTCTAGCATTTGAATGGGGTGTGTGAACATGGAGAGACGAGAAACAATGTCTGTAATGAGCCAACCATTGTAGATCTCGGTTCAATCCCAAAGTGTGTGTGCTGAATTTGCAAATGAATTGAAGCTCTGCAGTCTCTCTTTGCAGTCTGGATCTGAAGTTCCCTTTCTGCAGTATGGTGACTTTTAAATCTGTAATAGTGTGTCCAGGCAGGTTGAAGTGTTCCCCTACAGGTTTTTGTATATTGCCATTCCTAATATCTGATTTGTGTGCATTTATCCTTTTTCGTAGGGACTGTCCAGTTTGGCCGATGTACATAGCAGAGGGACACTGGTGGCATATAATGGCATATATGACATTGGTTGATGTACAGGTGAATGAGCCAGTGATGGTATGGTTGATCTGGTTAGGTCCTGTGATGGTGTTGCTGGTGTAGATATGTGGGCAGAGTTGGCATCGAGGTTTGTTGCATGGATTGGTTCCTGAGTTGGAGTTATTGTGGTGCAGTGTGCTGTTGCTGTTGAGAATTTGTTTAAGGTTGGCAGGTTGTCTGTGTGCCAGGACTGGCCTTCCTCCCAAGGCCTTTGAAAGTGAGGGATTATTGTCCAGGATGGGTTGTAGGTCACTGATGATGCGTTGCAGAGGTTTTAACTGAGGACTGTAGGTGATGGCCAGTGGTCAGTTAAAACCTCTGCAACGCATCATCAGTGACCTACAACCCATCCTGGACAATAATCCCTCACTTTCAAAGGCCTTGGGAGGAAGGCCAGTCCTGGCACACAGACAACCTGCCAACCTTAAACAAATTCTCAACAGCAACAGCACACTGCACCACAATAACTCCAACTCAGGAACCAATCCATGCAACAAACCTCGATGCCAACTCTGCCCACATATCTACACCAGCAACACCATCACAGGACCTAACCAGATCAACCATACCATCACTGGCTCATTCACCTGTACATCAACCAATGTCATATATGCCATTATATGCCACCAGTGTCCC
Organism: Sternotherus odoratus; assembly: GCA_032164245.1. NCBI lineage: Eukaryota > Metazoa > Chordata > Testudines > Kinosternidae > Sternotherus > Sternotherus odoratus. The sequence goes on from JAVMKO010000004.1 coordinate 48,001,860, forward strand.
TTTGCTATGTACATCGGCCAAACTGGACAGTCCCTACGAAAAAGGATAAATGCACACAAATCAGATATTAGGAATGGCAATACAGTGAAACCTCGATATAACGGACTAATTCGGGCGGGGGGGTGTCCGTTAAAACCGAAAGTCCGTTATTTAATAATTTTTTTAAATCATTAAATAACGGACTTTCGGGTGACAACGGACACCCCCCGCCCGAATTAGTCCGTTATATAGAGCGAGCCGTGAGTTAGCCCACCCCACCCCCTCCCCCCGCCCGGCTCCCCGCTGCGGGGAGCCGGGCGGGGGGTTGACAGCTCCCGCCTGGCTTCCCGCTGGGGGGAGCCGAGCGGGATCTGTCAAACCCCCCGCCCGGCTTCCCGCTGCGGGGAGCCGAGCGGAGGCTCTCAAACCCCCCCCCGGCTCCCCGGAACGGGGAGCCGGGCGGGGGGGTTGACAGCTCCCGCCCGGTTCCCCCCAGCGGGAAGCCCGGCGGGAGCTATCAAACCCCCCGCCCGGCTTCCCGCTGCGGGGAGCCGAGCGGGGGCTCTCAAACGCCCCCCCCCCGGCTCCCCGTTGCGGGGAGCCGGGCGGGGGGGGTTGACAGCTCCCGCCCGGCTCCCCCCAGCGGGAAGCCCGGCGGGAGCTGTCAAACCCCCCGCCCAACTTCCCGCTGCGGGGAGCCGGGCGGGAGCTGTCAAACCCCCCGCCTAGCTTCCCGCTGCGGCGAGCCGAACGGGGGCTCTCAAACGCCCCCCCCCCCCGCCCGGCTCCCCGCTGCGAGGAGCCGGGCGGGGGGGTTGACAGCTCCCGCCCGGCTTCCCGCTGCGGGGAGCCGAGCGGGGGCTCTCAAACGCCCCCCCCCCCCCGCTCCCCGTTGCGGGGAGCCGGGCGGGGGGGTTTGACAGCTCCCGCTCGGCTCCCCCCAGCGGGGAGCCGGGCGGGAGCTCTCAAACCCCCCCCCCCCGCCCGGCTTCCCGCTGCGGGGAGCCGAGCGGGGGCTCTCAAACGCCCCCCCCGGCTCCCCGTTGCGGGGAGCTGGGCGGGGGGGTTGACAGCTCCCGCCCAGCTTCCAGCTGGGGGGAGCCGAGCGGGAGCTGTCAAACCCCCCCGCCCGGCTTCCCGCTGCGGGGAGCCGAGCGGGGGCTCTCAAACGCCCCCCCCCCCCGCCCGGCTCCCCGTTGCGGGGAGCCGGTAGGGGGGGTGGGGGGGGTTGACAGCTCCCGCAGGGGTCCCCGCTGCGGAGAGCCGGGCGGGAGCTGTCAACCCAGCCGGCTCCCTGGGGCGGGAGCCGGCAGCCCCCAAAACGGATTTCGGATGCATCGGAAATTTTCTCCGTTGCATCCGAAGTCCGTTAAATCGGGGTCCGTAAAATCGAGGGTTTACTGTATACAAAAACCTGTAGGGGAACACTTCAACCTGCCTGGACACACTATTACAGATTTAAAAGTCACCATACTGCAGAAAGGGAACTTCAGATCCAGACTGCAAAGAGAGACTGCAGAGCTTCAATTCATTTGCAAATTCAGCACACACACTTTGGGATTGAACCGAGATCTACAATGGTTGGCTCATTACAGACATTGTTTCTCGTCTCTCCATGTTCACACACCCCATTCAAATGCTAGACGAATAATCCACACTCCCTGATCGGAGATAACAAGCTGGCTCAGCTTAATTGGACTAACCTTTTCACCTCCCACCTGGCTCTTACCTACTTTTCTATAACTGCCTGTTTGTGAACACTTCCACTGCCTGCATCCGACGAAGTGGGTATTAGCCCACGAAAGCTCATGCTTCAAAACTTTATAGTTAGTCTTTAAGGTGCCACAGGACTTTGTTAACTCTGCTATTCCAGACCAACACGGCTACCACCCTGATTACTGACCATGTGGTAATCCATCATTCCTCTCTTATTGAACGGAAAAGGGACAGCAAAGGAAATATACAAATAAATAAGCAGTGTGGAAAATGATGTAAATACATGTGTGTTTCGGTTCATGAGGAGCTCATCAACCATTCCCTAAAGTGATTTTGGCTGCCACTTGAAGCTGTGTTAGACTCTGAGATTCTTAGAATTGCACCAAGATAAAATTCAACCCCTTGGATATGAGCATGGGAAGTTCCCGTTTCAAATCAATGAGCAGTCAGTCATCCTTTCAGTGGCTACTTCTGGGAACAGGAAACCACACAAGTCCTCACTGATGTCTGATTATCAAGTGTGCAATATTCCATTTTAACTCATTCTGCAAGATGAGCTATAGAAAACTGAATGTAGTGCACATAAAATAATGCTGTTCTGCAAACAGAGTTGAGAAACAAATGTTCATAATCCTCCACAGATCATATGCTCTTTCTATGGGCAAAGTCCAAGTAAGTGAGTGATTGTGACCCTTCTCAAGGCACCCAAGGCTGTGAGTCACTTTGTTGCTTCCTGCTTACAGCATGAATCTTGACTGTGCTAGCTAACTTGTCAGCTCCCTAACATACCCACCCTACCAGCACTTTCCTCTCAGTTATGCCAGCCTGGCCTTTGCCCCTGCAGGTTGATGTAATCAAGTCCTCGGAAGGCTAGGTGGTCTACGGTGTAGCACACCCAGTTTTCTGACTTGGCTCCCAGCAGGAAGGCTTTTCAGTCCAGTTCCTAAACCTTGTATGGGGCTTAGCTTTACCTCAGGGTTTTCAATGTCCTTGCCCTCTCCTTAGTATTGGGAAAGTGGGCTTATGCCCCTCCAGTTGACAATAGCTGTATCCCAACCCTTGAGTTCCTTGAAGGTGTCCCTGGATGGTGTCCAGCCCCTGATCTCTGGGTACCCACAGATATCCCAGATCCTCCATTTTCAAAGGAACTGCATACCCTAATTTATTAGATTTTACTTTATACATCACTACACTAGAGTTCAATTATAGTAAAAAAAATAATGTATATAAGAAAGAAAGGAGATTCAAGTAGAACAGGGGTTTCTGAACTTTTTTGATCATGTACCCCTAGCAGAAAGGTTTTTTAGAACATGCACCCCCATGGGGAAGCCCCGCCCTAGCCCTTCCCTAGCCCCACCCCATCCACTCCCTCCCACTTCCTGCCCCTGACTGCCCCCCTCAAAATCCCCCTCCTTGTCCCCTGACTGCTCCCCAGGACTCCTCCCCCTCTATAAGCCTCCCTGCTCCTTGTCCCCTGACTGCCCCTTCCTTGTCCCCTACCTGCCCCCCTGCGGCCAGTACCCACCGCAGTGCCCGGCTCCTAGGCTGGGGCTGCCGTGCTCCCCCCCACCCATGGGTGGTCTTGCGCACACCCCAGTTTGCAGACCACTGAAATAGAAGATGTGTGAGCAATGAAAACAAATGGTTACATATAAAAATGTACAAAGCAAAATAACAAAACATGAACTAGGGCCTACACAGACTAATAGTTACCTTTCCTGTGTAGTAGAGTAGATTCTTACCCCAAAGTTCAGTCTCTTGCAAGAGTTGCTAGCCCTAAGGAGCTAGGAGACAGTCTGTCATGAAACACTCTGCTCTTTCAAGACACCTCAGTGATTGGATGCACTATCTTTCTCCATGCTGTGATATACTGAATTAGTCTTTTGTTTTTATTTATAGGTTCATACATTCCAAGGCCAGAAGGGAACACTGTGATAATCTATTCTGACCATCTGTATAATACAGGCCATAGAACTGCTCCCAAAATAATTCCTAGATCATATCTTTTAGAAAAACATCCAATCTTGATTTTAAAATTGTCAGTGATGGAGAGTCCACCACAACTGTTGGTAAATTGTTCCAATGGTCAATTACTCCAACCATTAAAAATTTACATTTTGTGTCTGAATTTTCCCAACTTCAGCTTCCAGCCATTAGATCATATTATACCTTTCTCTACTAGATTGAAGAGTCCTTTATTAAATATTTATTCCCATGTAGGTACTTATAGACTGTAATCAAGTCATTCCTTAACCTTCTATAGGGTAAACTAAATAGATTGAGCTCCTTATGTCTATCACTGTAAGGCATATTTTTTAATTCTTTAATCATTCTTGTGGCTCTTCTCTGAACCCTCTCCAATTTATTAACATTCTTGAATTGTGGACATCAGGACTGAACACAATATTCCAGCATCGGTCACACCAGTGCCAAATATACAGGTAAAATAACCTCTCTACTCATATTTGAGATTGCTCTGTTTATGCTTCCCAGGATTTCATTAATTCTTTTGACCACAGCGTCACACTGAGAGCTCATGGTCAGTTGATTATCCACCGTGACCCCCATATCTTTTTCAGAGTCACTATTTTCTAATATAGAGTCCCCATCCTGTAAGTGTTGCCTACATTGATCCTAGATACATACATTTACAGTAGACTCTCGATTATCCAGGATGATAGGGAAAAAATTAATCTGGTTAATAAAATCCTGGATAATCACCATCCATAGAAAATATGGGGAGAGGGTGGTTGGGTCACCATCCTCTGGGGGTGAGGGTGTTGGTTCATTGGCTGCCCTGCACACTGGTGGGGGGGGGGGGGTTGTGTGTGCTTGGGGCAGCAACAAAGCCAGAGCCAGTCCTACATATTTTTTTTGAGATCCTGGTTAATCCACATCCTGGTTAACCCAATCCTGGATAACTGAGTCAACTGTATATTTAGCTGTTTTAAAATACATATTGTTTGTTTGCACCCAGTTTACCAAGCTGTCCAGATTGCTCTGTATCAGTGATCTATCCTCTTCATTAAGAATCATAGAATAAAATATCAGGCTTGGAAGGGATCTAAGGAGATCATCTAGTCTAACCCCTTGCTCAAAGTAGGGCCAATCTCACTGTCCCAGACAGATTTCTGCCCCAGATCCCTAAATGGCCCCCTCAAGTATTAAACTCACAACCCTGGGTTGAGCAGGCCAATGCTCAAACCACTGAGCTATCCCCCTTTAGTTACCAGTCTCTCAATTTTTGTGTCATATGCAAACTTTATCAGTGATGATTTTAAGTTTTCTTCCAAGTCATTGATAAAAATGTTAAATAGCATAGGGTCAAAAACTGGTTGCTGTGGGACCTCTCTATAAATACAACCACTCACTGATGATTCCTCATTTACAGTTACATTTTGAGTCTTATCCATTCTCCAGTTTTTAATCCCTTTAATGTGTGACATGTTCATTTTCTATCATTCTAGTTTTTTAATCAAAATGCCATGTAGTACCAAGTCAAACACCTTATGCAAGTGTAAATATATTACATCAGCACTATTACCTATATCAACCAAAATTGTAATATCAAAAGTAGATATCAAGTTAGTTAGATCTATTTTCCATTAACCCAGGCTAATTTGCATTAATTATATTGCCCTCCTTTAATTCTTTACTAATCTAGTCCCTTATCAACTTCTCCAATATCAGGCCTGGGACTGATTTCAGGCTGACAGGCTATAATTACCAAAGTCATTACGTTTACTCGTTTTAAAAATTGACCCAACCTTAGCTTTCTTCCAGTCTTATAGAACTTCCCCAGTACCCCAAGACTTATTCAAAATCAGTGTTAAATCATCTAGCTATCTCCACAGCCAGCTCTTTTAAAACTCTTGGATGCAAGTTATTGTTAAGATCAGTTTCTGTCTGCATCCTAAAAAAGTTGTCCTTACCAGTTTTGCCCTGACCTCTCCCTTTGTCATTCAGTTTCGCTCACATTCTATAAGAATGCGCAAGACCCTCACCTTAAGGCGAAACCAGACTTTCAGGCACCTGCTTCCCTTACTTGGTATAAACATTACTTGTGCCAATCAGAAACGGACACAAACAAGGTTCCCCCCCCCCTCCACATGACACTACTGTGATGTCATAGTTGGTACTTATTGGTCTGCACTGCAATATGCAGGCAGACCAATAAAGAAGACAAATCCTGTGTACCCCCATATCCGAGCTTGATCATCTCGAAGCCTCTCAGCTCGCGTGTTTTCAAACAGAGCTTCTATGTTTGCAGGTCATTATGCATTTATTTGTATTTGTAAGTATCAGTTATTACTAAATGCTGTATCTTTGTTTATAAATATTGTTGTTAGGTATTTTAGTCATTGTGTGTTTTAAGCTTTATTAAATCTATAAGTTAATCAAATGCTGCTCCCTTACCCCTTGTAATTATCCCCAATAAAACTTTAAATTGATTAATTTTAGTTGTGTGTGTGTGTGTGTCTGCAGTTCGCGTCGTGACCCATACTCTCCTTGCATCCCTTACCATATAGTCTGTTGCCGCATGCAGCCTGGTAAATAACAAGCCTGCATTTTCGTACCTGCGAGCGTGTGGCAATCAACAGTTATCTGAGGCCTATCTCACAAATTTCTCTGTAACTCTGACCATGTTGTAATCCATCATTCCTCTCTTATTGAACGGAAAAGGGACAGCAAAGGAAATATGCAAATAAATAAGCAGTGATTTTAAAATGTCTAACTTTATTAGTTCTGTTTAACATCGTCCAGTTATACTAGTGGAATGGGAAGAGTTTTATCATCACCATATGATGAGACTATATCATCTGTTTTCCCCCAAATACATACAGAAATATTTATTGTACACTTCTGCCTTTTCTGCATTATTATTGATGATTCTACCATTTCAAACCTAGTAATGTACCAATAGCATTGTCAGAATTCTTTTTTTCCTAATATATTTTAAGAACTACTTCTTCTTGTCTTTAACTCTGCTGGCCAAAGATTTATCCTTGTGTTTCTTTACTTCACAGATAGGTTGATCCCTTCACTGTCATATAATTCCTTTTCACTTTCAGGTGGTTTCAATATTTATTGTTTTGTATTTGATGATTTTCCATTGACTTTTTCTGAATTGTAACAATTGAGGAATACATTATATAATCGGCTAGCTAGGGTGGGTGACAACTCCTTTCCCATTGAATGGGTTATCACTGAGACATGATTTCTTGGTGACTAACTTTTATTCCAAGATCATAAGGGCATAATTTTAAATATAGTTATATTATTCCTTAAATATTATCTACACACACATCTTCCAATGATTAGGAGTATTGATAAGTTACAAGCTTTCAGTAGAGACCTCACATGCCTTTATGGATAAATACCATGAAAGCAGTGTGTTAGGTGCAGGGAGTTTGTCAGGTCTGAGATGGATGTTGCTTGTAAAGAACAATGACACCTTTGCCAGCTGGCAGCAATGAGCCTCTATGTTACAGTGATTGTGGTTTTTTAGGTCATTGTACCTTCAGAGAGAGAGAGAGAGGGAAAGGTTTGAACCTCAGTGAATAACTACTGTATATAATATTAGCTCAATAGGAAAAGAAAAATAATTAATCGCAACAACAAAAAAGTTGTCACAAATATTGTGAGATCTCCAGTATGAGGAACTGCTGTGGAAGCAGTTCCCTAGAAATTAAAATCCAAATAAAAAAGCAGCTTATAAAAACTCTGATATGAGAGTGCCTCTCTGTTTTTACTAAGAAGATAATACTCCAAGAGAACAACTTAATTTTGAAATGGAGATTTGTCTTTGTCAGAAGGTTACTCTTGACTAGCTGAGGAAATCTCTGCAGCATGTGTTAAATAGTAACTTGATTTTGGTTCATATTTCATAATGCTATCTCATTTAAATGAGCATTTAAGGTATCTTTCATCAATTAAAGCATTTTATTTACTTTTGTTTATAACTAAAATCTGAGTATTTTTCTTTCATGTTCCCGCATCACATATTTGGTGTTCAAGATTAGTGGCTTACTGATATAGTTTTAAACATCTGTGAATTTAAAAATGAATTTACAATGACAGCCTCTCATCGGTGGTACTAGAATTTGAATTGTCAGTCTGTCAGGAAATTATGCTGATATTGAGCCAAACAAGCTGATTTAGCTCAACTTTTCTTTAGCTTAAGATTTAGATGTCACCTGTAATTCCTTGCAAACTCCAAGGCATGTCAGGAGATACCTCCTCTGCATCAGAAAAAGGAAATTTCATCTGCATTTTACCAAAATATATTCTAAGTAAAGATACTGCATATTTTGTCTTAATCAGTGTATCAGTTATCCTTCTTATTTCCCCTTCATTTGAGTCATACACCAGTGGCTCATTAACCCATCACGTCACTTGTACTGACATATCCGCTGGTTCTTCCATCAATTTTCATAAGAATCTGCTTTCTTATAGTGCACAACCTGTAGACAACATGTGGCCCTACAAGGTGTTTTTTTTTCCCTAGCATGCTGGTAGCCCCTCAATATGGTTGGTTTGGACAAAATGGTGGAATAAAACATCAGAGTACAGACGGCAACACAGATCACATCCCCTCACTAAGGCCATCCCATCCCTATTCAGCAACACAATTAATTAAACATATGCTTATGTCCCATACGCAGCCAAGCACTTAAGTACATGCTTAATTAATTGTTTTGCTGAATAGGAATGGTCTTAAGCATGTGCTAAAATGCTTTGCTAAATTGGTGAAACACTCTTATTTACTTCAATTAGATTTATTGTTTATTTATTAACATACGCATATTGTTAATCTGATTTATATTGCAGCTGTAAAGTATTTTGAAAGGCTTGTCAGAAGCTCTAGAAGAAACTTCTCTTGCTGAACAAGCAGCAAGTATTAAACATGTGGAGTTTATTCTGAATACGAGAATTAGAAATGACACCTGCTCCTAAATGTTATGGGGATTTTGTGAGGAACTATGGGAGTTTGATTTCAAGCTCTTCTACTAAAAGTCACAGGAAGCCTTTTGAACTCTCCTCCAAGCTGCTGCTTCAGAGAGGTGTACTGGGGTCTGTGGGATAAGTGTCTAAAGGGCGGTGGAACTATAATAGTGAGGTGCATCAAAAAATGGATGTGGGATAAAACTGCAATGGGAACAGCATGGATAGTGTGGAAACATTACAGTAATGTTCTTATTGTGGTGCTATTGCATCAGTTCACTTACCAGTCGTTCAATTTGCTAGTGTAGATACAGCTGGAGACTACTGGTCCTTCTGAAAAGCATACATAGCCCATTTGATCGTCCTTTAGCTTTCCTTTGACTGAGTAGCAGCAACTAAGTAGCTGAGTAACTTCAAGCAAAGCTCCACCAGAGAGGTCTTTCGGGGCCATCTGCCTGTCCCAAGTCAGGGTAAGGAGGAGGGTTGGGCGTGGGGCTAGCAACTCTACCCATAAAAAAATCAACTTCCTACAGAAACACCAACAATAGTGATAACAGAGACTCTTAGCCTGGAAAAAGAAGGGTCTTCAACTCAAAGATGCATGACGCTGGATGGTGAAAGCCGCGAGGAAACAACTAAGCTGATCATCCTTCTTGCAACCAGAAGGATCACCATCGGCACATGGAACGTGAGGACCATGTACGAGTCAGGAAAGACGGCGCAGGTTGCAGCAGAGATGAGGAGTAGCAACCTGACCCTACTAGGCATTAGTGAGACAAGCTGGACGCAAGCTGGACAGAGACGACTGTTGACAGGAGAGCTGTTGAACCCCCAAGGCAAGCGGAAAAGAGGCCATACAAGAAACACCTGGTGACGCAACCTTCAGGCTGACACCACAAAAATGGTCTACACCTGGAACCAGCTAGAGAGAATGGCCCAGGATAGAGGACTCTGGAGATCTGTGGTTGGCAGCCCATACCCCGACTGGGGTGACGGGCATAAGTAAGTAACTTCAAGCAAATCCCTGCCCAGACAAGACAAACATGCCAGTGACTAAGAAGATATAAGAAAAAGGTAAGGTTTGGAGATTGCTGATGTTGGGATAAAGTATTTTTATTTCCTACTCTGCAACTTGACTCCTCTCAGCGTAGCTACCAGTAGAGAGAAGCTTGAGTAAAATTCATATGGGAGAGATTAGGATTGAAGGAGAACAGACAGACTTCAGAGCTCTGTGAGTGGGGAGAAAAATAGTACTGTGCGGGAGGAAATCAGGAGGCTCCAGAAAGGATGAGACTGCGTTTCTTGGGTGAGGTGAAAGCAGATAGGAAAAGAAAGAGACCTAGGTGGTGAGGACCAAGGGGAAGGAGAACACAGATTAAAGGAGATAAAAAGAGTCAAGGACCAGTGGACAGGAGAGAGAAGGAAACATAAGGGATGGGAGGGGGAGAGAGAGAGAAGACCTGGAGGAAATGAGAAGGGATCAAGTGGAGAATGAGAACCAAGAATGCAGAAGGCAAGAGAAGAGCAGGTATTGCTTGGCTCTGACCAAATTCTAGTGTCTTTTGTTTGAGTTCTATAATTATCACATGTATTTCCTACTCTGCCTGTGATTACATTTGCTGAGGAACATTCTTTTCCCACACTTCTATAATTATACCTAAGAGGGAAAACCATAGTCAGACTAAAATGACTAAGGATAATCTGAATGGAGCAGGTTTGGTATTTTGTTTTATTGAGCATTTACTCAATCCATTTATAAATAGATAGGAAAGTTACAATTGGCCACTTTGCAAGGCAGCCAGGATTCTGAAGATGGTTGCTTGTGTGAAACATCAGAGATCATGCAATTTGTTTTCATGAAGATGCAACTCATTTGCATAATTGTTTACATATTGGTCCCACCTACTTCCATCTCTTTTGTGAAATCATAAATCTACTGGTGATCTGGTAAACTGAGTTGGGATTAACTGAAAAAAGAAAACTGCATGCTGTGGGACCCTATCCAGCTATGGAGCAGGTGTGGGATTTAGGAAGCCAATGGGAAACAAAAAATTAGATCTCTGGAGAGATGTTAGAATAGAGCCAGGAGCAGGTCAAGGGAGTGTCATTGTGCCATTGCCTTTGTACTCCTTGTTGGTACTGCCAAGCAATCTCAATAATTACCAAAGTCAATATTGTATGTACAGTTTTTTGTGTCATACATATGAGAGTAGAGAGATGTTCCAGTCTCCCATTTCTCTGGGGTAATTTGACTGAATGCCATACAATGACTCAAATGCCATATTGGCATATTGTCATCCAAAGCAATTCATTATAATGCTATTACCAGAAATTAGAACAACAGTAAATAACTTTGACATTTGTAAGGCTTCCAGGCACCAACCTACAGAACCATGGGTTCAGCTGAACCAGTTCCATTCTTGGGCCCTGTCTTCACTACCACTTTAATTCGATGTTAACGACGTTAGGTCGAATTAAACGTGTACCTGTCTTCACATACATGCTCTTAACATCGATGTAAAGGGCCCTCAAGATCGAAATTGGAACTCCTGCCTGACGAGAGAAGTAAGGCTAATTTCGACATTCCAAGCTCGACTATGGGCTAGTGAAGACGGAACCGACATTAATAGCCTCCAGAGGCTGTCCCACAATGCTCCATTCTGACCGGTCTGGACTGCCTCACTGCTCCACTGTGACCGCTCTGCACTGCACTCTGAACTCGCTGCTCTGGCCAGGTAGATAAGACCCGGGAACATTTGAATACCATTTCCTGTTTGGTCAGCGTGGCCAGCTCACCTGAACTGCTCAGTCGTCATTCAGAGCAATCAGCAGCACTAGCTGCCATGCAGAGCTCAGCATCACAAGACTCCATGCAGAGCTCATCTACCCTGGAGACCAGCCAGAGGAGAAGAGCTCCAGCATGGTCCACTCGTGAGGTGCTGGATCTCATCGCTATCTGGGGAGAGGAATCCGTGATGTTGGAACTACGAAACAACAAACGGAGTGCCAACACCTATGGAAGAGTCTCCAAGGCCATGCTAGAAAGGGGCCACAACAGGGACACCACACAGTGCCACGTGAAAATTAAGGAGCTGAGGCAATCGTTCCAGAAAGCCACGGAGGCAAACGGACGATCAGGGGGCGCGCCACGGACATGCAGGTTCTACAATGAACTAAATGCGATAATGGGGGGCGCCCCCACCACCATCGCGCCGGTCTGCGTGGACTCCACCGATGGGATAATCGTCAGAGAGGAGACTGATTCCGAGGAGGATGACCATGAAGAAGAGGAAAATCTCACGGAGCAGCAGGAGCCCAGCGGAGAACCCGTGTTCCCAGAGAGCCAGGAGCTGTTTGTCACCCTGGAGCCAGTACCCTCCCAAGCCTCCCAGGGGGGTAAGTGTTTTTTTTTTAAGTGATTACATGACGCGTGATTTTGTAAAGGAAGCATTTATTAATGAGTAACTTGCCCTAAGGACTTAGCATGCTTTCACTGCTGGTCAATTTCTACTCAAAGAGTTTGTCAATATACTCCGGGATTGACCGGAAGTCCTCCGCGGACATTTCAATGAAGCTATCCAGGAGGTAGCGATGAATCCTCCGCAGCAGATTTCTGGGGAGAGCCGCCTTATGTGGTCCCCCGTGATAGGAGACCATCCCACGCCACGAAAGTAGTAAGTAGTCTGGTATCATTGTGCAGGCTAGCATTGCGGCGTATGGACCAGGACTTTGCATGGAGTCAAGGAGCATGCGCTCTCTCTCTCTCTGAGAAATTCTCAGCAAAGTGATGTCATTCATGGTTGCCTGTTTGAAATAGGGACTGCAATTACTATGGAGATAAAGATTCCCAGCTGCAAAGAACTGTTTTCTGCTGAGGACCGACCAACCGCACACACACACACCCCCCACGAACGCTGAACGCCCCCCCCCCCCCCCCCCCCCCGCCTGTAGCGGTAGCTAGCAGGGAACCAGAGCAGTCTGCAAGCGGTTGCTTCCGCTTCAGATCCAACGCGAACCAACCCCCCTCCACCCAAGCCCGTAGCGGTAGTAGCTAGCAGGGAATCTGAGCAGTCCGCAAGCGGTCTGAGGAGCCCCCAAAAGACCTTAGCCTTTAGCGAGAGATATTTTGGCATTTGCTTTGCAGTTTGCGGTTTCAGTGGGAGCCAGCCACGCGGTGGGGGGAAGGGGGCGGGGTTACTCTACAGTATGCAAGCGCCACTTTTAACTTACCATGGCCGGCTGCACGGTGATTTCAGAAGCCGTCTTGGGCTGAGGCACGCATATGTGTCTGAGATGCTCTGACTTTTCTGTGACCTAGTCAGTCACTTTTAGGTGTAGAACATGACCTTGTACAGAAATCATATCAGGCCTGTGAATACTGAGGTTTTTAATGGCATAGTACTCCCATTGTGTACCGTCCGAGACTGCATCTGCCTCCTAACCTTGAATGTATCTGTCTCATAACTTTCAAACTTTCTTTTCCCACATTCGCACACAGATGAACAATTATCTCAGAATCCCCCATCCTGCTCCTCCTGCCGTGCACCGCAGATAAGAAAGCGTAAAAAGAAAACGCGAACGCGCGATGAGATGTTCAGTGAACTCGTGGAGAACTCGCGCGCTGAGGCAGCCCGCCAGACGGACTGGAGGGAAAGAATGATAGAGGCAAGGGATCGAGTGATACAGGCAAGGGATCGAGAGAGAGAGGCAAGGAATCGAGAGAGGCAGGAATGGAGAGCCGCTGCAGAAAAGAGGGAAGAGCGCGAGGAAAGATGCATGGATGCTTTCCTCCGCGTAATGGAGGACCAGAGCGACATGCTGCGATCTCTGGTGGAGCTGCAGCATGCCCAAAGACCACCTCTGCAGCCCCTGTGTAACCACCTCCCCCCCTCCCCAACTCCCATAGCTTCCCCACCCAGACGCGGGGTGAGAACACGGGGGGGCAAGCTCCGTGGGCCGCTCCATTCTACCCCACAAGCCAGCAGAAGCAGCAGCAGGCTGACGTTCTAGGAAAACTTTTTAAAGCTGCTGTGTCTTGCCCACCCCTCCTCTCCCCCCTTCCCACCCCCCCCCTCCTCTGTCCGCTCCTCCCCCACTGCGACTGCCGGTTTCCCTCCAGGATACCAGGACAGTGATCCCCTGTATTTGTATTTCCGATTAACCAATAAAGGAACCATGATTTTTCAAACAGTGATTTTATTTCCTCTGCAAGCATGGGGAGGGGGGAGGGAAAGCATGGGGAGGGAAAGAGGGTTCAAGGGCAGCAGGCTTAGAGCACAGCAAGGGAGCAGATTCTCAAACGCCATCTCGGCCACTCATAAAACTGTCTTTCAAGGCGTCCCTGAGGCGCAGGGCCTCACGGTGTGCTCTTCTACTTTCCTTGCTGTGTGGCTGCTCATAAGTAGCAGAAAGTAAATTTGCCTCAGCCTCTCAGCCCGCCATAAACGTTTCCCCCTTGCTCTCACAGATATTGTGGAGCACAGAGCAAGCAGCAATAACAATGGGGATATTTCTCTCGCTGACGTCTGAGCGAATCAGTAACGAACGCCATCTCCCCTTCAGACGGCCAAATGCACACTCTACGGCCATTCTGCACTTGCTCAGCCTGTAGTTGAACAGTTCCTGACCCCTGTCCAGGGCTCCTGTGTAGGGCTTCATAAGCCAGGGCATTAGGGGGTAGGCTGGGTCCCCAATGATCACGATCGGCATTTCCACCACCACCACCACCCCACGGAAATTTTCTGGTCGGGGAAGAAAGTGCCTTGCTGCAGCTGTCTAAAAACCCTAGAGTTCCTGAACACTCGAGCGTCATGAAGCTTTCCCGGCCACCCCACGTACAGGTTGGTGAAACGTCCCTTGTGGTCAACCACTGCTTGCATGACCATTGAGTAATATCCCTTCCGGTTTCTGTACTCGGCGGCCTCGTGGTCCGGTGCCAGGATAGGGATATGAGTCCCATCTATAGCCCCACCACAGTTAGGGAATCCCATGGCGGCAAAGCCATCTATTGTGGCTTGCAGGTTTCCGAGGTTTATAACCCGGTGTAGCAGCCGCTCGACGATTGCCCTGCTTACTTGCATCACAGCAAAGCCCACTGTAGACCTACCCACCCCAAACTGATTCGCCACTGACCGGTAGCTGTCTGGCGTTGCAAGCTTCCAGAGGGCTATCACCACTCGCTTCTCCACTGTAAGGGCCGCTCTCATTTTGGTATTCCTGCGCCGGAGGGCCGGGGACAGCAAGTCACAAAGTTCCAGGAACGTGCCCTTTCGCATGCGGAAGTTTCTGAGCCACTGGGAGTCATCCCAGACCCGCAGCACTATGCGGTCCCACCAGTCCGTGCTTGTTTCCCTGGCCCAGAATCGGCGTTCGATGGCATGAGCCTGCCCCATTGCCACCAAATTTGACAGATTGGCAGTCGCCCTACTTCCAAAACCGTCAGTGTCCCTGTCGTCCCCGCTGTGCATGTCCTTGCCCATCTCCTCCTCACTGTCGTCGGGTTCCAGAAAGCGCAGTTCTCCCCGGATCACATTCCTCCTCTGCAGACGGTGCAGCATGAACTCCGCAACCGTGATCGAGGTCCTCACAATGGCCATTACTGTTTCCGTGGTGTCAGCGGGCTCCATGCTTGCAGTGCTATGGCGTTAGCACAGCGCGGAGAAAGGGCGCGAATTATGGGATGCCTACCCACAGTGCACCGCTCGTAATGGGGGTCGGCGGCGCGGAAAAAGGGCGCGAAACTTGGAAATGCCTACCCATAGTGCAGCACTTGAAATGGTGCCTGCTGGGGGATCAGGGAACTGTGGGATAGGTACCCACAGTGCAATGCTCGCTATGTCGACGCTTGCAAAAGTTGTGCGGACAGACACTGTCGACTTGCTGTGCTTTGCTGTGCCTAGTGAAGACACACAATATCGACTGCATACAGTCGCATTCACAACATCGAAATAAAGGAAATCGAACTACTGCTGTAGTGAAGACATACCCATAGATATCAGCAGGAGCTATTGAACAGAATCTTTGGAAAATGTACTTGGAAGGGAAATTAGACTTCTGAGAGCCTAGGCCAGTTTACACTAGAGAATTCTGGTGTTTACAATATTGTGTGAACACCTGGAAGGCTTGCAAAACACATTGGACCAGACTCTTCAATCTACTGCAGTCACTTTGCACTCTCTCAGAATGGCCCTATTCTAGCCAGAACTGGCCAGTAGAGAGAGAACATTCTGCAGAGGGACTCTCTGCTAGAGCAGAGATGGCAAAGTTGTCTCCTGCCCCAGACAACCCGTCACCCTGATGTATAGGTAAGGAGCTGTGAGGGGCATGGCAGATCCGAAGTCGTTTATGCCTGATCATCCATTGGTGTAAGGTCACTGGTGACTGTATGCTGACTCATTACATAGGATCAGGAAACTGCAGCAGACTCTCAGATAACCTCCAACGTACCAGTATCTAAACTCAGGGTTGCTGGAATAATTTTTATAAGTAAGGGTGCTGAGAGCCAAACTGTAAACCCTGTATGTAATGGAATCCACTTCAAGCCAGGGTGTGTAGAAGCACCCCTAGCTGCAGCACCTAGGCTCAAGTTTTTCTTGTGCATCGTTCAGAATCCAGCCTTTTGTATCTATGTATGAAAGTGCTCTAAACATTTCACAAGCATTATAAGAATTGTTACAATTGCGTAAGCTCCAGGCTTCAACTCTTTCACTGCTAATGTAGACAAAAAGTACAGGCAAAGGACATGGACCTGCACCTACTAATTTGATCCTCCCAGAACAGTCCTACAATGTTCCTCTATGCCACTCAGCAACCACTTGGACAAAAATCTAAGCTGTGCTCGGAGCAACTCTCTATAACATCCCATACCATCCAGAATGCCCTGCACTCACCTTAGGCCACAGTAGCTTGTCATCAGAATCACTTTCATGAGACTTCTGTGTTTTGAGGCATATTATTTGCCACTACTGAATCCAAAGTTCTCTTGGAGACCTGGAGCCATTAAGAGATCCAAAATGAACTGAACCCCACCAACCAGGATGGCATGGGATATAGCAAGGAATCCCAGTAGTGGGATGAACTCTGCATCAGTCACAGCCCCTAATCAAGCAGGGACAAGATCAAGGGTCTGAAAATGAGATTTATTAAGTCTTGACACAATAACTAGAGTTCTTGGTCAGTAAGGCATTCCTACCACTTCTTTAATGCATTAGAACATATTCTCAGCCTCAAAACATTGACTTTGGACAGCGAAGATGCCCCCAATAGCATAGGCATAATTTGGCTTCTATATTTTTGAGTGGCAGATCCAGTTAGGCCAATGCATAAGGGGGGAAATTCTGTGCCTGCCCGAGGCTTGCAGTTTGTGGGGGAAATGCCTCCCTTCTCCCCATCCCCCAAAAGACATCCATGCCCTATAGCATGCCTGTGAGGGAGCAAAAGAGTAAGTCTCTGCCACTTTCTCTATTTTTGGGAAGCTAGATTATTCACCTGATATTACAAAATATCTGCCTGCTCCCACAGAATCACAGAATATCAGGGTTGGAAGGCACCTCAGGAGATCATCTAGTCCAACCCCCTGCTCAAAACCGCACCAATCCCCAATTAAGTCATCCAATAGATTTTTGCCCCATATCCCTAAATGGCCCCCTCAAGGATTGAACTCATTCGTTCACAAACTCCAGGTACTGTAGATTAGGTAGGTCTGGATACTTTCAGTTAATCGGTACTTTGACACTGGCAATTACAAGAAGACCTTGCAGGTTCAGGGTTTCTCTGGGCCTGTCAATCTAGTAGCCTTCATAAATGCTACATTCCTACAAGAGATTTTGAGAAAAAATGTTTCTGGAGGACTCTGGTCCTAACTTGCATTTTCATGGGATCCCACTTCCAGCTCTCTGATGGTGTTCTGTGTTCGGGGGTGTTCTGTGACTTCCTTTTAGCCAATGGTCTGTATCAGATAGAGATGTACTGCACTTCAGACGATTGGATAGACAGATGCCAAGAGAAACCACAATAAGAAATCAGGCCCCTCCGAAAGAACAAGATAAATCAGGGATTAGTAGAGCACAAATTGTTTTCTTTAAATCTAGTCCTTTAAGGTATCCTGGAGTAGCAGTTTTTCATCGGGGGGGAGGAAAGTGAGTGCAAATACAGTACAGCTTTAGTTATTTAAAGGTCTTGGTTGGCACTGGAAATCTTTACATAATAAAGGCATTCAGATAGTTGGGATGCTGGTTGGCTCAAAAGGACACAGCATAATTTCAGATACCAGCTTCACTCTCTTGTCTTCTGGACCAGATAGAAGATTACTGAATACTAGCTAGTGTTCCTTGCACATTAAATCCTCATTTACTTTAATCCCCATTAGTGTAAGGGTACATGATTCGATCTGGATAACAAGATTTCATATAAGTGAGATACAGATAAATGATATTGATACCAAATTTTACACTTATGTAAATTGGGGGAAGGGAGAAATATCCCTAAGGAGCTTATTTTTCCAAACACAGCTACCATTGTAATATAACAATAGATTTTGTTAGTGCTAATTAAAACTTGCTTTTTAATTCCATCAGATATTCTGGACAATTCCTCTGTCAAATTTAAACACTAAAGAGCTGTCTAAATCATAAAACAAAGCTTGCTGCTTTCTGTATATTTCAATTTCTTTATGTTTTTATGAGCTTGCAAATCAGTAAGTACTTTGTGCTATTTGCAACACAACATAAGCAGGTCAGGATGTTTATAAGGAGCCCCCGTTATAAAAATTTCAGTTTGTAGTTTAATTATTATTTCCACTTAGTCATAATGTAAAAATCCAGCCAATTAAAACTTCAATTTCAGTGGATATTGCTTCTATGTTTTAGTAAAATACTGCTGATCAAATTACTATGAGCAATGCTTCTATAAATAAAACCTTAAAAAATGAGGTGAGCAACTTTCTGTTCTAACATGGCCATCTGTCATATGTAAGGACATCACCCCATTAACCTGTCTAATCAACTCCATTCTCCTTTCAAAGTTGATTAGGCAAGTTTATGGGGAGGCCTAAATGTACTCTTGTTAAAAACTGTTTAAAAACCTCCTCCCTTGTGTTCCGCTTTCTGTGCATTTACATGTGTAAAGGTGAAATGATTATAAACAGACATCACTACTGAAACTCTATGCCCCAGTTATATTACCATATATGATATTTTCATTTCCTCTTGGCAAAAATGAAATCTGATATTTTCTTTTCAAGGAATCATGACTTATATAGTTATATATAGTTATATATATAGTTTTATATAGATATAGATATAGATAGATATATAGTTATATATATAGTTATATCTATATATATAAAAGTCAAATGGTGTATGTATGTACGTAAGCTTACTCCTTCCACACCATTTGAGCTAGAGACTTGAAATTTGGTACAGTTAGAGGTCTTGGGGTCCTGATGGTCGTAAGGGTCGAAAATTTTTCAAATCTCACCTCTGACGCCCCCCAGGGGTGAAAGTCTTTAAAGGCCAATCACATCAGCTGGGCAGCTATGTTGTTATGATGTCATAATACCCCCTCCAACAGACACCGCACTCGCTCAGCTCTCTGCCCCTCCCCCCTCTAACGGAACCCCGGAATCCCTCAGCTCTGTGCCTCCTCCCACCTCCAATGGAACCCCAGAATCCCTCAGCTCTCTGCCCCTCCCCCCTCCGATGGAACCCCGGAATCCCTCAGCTCTGTGTCCCCTCCCGCCTCCAATGGAACCCCAGAATCCCTCAGCTCTGTGCCCCCTCCCGCCTCCAACGGAACCCCGGAATCCCTCAGCTCTCTGCCCCCTTCCCCTCCGATGGAACCCCAGAATCCCTCAGCTCTGTGCCCCCTCTCCCCTCCGACAGAACCCCGGAATCCCTCAGCTCTGTGCCCCCTGCCCACCTCCGATGGACCCGAGTTGGGTTTGGTCAGAGGGTAAGTGAGGTAGGGGTGTCGGGTTTGGCCGGGGGGGTGAGGTGGGGGTGTCGGGTTTGGTCGGGGGGTAAGTGAGCCGGGGGTGTCGGGTTTGGTCTGGGGGGGTGGGAAGGTGTCTGGGTGGGTGAGGGGTGAGGTGTGGGGGTTGGGGTTGGTCAGGGGGTGTTGGGTTTGGTGGGGGGGCAAGGTGGGGGTGTTGGGTTTGGTTGGGGGGGTGAGGAGGGGCGTTGGGGTTGGTCAAGGGGTAAGTGAGGTGTGGGTGTCGGGTATGTTTGTGGTGGTAGGTAGGGGTGTTGGGTTTGGTTGGGAGGGAAAGTGAGGTGGGTGTGTCGGGTTTGGTGTACGGGAGGTGAGGTGTGGGTGTTGGTCAGGGGGTGTTGGGGTTGGTAGGGGGAGACGTGGGGGTGTTGGGTTTGGGTGTGGGGGTGAAAATGTGAGTTGGGGTTGGTCGAGGGGTAAGTGAGGTGGGGGTGTCGGGTTTGGTCGGGGGTGAGGTGGGGGTGTCGGGTTTGCTCTCTGCCCCCATCCAACGGACCCCGCACGTGCTCAGCTGTCTGCCCCCTCCCCACCTCCAACTGACCTGAGCAACGCCGGGTATTTTCGCTAGTATATATATATAGTTATATATATAGTTATATTGGTGGCTGTCTTAAAAATACTCCAATTCTGTTTTGGTGGTTGATTTTTCTTTTTCCATTTTTTCAAAGAATATTTTTTTTTCCAGTATGACAAAGGTGGTTCTACATGTTATTAACACTACTTACAGGCATGCTACCTCTGACCTGGTTATTGCTGGGGGATCTCAAAAGAGAAGGTGCTGCAAGAACTGATGTTGACAGGAACATAGCTGAGTAATAGGAGCCAGTTAGGCCCTTATGATGCTGATGTCTTCCCTCACTCAGGCCCTGCTACCAGCCTGCTTATTTGTCCCCTTCAGTTAAGTGTTGAGAGCCACTGAAACTGGCACAGAACAGCAGTCATGAGTGAAAGAAGAAAACGCCCCTCTGGGGTAGCATTCAGATAAAGAAAGAAAGCAAAAGAAGCTTTTCTATCTATGCAGGAAGGAGCTCTCCTGAACTACATAGAAACAAATGTTCACGGAGAGCCTTATGGCCCCAGTGAGTGCTGAGGAGTGCTGAGGAGATGCCTGCTCTTCCAGTTAGAGTGACCTGACAGCTACTGCAGCATCCATATCTCCATCTCAAATGGCTGTAACCGTGCACATTCCTGAAGAAAAGTGTAGATCGGAGAAGAGTGTGGTGGAAGTGCAAGAAACAGCTGCTGCTGAGTTTAGTTCCTTAAGTCTAGATGATCCAGGACTGTGGACCCACTTGAGCAGTAGCCTGAGGGACTTCCTTGTATTGCATGGGCCATAGCAAGTAAAAAACTGTGTTCCCCAAAGACAATGAAAATAGAAGTTTCCATCCAACACATTACTGGCGTGAAATCCCCAATGGTGACCAAGTGGAGAGGCCATGGCTCATGTACTCAAAATCCCAGAATGCTGCATACTGTTTTTGTTGCAAACTCTTCCGTCTAATGTTCCAGCCACCTTGGGTTCACCAAAGATGACGTTTTGATTATGAGGCATGGGATAATCCCATAAGAGACTCCAAACAACAATTCAAAGTTGAATTCTTTAACCAGGTACTAGATTGTGCAATAAGGTCAGTTGAACATTTCATGCAGCTCAAGGAACACAGCAGTATATTTGGGATGTTGTATGATATTCCAAAACTCCTCACTATACCTGAAGAAGACCTACACCAGCAATGCAGGGCACTAGAGACAGTGTTGATACATGATGACATGTGTGAAATTGATGCAAGTGATATTGGTGATGAACTGATACATTTCAGCAGAATCAACTCCAAAGGCTGTTCTGGAATATATCTGCACAAATAAGATGACCACCCTCTTTCCAAATGCTTTTGTTGCTCTTCACATACTTCTAACGCTTCCTGTGACAGTTGCCAGTGGAGAACGCAGCTTCTCCAAGCTGAAGTTAATAAAAACACATCTGCGCTCCACAATGATACAGGAGGGGCTGGTCAGCCTTGCAACCATCTCAATAGAGCATGAGCTGGCCCAGACTGTGGACCTTCAGGAAGCAGTTCAAATCTTTGCAACCAAGAAGGCACGAAAAGCACCACTTTGAATAATCAAACAGATAAAAATGCCAGTGTTTACTATGCCAACAAGAAAAGTTACATTTGCTGTTCAGGCATTTGAAAGTTCAATGTTACTTAAAATTTTTGAAGAAGGCATTTTAAATTGTTAGTTCTTCTTTATTAGGGTAGGTAGCAGAGCAGTACCATGAGAGGAGTAGAACAGGAAGAAGGCAGCATTGAGACCTTTCAAAGTTTTGGCCCAAGCGAGGGAGCATGGGGGCATCATTTGAGCTTCCCGCCTCAGGTGCCAAAATGTTGTGGGCCAGCCCTGCCCTTAGAAAATAACTGTACATTTCATTGCTCCATAAATATACCTGTGCTATTAGAGGCTTGAAGCCCAAAGTTAATAATGATTCTGGGAACGATTACTAGTGTTGGATACTATATCATGCCCCTGGCTCTGCTATTTGAGAATGAACTCTCACTGAGAAAATAACCCTGTGACTATTAGCAAATCCATTTAACTAGTTCGATTGACAAGAGACGCTGTATACCATTAGAGGGGAAAAAACATATTATCCTTTATTTTGAAATATTTATTCCTAAATGAAAAAAACAATTACTGTCATTGAAGTGTGTTAATGTTAATTGTGGTGACTAATCTATTCCTTTCCAGTATTTACATCATAGCTGAACAGCACAATCTGCAATTAGACAAATTGGTGTCATCTATACATGTCTCTTTAAAACAGAAAGGGGAAGGGCAGGACAGGCCACTTTTCCACCTCTCAGTTTGAAGGGGGTGAAGGAGGATAAGTATGAAAAGTGTCTTTTTTGTGTGGGTGTGTGCGCCAAACAATGTATGTTGGAAATGATTCCCATATAGTGATGGAGTAGGTAATCAATGCTATTGCAGAACTATTTAAAATGTGATTCTACTGTCAAAAGTAACAGTAAAAATAGGATGGGAGGGGGAGCCTCCATATCATGGTGGCTGGGTGATTTCCATATCAAATTTCCTGAGTTTGTAGTAAAAACATCTTTTTACTAACTGCCAACCCCATGGATTCACTCTGGACTCTGACAGTCAAGATGGGTTCTTTTCATCTTGTGCATCGTTACCAGTAAAAAGGCATCATGAGGCAAAATTGTACCCTTAGCTTCACCTGGACAGGCCATTAGGAAAAACAAGCAAACACTCCCCTACCCAGTTCTTAGCTTGTAAAGTCAGCAAATATGATCTGAGAAATAATAAATGGGTGCATCACAGTACCATTTTCATAGTCATCCTTTGGAGTAGTATGAGGCTCTAAAGAAAATGTAGAACATAACTTTCACAGAGGTAAGAGAGCTCTCTTATGGAGGTATGTGATCCGCAAAACCTGTTCTAGTCAGCGCAACGGTAGTCTTACAGAGGAAAAAGCAAACACTGTATTTCCTTCAGTGAAAGCACAAGATAAAGTATATAAATGTTAATTATTTGGCCTAAACAAAAGCAAAATCCTGCAAGCATTTTTTTAAACTGCGGGTTGGGGATAAAATTTTCAGTGGAAAATACTGTACATTAAAAAAAAATCTGCATATTAGCAGGCACTGAAGTAGAATTTATAATTGGTTCCAGTGGTGGAGAATCTTGTACCAATCATGCCCACCCTCCTGCCCTGTTTAATTTGCATATCAATGAACAAGTTGAAAGTAACAATTAAGAGACACCATGTACCCATTCCCTGTGGAGCACTATTTAAAACACCCCCTCTCCCCAAGTATAATTAAAAATCAGAGTAAGAACATGCAAGGAGACAATGCCTTGCAATTAAAGCAATAAACACTGTGCCGGCTCATACCAAAACACTTCTACTCCAGCAACAAAGCAGACAAGGAATGAGTATCTAAATTGACTGTATTTAGAACAATGCCAGAACATTGTGTGGAGTTTCAAATTCATAATTGTAGCTCAACTTTATTTTAGAATTGATTATAAGCAAAATGTATTTGTCCAGCACAATTGGGAAAACAAACTGTTTTCTTTAACAAAACTGGCATAAATCCATCTGTCTTAGGCCCCCGTTACCAGAATGCCTGAGCACTTCACAATCTTTAATATTTTTATCCTCACCTCACGCTGTGAGGTAGGGAAATGCTATGGGGACTGAAGCACAGAGGTTAACTGGCTTACCTGTGGTGACACAGGAAGTCGGGAGCAGAGTAGTGACTTGAACTCAGGTCTTTAAAGTTCTAAACTACTGCCCTAACCACCTAAGAATCGATCAAAGATATGTATATGTATCTATGTGTTGTAACTATTGCATACAGATATGATACAGAGAAGTCATTGATCCTACAAGTGCTTCAGTGAGGTGGAGACAGAGCCCACAGTTAAAAGTCCAGTTGGCGGTGCTGCAGAGCCAGGGCACATAGTTCCTATTTGTTCTGGGGCTCCATGCTGTGCCCGGAAGCGGCCAACAGATCTGATTCCTGGGGGTGGAGGGGGCTCCACATGCTGCCCTGCCCCGAGCACTGGCTCTGCACTCCCACTGGCCAGTTCCTGGACCATGGGAGCTAGGGGTGAGGGCAGCGCTTACTGCCAAGCCTCCTTCAATGATCCCCCTCCCCGCACCTAGGAGCCGGAACCGCTGGCCGCTTCTGTGACGCAGTGTCCCAGGTCAGGCAGGGAGCCAGCCTTAGCCCTGCTGCGTGGCTGACCGGGAGCCACCCAACATAAGCATACACCCCAACCCCTAGCCCCTTATGCCAGCCCTGAGCCCCCTTTCAATGCGGAGGCCCCTTCTGCATCTCAAATCCTTCATCCATGGCACCAGCCCAGAGCCTGCACTCCTAACCCAGAGCCCTCAGCACCCTTGCACCTCAACCCACAGCCTCACCCCCACCCCAGCCTGGAGCCCCCTCCTGCACCCAAACCCCTCATCCTCAGCCAAACCTCAGAGCCCTGACACCCTCCTGCACCCCTGCCCCCTGACTCAACCTGCAGCCCCCTCCTGCACTCCAAGTCCCTCAGCCTCCACCCCAGTGGCCTGTTTTCCCCTCCTGTACCCCAAGCCTCTCATCCCTGGCCCCACCTCAGAACCAGCATCCCCAGCCCAGAGCCCTAAACCCTCCCACACCCAAACTCCCTGGCGCCAGCCTGGAGCTCCCTCCCATACACAACTCCGCATTTCTGGCCCCAACCCAGAGCCTGCACCCCCATTTAGAGCCTTTGCCCCCTCCCACACACCCCAGCCCAGTGAAAGTGAATGAGTGTGGGGTGGGGGAGAGCGAAACACTGAGGGAGGGGGAATGTAGTGGGGGGGGGCTCAGGAAAGGGGTGGGGTAGGGGAAGGGCCTCAGGAAAGGGGCACAGCTAGGTGTTTGGTTTTAAAAGTAGAATGTTGGCAACCAATAGAAAGTTGGCAACTCTGCCCTGTTGTAAGTGGGACTCCAATTGGATGTAGAAAGTACCCTCATTTAAAGGCAGTTGCACGATCAATGTCTTAAACTCCATGACTTTATTGAGAGTCAGGTGTAAGGCCAAAAGGGACCATTATATTATCTAGTCTGACTTCCAATATATCACAGGCTACTAACACCACCCACACGCTAAAGCCAGCAACCAAAATTAAACCGAAGTATTACAACCCACAGGAGACTAGACTATTCCGTGCCATAGGCAAAGAATAGAAGGGACTGAGGTGCACTAGTTCCTGAGGCCCTTGCAATAGCAGGGAAATGACTAAGTGAGATATACATATATATTCCTGGCAAGTGACCTGCAACTGGATGCTGCAGACTCATGCCCTAGCATCTTTGGAAACTCTGTATAAAAAAGGAGATGTGAAAACGTGTTCTGTCTCACAAACACATATGCTCCATTGGAAGATTCCTGTCTGAGTAGTTGAATCATGTAAGTAAAATACTTAAAATTAAATCACATGGAACACTTCTACAGCTCTCATGATGTGAAATCATGCATCTTCACATAGGTTAACACTGTAGAGAGGATGTGTTTAGTTGATGGGATTTAGGAGTCATGTTTATTGGTATTGTGCATCCTAATCCTGATGGATTAATAACCATCAACTATCAGTAGTTAGAAACACTATATTTTGAATCAGAATGAACAGTACAGGGAATGTCGGATAAGAGGACTGACATAGCAGTGCACTTAAACCAATACTTGGTGTTTACATTCCCTTACTATTCTATCACTGCAGAATTCAAAGGCTTTTTTTTTTTTAGTGGCAACTCATACAGAAGTAATAAACCATACCCCCAAACAAGGAGATGTGAAGATTCTGATGTACTTGAGAGAGATTCCCAGAGCAGCCCAAGGAGCTGAGAAAATTTTACCAGAGGAAAGATAAAAAGGTTTTCTATATCCAAATTCAGACTACAGTAAATTCTCAGAATTTGGAATGAAGACTATGATGACAGAACCTTCAATAGTCTATGGCAGTAACAGAAGGATCCTTTATAAAGATCTCAAATGACTTGTGGGGCTTTCCAGAACATTTATTTTTGGATGGTTGTCATCATATCTGAGATGTTGCTATCCATCTATATAATCGTTTCTCAATGACCAGCACCAGTCCCTGAGATACCCCTAGTCCAGTTTAGGAAGGCAGCAAACTAGTCCCACATATCAAAAAGGTTAAGAAGTATTGATCTAGATTACAGATGCACAATACCAGTACATCTGACTCCTAAATCCCATCAATATTAATACTTGCTACATATAATACTAACACAAGTCGATGTGTCAGGTACCCATTCTTTAAAGTACACAAAATGTCTGGTTCTGGAACACCGTAGAGAGGTCTTCTGCGCCTGGGTAGTTGGTCAGACCAGGTGAGTTTTCTTCACAAGATAATTATGCTTTTTGTCTGAGGTACTGGGACTGAATATCTAAAGTCTCCTGCCTGATAAAAACTAGATGAGATTTAGATTCAACTGTTCTGAAGGTCAGAATAAAGGGAAACCAGAGGAAGTTGTATGTGTTTATGCAGGGCCATCCCATGCCACTTGAGTGCCCTATGCAGCCCCCCTCTGTGGGTGGGCTGTGGGGGGGGGGGCCAGGCTACCCCCCAGTCTGGGAGGCAGGAATTTTGGGGGGCCACACAGGTCAACAGTGGCCCAGGAGGTTGGGGGGAGCTGTGAGGAGCCCACTCCAGTTCCCTCACCCCGACCCCAGCTGTGTCACTCGTGGGAGGGGACTTGTGGGAAGGGAGCCCCAGCCTGCTCTACTTCATCAGCTTCCAGCTGCATTGCTCCACTTCTCACCACTGGTGAGAGCTGGGGGCAGTCCTTTCCCCAACCTGAGTGACATGGCTGGGGCCATATCACTCTGCTTCCTGCCATCGGTGGGTGCGGAGGGCAATCCTTTCCCCACACTCACCAGCAGCGGGAAGCAGAGCAACGCAGCTGGGAGCTGGCAGAGTAGAACAGGCTGGAGCTGGGTTGCTCCACTTCCCGCCGCTGCTGAGCGCCTGGTCACTGGGGGAAGAGGTGGAATGGAGGCTGGCTGGGGGTGGAACAGAGAGGAAAGGTGGAGGGAGTTGTCTGGGGCCCCCCACACACCCAGGGATGGCCCTGCCCCTTGCAGTAGGCACAGTCCACGTGGGGGCAGGCCAAGGGATAGGGGTGTTCTTTGGGGCTGGTGCTGCCATGTATGCAGAACACAGTTGCCTTGGGCACCATGAAATTTGGGGCAACTTGGTGCCCCAAATTTCATGGTGCCCTAAGCAGCTGCATATGCCTAAGGATGGCCCTGTGTTTATGCATATATTCATGTGCTGTGTTGAGAGAGGGGTAGGGACCCTGACCTGTTTACATTAGTAAGAAGTATCTTCTTATTTTTCAGTGAATAAGCAAGATACAGACAGTTACAAAGGAAGGCCCATCATTGCAGTGAAGTTTGCATTCAGGGGGCTGAAAAGTATATGTTAAACAAACCAGGATTTCTACTCGATAGGTTAGGGTACTAAGAAAAGGTTCTTGTATATTTATACACCAGTCCCACCATTCTAGCTCAGGTTCTGCTAGTACTTCTGTTAAAAAACTTATTTTCACAGATTCATATATTGTCTATACAGGAACTCCTCACTTAGTCATCCTGGTTAACATTGTTTTGTTGTTATGTTGCTGATCAATTAGGGAACGTGCTCGTTTAAAGCTGTGCAATGCTCCCTTCTGTTGTTTGGGAGCTACTTGCTTTGTTCACTGCTTGCAGGAAAAGCAGCCTGTCGCAGCTAGCTGGTGGGGGCTTGGAACCAGGGTGGGCCGGCAGCTCCCCTATCAGCTCCCCACTCCCCTAAATTCCCTGTTCAGCAGCTGCCCAGCAGGCTATCATTTGCTGGCAGTTCAACTGATCCTCCCCCCACTGCCATGTGCTGCTCCTGCCCTCTGCCTTGGAGCTGCTCCCCAAGACTCCTGCTTGCTGTGTGGGGGGGAGGAGAGGAAGAGGTGGCTAATGTCAGGATCTCCCCCTCCTCCATGCTTCTGCATCTCGCTTACCCCATCTTGCATAGAGCATGGTACACATAACAGAGGGAGCTCTCTGCAAGCTCTCTGGTTTCTGCAAGCTGATCTAATTAGCAAGGCAGTGTACTTAAGAGTCTGCATACTTAAAGGTGAGTCTCTTTCTCTCACACACATAGGGCCTGTGTCTCTGGGCTTGGCTACACTGGCATTTTATAATGCTCTAACTTGGTGGCTCGGGGTGCGAAAAATCCTCCCCTCTCCCCGGAGCACAGCAAGTCTAAGCGCTTTAAGTGCTAGCATGGACACGCTCTGAGTGTTGGGAGCCACACTCCCAGCGCTTGAAGCTAATCCCCTTGTGGAGGTGGATTACCTGGAGCGCGTGGCCTCACTTGCACTTCAAATCGCTGCTGCAGGAACATTCCCGTGGCAGCGCTTTGAAATTTCAAGTGTAGCCAAGCCCATAGTAGCTCATGGGCTAGGCACATTGTCACCTACTAACTCAATTACAGCTGGAGAAACTGTGGATACCAATTGCTTATGTTTGCAAAACACTAGGCCCCAACTCCAATAACACTTGAACTATAGTAATAGTATCACTTTAAAGTAACTCCTGCTGTTTAAATACATTTTGTCTGGCCAATGCAAGCAAAGTATAGCTGTTTTAAAATAATTGTATTGTATTTTAATAATTGTATCTGCCAACCTGTGGCCTCAAGAAGCCATTCCAGAATCAGGGCATTGCTAGGATATAGAGAGATCCTGGTCACGTTCTCTTTCCAAATTAATTTCCCTGCACTTGATGCAGAGAGGGGAGTGTCACTGAGCTGCTTTGCTGGATCTGTCACTTTGGGACACTCATTACACAAGGATAATCTTCTTAGGGCCTGATTCACTGGCTTTACAGTTCCCTGAAGCAATTAGCAACATAGCCATAGCAGAGCCAAGAATCAGGACCTATGTGTTAGGAATTTGGCTTGAGGGGAGTAAAAGGGCTCACTAGAAGATCTTGGAAGAGGAAAGGCAGTATGGCAATATGTTAACAGTCCAGTAAAAATGGTCCTGGATTCAAATATAGGCTCCTCCACATTGTTAATTTCAGTGGCTCTGCTGGTGCATGAGTCCCTCAGGCAGAGTCTGGAGGTGGGTTCAAAACCAGGATATGCCTAAACATTCAAGAATACACAGACGCTTTAGATCTCTAGTATGGGGGCGAAAGGCGGTACAGCAGGCCAGTTGAAATTCCAACAGATCACCATTTGCACGTATAAGTCCTTTAATATTAAAGTTCTCTATTGCTGACCTTGCTTACTCTTCCCTGTGGTGCTATGTAGACTGCATAAGTTAAAGCAAAACACAGGACCTACTGCATCTGGATAGCTAACACCCGAGGGCATGAATTTTCATGGATGAGATGAAAGTATAATAAAGAAAAGGGAGAGTTTTTGAATTATAGAAGCCCCATCAATAATAGATTTCCTATGAGTTGACTACTGAAATACTGGTAAGGAGGCAACGTATTCAGTCCTGGATAGGAACACTGAGAATAGTTATAAGAGGTAAACCTCTTGTACATAGTGACTATTCAATATCATTTAATTTTATATTGGTTTGTTTCTATTAGTGGTTGAGAACTTAGAGTTTAAATAAGTTTATTAATTAGTGGCAGGTAAGTATTTATTTCTGCTCCAAGAAAATCCCACTTGTCTATCTGCCTGCGGTGTCTGCTTGACACCTCCAAATGGGATATGCTTCATCTAGGTTCCCATAAAGCTCCCTTTGATGAGCTACTTGCCAATATTAAAGTAAATAAAAAAATAAAATAAAAATGTCTTTTCCAAAAAAAAGTTGGGGGGGAGGTGTCAAACAGGCTGTCCATGGGAGGGCTTTACCCATCAACATAGCATCTATCCCACAGGCAGTTGGAGGACCTACACCAACCAATGTCATATATGCCATTATATGCCACCAATGTCCCTCTGCTATGTACATTGGCCAAACTGGACAGTCCCTACGAAAAAGGATAAATGCACACAAATCAGATATTAGGAATGGCAATATACAAAACCTGTAGGAGAACACTTCAATCTCCCTGGACACACAATTACAGATTTAAAAGTCACCATACTGCAGCAAAAAAACTTCAAGTCCAGACTGCAAAGAGAAACTGCAGAGCTGCAATTCATTTGCAAATTTAACACAATCTGGGACTGAACAAAGACCTTGAGTGGCTTGCTAATTACAAAAATAGCTTCTCCTCTCTCCGAGTTCACACCCCCTATTCAACTGCTAGAAGAATAACCCACCCTCCCTGATTGGAGATAACAAGCTGGTTCAGCCTAATTGGACTAACCTTGTTATCTCCTGCCTGGTTCTTGCCTACTTTTCTATACCTGCCCCTGGACACTTCCACTGCTTGCATCCGACGAAGTGGGTATTAGCCCATGAAAGCTTATGCTTCAAAACTTTATAGTTAGTCTTTAAGGTGCCACAGGACTTTGTTACCTCTGCTATTCCAGACTAACACGGCTACCTCTCTGATTTTTGAATATCGTTAATAGAGGCTTTAAGTGCCTTTAGTCTTTAAGGTGCCACAGGACTTTGTTATTAACAATAGTGTGAGGCTGACAGTACCAGCCAACTGGGACTTCCTTTCCCAGATGACCTGCTCAGGGCTCCCACTGCTTCTTCATTCCTGTGAATCACTTGTTTCTCTGCAGAGCCCCCTTCTTTAAAAATTGCTTCCAATCTCGTTTGGTGAAGGAGCTGCAAGTCAGACAGCCTTAGGATATATGGAGGAGTCTCTCCAGGACTTAGATGCTGGCTTCTTATCGATACTGAGCAGGCAGGAGAGAACAGGAAGTTTTTGATAGGTGAATATAATCTTTGGAACTTGATGCAGAAAGCTGCCAACAGCCCCAGGATGGTTGCCAAGACTGAAATTTATTTTGGCTAGGAGTTGTGCATTGTTCTTTATTTGTGTGAGTGGGAGTTTAAAGTTACCTCAGGCTGCACTAGGGAAGCATCAATCAGTAACACATGAACAAGAAAGAACCAGTGAGCTGGTGCTCTAGCTAGCTTTTCTGCTGGGAACAAGAAAAAAGATCCCTGCTGTATGGCTTCACAGTTACCTCCCTTTTCCCCCACCCCTCTCCCCCCGGAGAGTAGGGTGACCCGATGTCCCGATTTTATAGGGACAGTCCCGATTTTTGGGTCTTTTTGTTTTATAGGCTCCTATTTCCCCCCACCCCCGTCCCGATTTTTCACACTTGCTGTCTGGTCACCCTACAGGAGAGTGCAGATTCCCTTGTTGGACACTGGTACCCTGTCCTTCAGGAGAGATGAATGAATATTTCTCTCATTCAAGACTGATCCCTGAGGGAAATGCAGATGAAAGCTCCCTGCCTCTCCCTCGTCTGACTACATTCTCTGGTCTTCTGGGTGGGGTGGTGGTGAAATCCAGTGTTTTTTTGTTTTTTTTAAAAGGTCTGTGATTCCTGGTGGGGGTGGAAATAAGTGGTGAAGCAATAAAAACATGCTGCTGTCCTAATATAGTTAGTGAGAAAGTAAATTACTAAGAAATACAGCTTGAACATCTTACTCAATGCAGTTGAAACTGTACTTGCTCGCAACAACTTTTATTTAACAAGGCTTTCTGTGTCTGTGGACTGGAGTAGTGGGGTGCTCATATCTTGGGGCTTGATTTGGGTCTCACTAGGCTAGCATGGACGGAGATGATCTTTTCTGAAACCATGCTATATACTACATACCATAACTGGCGATTTAAAAGTCTGGCCTTTATTTGGGGGGCAAAGTTCAGTATCAAATCACTATTGGGTTTTCTTTGTCCTGTATTACAGCACCACCTGAGCACAAGATCTTACCTTGGGATAAAAATGCATAATTTTTATACTATGAAAAAAAAATGTTGAAGTGTTGCCCAGGTCAGGCTAAGGTGTAGATTCGTGCACCAAGGCTTCGTAGGTCAAGTGATCTAATCTTTGATTTAAAATGTTTCGGGCTTTCATGGTTTTGAAGAAAACCTTGGAAGTATGACCTAAGTGTACAGTATACAGCAGCAGTTGTAGAAAGCCTGATAAAATCACCTTGGGAGGTGCAAATTGCCCTTTGCATCTCCATGCCTGCTTAACTCTGAAACCTGATGTGCAAAGAGGCCACCGCTGCTCCCACCCCCAACAATCCAAACAAAGGATTTGGGGGCCAGGGGATTCTTTTCATCTGCCATCTCAGAGGAATGGCAGGAGTGGGAAGTCCCACCTGTGCCTCTGTCGCCTCCCTTCCCCCCCCCCCCCCATCACGTGATTTTGGTGACCCTTGTTGTTTGAACAGAGACGGGGTGGGGGAGGCACAGAACTGAGTGGGGGCAGCTGTGGACTCAGAAGTGGTGGAGGACTGGGTGGGGATCCGAATTAATTCCTGGCTAGGGGCCAGGCCAACGTGGGGCTGAGCGCTCCAGCCCGGGGGGAGAATCCCCCGAACAAATAGCAGCGCCCACGCTGGGGGGGCAGCTGCAGGGAAAAAATCAAGGCACCCCCGTGCTCGCTCTCGAGATCTGTCGGCGGGGGCGGCAGTGCGCGCGGGGCTGCAGCCCGCGCTAGACACGGCGATGGGGGCTGACTCAAGGGGGCGGCCTTGGCGCCCACTCGTAAGGAATCGCTAGGGTGAGCCCATCCTGTTCCTCCTCGGCCTCCCCCGCCGCCGCGCTATTTGGTTCAGTCCAGGAACTTGCGGAAGCTGATCTCTCTCGCGTTGGCTGCGTCCCTTCCGCTGTGGTGTCTCGCGGGAGTTCGAGAGGCGGAGTTCTCGCGTGAGACTCGCGCTCTCGTGTAATCTCGCGTTGCTGGCGGGCTGCGGCCTCTTTGGCTCCAGGGCGGCACCATGGCGGTTGGCAAGAACAAGCGCCTCACCAAGGGCGGCAAGAAAGGCGCTAAGAAGAAAGTGTAAGTGAGGCCGGGCAGGGCCGAGGGGTGCTGGGGGCCCCGCCGGGGGGGAGGCCGGGCCGCGTCCTGGCAGGATGCGCCGGATGCCGGGCGGATTGGGGCGGGCGGCGCACGGAGCGGCGATGGCGGTGTTGACATGGCGGCGGCTGGACCCGGGGTTGGGGCGGGGGATGTAGAGCGCGCGGGGCTCCCGCTGCACGGGACGGGGGCGCCGCGGCAGGGGTGGGGCTGGCTCCGCTGTGAACCCCCTGCCCGAGGTGGGGGGGGGGCAGGGCCTGGCCTCACGGAGTCTCCCAGCACCAGGCTGCGGCTCCCGGGGGAAGACGGGAGTTAGGTAGCCGGGCTGCCTCTGCCCCACGTGCTGTGCGGAGCCGTCCCCGGCTGCTGATTTGCTCCCCCCAGCTTCGGCGCCATCCTAGTGCAGCCGAGACAGAGCCGCACTCCTAGGTACTGCGGGCTGCGTCCTTGTCTCTGACTCTGTCCCCGAATGTGCAGGGCCTACGGGACAAACACTGAGCAGCACATTGGGCTGGGTCGGTTTCGTTGGTCTAGTGTCCGAATCACTTACTAGTGTTTGCAAGCTCGTGCTGATAATAAGAGAACAAGTTTGCACTAGTTTGGAAAATCATAATTTCCTATGGAATTTGAAGTATTGGGTAAGTTTTTACAGCAGTTCTTGATAATTATGGAGGAAGACCAGATTTTAGGCCAGATTTAATCTAAAAAAATGAGTGGATTTTTTTTTTTTTGTAAACTAAGGGTCGATCCTTTCTCAAAAAAAGATTGGTACGATGTCAAGGCACCTGCAATGTTTAATATCCGAAACATTGGGAAGACACTCGTCACCAGGACTCAAGGAACCAGTGAGTATCTAATGTCTTGAGGTAATGTGTGATATCTGTTAATTTGTTCTGTCATTTAAGACCGTGCAATGCAGTATCAGTTGTAAGCAATTTCTGCTTAAGCTAATGTGATTTGCAATATTATAGGATAGCAATAGGTAATTAATAGGCAGTGAAACCACTAATGTTTTGGGAAGTGTATGTGCAGAGGCCTCACTGAGTAGAGGAGGGAGGTGGTTATCTTTCACATGATCAGGTGAGACCACACTTGGAATACTATATTAGGGTAATGGAACCTTAGTCTCTACCATTCAGAGATGAACAATGGGATCTGGATAAGCACAACAGAATTATGTAAATTTATATGTGCAGCTTGGCCAACTTAATTAGGAGAGAGTTATCTTTATGTGTGTTAAAGGGTTTCAATGTCCGAAAAGGACATGAATTATTTAGCATGGTCCATAGGTATAGTTAGGAGCGATTGAATGAAATTAAGGAAAGGGAAACTTTGATCTTATGATGATTCATAAAAGTGAAATCTAGAAGATCATGGAATATCCCATCTTAACTCTGGACACAGAGAACCTACTGCAAGGACAGACTAGCTGTTAAGTGCCGTAATGAGACTTGTAGTATGCTGTGCTCCCTAATTTCAATTCTTAATCATTTATATCTTTAGCTCTTCTTTTGCATGTGCATACTTTTTTTATATGTTAAAAAAGTGCACCTAGTTCTTATATTTTTATATGTATACTTTCCTCAAAATGCTTTGACCCAGATTTCTAAAGGTATTGCAATACTGAGCGTATCAACACCAACAGCCTTTTTAAATTGTTGGGTGAATCTAGATTGAATCTTTGGGCCTGAACATAGAATTTATTTTTTGAATTTAACTATGGTGCAGAGTTTGGTGTCTTTCACTGCTTTGTATTGATGCTTGAGTAGTTCATTGGCTAACTTTATTACAGAAAACTTCTCTGCAACAGTTTAACTTCTCCGCAACAGTTTGAAGTTAAAGTACATTTATATGAATGTGTTCAATTTTGTCTAATGTGGTCTCTAATATTATAAATTCAGATCAAATGAAGGTTCAGAATCCGACTTGCTAGTCCTTCTAATTTAGCAAAAAATATGATTTCATTTGCATATAGAAATTGCCTCTGATGGACTTAAGGGCCGTGTGTTTGAAGTGAGTCTTGCTGATCTGCAGAATGATGAAGTGGCCTTCCGTAAATTCAAGCTGATTACAGAGGATGTTCAGGGCAAAAACTGTCTGACCAACTTCCATGGAATGGACCTCACCCGTGACAAGATGTGTTCCATGGTCAAAAAATGGCAGGTAATGATATGTATCTGTGACTTTGCAAAAATACTACCTTGATAGTAAACTGCTGCTATAAATTGAGATGAAATAACTTGATTTTTGATACTGTTTCCATGCTCATCTTTGCCTTAGTCAGGTCAACCAATACTGTATTTGCTTATTGGTTGGCTTGCTTATTTTTTTTTATTTAAAACCCAATAAGTTAAAGCTTAAGGGTCATATTTTTAAAGACTAGCATCTGCAGCAGTTGATGTTGCCTGCAGAGGCACATATTTGCAGAAATTTTACCTGTACAACATACATATACTTCAAGCCTTTTTTTTTTTTTTTTTAAGGCAAAACCTATTTCTGAGGCCTTATTTACATTTGTTATAGTTAGTCATTGGCTCCACTGAGGCATCTACACCATGATTATTTGAAGCAAATCCCTGGGACTTCTATACTTACTGAGAAAAGGGCAGGGTTTGGAGGGCACCTTAAGAAAACAGAACACCTTGCTGCACGTAGCGTAGTAGGCTTCCAGATTACTCTTAAATACAAAGTTTCTATATATAGGATGTAGACATCTTTTTTTTTTATCTCAAATTTAAGAAACCACAGAAAATGTCTTTATTCTAATTGGTGGATGTTGGATAATGTGCTTGTAAAACTAAATAATGGATGTTGACTAAAAGCAAGTTAGGCTTTTACTGGCTCCAAGTTGCCCCTGCTTATGAGGAAGAGAGTTTGGTGTACAGTAGAAGTGCCAACACCAGAAGAGGGGTTTGGAAGGGAAAGTTGATACTGGCAACTTGAAAACCACTTGGCAAGAAAAGACTTCTGACTAATAGCAAGGGTGACATGTGAAATCCCAACCTGGGATGGAGGAGGTGCATTATAAGAATCAACACCTTTGTGCTCTCTGCTAGTAACAGTGTAACTAAACTATCTCTTTCACTCAGTCTGCTCATTACTAGGGTGCCAGATGAAGGAAGTGCTACTGATATCAGTTAGTGCCCTCCCAAATCCTATTTAGGAATTGGAAGTATCCATAGCAGTTTAATATTAAGTATAATTTAAGGGCTAACTATTCGCACCTTAATATTGGTCAAGTGACAGCAACACTAGAGTACAGTAAACCCTCGATTTAACGGACTTTGGATGCAACGGACAAAATTTTAAAGAAAGTCCGATGCATCCAAAATCCGTTTATCGAGGTCCGGCTGCCGGCTCCCTGCTGCTGCCCGGGTCCCGGCAGCGGGTGGGCTGCCTGCCGGCGCCCGCCCGGGTCCCGCCTGCTGCCCGGGTCCTGGCAGTCAGCTGGAGCCCCTAGCCCCGGGGAGGGCGGATCAAGCCGCGCTCCCCGGGTGGCAGCTGGAGCCGCGCTCCCCGGGGAGCGCGGCGCCTGGAGCCCCAAGCCGCGCTCCCCGAGCCCCGGGGAGTGAGCCCCGAGCCCGGGGGAGCACGGATCCAGCCGCGCTCCCCGGGCGGCGGCTGGAGCCGGGAGCCCCGGGGAGCATGGCGCCTGGAGCCCCAGCGGGGACTGGGGCCGGGGTATATGGGGGTCCAGGGCAGTTTTTTTAAAAATTTTATTTAAAAAAAACGGCGGCTTTTCGGCGGAGTGGAGTACTCTACAGTAAAACCTCAAAATAAGGACTAATTGGGCAGGCTGTTTTTTTTTTTTTCTTCTAATTATTAAATAACGGACGTTTGGGTTTAACGGACACCCAGTCGCCCCAATTAGTCCGTTAAATCGAGGTTTTACTGTATACTTTAATGAAGGTCTGACGGGAAAGGCTTAGAAGCTGTGACTTGCACTGACTGTGGTGCCCTTCTGTGATGTTAGAAGGGATAAATGTATTCTATAATCTCTTTTTTAGACAATGATTGAAGCCCATGTTGATGTCAAAACTACCGATGGCTATCTACTGCGCCTCTTTTGCGTGGGTTTTACGAAGAAGCGCAATAACCAGATTCGCAAGACCTCATATGCCCAGCACCAGCAGGTCCGCCAAATTCGCAAGAAGATGGTGGAAATCATGACACGGGAGGTGCAGACTAATGACCTGAAAGAAGTTGTCAATAAGCTGTACGTGTTGGTTGTCATTAATCAAGCTTTAATTTAGGAATCAATTGCAATTCTACTCTGGTTTAATTGAGTTTAAATGTTGGTTTACAGAATCATAAAGAGGGTTTAATAGCAATTCATGCATTAACCTAGTTTACATTTCTGTGAGGACAGTATTATTGGTTTTTTTGAGGTTTTTTTTTTTTTTTTTTTTAAAGCATCTCTGGGCAGTAAAGTGAAGAATCTGATTGCTAGAGTATCTGGATGCTAATTAAATTGTTTTTACAAGATAAGTTATTTAACAGGAGCCTTAGTCATTTTCATTCTTGGTTGAGGGCTCAACAACTACTTTGATTATATAAATCTAAAACTAGAATTTGTGAAGAGATTGCATGACACACAAATCTTTCTGCAGACTTCAGTAATGTCTAGTTTTATAAAGACCCTGGTTCTTAACTCACTGGAGGGGAAGATGGAGTGGACTGCTGTTGAGAATATTAAATACTAAATAATTTGAACTTTATATATATTGATCAGGAAGTAGATTCACTTGAAACTCCAATACTGAATACCTTTACTTTCAGGATCCCAGACAGCATTGGCAAAGACATAGAAAAAGCTTGTCAGTCCATCTACCCTCTTCATGATGTGTATGTCCGCAAAGTGAAGATGCTTAAGAAGCCCAAGTTTGAATGTAAGTTAAGTTCTGCTTAAATGTGGAATTTAACTGCGTGATAGGCTAAGTTAAAGCAATTTTTTCAAAGCAGGTGTTTGGTGATTTTGTAACTGAGGGAACCTTCTGAAAGCAGAATCGGATGTTTGAATGCTTAAAACTGATAAATGGCTTATCCTAACAGTCTGAGACTTCAGTACCAAAGCTGAATTCTTGTAAATGATTTTCTTTTTGGAATATTCTTGTCCTTATTTAAAGAACCCGAATATAAATACTGAAAAGAAGCAACTAAATATTTGATGGTTTGGGAATGAATGATGACAACATGTTTCGGTCCCATATGACAGTGAATGATTATACTCTTTTCCCACTTTCTGACATCCCATGTAATGCAGGATTCAGTTATTAATGGCATCCTTGAAAGACTTTATTTAATTACACAAAAGTCTCGTACACTTCACTATTTTCTTTCATGTCTTTGTCTAAATACAAAAGTTAACTAACTCAGTGCAACCTCCTTGTGTGGGCACTCTTAAATGGGCAAGTCTTACTGATTTAGATGTGGTACTATTTTGATTTATAGAAAAGGCTTATTTAAATATTTTGGATGTCTAACTTGTCTTGCAGTGTATAGATAACAGAATTTAATACAAAAAATACTCAATCCTTAACCATTGAAATATGCTTTTTTTAGTGGGCAAACTGATGGAACTGCACGGTGAAGGTGGTGGCACTGGAAAACCTTCTGGGGATGAGACAGGCGCTAAAGTAGAGCGAGCTGATGGATATGAGCCCCCTGTGCAAGAGTCTGTCTAGAATCACAAATGGATGCAAAAAATAAAAAAAATTAATATACAGCAGTAGTCGTGTTTGGTTTCATGCAGTGACACTAGACACTTATATGGTATAAGATACTGGACATTTATACCTATTGCCCTTATTAGGTATGCCAGTTACTGCTATTCATTCTAAAGATATGAGCTGCTATGGACTCTGCCTCTTATTGATCACAGTTAGGAGAAAGCAGATTGCTTGTCATTTTTAGAATTTGCTGTTTCAAAGTATCAGGTTGAATTTCAACGAATTGAGCATTTTAAAAACCCAAACCTCTTCTAATGATATCCTGAAGTAAGAGGCTTATATTGTGTCTACATACAGAATATGTTTCATTGGTCATATGCACTAACTTGCACTTAATAGTACCTTCCTTCTCAATGCAGTCTGAAATAGCACCCAGCCACCTGGTGTACAGTGGGATGGCTGGGGGAGGAAGGAGGAAACATCTGGATACTACAAAATGACATTGAGAACCAAGTGGAATTGACACAACGGCCCACTTTCTGGCTCCGTGGTGAGGCATGTGCTTCTGGTTTTTGTTCCTAGCTGCTTATGATCCTATTGGGAAAATTAATGCAAGTAATCACTTGTTGGCAGAGGGATATGCAGTATTCTCTAAGGGGAAGAAAAGTGGCTCAAAGGACCCTGTAAGGATATGGCCACCCCTATGAAAGTTCAAGAATAATGACTTGTGATAGCCTGATAATTATGTAAATGATTCTGAGGCAAATATGTCCAAGAGGAAAAATTGAACTCAACACCTGCAGAGAAGGTTTCAGATAACAAGTCTAAATCTCATCCTAGTTGACCTGGCCAGCTGTCTCTGAGGCAGTGTGGTCTAGTGGACAAAAATAGATTGGGACTCAGGAGACCTGGGTTCTATTTTATTTCAGCTCTGCGCTGCTAGGTGATCTCGGATAGGTCACTTCACATCTGTGCTTCCATTTGTCCATCTGTAAAATGGGGATAATGATGCTTAACTTCTTTAAAGTGCTGTGTAGAAAAGAGCTAAATAAGAGCTCGGTGGTATTCTGCATTAAGATATAAAAAATGATTTGCTTTCATTGGAATAAGTCACTATCCCCCTCTGATTACCCCACACTTGTCTAATAAGTCACATTTATTTCTGATGTTCTGTATACTACCTTTTTAATGACCAGATTTTATACTGTTCCCATATACAAGTGAGTATTCCTAACTTTGATATAGTTCTGCCTCAGTGCAGGGGACTATACTAGATGACATCAAGGTCTCTTCCAGTCCTACATTTCTATGATTTTTGTGAGTGAGAAAACAAAGCTTACAAAGTGTCTGAGTTGAGTGAGCTCTGTAGGTTGATTTGCAATCCTTGGTATAAACAGTCTTACAAAATACTTTATTTAAGCTAGGGAAACCGGATTGCCATTTAGCAGAAAGAGACATCCACCTGTATTGTTTAAGTGTGATAAGTTTATTTTAACATTGCTACTACCGGTATTTCCTTGTGTGGCATAAAGCCGGGCCAGCCAAAAAAATTTGAGTAGCTGGGTAATTTTATAGATACCAGAACTGATAGACGTCAGATGTGTCTGTCTGAAACAGGATTAAATTGAGTAGAAACTGCACAAGTTCAGGGTCCTTGGCTGTTTGACAGCAGCAAGGGTGTTTGCCAAATTAGATCTTAAGAATTGTTCTCAATTCTTAACAGCTTCATGGTGGAAGTTCAGAGAATTTTGAGGGTCCTGCTACAGAATTTTTGCAGGCTTTTTATTGGATGTAGTTGCTGTGTGGTGGGGTTGGGACTCACCCCCATGGCGCCTCCTGCTGTTCATTCCAGGAATTAGCTCTTAACAGTCATGAAATGCCCTCTGATGGTAGTGTCCCATCCGTTGTCTGCTTCCTGTTGGTATCTGGTCCCACAATGCTGCCTGCTTGGCAGCATCTATTTCAGGAAACTGCCCTCTGGCGGTGCCCCCTAGTCCATGCTCACTCCCTTGTGGGGGGAGGGGTTAACTGCTCTGGCCAACCACAACCCCTCAGTCTAGTAGTCCCTCATCAAGGGCTAGTTACAGTCTGTTCCAGCTGCTCTATAGCCAGGTGTGGTGGAAGGGTGGGCACAGGCCTGCTCACTACTCTGGGCCCTGACCCAGGGACTCTAGTGGCAGTCTCCCTGCCCTCTCCTTGTCCAACCACTATCTCTGGGCCCCTTCCCCTCCAGCCATTTTCACCTGGCCCCTTCTCAGGGCCTGCAGCCTGCCAGGAAGCAGGCTGGAGCCCTCTTCTGCACCCCCAAGTCTGTCCAGCAATGTGCTGTCCAAGGTGCCTGTCTCCTCGGCTCAGGAGACTCTTGCTGGTCAGCCTTTATATAGGGCCCACCTTGGACCTGATAGGCTGGTTCTTTCTGGGCCCTGATTGGCTCCTTTCAGGCCCTTCATGATTGGCTGCCAGCCCACACAGCCTCTCTAGCCTGACTTAGCCCAGTCACTTGGGTTGGGGTAGGGGCCCCACCACATGCTGGAATACCATTTGAGTGCTGGCTGGTCTCTTCAAAGTAAATCTGAAGTGTGCCAAGAGTCAGGCCATTACTCTTCTTTCCAAAATAAAAATGTTAATATGAATTTAGTGGTCACTGGGTGCTGGATTGAGAGTCCTGGGGACCAAAGTTGTCTAAACAACAGTGAGAGTTCAGATTTACTTCAATAGCCCTGAACCTTTCCATCCTTGCTATGTGTGCTACTAACAAGAGTGCTAATTGTAATGGCTTGAGATGCCTGTTTACTGGGAATTAGAGTGAAATGTCTCCATTCCATATAGGCCACTGAGGTGGTAGTAATCACCATTTGTTACTAGTGAAAGACTCTGTCGCCTATCCCCTGGACCATCTAGTTCTTCTATTAGTCTTTTTACTTGTATTCAAGCACATAATTGTGATCACACATTATACTGAGAATCAGAGAGGTAGCCGTGTGTCTGGAATAGCAGAGGTAACAAAGTCCTGTGGCACCTTAAAGACTAACTATAAAGTTTTGAAGCATAAGCTTTCGTGGGCTAATACCCACTTCGTCAGATGCAAGCAGTGGAAGTGTCCAGAGGCAGGTATAGAAAAGTAGGCAAGAACCAGGTGGGAGGTAACAAGATTGCTTTTGGGGCTTGCCTACATGGTCAAGTTGTACTGTTTTAATTACACTGATACAGATGTCGTATAATCCCAATAGTATAGATGCAGTTAAAACACTTGAGTGCTTTTAGCAATATAGCTTTATTCCTGTACAAGAAGGGAGATATGCTATCCAGGTGTGACAGGTGCCATAGACACATGTAATATCTTTGAGAGCATTGTTTCAACTTCATAAAAGTTACCTGTTATCTCTGAGCCAGGGCTTGTATGCTAGCTCCATGGGTTGCTAACTTCCTCCAGGAACTAAAAGCAGTGTATGGCAGGGTAATACTACAGCCCCTGGGACAATTAAGCAACTCTGGAGAGCTACTGACTGCTGGGTGAACTGCATATACCGTTCTGGCTGAGTTCCAGACGACAGAGTGGGGCTTTTAATATAAAGGCTCAGCTGAGATTGACTGGGAAGTTTTTGATCTAAAAACTGGCTCAAACTGTTAACCAAGAGGACAAACTCGGCTGACACGTCTGAAGGACTTTGGAACCTATGAGCATTCTCCTGTGGAAGTTGTGAAGCTTCACATTCATTTAGGCAATTTATTATTTTGTTTTTAGGACTAAAGCATTAGAGAGCTCAAATGTACTTGAATTTGTAAAGGCAACAGGCCC
Source organism: Sternotherus odoratus (assembly GCA_032164245.1). Taxonomy (NCBI): domain Eukaryota; kingdom Metazoa; phylum Chordata; order Testudines; family Kinosternidae; genus Sternotherus; species Sternotherus odoratus. The sequence goes on from JAVMKO010000004.1 coordinate 48,044,479, forward strand.
TGGAACTGCAGCTTAAATCCCTGGGGTGGATGTAAGGCTAAGATTTTGTCATGGGTATTTTTAGTAAAAATCATGGGCAATAAAAATTCTGGAAGCCTGTAACCTGTCCTGACTTTAACTAAAAATATCTGTGATAAAATGGGAAGGGGCGGAATGGCTCAGTGCTCCAGGGAAGCTGCAGGAGGCAAGGGTCTCCCTGCTCTGCCGCAGTGGGGATACCTCACACCTCCCTGCTGCTGCAGGATGCAGTGGGTCCCTGTAGCTCCCAGCTGCTGGGGCTGAAGTCTTGGTTTAGGATGTCACAGATTACATGAGTTTTGAGACCTCTGTGACAAAATTGTAGCTTTAGTCATGTGACACTAATTGGTGATAGCTAGAGGCCTGGTTTATTCAACAGACCATAAAGGGACACAGGTGCAGTTAATTCCAAAATGGTGACTACTGGTGTAGGGCACATTTATGCCAGTATACTATTTAGATTTTTTCTGTTAGGCCCTTAATGGAAATACTTATAAGATCTGTGTAGACCCGGCCTAAAACAAAGTAATTATTGCACTATAAACCATGTTAACTGAACATGACCTCATGTATTTAAAGATATCAATCCTTTCATTAAATCAATTAGTGAGAGGTAAATATAGAATCACATGCCACTCACAGACCTATAAAATTTTTTTGATTAAATACAAATTTAATTTATATTGGTGTCATAGTGCTGGAGACAAATTTGGACTTGCAGAATATAAAAAGTTTTTATTGTACTATATTCACTATATATAAAAATCATGGAAAAATGTATTGTTACAAAGATGCTACTTTCACTGTGGATGATTTAACAAAACACTAACAGCCTGGAGCTTAGGAAAATCACACTTTTATATTAATGAATCATAGTTCCCAGTTGAATGTCAGGATAGCAATCTTTCATAATGCAAATGTAATTTAGGATTTTCGCATGAACTTTCCCTTTTCACTTCCGCTTTCTGCTGAGTTACATTCTTGTAATCAGTAGGGACTTTAGATTATTTTCTGTATATGTGGTCACAGATACTGTAACAGTAAAGCAGATATTTTTTACAAAACAGATAGCAACGCTACGATAATGTAAAAGCCCTTAGATGGCACTATTGTTCTGAATTTGCAGCTTGCAGTGATTTTATCCTTTTTATGACTTAAACATTAAGTATATTACATACGTGGTATTATGGTTGCTATATTTCCTGATTTAATATTTGGAGTTACAAAATAAAATACAAGGATTATTCAATTAAACAGATGTTTATTTAAAAAGTATGAAATGTAATGGATATCCCTCATTTAATTACTGGTAAAAATTAAGAGGCCAATATAGCCAAATCTTCTCACACCCTTTCTTTTGGAAAAATCTATAAATTCAGCATTATTGGTTTAAAAATATTTCTATCTGAGCTTTAGAGAACTGACAAAGGGTTGTCTACACAGTAAGGTAATATGAGCTATGGGGGGGGGTGGTGATTTCTAAAGCACATTGGCCATATTAATGTCTCCATGTATATGCTCCTGGTGCACAGTAAAGGTTCACTAGTATGGTTTAACGTAGCCCTGTCGAAACCGCATGTAGACAAGCCTTAAGTCAACAGTAAGTAAACATTGCACACTAATACCTTATCTGCCTCCTCAATGATTTAGGTAGCTCTTTTAGAGGTGTAAGTTTCTTTTTTTTATAAAGTTCTTCAATTTGTACTAGTTCTACCGTTCAAACTATTTACAGAGTCCATTTTGCTTAAACCTTTGACATGGTACCCATATTATAAAGCAACACTGGGTTTTTCTTCAAGTGAAATGGGACAAGACATTTCCAAGAGAGAGTACATGCAGGTTTATCATTCTTAAGTGGAATTAGAATTTACTTTTTTGGGCACAAAAAATAAAAACATCCTTTTTGTTCACAAACTAAAAATTAAAAAGGCAAGTTTTTGAGTGCTAATGTCTATTGTATTTTTCAGGGTTTTCATATTGGTCCCTTGCTAGAGTATCTGAGCATCCCTTCTATAAGCTCAGGAGAAAGCATCATCATAGGATAAGAGACAGCAGTAGAGAGGCCTGTGCTAGACTTCAAAATTAAATCAAGGTATCAAAGATGGAACTTGCTAAAAAGATCTCCATAGTTGCCAAACTTTAAATGATCAATGCTGAAACACCATGCTGCTCTGACTTTTACCCTATGCTGTGCTTTTCTGATGGAGAGAGATTGTGAAAAGCCTGGCTTTTTTTATTTGCCACCTGCACATATTAATCTGCTGCTATAATATTTTGCTCATAATTTGCTCAGTTGCCTTGTTCTTTGGAGAATACAAAAGAGGGCTGTTGCTCATGTGGAAATAGGATCCCATTTAACATGTATAGAACAAACTGTAAGATAATAAAGATTAAATGTTTGGGTTTTTTTATAGTACACATCAGCCCAGAATGGAAGGGGGGGTTAAGAATTAACTTGTTTAATATGGAGCTATTGTCAAGCATTCTGGAAAGTGTTGGTTTCCAGAATGCACTATTCTTAATTGGAAATATGTCTAATATCAGACTTATTTAGTCTGTCATTTCACTTGCATAATTTTGCATTGTCTGTGCTTAAAAAAAAATAATCTTTGTGCCTGTTAGATTAATTTCTCTTGGTGTCTGCTGCTTTCTGCCTTGACGGATAATTTATAATGCTATATCTTATATGTTGTTTAGGTGATTTCTAGAAAATAACTTAGTGGATACTTCAATTAGTTGTTCTCACTCAGACATAAGGCTATGTAATATTCCTATTAAAATGAACTATTAAAACTGAAAAAACACCACAAGAATGGCAGCTAGATATGAAGGGTGCTGTGGGTTGATAGAACAGATTTTGCAAAATAAAATTTACCATTTCAAACACTGTCAGGTTTGAATGTTAAACGGCAATGGGAATGGAATTGGGTTTTTTTCTGTGTAGGAGAAACTAAAATTGACAAGGAAAAAATGTTTTTTAAAAAAGAGCAAAGAGAGAGTCTGATAGACAAACCCAGAGCCAGGGTCAGGGAGGGGGAGACAGTTTCTAATGGGAAAACATTCTCTCTGAGGCACTTTTTTTTTTTTTCCACTGGTACACATCAGCTGCAGCGTGAGGGTTATTTTTTTTTTTTTTTTAGATGTTGGTGATTTCTAATCTACTTAAGACACAGACCAGGTTTCGCTTTACCTAGAAAAATGTGTTGGGGGGTGGATGGGCACAATCACTCTTCAGTAAAAAAAGATTGATGAATTCACTTGCGTTTATGAACTCTACAATACAGAAACCTTTAACTTCACAAGTTCAATCAGCCCTACATTCAAAGAGTGAGAAACTAGTAAGTGAATGAAGTTCTTAGTCTTTTGATCCTCCTGCTTGTTAGACTTCAGTATCCCATATATAAAATGACAAACTCTTCCAAGTGTCAATCATACATTAGAGCTTGACATTTTTCCACAAGATAAAAATGGTACCTTTATCCTCTCAATCTTAAACTGCTTTTTACTGCTAATGAGGATATTAACTCAAGCAATAGTGAAATCTGAAAATCAAAAATGTGGTATATATAATTCATATACTTAAATTTGCAAAATAAATGCATTTCTAAAAAGCCCATAAAACAATCTTAATTTATGCAAATTGTATGCAGGATAAATGAAATACTGGATCAGGTCAACTACTAGAATGCAGTTCTCTTAACTTGCAAGATATTGTATCACATTTAATTTCTCTAACTGGAACCTATTAAATGCTGTGTAAATTCTGTTTGCTAGTTCATGTGGAATCTTCACCACGTATGATTAAGTTTTGTTGTGGCAAATGTTGGTGTTTCAGGAAGTTAATATATTATATTTGACTTGGTTCTCTTTCTAGAGAATATAGTGCAAATCATAGGTGATAGTCAAAGTAGTAACAAGTGACAACAAAGATGGTAGTTCTTTGTTTGCTGAAGTATAATGTGCATTTGTGCTAGAAAAGCATTTGCTTCCATAAGCCTAGTGAGCAGAACTGGGCTCCATCCTTGTGATGCCTATAGAACTCGAACAAAGTTCTTGGGAAATATTCCAGATTTGCCTTGTATTTCTCCACTCATCCAGTCTTCATCTACAGGTTCCAACTCTGTTATTGTATCACCTGCCTATAAGAAAAGGAGCAATGATGAATCTTTTTTTCTCAAATATAGCTTGATATGTGAAGTTGATGATATGGGATTAGAGGGAGAAGCAGTAACAAATTCACCTTCATAAAACTAATTTATATAGAGAAAGATAAAACAATGAAAGATCGGCATCTCTTGCTAAAGTTACATTTATACAAAGTGAAACATCTTCACAGACTTCACTATCTCAGATGCAAGTTCAAATTCATGCTCCAAATCTGAGCATGCCTACCACAGATTGGGCCCCTTAGGCAAGATAATTGGGGCAACATGTAGTTGAAAGAGCTCACTAGGGTTTAGGCATGAGCTAAGTGCCTGGACTGAAGCAGCTGTACCTGGCTAGCAGTGGATTTTTAGGCATCTAATGAAATTTATCACTGGAAATTTAGGTGCCAGGAAACAAGGTCATAGCATCTGAGCAGGGATTTTGAAAATCTAATTTTTTTTTTTTACTCAAGTGCCTAAAGTTACAGTTAAGTGCCTACATTTCTTTTTGGATCTAGTCCCTTGAGTTTTGGTGTATATATGAGTATATGCTGATGAGCTACTTAAACCTCTTCCCTGTTCCATGACATCAAAGTATAGTCTTCCTTAATTGTTTTTTTTCTCTAGTAAGCACAATTCCTTTTCAGCTCTGTGCTACAAGCTAAGTGTTCTTGTTATCCATCTCTGACCCTCTCCTTGAGTTTTTCCTCAAATTATGGTTCCCAAAGTGGGGCACAATAGTTTAAGCAGACTAAGGGCTGGTCTTCACCTGGGGAGGGGGTGCGGGGTATCGGCTATAGATACACAAATTCAGCTATGTTAATAACGTAGCTGAATTCAGCGTATCTACAGCTGACTTACCTTCTGTCCTCACAGCGGCGGTGGTTGGCAGCGCACTCCCCCCTCGACTCCAGCTTGCGCCTTTTGGCGAGCTGGAGTTGACGGGGGTGCTGCTGGCGATTGATTTATCACGTCTTTACAAGACATGATAAATTGATCACCAAAAGATCGATCCCTCCTGGCTTTAGTGAAGACAAGCCCTAGAATTACCTGTCTAATCTACTCTTCCTTATTCCTATTTTCATCATGGTGTGGTCTATGCTTAATCTAAAAAATTCTCCCATAGCCTTGTCCTTTCTTCCAGTGGATTGGTTCTGCTTTTATTAATATATTAATATTCCTCCTGTAGTCTCACAAGAACATAAAAGTCAAACCCAAGTGCTCACATAGGTTCTGCTTTAGACACAGTAAAAGGTAGTATTGTTGAGATTACTATTAATCTGATCTTGCTTTGAATATCTATGTAGTTCTTGCCAATTTAAGTTTCAAGTTCCCTCAGTATCCAGGTCATTGGTTCTGATATACTCTATATAGACCCTCTGCTTCCTGCTAATATCCTTTACCTCTTCAAATAGTCTGTCTGTCAATATCCAGCAAGCAGTATGTCATTTGATTTTTTATGTCACAACTGCATACTGTACTGTGAAAACTTCTCAGGAAACCCAAAACACACAGTATACTAAATGTATTTTGAAGAGCCCCCCGCTCATAGGCTGTAGGTGCTGCTACTACTGTTAGTTCCTATATTTCATCCTGTCGTCTTCTTCCTAGGCACAGTGGGACTAATTCTGTGGTACCCTAGTTGATCTGATCTGCAATTTTTGATACAACTGAAAATGAATGCATCTGGTCAGAAAACTTCATTATTATTTTTTCAAAGAAGTGTGACGGTAACAGGATTGATTTGTCAAAGAAACTATGATCTGACTTTATTCAAGGTATTTTGTTCATTTCAGAACAGCTGTACCCTGACTCAAGTCACAATAAGGTTATAGAAAAAACAAAAGCATCCCTATAAACAGGTACAGACAAACCTCTGGGACTTAGTGTAAAGTTAACTTTTTGGAAAGATTCCCCAGTAAACAGAGAGACAGAGCAAATCCTAGTTTGCTTAAGTCAGGGGTCTCAAACCGGCAGACTGTTGTTTCCTGTGGCCCAGCGCACTGTGTCCAGGTGCTTAGTGCTTTCCGAGAGGCAAGGGGGAGGAGTGGGGAGCCACTCGCTCGGGGAAGGAGGTGGAGAAGAGGCGGGGTGAGGATTTGGGGAAGGGGTTGGAATGAGGGTGGGGAAGGGATGGGGCCTCCTGGAAAGGATGGTGGTGTCAGTGATGCAGCCTCAGACCAATGTACTGGTCCTCATGTGGCCCTCTTGGTGACTCAAGTTAGAGACCCCTGGACTAAGTGATACACCCTCATGATGTCAGGTATGCTGCTGGGACGTACTATAAAATAGCCCTTCCAAAAAACAGATGGACTCTTAATACATATTTTGTACCATGCAGATTTTCAACTTTTCCCTTTGGGAACAGACACGTTGTGGTCAGTACATGTATTGCAAGTGTCCTGAAACTATTCATTTTCAACAACTAACCCCTTGACTGCTGAGTCTCAGGTTCATCTAATATTCTAGTGATCTTACTGGCATGTTGATGAAGAGCAGGAAGAGTACCTGGATGGGGGCTTGCCTAGTACTATAGTTGCACACACATCTGCACTGTTAGCAGAGGTGGAAATGCTAGCTCTAAGCACTACAGAGGCTGAGTAGATGTTTGATATGAGGCTATTGTAAACTGCTACTTTACCATTGTAACTTTGAATGTGGTAACGCCCTGTAGCCTGGGGTGCAGCACTCTGTCATTTTGGCTCAAAGGTCAACATAACCAGCCCAAGGAGGATCAGCCCACTGCAAAAGGGAATCTTCCTGTGGTATATATTCATTGTAATTGCTCCCCTGACAACCTCTCTACTGCTACCATAGAAGCATTGCTGGCATGGCTGGGGCTTCCCTATCCTTCATGGATTCACAGAGCTGTTGTTTCAGCCTCTTGGGGCTGGTTGATGACCTGCTCTAATTTAGTCCATGGAACTGGACTGACAAGGCAGCAGATTTCAAAGATGGGTGTTTTGCCATCTTTGTGCCCCTTTCCCTTTTCTACTCTCAGCCCCAGGATTTGGCTTTAGTTCCAGGGCAGTAAACGATTACATTTTCTAATGTGTTTCAAATGTAGATGAGGTTCAGTTCCATACAATCTGCTCTCTCAGTATTGTGCTGCCCCCTAACTCTTTAGAGGTTTGTGAGCTAACAGCAATGACTAAGATTTACCTTGAAGGAAAGCTCATCCTCATTCTCTCCCTGGAAGTCATACAAAGCCTTGGCTTTTCCTTTCCTCCATCCTGGAGACTGTCCTGTCTTTACTACAGCTGTAGAACATGGACAACACACAAGTGATTACAAAATATTTGTTTAAAATAAAAAATAGTAAAGGAGAATTCCACAACAAGAAGAAACTTTTCAGTGCTTGGATTCTCTCTCCCTACATTCACAAATAGTGCATTAATGGTACATAGTGTGGAGCACAACTGCAATAAATCCTGCATGTTGGGGTAACTGCATGGGTCACAATAATATGTAAAGAAAGCGAGGAATACTTGTAGCACCTTAGAGACTAACTAGTTTATTTCAGCATAAGCTGTCGTGGGCTATAGCTCACTTCGTTGGATGCATAGAATGGAACAGAAATAAGATGCGTTTATACACACGGAAAGAAAGAAAAAGAAAAAAAAATTGTACATTAGCATACCTCTTAGAATTGTACAATTTTTTTTCTTTCTTTCCGTGTGTATAAATGCATCTTCTGTTCCATTCTATGCATCTGATGAAGTGAGCTATAGCCCACGAAAGCTTATGCTGAAATAAATTAGTCTCTAAGGTGCTAGAAGTATTCCTCGCTTTCTTCATGGATACAGACTAATACGGCTGCTATTCTTGAACCTGTCACAATAATATGTAAAATAATCATAATGAACTTCTACCACTATAGAAATTAAATGTCTTTCACTTGATATCTGCTGTTGATATTCATTCCGACAGATTGTTCCCTCTGCATTAGAAATGAGTTCATTTCCTAGGAAGGGGATTTCAGAGATTGAGTCAAGAGCTTGTCCCACTGTTTACCTACCCAACCCTTCTCATTACCTGAAATGTTACAGGGAGGAGTTGGACTTTCCTCTTTCTAAGTAGAAGCTCAGATGATTTAAAATGTAATTCAGAGATAGGCAATAGGTGGATTGCAGGCCAGATCTGGACTTCCAGATGCTTCTGACTGGATCCTGAAATCTTTTTATTATATTTTTTAAATTTTTTCTGGAGTCTGGACTTTGACAAAAAGTAATTGACTACCTTAATGTAATGTATACAATAATGGAGTAGTAGGTAACGGTACCAAATTCTGAAATTGACTATGTAAAACCACATTACTTTCTGTATATTCTGAGTCATAGGTATTTAACTGAGTGAAAAAAAAACTTAAAATTTTACTGCTTTTCGCTGTTAGCCAGAGAGAACTAACTCCATTCTTAGAGAGTGAACTAGACTGGTTTCTTGCTCATGTTTCTTCAATTAAACAATACAAGAAGTTAGTTTTTTGGACAGGACCATCAATGCAACTCTACTGTCCACAAATTATGGGCCAAATCTTCAGTGGAGCTACACTGATTCACCAGCTGCCAACCTGGCCCAGTGCCTTCAGTTACACCTATGAAACCACTGAAGGTTACAGCATTGGACAGCTGTAACTGTAGAATTAATTTGAAGACAATGGTTTTACAACGGTGATAAAGCCCAGGCGTAACTAATCTGGCTTTCCTCTCGGATGTTAGTATTATATTAGAGTACAGGGAACATTAAACATCCTAAGCACTAATTAAACCTGGACATTGTTCTAATTTAATTTGCATTTGAAGCTGATCTTCATATCCGTAAACAAAGTTCTCATCTGTAATGTCATCTCGTCAGCTGTAGTAACTGGCTCTGTGCCATTATTTGGAAAATTTTGGTTCAAGGTCTAGTGTGATTTCTAGACAATGGCATGTCCCTGCGGTATTACTCAGTGTTACAGATATTATACCTAGCTAATTACATCACTCTAGGAACCACACCACCAATCGTCATTATGAGCATTTCAAATAAGTGTGTTTGTTACCAGGGATTTGGGTTAAGAAAAGAGAATTTGTCTTTCACTAGAAATACTGTACCGGAGCAAGTCTGAACAAAAACTGCTGGGAAAATGCCTTCCCTATCATTCAGTCTCCCTCGGCACCACTCTGAGTCCACGTGCTCCAATATTTGGATGTAGTTTCCTTTTTTAAAGGATAAGTCTTCATTCGTTTCTGCTGTAAAATCATGAAGTGCTTCACACCACTCTCCAGAATGTCTATCAGTCTGTCAAAGGAAACAAACACCAGACCTGTTTGCAGGAAGTGCCAAGTTTATTTTAAAACAGAGACTTAGGTGGAGCCAAAGCTTTAGACAGAGAGGGTAACCCACATGAATACTATTTCCCCCCCCCCCCCATAATATTATATTTGCTTAATTGTTTTAACACAGATTAGAGTATTGAGGTTGTGTGTGTGTGGGGGGGAGTTTTATAACAATCGTGACTTGCAAAGTGTACAGAGGAGATAGTGAATCCACAGATTTGGTTTACGATGCTTGTAGTGGTGCAAAATCCTTTTCTTGGCCCTGTGCTTTAAGGGGACGAGAGTCTAACAAATTTTCAGTATGATCTTTTGTGTGCATGTGTTGCTTTTGTAATCTCTCCCTGTTTAGACACCTCTTAGAGGCCTGAAAAGGAGATTTTGAAAATGTTGGTGTTTTGTGCCATCTGGTCACTTTTTATTAACTCAGGAAAGTGCCACTCTGCCACAGAAGCTGGTTTTCAAGGAAGCTTTGCTGAATGAACAGGAACAGAGGAAAGTGAAGGGATGATTTGTACCAAAGCCACATAACCACTGGTTCAACTGAATTTAAAGCTCATGATATCCCTGACCCATCTCTTTTGTTTTAACCCAGGGTTGTGAAATGCAGGGCTTGTATAATGTATTCCTAGGACCTACCGGGCATATTCAGATTGTCCATAATCTAAGTTTTCATAAATTAAATAAATTCTCTCTGCAACTATGAGGGCTATAACCTTCCAAATGGGAACAGAATGTAAGTGATTCCGCACAAATTGCTCTATCTCATATTAATCTGATTGGAGTGTTATCTTCAAAGCCTAATGACGAAACTTTCCTCCCACCATTAGTTATGTAATCACTAATAATTTTTTTCATCTATTCTAGGGGATAAATGGGAGTAGAGTCCACTAGGTTAGGAACTGGGAGTTGCTATAGGGAAGGAAATGTGGAAGAAAGAACAGAGAAGTCTCACAAATGCAGGGAAAAAAGATAAAGAAAGGAAGGAATAGCAGTCAACTTTATTAGTGATGAATGTTATGGTAAGGCACTGAACCAGTAAGAGCTAACTTTAGATATTACATAAAGCCCATATGCTCCCCCAATCGCTGTCCAAACTACTGCTGAAAGCAGCAGATATTCCACAGTGCATTGTGGGGGCACAGAGTCCTGAATTTATAACCAAGCCCAGAGACCTTAATTAAGCAAAGAATTAATCTCTTTCCACAAATGAATCTGACATCCCTGCGTTTACCATTATACAATGTGTGCTCTATAAAGTTGTAGATAATTTAAATGTTATTGTAATCATCCTATTTGAGAAACTTTCATGTGGGTTACTCTTGTCTCATACTCTCTGCCTCCCCTTTTAACATATTTATTGGCAGGATAACAGAAACATAAGACACTATCTAATGCCCATTACAAATTAAAAACAGACTAAACTAAACTACAGTAGCCCAACAAATTACAATAGACCGAACAATAGAAATTGCCTAAAGTAACAAAGGAAATAAGAATAAGAATGATGTCTGATGACTTTCTATTAACAATCACTTCAACTGAGAAACTAATTGAAGTGCCTGTGAGTAATGATTTACACAAAGCACTGAGACTAAGATGCTTAATAACGCCTACTAATTTAAATGAAAATTGTGCAGCTGATCTCCCTATGCATCACTATGCAATTTACCTCATATTAATGTGGCTTCTGTCTACTGAATTCCAATAGCCTACCTGAGAAAGACAAGTAGAACTCTCCCTCTTGTTCTTCTGTGGTGCTTCTCCACCTACATAATAAAGTATAAACAGTTCAATATTTGCTCTTCAGAATTCACTGGTGATGTAAGTTCAACATGTTGGAGGAAGTGAAAAATCAAGAACAGCATTTTGTGATACCATATTACAGTAAAATCTTTTTTATCCAGCATGTTGGGGATATGGAGGGTGCCAGCAAGTGAAAAATTCCATTTAACTAAGAGGAAGGGGGTTTGGTTCATGCCCCACACCCCCTCCCACACTCCAAACCCCTTGTGACTATTCCTCCGTCTAGGAGCAACAGGGACATGTCACCACTTCTGTGGAGCCACGCAGAGCCAGGAAGAGAGCCTACCAGCCCCACACCAACCAGACTGCCAATGAAGATCAAAAATGTCGGTTTATAGAGCTTTCCAGCTGATAAAGTACTGGATAACACACCTTTTACTAGAATCAGAGAGGTAGCCGTGTTAGTCTGGAATCGCAGAAGTGACAAAGAGTTCTGTGGCACCTTAAAGGCTAACTAAAGTATTGAAGCATAAGCTTTCGTGGGCTAATACCCACTTTATCGGATGCAACAAATTTTACTGTATTCAAGAACTGGCATCTCTTCAAAAGGCTAATTTTCCTTTCAATTTTCACTTGTTTGTCCTCTTTCATTTTTGTCTTTTGTCTTCACTAATCCCTTTCTTCATTTTTTTCTAGTCATAAAGTGCGTTTTTCTTTCCAATCATACATTGTCATTCTGCCTACATGCAATACTAAATGTTATGCACCGTGACTATTTTCTAGTTACACACTTAGAGAGTACTGATATATTGTACCTAATCCAGGCAGATCTTCAATAATTTCCACAAAGTTCAAGGGGAAAATTCCAGATGTGCCTTTCAGCTCTCCACTGGCCCATTCTTCATTTACATATTCCTTAAGAAGAATAATTTCACCTTCTGAAAAACTTAGCTCATCTTTCTGGTCTCCAATATATTCAAACCGAGCTATGCATCTCGGGCCCCTGCACAAAAGAATGAGTTGACTTTACATATTCATTTTAATATTTTTGTCATAGCACTTCTTGTTTTGGGCGCTACATAGCCAGAACAAATGGCATAGGATACCCACAATAGTTAGCATAAAGCAAAAAACAACATTATATATTTCTGGCCAAAATGGCTAAAAATGGGAGCCTTAACATTGTACTTAGCACAAAGCAGGCAGAAAGATGCCCTAAATGGATATGAACTATCCATAGGCCTAGCTCTCCAATATCCAGTCCCCGCCTCTCAATAGGGTATAGGTCAGGAGTAGTGGGTTGTAAGATGCTAGGAGTGGGAGGGACTGAGGCAGTGTGTACAGTGCTCTGGCAGATCCCTAGCTGGCACCATGGTCCTGGAGAGAAGCTTTAAATTGCATCAGGTCTATTTTCCTGGCTGGCCTGCCCAGGATCAGGGGTTTGAAAAGGTGACTTGAAGCCACCCTACCTCTGCGCACTTATGTTTTGCACAGTTAAGTTGGCCCATAGAATATTCCCAAGTTAAGAAATTCACAAAAAAGGAAAAGTAATGCTGACATATTCAGCCGAAGCCACATTAAAAAACAAACAAAAAAAAAACCAACTGAGCAATATAGGCTTTTAAAATATTTTTTTTTAATAGCTGGACAGCCTCTAGTCCATCTTCAGTGGGGGTGGGAGGAAAAGACATCAGCGATGGCCACAATCATTTTTATTTAGTCAGTTTGATAGATAAGCCGCTGTGACATGCTAGTTTAAATAGTACAGCAAGCTTCATACACACCCACCCCCAATAGGGTGACCAGACAGCAAGTGTGAAAAATTGGGACAGGGTGGGGGGTAATAGGAGCTTTTATACGAAAAAGACCCCAAAATCGGACTGTACCTACAAAATTCGGACATCTGGTCACCCTAGCCCCCAAAAACCTTGAAAATGCAGCATGATATTTTGTATCAGAGAAAACAATTTTCCTTTTATTTTTCCATGGTGGATTAAAAAAATATAAACTCTTAATCTGCAGGGGAAAAAATCAATGCCTCTGACAGCTTCCCAATTTACAGCAGGATACTACACAACTGAATTCAATTTTTTTCATTTAACTGGAATATAAAGTTGCTGTGTAGCAATATTTAAATCACGGAATGCACCAATTATTTATCATTTAGTACCACCCTCAGAAATATAGGGTGAAGGTGGCTGTGACCCTAAGAACCCTCCCCTCATGCCAGATGGCACTCTGTTGTCATACTATTTTCCCAAAAGATAGCATGTAATATGTCACTGGAAAACTAATAACTCACTGATCATTAATATTTTTGCTTACTGAATGTATGGTTAACCCACAAAGAACTGTACAGATGTGCTGGAAATATGTGACTAAAATGTGTTTAAACCATGGATGTCAGAGAGTTCATAAACAGGTTTTCTCCAGACAAAGGAGAGAAGCCAACATCGCAGATCTGGTGTCGCCAAATTTAATAGGCTGGTCACTTATAACAGAGGTTCCAGGATGGGATAATTTGCATTGTAAAAATCACCAGGAAGGGAGGAACCAGCCCAGAATTTACACCAGACAGCATGGTGTCACCCAGAAGGGGAAATGAACTTTATCTGAGGATACATTTCAAAAGAATATATTTCAAAGGTTTACTGGACTGTAAAGAGGAGGGGAGTGAACCCCTGAGTTATCCTTCACAATAGGAATCAAAGAAACCAAGTGCTTTCAGCTCCATTTGTTGGGTCCTGGCTAGAGGTCTAGCCAGCCATGCAGGGAGAAAGACTACGATGAGAAAAACCACTTTGAAGAAAAGACACTAGTATGTTAAGTTGTTTTAGATTTGAAGCATATTTTTACTTTGTTTGTAACCATTTCCACCTCGATTCCTTATACTTGGTATCACTTAAACCTGTGTCCTTCTGTTAACAAACATGTTTTACTTATACCATAAACCAACTCAATGCTTTGATTGAAACAGACTGTTGGTTAATCCCAGTGAAGGTAATAAGTTACTGTGTACTGTCTTGTTAAAGGACCAGTGAACTTGTTTTTGTGAGTGTTGCAGAAAGACGTTTCTGAAGAACTTGGGAATGGGGTTCTCTGATTGTTACCTGTGAGACAGGGTTTGGACTGGCAGAGTCTTAAAAAGTTTGCTGGCAAGGCTGACAAGCCAGTGTGTAAGAGAGGTGACACTTAGCAGGTGGGAACTTTGCAGCTGCTATGCTGAGGCTGAGAGGGGCAAAACAGAAATTCACAGTTCTGGGAACCCCAGCAGATTGTCACACAGATGTAAAGAGGAATCCCCGCCCATTTCCCACCTCTCTCTGTGACATCATTCGAACTCTGATCACATATTGGTCACCCTTCTTCACAATTCTAAATTTTATAAGTTTTATAAGTTTATTTTGCTAAAAATGTACTTTTTTTCCCCTAAGCGGGTGATATGGAGGGACTTTTAAAATCAGATTGCTACTGTTGATCTTTGCTAGTGGCTGCCAGCCCTAGCAGAAAATTGGAGTTTGAAGGGTCTACTATTAATTTGAAATTAAAAAAAATATTTTTAACTTTACCTTTAAGGGAATTGCTCAGACTGTTTTGTGTAACCCACCTCTGCTTCATTTTGCTTTTTACTTTGCAAGTGAACAATCGTGTAAGTCAACAGACTAGCACTGTCCAAAAAATGATACTATGGCATGCAACTGACCCAAGTTGTTTCCATTTGCACCAGGAATGATACTACCTCTCAGAGTCTTTCTGTATTAAAATAAGTCTGTAATAAATTTTCAGGTCTGATCATGTGAGGTTCTGAGCACAAACAATTAATGGAAATGGTCGGTGCACAGATCCTCTCAGCATCAAGCCCCAGAAGTAGCTATTCTCAGTATCTCAAAAAAGCAGATTTCAAAAAAGATTTATTTCAAAGTCAATGTCATCTGCCATTTCTTAAATCGATGAAGTTCAGTCTGTTTATATTCCTGCCAAAAATAAAACTGCATTTTTATGAGTCCATCTTTCAGGATTACTTGTTCTATTTTGCAGTAATTAGTGCTTAATTTCATAGGAATGAGATGAAAAATTGAAAGATTCTTATTCAAATATTCTTAGTTGCAGAAATTAAACAGCATAAACTAAAATATTGGTGCATCAGAGTTTGACTAAATTAACGCTAATGCCTCTGTAAATCTGAAGTAAACATAGTAATCCTTATTTGTTTTTCATATAGGTCAAGATGAAAAAGAGCTCAACAATGTGTATGAAACTCACTTAATACATGGTGATGAAGACAATACTTTTTTCCTGTTTTCTTCTTCTGGAACATCAATCTAATAATGAGAAGACCAAACAACAAAACAAAATAAAAACCAATACACAGTCAATCTTAAAATTAGGGACATAAATTGAGCATATTTAATGTCAAAATTAGAATATTCTCCATTCAAATTAATCAATTACATTACAGTTTCAGCTGCAGCTGAAACACATAGGGTGACCAGATGTCCTGATTATATAGGGACAGTCCCAATATTTGGGGCTCTGTTTTATATAGGTGCCTTTGTTTTGTATAGGAATATATTACGCCTCACCCCCTGCCCTGAGTTTTCACACTTGCTATCCACATGGCAGGACATAATCACTGGAATGGGTGGGAGGAGGGTTGTTTTGGTATAATCACTTAACTCTTTGATGCCAATGGCCCATCATCGTTGCTATTCAACATTACGGAAACAAACAAACATTCCATAATTTACACTACTGTGTTTTAATAACAACTGTCCTCTTTGTTGTCTGGCAGAAAATGGAACTGGATGCTACTACGCACTGTTGCTTTTGGCTCCAGGCTCATAATTGATATTGCAATCTATTATCTGCTAGTGCAAATCAAGATTACTGTTTAGAAATATCCATTCTGGGCTTTGATTGTCCAGATTTTGCCATCTGTACCCCCCAAACAAACACGTCTCGAATTGTACTTCAGTCTGCATGCAAAGACAGAATGTATAAAGATGTTAAGCATCACCAAAAGCCCTCTTCCTTATCCCATTTGGAGCTATACGCTGTGCACTAACCAAGGGACCCTGCATGTATATGGTTTTCAGTTTTTATTTAAAAATATCATCACAGTCATCATCTGATCTCTTATCACACAACAGATGCAAAATATGCACCATGGCCTAGTGGATTAAAGATAAGATTGGAAGTCTGAAGACCATGTTTGTAGTACTAGCTCTGTCACTATTCACTGAGGGCCCAACCCATCTCCCTCACTAATCAATGGGAGTGTTTTCATTGAACATCTATGGGTGCTGGATTGGGCCGTACTTTACCTTGGGATAATGCCCACCTGACAAGGGCATCATGGGGATTAATTAGTTAATGTTTGAAGTGTACCAGAGATGCTAAGTATTATTATTTGACAACTAGACCTCATGCTGATATCCAGCTTAACGTTATGAGACAGAGATAGAATTGGCCCTTGTGTCAATACTGAATCTCTGGCCTCAATAAGCTGATTATCTCTGATAACTGCTTTTTTTTTTATAAAGTGTTCTCTCTTCCCAACGGATTTTTTTAAAATTTCCAAACTGCAAAGAAAATATTTTTAGTACTAAAAGTTTTATTCACTTTAAAAAATAAACTAAAATTTCAAAATTAAATATTAGTATGTAAGAATCAGTCTTAAATACACAGAAAAATACACAATCTGGTCAGGGGTGATTTATGAGCATTTCTTAAGTAACAGCTGGGATTCTCTCACTTGACTTTAAATTAACATGAGACACACACCTATAATGGCTGGGCAGAGTTGCAAGATTAAGTAGATTTCTAGTATCAATCAAACAGATCTCTCTTCTGTGCACTGATGCAAAATTTACCCAGATAACAAGTGGAATAAAATGTACAGGAGAGAAGATAAATTAGGCCTGGAGCATGAACATGAGTTGGACACACTTATAGTTCAATGGAAATGGGCTACATACAATCACTTTAACAAAGTTGGCAGGAAACATCCCTGTGCGATTCCCAAGTTTTCCTCTGTACCACTCGTTATCTATTTTCTCCAGAAGATAAACAGTTTCTCCAGAATGGAGTTCCAAATCATCAGCATGCTCTGTAAGACAGCATCATTTCAGTTACAGTCAGTGTCAAATGCCATGAATAGAGTAAAAGCTAATCAAATATACACCATACCCAAAAGTTGATTCAGTTTTAAAAAGTCTTTTTTAACATGGGTATATGGTTCGACATGTAAACGTCAACTCAAAATTGGTATGAGCTAACACCATGGATCAGAACATCCACACATTCAGGGTAACTTTGGATCCAAACTTAGCAACTTGGGCTTTGCAATTGTATCACATTTCAAATTCTTGTGAAAATCAAAATGTTACATGCTTTTTAAACCTCAGTGTTCCAAAGAACAGAAGAAAAGTTTTAACTATTTTCTTCTCTGCTTTGGAGCACATTTTGCACTATTAGTCAAACTATACACTTATTAGTATTATTTATGTGCACTCACCTGCTGGAAAATCATGCAGCACTACAGCGTGCGGAGCACTTTTGTCCGAAATCCTCTCAATATTGTTTGAATCCTTACAAAAAAACACAAGCAATTTAGAAATCGTAAATGATATTAACATGCACATTCTATTATTGACTGTGAATGATATTTTTGGCTTTATACACAATTCCATCATGCATGTACGATTCCAAACTGTCACCTTTAAAGAAAGGAATTATTATTATTGCACCAACTTGAAGCACCAGTGATTCAGTGTTTCCATACTAGTCATCCTTAAAATTAGATTTGCCCTTAAGTCCACACTAAATCAGCCCTAAATGGATTAGAGTGGGCTATCAAAAAAATTATTCATAAATTTCATAGATTTTAAGGCCAGAAGGAGCCATTGTGACAGTCTGACCTCCAGGATTCAAAGCTGGAAAACCTTAGTCCACAAGCTGAAAGACCCCACTCTGCCCTTTCAGCAATGTGCCCTACGTTAGCCCTGCCTACTCAGAAATATCCTCCCAGTCATACCTCCACCCCTGCAGTGCAGGTCCTCACACAGTGATCTAGCCATGGATTGTAAACTGAGATTTCCTCAGCCCACCTGTGATTCATCAGAGTGAGATCATCAGCTAGTAGCCCATCAGTGGTTCACTAGTTAAGGAGCAGCACACTGCTGGAGGAATGTGCATATACTGGAGTTGGGGGGAGCATGCCTTGGAAGACCATGCCTGGGGTAGGGTGGAGATTCCATAGTAGGGGGTATCACAACAGAGAGTGAGAGCACAGTCTCAGCTGATGATCCAAAAATGTTGGGAGACTGGCTTTCCTGAGTGGATTTGGGTAAATTATTAGGGGAAATATCACAAAAACTGCATTTTCATCTGCCTCCCACTCTCTGTAGAAGGATTTCGCCTTGGCTGATGAAGGCTGAAGAATAATTGCTTTGTGTGAATGTAATTCAGTGCAATATAAAGAGTACATAACATGAACAGTAATAAAACTGAGCAATGTGAATTACAATGTACTGGAAATAAATGTATTCTTAATATGTATTAAATAAAAAATGCACACGTTTGATAAAATCAATGTTGCTGAGAGCTTGGAGTTGGTGGTATTATTATTAATCATTTTTCATTGTTGTGACCTGAAATGTGCTAATCTCTACAAATGCATAGCAAGGCACAATCCCTGCACAGAAGGGTTTGCCATCTAAAAAGATTTAATTAATTCTTAATGCTTACCTTTTGCTTGCTTTTCAGATGCTCATCTAGGCGGGTGATTATCTTCATATGAGACAAGTGCACTTTGCCGGTTTCCCCTCCCTTTTGGCACTTGAAGTAATTACTGTCGATCTTCTCCAGCAGCACAAGAACATCCCCACGCTTTAAGGTATGGCAACATTTTTTGAAACCAAGAGATTTAATAAACCAATATTACATTTTTCAGAGTGCAACCTTTAAAACTGAAAGCAGATGATGCTTTAACATAATAAAAGGCTAATGATTTAGCATGTAACTGCACAGAGAGAGAGAGAGAGAATTTCTTTTACCTTGCAGCTGAGTTCTCCAGGGTTTCTAGGAGAGAAATCTTCCTTGGCAATTCCATGAGGCACAGGCAGCTTAAACAGAAATCCAGACAAATTATTCACAAATCAAATGAACTCACACACTACTATACACCTGAAATTCATGCTGCATGAACACAAGAGCCTATCTATGGATGCAATGTAATATAGATACACTCACTTTTCCCTCCTATGCATTTTGGCCACTGGACAAACACCTTAGGGAGAGATTTTCAAAGGTTTTTTATAAAAAGAAAAGGGGTATTTAGCACTTGACTGCCATTTGTGGCTTTAAAAAATATCTCCTATGCAATGCAAGTCAGAGTTTAAAACCAGCTCAGGGTGTACAATCAGAGAGGACAAGAGGCCTTTCCCTTATCTCAGTCCTTGCTCACCCCACAGTGTAGCTTCCATTTCCTCTTGGTACCCCTGGTTCATTCACAAGGGACCCAAAGACTGTGAAGAAGGTCAAGAAGGCAGCAGAACTATTATATAATAGTTCTGCTATATATAAAAACACCCTCCCCACCCCCAAAATATGCTGAAGGTGAGGAGCAGCAGATTTTCCCCTCACAATAAAGCACCTTATCCTCTGTACTGGAAACAGCTCTATCCTATATGCAAAAGCCAGACACAATATGTCCACTCTCACCATGTATTTATTGTAGAGAGTGTGCCCTGGTTTAGGTCGAGGCGGTAATGCTGGGTCTTTATTTTTTAAAACTTGACTCTTTGCTCTCTTGACTCCCATTCCGAACATGTCATGTCTTTTATGGAGTGTCAGGTCAGACGAGGATCGGCAAAAAGGGTCCTTTTGGGAAGAGGTCTTGGCTCCAGAGTGTTTTGGTGGAGGTGGCCTTCCAGGAGTGCCTTTAGGTGGAGGCAGTCGAGCTGATATGATTTTTCCATCCACAGGCCTAAAGATTGGTTGAATGATCAACAGAAGTATGCATTTTAAACGGGCATATATACCCCCCAATCTCTGAGACAGCCACACAGCATTCAGTAGGGAAATATGATTAATTGACACAAGAACAACAACAACAGTCAAATGTGGATTATTTGAAGCTCTCTGGAAACACCTGAAACTTTTGGACAATTTGGAAGAATTGAATAATCAAGGAAGCCTCACTAGGGTCCCTTGACTGCAGATTTCAAATCCTGCTGGCCAGTACCAGATACAGGGAGCTGGCTGGTTGGCTTCCCCAGGGCCCTCGAACTAGGTAAGACTTCAGCAAGGCCAACTATCTTTAAAGAGCTTTGACTGAAGCCACCCAGAGTTGAAGTACTTGGAATGAGGTGCTTTAGCTGAAGACCTATGAACATTGCTGGTTCATCTGGACTTAGGGAATCGATCTGACTCATTTCCTAGGATCTCACTTATCTGAAACATCCTGTCATGTGAACTGAGTCAGGCCCCCAGCTAAACTGATGGGACAAAACCCTACTTTGGATAACAGGCATCATCAGATTAATAGAACCATTTGCCACTTTTGTGAAATGAGATTATTCTGTACAGAAAGCTATAATCAGAATGTCCAGGCTTCCTGGTTAAGTTCTAAGTATAAATTTTTAAAAGTAACCAAGTGATTTAGGATCTTAAGTCCCATTGAACGTCTAGGATTCAGACTCCTAAATAACATGTACACTTGAAAATGTAAAAGAGCTAAAAATTGGTACTGCTTGTACTGTGTATTCATGGAGTGTGATTTTCAAAGGCTAAGAATGTGACCAAATCAATCCCTTGTGTACTCAAAGATGTCTCTTCTAAATAAGGACTACTTTCCTGTCAAATTTCAGTTTTGTATCCCTAACTGGATAGACGCTAACACTGTGTAAAAACAAGAAGCGGTTTTGTTTCTTGTGTTTTTTTTTTAAATAATAGAGAAATCTTTATGCAACCTTGAATATAGTGACCCTGAGATTATAAACACCACAATATTACATGTTTCCTCTACAATTTTCTATGGCATTTTATAACACAAACAAATACTCAGTAGCATGAGTTCTCTAAATAACAATAAGCCACAACAAGGTGGCTTTTGGCTTGTGCTTCTGGTGTTTTCAGCAAGAGCCTTCAACCACCGGAGAAGAGTGCTTATTAATGCACCAAGCACATGTTCCTTATTGCTATTACAACATGGGCTCTAGTCAATGCACAGTTTTCTGAGGATTTTTGCCAGTTATTGTTCCATTACGAAAAAAAGCTTTCTAAAAGAGTAAGTGAACATAGTAAGAAAATGGTTAAATACTTTTCTCAGCTATTTTGAATATATTTATTCTAACCCTTTCTCTCTCTTTTTTCAGAATTTCCTGGAGCTTCACCCCTCTATTCCTGTCCCTCAGAAACCCAGCTGTCATTTCAGCACCAGTTAATGGCCCTACAGTCCCCTTCAACGCACTCTTGTTATATATATATACACACGCACACATACACACACAGACACACACACATATATTATATATAATGTGAATGAGAGAAATCTTTCCATCGATGTTCAGTTTCCTCCCCGCACACACCTCATCCCTAACCTCCTTCCAAATAATCATTTTAATCTAAAATGACAAAAACACAATTAGGACTGTTCCAAAATTGAACCACAAAAATAACCAGATTTTCAGCCCACTTTTTGTGAGGAGATAGTATCAAATATCCAGCCTAAGAGATCTCAGGTCTGGAAAATCACAGGGTTGTTATTAATCAAACGTCTTCTGTGAACTTGAGCGGAAAGGGGGGGAACAGAATTTCTATCTACTGGGTTCACAGAGAACAAAAAGGAGAGGTCGAGAGGCAAATAAAGGCAAAAAGTGATACACATTTAAAGAGAAACAATGAGTCATCTCATTTGCTCTCAAGGCAACTCTTCTGATAATCACTCTAACATTAGGAGATACACTTAAACTTTCGTAACAGAAATAGAGCTTTATTGTCATGATACCCTAAGCAGAATGAATTCAGTTCCAGGATCACCTCAAACCTCCTGATATAGGAAGGGGGAAAGGGTGATACAGTAAAACTTTGTCCTTTGGTACACTACCAACCATAAAATCCATACAAAGATATCAGTGCCTAAGTGGCATCATATCCGGCATGGGTTTAGCAGCAAATCTTCTACCACCCATCAACCTGTTCCTGACAATCAGTGGAGCCCTGGTCCAAGGCTGGCCTGTTTCCTTTTGCCGGTGGTTCTACTCCTCTTCCTGTTGCTGAAGGGGTTAGGGAGGCTGTCATTCCTCCCACAGTTCCACTAGGGTCCCGGGACTGAAGAGTAAGCAAACGGGAGGTACTTTATAGAACGCATCTAGAGCTTCAGAAAGGCAGCAGACCTGGCACCTTTCCTCTTCAGCAACAATTCTAAGAAGAGAAACTGTCCCCTCTTTGCTCTCACAGCCCAAGCCCAGCCACAAGAGCAAGTAAAGATGGCTGTGTTGATGATCTTTTCTGTGGAGGAGACGATGGTCTCCCGCTCTATCTGCTTTCAATTATGGGCGAAAGGGCTAAAGCTGAGAGAACAGAGTGGCAGTCAAACAATAAGAGAAGAGCTGAGTTGCACTCTTTCTAAAGCCCTCCCTTCTGCACCATACCAATTAGCCACAATGTGGTGTGCATTAGTTGGCTATTGGTGCATGTCTAATTATTAGTGATTATATCAAAAGCACAACTTACACAAGCCTACTGCCTTAAGAATATACAGTTGATAAGTATGCATACTAGATCAACTAAGCAAGCAAACAAACCCAGTAGCTAATCTCAGACCCCTGAAACTGTTACTTAGAAATTCTACTCACCTAGGCGGCAGCACAGGTTCTGTCCAAGAAGTACCTGCTGGATCTGAATGTTCAGATTCCTATAAGCACACAAAAATGCGATTTCAGTTTATAGAAGAGACATTAACAGGTTACTGTTTAAAAAGATGCCTTTTCTTACTTAAATTATACTAAACAGAGAAGAACTTCAAATCAGAGGCGAAAAGAAGTCTACCAACAGGAACTTTTTAGGCAATGCTATACAAAGATATATTAATAGGAGCAATATGTTACAAGAGATAGTTTGCTTTGCTAACCAAAGGATGTAATTAAACTTACCCCTTTTGTTTGTTTGGCATTACTAGGCTTTCCAGGAACAATCCCAGAGGTGTTCCCAATTGGTTTTTCAGCAGGAAGGGGTGGAGGGATATGTGGAACTTCATTTAAAGCTGGAAAAATGTTAAATTGTAAATTTAGTAAGTTCTTTGTAGGGACTAAAAGGGATTGTAAAAGATAGATATTAATGATCAAAACGGATCCCCCAACACCTCTTTGTGAACACAACTCCCTTAGCCTGTGCAGATAATATTCTCCATTGTTCCTGCTCATATCCTGAGGAGGTACATAACAAATGTCCCCATTTTGAGGAACTTTGTAGGAGTACTTTCTTATTGTGTAACCGATCTGCCTTTAAATCCAAGGACACTGGGTTTTTCCTCAGCTGCTCAAGCATGGTGAAGTTAGGGCAGACTGGATAGAGTCTAGTGTGGCAGAGGTGAGAGAGCAGAAGTGAAGAGGCAGGTATGGTTCCTGATATTACAGGATGGAGGGGTTCATCTTTAGTCCATCAATAAAAGCCACTAGAAAGAATGTAATGATTCCACGCCATTGGCTTTAAATGCACTCTCTGATTGAATGTTAAATGTTTGCACAAGTTCTGCCAATATACTTATCCATAATGCATCTGTACAGACTGGGACATTTTCAAACCTATTTTACAGGGTATTGGTGTATTCAAATGATGCACCTAACAAAGTCAGAGGTAGTTCTTTAACCCGCTGGGCTTCTACCCATGCTCAGAACATGCTAAACATTTAAAGTCTTTTAAAATAATTTTTAAAAAGACCAAGTGAGAAGTTACTATCCAAATGAAGTAACAAAGAGTCCTGTGGCACCTTAAAGACTAACTAAAGTATTGAAGCATAAGCTTTCGTGGGCTAATACCCACTTCGTTGGATGCAAAACTTTTTTGCACTGCTTGCATCCAACGAAGTGGGTATTAGCCCATGAAAGCTTATGCTTCAAAACTTTATAGTTATTCTTTAAGGTGCCACAGGACTTTTGTTACCACAGGACTCTTTGTTACCTCTGCTATTCCAGACTAACACAGCTACCTCTCTGATTCTATCCAAATGAAGGCCTAGACGAGTCTTATCTTATGAATCACTGCATGAAGGGAGATCTCAGGAGAGAATGTGGGGTTATTTTATTAGCATAGAACATTTAATTGCATCTTAGTGACCTGAAAGTCTGGATTGGAATTAAAACAAAACAAGAACAAAACAAAACAAAAAAATCCAAAGGCAAATCCATCCCTTAGACACTGAGTAGTTGGAGACTGAGCAAAGAAGAGCTAAGTTAATAAAGCTTTCTTGCTTATCTAAGCCAATGTGATGGGGACTAAAAAGAAGGCTCAACTCCAAGGGAGAAATCTCTTCTTAACATACCTTTCTGATTTTAAAGAGCATTAGAGATTTATTTTTACACACCTCCTTCAAATCCTGATACAGATACGAATGGCCTAGTTTTCCGCTCACATCCCTTCCACAAACAATATTGCCAAT
This sequence comes from Sternotherus odoratus, assembly GCA_032164245.1. NCBI lineage: Eukaryota > Metazoa > Chordata > Testudines > Kinosternidae > Sternotherus > Sternotherus odoratus. The sequence continues at coordinate 48,069,366 of JAVMKO010000004.1, forward strand.
TCTAAGAGTTCAAAAATCAGAAGACAGATGATGTTTTCACCTCTGTTCCTTCTCAGGTTTTACACTGGTGGGAACAGCTTTAACTCCCAATTGGACCTCCACAGATGCTGAGTGACTGAGAGTTGCTGAATCAGTAGGTTCCTAAGCACCTGGCCCCTTCCTTTTTTTGACAGTACTATTCATTTGTTGTGCTGTGTTGGCTGCTTGCAGGAGCCATCTCCCCCCATAACAAGTGGGGCTGGGGTCACCTTGAACCACTGCTGCCTGATCTTTTCTGGTGGCAGGGTCCTCCAACAAGGTTTAATCCGCCCAACCCCCTCATGACAACAAGGCCTTTGTGCAGCTACAACTGAGTCAGACTGAAACCCATGACAGCCTAGGGTTGGTTGGGTTTTTTTTTTTTTTTTGGTCTCCTTCTTCTGAAGCATCAGGGATGGCCAAAACTGGAGATGGGTTACTGGAAGGGGTGGGCTCTGAGGTGATACTGAGAATTCTCTCTTGCGGTAGCATGGCTGGCTGATTCTTGTTCACATGCTCAGTGTCTAATTGGTCGTCATATGTGAGGTCAGGAAGGAATTTTTTCTTAGGTCAGACTGGCAGGGATCTTGGGGGGAGGGAGGGAAGGGGTTTGCCTTTCTCTGAAGCATGTGGGCACAGGTAATTTTCCAGACTTATATGGGTATTATCTCACCAAATCAATTCCCTGACGTTGCAAGGGACTCAGGCACTGGTGCACCTCAGTCCCTCCTGTTCTTTGCCAGTGGCATGTAACAGTTTCGTCTCCTGAAGGCTGTAATACTTTGGTCCAAACCTAGTTGTTGGGCTTGGCATAGAGGTGGCTGAGTGGCATTGGTGGCCTGGTCAGAGCAGATGATCTGGTGGTCCCTTTTGGCCTTAAACTCTATGACTCTGAGGCTACATCTACATTATGAGCTAGGGGTGTGATTCCCAGCTCATATATACATACTTGTACTAGCTCTCATTGCGTATAAATAGCAGTGTGGCCGTGGTACCATGGGTAGTGGCAGTGGAGGCATGGCTTAGCCATTCTGAGTATGCACTCACTGGCTTCAGGATGGTTTGTACTCAGCATGGCTAAGCCGTGCTTCCACTACTGCTACTGTGCTACCACAGCTACACTACTACTTATACTCATGCTAGTGAAAGCTAGGACGAGCACGTGTATATGAGCAGGGGAATCACACTCCTAGTTCATAGTGTGGACGTAGCCTTAGTTTTTGCAACAACTCGCATTTGACAATAGGGATAGTTGGCTCCACTCTGAGATCTGAAGAACTTCACAGGCATCTCTGCTTACTGGGAACCCCTCTTTCCCCCTTTACCTCCATTTCTTTCCCAGCTGCAGTCTCTCCCTGAGTGGATCTTCACACTCCTCTACCAACTGAGAGAGCATGACTGAAGCCCCTTGAGGGCAGTTCAGTTGCCACTAGAGAGCAGCAGGAGACTGTATTATTTGCCTTGTAGCTAAAGAAACAAAAAATCTGTCTGGACATACATATTAACAATTGAAACCTAAGAATTACACTGGGAAGGTAGAACACACCTATCTGCCTTCATTAGACAGGCTCTTACAGCCGAGCACAATGTGATTGTGCAAACCAAAAAGGTTATTACAAATTTTGGGAAAAAAAAAAAAATTACAGCTTTTCTCTGTATTTTTATATTTCCACTGCATTTCTTAACTACAAAAATAGAGTTTCAGTGGAAAATTAAACACTCTTGTGGAAATAGAGATGTAAACGTAAAAAGAGGCTAAAACACCTCCACCGGGATACCCTGCTACTACAAATTTAGCACAGTGTAGAGGTATGTGGGTTTTGAGATGCTTTTAAGTAATCTTCTTTTGTGTTATTTCTGCTCTTTTGCTTGTACTTTTGGGCCCATCTACTAGGAACGTGATGATTCCTCTGTTTTGGAAAACAACCCCAGGATGAAAATTTGTAGTTTATTAAATCTGAATCTTGGCAATATACAATAAAGCACTCAACAGACTGAAGATTTCAACACCAAGACATCTAATGCTTCTCCTCTTCAGCTTTCCAGCTTTGTGAGAGCTAATCAGTGCCAGATCTTGGTGGCATAAGTTGGAGGTGGAAGACATTGTGGTTAATGGTCAAGATGGGACCAAAATGCCACTTTTGGTATCTAAGGTTTGTGGTGCTTTTTTTATTATTATTTCTAAAAACACCATAAAAATGCCAGCTCTTGAACAGCTGTGGATTTTAGAGCCAAAATATCATCCCTGACAATATTAAGCAATGAAGTCATGTTTACATCTTTCTAGAAAACTTTATAATGAACAGTATAATACAGAAGGCGTGAGCTTCTGTAGGAGTGCCTACATTTGGTAGATAAAACAAAATTAGCACCTTTGTATTAAACTATTCTTTAATTAGTTTTCTAGAAAGATGTAAACATGACTTCGCAGTTTAATATTGACAGAGATGAAATTATTTTGGTTAAGATTTTTCTAGCAGTTAATGTACCTAGCTTTAGGTAACTCAGTATTTCAACAGAGAATTCTGATATAATGATTTCTTTATTGAAGTGAGATGAGAAATAAGAGTGTGAAGGACTTACATTTCCCTGGTTTAGATGGGATTCTGATCACAGTAGGCTTTCGTGTTATAGCTGGTTGAACTGTCTGTTCTTTTGCAGGCTCATTTTTGGAGGGAAATTGAAAGGGATCTAATGAAAAAAACACAACTTATTTAGCATGTCTTCATTAAACACACACTTTGACAGACACGTCATTCATTATTAAACCACTTGTATACTTCATGACTAAGGGAAAAGTCACCACCTCAGTATCAAGAGACAATAAATATAGAGCTAATGAAAGCAGATTACTCCATCCTTAGTAAATAATGTACTTTTTTCTAAATGTGCATGAGAAGAGATTCAAAGATGAGGTAACTTAAACCATGTTCCAAATGCTTTCCAGGACTATTCAAATCACAGTCAAACAGCAAATGCTCCTCTGGATAACAGTGATTTGGGAAGTCAATACAGCTTTAGAGAAACATGTTCCAAAGCAGTTGCTCTAATTGCATACATAGCTGTGAGTGTGTCTGTAAAAGAGCTAAGTCATCACACAGAAGATAAAAGACCTACCCAAAACAAGCAACATATTTCATTGCAAATATTAGGCTCTGGTTACAAAGCCCTTTTGTTGCCCTCTCCATCTCTTAATAAGTGGCTAAGTCAGGTTTTCCTTGATATTTGTGTTTCTTTTTTACAGATCATAATCCTGAAGGCTTGTCTTGAGGTTAAAACATAAGACCACAGTCAAAGCTGGGTTCTATTCTTGGCTATGTGACAAACATTCCTGGGTGATCCTGGACAAGTCACTCAACCTCTCTGGGCTGCTGTTTATCTGTAAAATGGGATCACTCAACCTTACCTCTCACCCCCAATAGAAAGCTAATGCTTAATTGATTACAATTTATTAATTGTTCAGATACCATCGTAGAAATGTATTGGGATAAACAAATAACTCCTTATTCTGGCAGAACTCCTATTGCCTCCATGTCAAGGAACATGCATCTATTTTATATCCACTCCATATTATCAAGTACCATTACTTCCTCTGGCAGTATCCATCCCCATGCACAAAGATGCCAACAATTACTGCACCATAATTGCATAAGATGGAAATGGGACATGTAGTCCGACCAATAAATTCACAATGACTCCCATCCAACATTCACACAGAAGCCCCTGCAAATAAACACTGATCTCATGTGGTGGCCATTTCAGATGTGTGCTAGCTAGACAAGTTGTTATGGAGTGTCAGATGCACATAAATAAGGAAGCACAGTGGGTGTTCCTTTGAATTCTCCAGTTTCTTCTTTTAATCAAAGGCATGAAAGGACAAAGTAGAATTAAAGGAAATGCATTCTGCACAAAATGACAGCCTCCCTTGGGTAAAATGTAAAATCACTTCATTTCTTTAAGTTAACTGTTCAGAATTTACATTAATAAAAGACTGTGGGAGGACAGCATTTCTTATAAAAAATTGTAAGTAACAGAATCTGATGCAGTTTATCAAGAAACTGAAATACCTGCTACCTGAAGATTTAAATTAGTTTTTAAACATTAAAAAAAAGTGTCTACCTCTGAAGTCTTGTTAAAAATCACATTTTCATTTAAATGCTTTCAAATTTGGATTATGGATGGGGAGAGAAAGGAGCTACAGTATATTCTAACTACATCATTCCATTAAAAATAGGCCCAATTAAGATAATTTCACTAGAGAATACTCCCTATGGTAGTGTAACCAGTTCTATATTAGAGCTGAATGGGTCACTCAATCCCTCCCCTCCAATATATACTGTTTCGTACTGTGGATCGCATACAAATATCTACATCTGCATATTTAGCTGTCTTTGTAAATGGGCATTTTGTTGAGGTCACTAAGAAGGATTTTTAAAAAGCCCCGATCCTTCAAAAATATATGCACAGTTAAGTCAAATGGGACTACTAATCTGCTTAAGTGAAGCCCATGCCTACATATAGGATGGGGGCATAGGTTGTAACAAGCCCCTTGTTGTCAACAGTTCCCATTTTTCTCTCTCCACCCCTTTTACCAATATTTAGTGTTGTTCTACAGAGACTGCTCTACACAGGTAACCCTGGAGAAAAAGTCACCATTAAGTCTTCATTTGTGTGATATGTCACAAGGATTTATTTGAACATGAATTTTCCACTCATTATCATATGTTCAATAATACTATTGTCACCTCATAATTAGTTTAAACCTCATTAACTTGTTTGTGTCATTCCTTTCCCCAGAGTTGTGCTAGTGAAAACTGTCTGGTAAACTACTATGCTGTTTTGTGTAATGGGACTGACAGCATACGGATTTTTTAAAATGTATTTAACAACAACTGGTTTGAGCATGATTCAGAAAAGTATGAAAATAGAAAATACTCTCACAACTCCAGTAAATGAATCTTCTGATGCATTCTTCATAACAGATAACACCAATATCAATGGACTATTTTTCTTTAATAATCTTTTTATGTTTTTCACAGCTTGTATTTTCCAGAGTCTGACTTTTCTGTGACCGCAAATAAAACCTCCCCTTGATAACATATTCCCCCTACATATGTGCTTAAGTTAGGGAAAATGCAGTGTACATCTGACTACCATATATATTTTCTCTTGGTTCTACTGGCTTAGTAGAGCCAGACATATTTCACACCAAGCCGCATTCTACCATCCTTGTTCTACACCAAAAAATAAAGGGATGATGTAGCAGATACAGTATTTGCCTTTATTTAGAGGAAGATGACGGCTATCTTTCTGAAGCTGTTATTGTTAGTTCATAGCTAGGAAACAATAAGATGAGCCATCTGTTTTATGTTCCTTTCTTCTAAGAAAAGTTAAAGATGTGGCAGATATCTCAACAGAAATGTGGGGAACCTCCAACAGGTAGGTTGAGGAAAGTGGGAAATGCAATAATTTATTATGTATTTTTGAAAAAGCCACCCTGTTTTGACCTCGTTTTTGCTGATGACATTGTTCTGTTTAGTTCAACACATCCTGTAATTGAAGAAAAGTCCCAGCTTTTCGTAAACACAGCAAAACAAGGTAATTTGTTTATCAACAAGGGGAAGAGAAAATATATTGCTATCAATATCCCAAAAGCATCCATCAGAGTAGATGAAGCAAATCATTTTACCTAACTAGGGAGTAAGATGTACAGGAATGACAAGCAATGAATATCAAAAGCAGCACATTTTTCAAAAGCTTGAAAAGATTTAGAAAAGTAGCATGATTGGCACTGGTGCCAAAATACAAATTTTTAATATCAGCATTATGTCTCTCCTCCTTTCTGAAGCAGAAGCATGAAAATCTACAGCTGAAATTGATAAGATAAGAAGATTAACTCGTTCCAAAGTAAATGCCTAGGGAAGAGCTTCAGAATACAATGGAAAGAGTTTCTTGCAACATCAAAAATTCTAACTAAAGCAAATAAAACTAAATAATTAAAAATGCTAAGATGATGATGGACCTACTTAGAACACGCTTTAAGGGTGCCACGAACATGACTTCCACCTGGGAAGAATAAAAGAGGGCAAGCTATGGAAATGTTATGCACAGCAATGGGAAAAAAAGCAAAATCCACCAACATGACACTCAGAAGCTTGAACAGACCAGCACAAGACCAGAGTAAATGGTGGAAAGTTATGAACACCCTATGTGTCTGAGGGTGCAGGAAGATAAACAAAGGAGAATACCATATACATGCTATGGGTGAAATAGGGCTAGGATTTCCATCCTATGTTTTTATAAAAATGGATTTAATCAGATGCAGAATCCAACTGGCTGACCTCTGACTAGATGAGGTCACAAATGCATAGATCGTAACATGGAAAACCCCAAACACCACAAACCTTGATTAAAGCACTAACATTTAAAGAACTACAATCAAAATAGATGCGTGCACATTTTTAGTGATTGACTTTTGGCCTTTTTCTTTCTTTCTGAACCTTGAGTCATTTCATTATGATATAAACACAGGCCTTGTCCAGGAAGGTTTAGGCTGAATTGGGACTCAGGTGCTCTAGGTTGGAGTCAAGGATCTGCCTCCTATATGGCCTTCAGAAAGTTGGTGGGTTTGTTTTTCATAAGTGCTGAACACCCAATGCTTCTAATGCCTTCAGCTGAAGTTGCGGGTTCTGAGCACTCTTAAGCATCAGGGCTTTAAGCTTTCGGTACCTCCATTCCACATTTGCAAAATGGGGTTTAAAACACCTCTGTCCCTCATAGGGGTGCTATGAGGATAAATTCATTAATGTTTAAATTAGTTTTTAGCAAGCCAGTTGAATTGCTGTGATGCTACAGAATCTGTTTCATCATGGGTGCTTACATTTGTGTTTGATTCACTCTTTCTGTAGAACAGTGCTGTGGCTGTGTTATATTTGTGGCAGGCTCTAACTAAAGTAGTGAAGTATTGGTACAGTGCTAATTCATAGGTCTAAGCACCAGACAAGCATATTTTAGCTGCATTTCAAAAATATTAAGTTTCTTCACATTATAATTTGTGATGTAAAATTGTTCTTTTACAAACAAGATGTAAGTGCTGTGTCCCAAGCACCGCCCACTAACGTCCTTTCTTCTGTTCTACCATTGCCATAGCAACAAGTGTGGAGCCCTGGCATTTTGCTATGTCATTATTCATTACAAATGCAAAGGTCTGGGGAATTGGGAGCAGATTATGGCTGCTCTTCATGTCTTTACAAAGCATTTTACCGTGGATTCATCTTGCTAACCTAAAGCTGTTCCTATGGGAACACGGAAAGCATCTAATGTTAGTGCAATATGTCACCATATTTTTTCCTGCGTAAATGCTTTTCTTGTGGATCCTTTGTTAAGTCATAGTGCTGCCAATAGTAACAAGAGATGGGGGCAGGATTCTGAACTCACCAACACCTAGGCAACTTTACTGATTTCATTGGTGTTAATTCTGATTTACACTAGTGTTGAGTGAGACCACAGGCAAATTCTTTTCTCTTCTGCAGATAAGAGGCAGTGTGAGCCTACTTCCTACATTAACCAAATCATTACCATCGGACTACGGGACAAGTCAGACAACTAAAGTCTGGTTCTTCTATTCTGCAGTTTTGAGTTTTTAATTAAAATGTTCACCTTGAAAAATTGGGACAGCAGGGGAAGGGTCGAGGGCAGCCTCCCTGGCCGGATGTGGCTGCGGGACATAGTTTACAGCAGGGGTGGGAAAACTATTAGAAAGGTGAAGAGAGTAGTAATCTTCTTCCTTTTCTGGTGGAGAGTTGATTTTTCTGGCAATTCTCTGCTAGCACAGGATTTCTGGTTCAATTTTCATTTAATTTCTCTTGAATTGATGAGTCAATCTGTAGTGTATGCAGCTAGGATTCTTTGAGTGATTGTTCACGTCAATTCCAATCAGGTGTGTGCACGCACATGCCTGGTCGTTGGAAACTTTTCACCTTAGCAGCTCCTGTTGGGTTGGCCAGGGAGCCCGCTGGAGTAGCGTCCTCCTGGTACTCAATATACCACCCTGTCAACCTGACCCCCCGCCTTCAGTTCCTTCTTACGGTCTGTGATGGTGTTGGAACTACGTTTTGCTTGCAAGTATTCCCTTAGTCATTATTTAGTTCTACAGTTTTTCTTTTGTTTTGTAGTTAGTTTATTGTTTAGTAGTTAGGATAGTCTTGGTGAGTGGGTCATTCTCCTCTTACTCCACTTTGGGCTCCAGGGCATGCCTCAAGCCCAAGGATTTAAATCTTGCGGTGTATCCAGGATACCTATGCCCAACAGCGACCCTCATGACTCGTGCTTGAGGTGTCTGGGGAGGCGCATCAGTCCAAACACTGTAAGATCTGTAAGGCTTTCAAGCAAAGAACTAGGAAGACATGCAACTTCCCTTTGAGGCAACTATTAATGGAAGCCGCACTCCATCCAGATGTACCCAACCGCCAAGCCCCAGGCCCGAGCTCAGTGTGAAATACCTTGTCGTTGGTCATTGAACCAGTATAGGGGAAGGACTCTGGTGCTAGTGACCTAGGTACCGAAGATCCCCGGCACCACAGCATGGTGTGGCACCCTGGCACAGGTCAACATCCCCGGTGCCCCATAAATGCCATAAGGCGGCGGACAGAGGCCCTGGGACCAGAGACCATCCGAGGAGACTTTGCTGCCTCAGAGGAAGGACTAAACTTCCAAATTGCAAGATCCCATGCCATCGACTCCGGCGATCCAGTTGGCACCGTTGAGTCCAGCACCCAGCAACTCTCCAGTGGGGCACCACTTGGTGGAGGATTTGGAACCCCTCTCCATCCCAGATGATACTTTCGAGGCGGAAAGGGAGCTTATAGAAAGTACTGCACCTCCACCCCTTGCTGTTAGAAACAAGCCTCCGGCACTGTCTAGACGGGTGCAATCTAGAGGCAAACCTGCAATGATGAGGCCATCTTCCTCAGGAACTAAGGGGAAAGGGATTCTACTCCCAATATTTCCTGATCCCCAAGGTAAAGAGGGGGTCTCAGACCCATCTTAGACCTGCAAGGACTCAACCAATTCATGGTGAAGTTGAAGTTCCGCATCATCTCCCTGAGCACAATTATCCCTTCCCTGGATCCGGGGGACTGATATGCTGCCCTCAACATGAAAGATGCGTACTTCCATATAGCCATCTGGCCATATCACAGACATTTCCTGAGGTTTTTTGTCGGCCTCATAGGTTATCAGTTCACAGTGCTCCCGGTCAGGTTATCAACAGCCCCTCAAGAGTTCACCAAGTGTAGGTTGTGGCTTTTCTTTGAAAGAGGCAGGTGCAGATGTATCTCTACTTTGATGACTGGCTGCTGTGGGGGTGCTCCAGGGAGCAGGTTGAGTCCCAGGCCCTGTTAGTCAGAGAGACTTTCCAGAAACTAGGTCTCCTCCTCAATGTGGACAAATCAACATTGTCACCCACCCAACTAATAGAATTCATTGGGGCGGTGCTGGACTCGGTTCAGGCAAGAGCGACACTACCAGAATCCAGATTTTAAACACTGTTGTACATCATTCAGACAACACACCACAGACAATAAGTACATGCCTCAGGTCCATTACACAGGACCACGGTCGCCTCCTTCACTCGGACCTCCAGTCCCTCTATCTCATGACTTGGAGGCTTCATAGTTAAACGCAAGGGAGCTCCAGTGCATGAAATCAGTGAGGGAGGTGCTGCTTGGTAGCAGGAAACCTTCCTCCAGAGCCACCTACCTGGCCAAGTGGAAAGGGTTCTCATGCTGATGTGATCACAGTCGTGCATCCTCACTTCAGGCCTCTATACCATTCATCCTGGGCTATCTACTGCACCTAATCCAGCAAGGCCTGGACGGATCATCCATCAGGGTGCACCCTGTGGCCATCTCAGCATTCCACCTGGGAGAGTTGGGGCATTCAGTCTTCACCAACCCTATGGTGGGCCATTTCCTTAAGGGCATGGAATGACTATACCCTCAGTCTCATCCACCAGTGCGACTTGGGATCTCAACCCAATATCCTAATAACTTAATAATGCACCTAATATCTTAAGATGAGGTGCACCTAATGCAGCCTAATAGCCTAATAACTAATAATGCACAGGAGCATAGGTTCCACTCACTAGATGCGCAAAGAGCACTAGCATTCTACATTGAGCACACAAAGCCTTTCAGGAAGTCAAACCAGTTGTTTGTAGCAGAGGCAGACCAAATTAAAGGGATTCCAGTCTCCTTACAATGCATTTCTTCCTGGATTATGGACTGCATCAGGACCTGTTATGACCTACCCAAGGTCCCAGCCCTGGCTATAATGGGCCACTTGACAAAAGCTCAAGCCTCATCTGCTGTTTTACTGGCCCAGGTTCCCATCCAAGAGATCTGCAGCACAGCGACCTGGTCCTCAGTGCACGTTTGCCACCCACTATGGCATCACCCAGCATACTAGAGACAACGCAGCTCTCGGTAGAGCGATTCCTTGGTTCCAGTCAGTGATTCCTTAACTCCGACCCCACCTCCGTGGGAGAGTTTGGGAGTCATATGATTGGAATCAACATTAACAAGCACTCGAAGAAGAAAAGACAGTTACTCACCTTCTTGTAACTGTTGTTCTTCAAGATGTGCTATTCACAACCATTCCAAACCCACCCTCCTTCCCCTCTGTCAGAAATAGCCGGCAAGAAGGCACTGAAGGGGGGTTGGGTCGGCAGGATCATATATTGAGTGCCATGAGAGCGCCATTCCAGGGGGCTCCCTGGCCAACCTGACAAGAGCTGCTAAGGGAAAAAATTTCTGACAACTGTTCATGCGGTATGCCACACCTGATTGGAATGGATGTGAACAACACTTGCAAGAAGGTGTGTAACCATCTTTTCTGTTTTCTTTGTACTGGACCTTTAAATGTAAGAATTCTGCCTGACTGCTTGTCAGCTGGACTCCAGAGTATTTGTATTTGTTAGTTTCCTTTAACCACTGAAGTACAAGTTTTACTTTGAGTGTTTGGAAAAAAAGTTTTATGCTCTGCTCTGCAATGCAGCAACACCCCTCTGGACAAAAAAGAGCTAAAAATAACTCTATTCAAAGCCAATCATTTCCAGTCCCACTACATTTCCTGGAATGGACTAGGAAGTAATTCTCAAGTCATTCAAAAGTTCTCTCTTCCCCCAGGGAATGATACTGCTTCTGCAGTGTTCCAGATCCCATCAGTTCATAAAGAAAAGGGCTCATGTCGATCCTGAACTGATCACCTATATTGCAGCACATTTCATTGCCAACAGAATGCTGGGTCAGCCCTTTTCACTTCTTTTAAAATCAGTCTGTTAGCAAATGATTCAATGCAGTCCTGAAAATACATGTATCACTATCAGCAGTACTGAACTTAATATACAAGGCGTTTCTACAGTTTCCTTCCTAAATCCACCCTGGAGTTATTACGTCAATACAGAAAGGAAGAGGTAGTAAATCAAAATTCCACCCAATTATGCAAAGCACAAGCACTAATAAATATAAACTTAATGTGACAGCTATGCACTATTTATGTATCCATTTCCAAATAGCTGAAAGCTTTTAATGCTAAGTGAAGCAAACAGCTAAGAAAGTGCTAGACCCTTCTCACTCTCTCTCTCACACACACACTCACTCTCAATTTCACATTTTCAAAAATGTATTTCATTCACCATGGGCTTTATTGTATCCTCTGTTTTAAGAGGCACTCCCTATGGACTTCAGTTGGGAATTCTGCTTAAAAACTGATGGTATTGTAATGATAGCTGGAACTCTGGAGTAGGAACCAAAGTTACCCAGAGTGTGGGATGTAATGAGCCTTACCAGCCGAAGGACATGGCTTGTACTTGGAGTTAGGCAGGCAAGCCAGCAACAGGTATCTGTACAGTTCTCAAAAACAAGTTAAGTAAATTGTTTACAGTTATTTAAAAGTCTCCAGTATGTTATTTTATGTTAGCAACTGCTATTACAGTACTATATGGCCCATAAACAGGCTTAAATCAGCACATGCTTGAATTCTTATAAAAAAAACCAAAAACCTGTTTTTGTAAGGTTACCAAAGTTCAAGAAAGAAAAATTTAGCAAATAAAAGCTATGTAATATCAGTGTGTGTAAACAGAGCAGAAATAATATCTATCTATATCTATCTATATATATTATATATAGATATATATCATATATATCTATATCTATCTATATATTCTGTGTGTTCCTAGCACAATGGACCCATAGAAAGACAGTGACTGCACCCCCATGGAAGTCCCAATTCTGCAAGGAGCTCTGTGTGGGCACCAGGTCCGTTTATTGCAGGAACCGGGCCTATGGTCTAAATTCTGAGAGCCATATTTTCAAAGATAATTAGGTAACTGAAGATGCAGCTAGGGGCTGAATGGGATTTTCAAAAGTGCCTCAAATTGTTCTGACAAATAGATTATTTATTTTCTATAACATGCAGGTCAACCAAAACTATTTGAAAATTTGGTCAAGTTTGCCAAACAATTTAAACTAAACTGAAAAAGTCAAAACCTTTTGTGGTGGCAGCTGGTGGTAGCATCACCTCTCATAAGATTTAATCCAGTGATTAGAGCACTCACCTGGGTTGTGGGAGACACCAGTTCAATCCTTCCCTCTGCTTGATGAAGAGAAGGAATTTGACCTTGGGTCTCCTGACTGCAAGTGAGTGCCCTAGCCAAAAGACTATAGAATATTCTGCAATGCGGCTTTCTCCTCTTGAAGCCATTCCACTATTTATAAATAAATAAATAAATAAATAAATAAATAGTCATCAGAGAAGGGATTTGACCTTGTCTCTCACACATACCAGGGAGTTCTGTAATTACCATGCACTATCTCCAGCTAAATGATTATCCATGGTCATCATAAATGACTACAAATAGGTTTAGATTAGATTTTTATTGGTAAATATCTACTTCACTGCACTGAATCAGAGAGGTAACTGTTAGTCTGGACTAGCAGAAATGACAAAGAGTCCTCTGGCACCTTAAAGACTAACTAAAGTATTGAAGCATAAGATTTCATGGGCTAACATCCCACTTCGTCGGATGCAAGCAGTGGCTGCACTGTACTCTATCAAAAAAATGACAAAAAAATGTCCATCAATGATAATCAAAATTCACAGATAGGCAAAGTTAGAAAAATTCTCCTTGTGAACTTATTGGAGTTCAAATTAAGGACATTTATGTTGAATATTCTGACATGATATTGAAAATTTGCATTTGAACAGTCATAACTTTATAACAGTTTTAACTTTTTTCTATCTCAATGTCTATTGTCCTTAAATAATTGTCTGACCCCACCCACTGCCGGACCCACAATTATGAAATTTTAAATAGATAAACATTTTAAGAAGCTTAAACGCCACAATCTGGCACACCTGTGAAAATTTAAATTAATAAAAGCAGGAGAAAATGCTTTAAAATAAATATTGATATTATCTGTTGTGGCAGGGCGGTCCTGAGCCAGCCCTGCTGGCCCTTTAAGGGAGAAAAGCCTCGGCTAGCGGCTTCCCTCAGCTAGGGAAGCTGATTAGCTAGCAGAGTGCAGCCCTGGCTAATTAGGGCAAAAGGGATTAAACCTGGCAGCCTTCCCAGGGGATATAAAAGCCTGGCAGGAAGGAAGCCCAGTGTGGAGTGTGGTGGAGGAGTAAAGAGAAGGAGATAGAGAGAGAAGGAGGCTAGGGAAGCAGGAGGGAGGAGTAATACAGACTCTGGATCCCTGTGAGCCAGGAAGAAGGGAGTTGTCTTCCTGAGCTGTAGCCTGTTCTCCCTGAGCTGTAAAGTACTAAGCTAGCATTCTTAGAGCTGTACATAGCAGGTGGTGGGGTTTGCACTGTGTGAATAAAGAGCACTGGTGAGTCACAGAAGAGTCTCCTGCCTGTCTTTGAAGTGGGGGTGAGAAGTGGATCTCCTACACTGTCAAAATTATAACCACCCCCCTCAAAAAAAAAAAAATTCTGCCAAGCCTAACTGAGTTGCCACTATAAGTGACAATGGATAGCCAGACATCCCAGATAGGTGCTTACCCACTAGGCTTAAAGCTTATAAAGGAGGCAGCAACACCACCACACCCTCTTTTGCCCATCTACTTTTCCTTCCTTTTCTCAAAACATCTGAAAGTCTAAACAACATTTATCAGGTTGAAATGTAACATTTTAACATCAGCAAAACATTTTGGTTTTCAGTTTGAGCCAAAACAAAACTTTGTTTTTTTTAAATTGCCAGTGAACCAAAAAATCCACTATTCACCCAGCTCTAGCCCTAAGAGTTTAACTGAATCAACCAAATTTTCTAAAATTCACACAATAGCTTTTAAGTGAAAAATGATTTCACATGGATGTAGTAACTGACAAATTTACAGTTATATGAACAAACACGCAGTCTATGTAAGAAAGTAATATGTGCACTGGAAATATAAACTGTGAAAGTCACCAAGGCCTGATGAAACACATCCTAGAATATTCAAGGAGCTGACTCAGAAGGTATGAGGAGATCTTTAACTCAGAAAGTATCTTTGAAAAAGTCATGGAAGACGGGAGAGATTCCAGAGGACTGGTACTATATTTCCCCTTTTTCAATTTATAAAAAGGGAAATAAAGACAACTCAGGGATTTATAGATCAGTCATCTTAACTTCAGTTACCCGGAAAGATAACGGAGAAAAGAGTTAAGCAATCAATTTGTAAACATCTAGAAGATAATAAGATGATAAGAAACAGTCAGCATGAATTTGTCAAGAACGAATTGGGTCAAACCAACCTAATAACTTTATTTGAAAGAGTAACAAGCCTTGTAGATAGTGGGGAAGTGGTAGATGTTGCATATCTTGACTTTTGTAAGCCTTGCAATACTGTCTCACATGACCTTTTCATAAACAAACTAGGGAAATACAACCTAGACGGAGCTACTATAAGGTGGGTGCATACCTGGTTGGAAAACTGTTCACAGAGAGTAGTTATTAGTGGTTCACAGTCAAGCTGGAAGAGCATATTGAGTGGGGTTCTGCAGTGATCATTTCTGAGTCTGGTTCTTTTCAGTATCTTCATCAGTGATTTAGATAATGGCACAAAGAATACACTTATAAAGTTTGCAGATGATACTGATCTGGGAGGATTGCAAGTGCTTTGGAAGATAGGATTAAAATTCAAAATGATCTGAAATTATGAAATTCAATAAGGACAAATGCAAAGTACTCCACTTAGGAAGGAACAATCAATTGCATATATAGTAAATGGGAAATGACTGCCTAAGAAGGAGTACTGCAGAAAGGGATCTGGGGGACAATAGTAGATCACAGTCTAAATATTGGTAAACAGTGTAACACTGTTGTAACAAAAAAAGCAAACATCATTCTGGGATGTATTAGCAAGAGTGTTGTAAGCAAGAACTGAGAAGTAATTCTTCTGCTCTACTCCGCACTCAACTGGAGTATTGCATCCAGTTCTGGGTGCCACATTTCAGGAAAGATGTAGATAAACTGGAGAAAGTCCAGAAAAGAGCAACAAAAATTATTAAAGGTCTAGAAAACATGACCCGTGAGAGTAAATTGAAAAAAATTGGGTTTGTTTAGTCTGGAAAAATGAAGACTGAGAGGGGACATAACAGTTTTCAAGTACATAAAAGATTATTACATGGAGGAGGAAGAAAATTTGTTAACCTCTGAGGATAGGACAAGAAGCAATGGGCTTAACTTGCAGAGGTGGTTTAGGTTGGACATTAAGAAAAATTTCCTAACTGTCAGGGTGGTTAAGCACTGGAATAAGTTGCCTAGGGAGGTTGTAGAATCTCCATTATTGGAGATTTTTAAGAGTAGGTTAGACAAACACCTGTCAGGGATGGTAGATGATACTTATTCCTGCCATGAGTGCAGGGGCCTGCACTAGATGACTTCTCACTATCCCGCTCAATTCTATCTATAAATATACTACTGGACTACTCAGGAGCTAGATGCTATGAACCACAGGTGCTCAGATATTAGTACAAAATGGATTAGATAGCATAAGGCAAGATGTCTCCAGTGCCTGAGAAGGGATCATGATGCATTCTGGAGGTGGCATCTGGAGTATAGTATTGAACTTATTGTATACTATTTTAGCTATTAAGTTATAAACTGGCATGTTCTCAGAATTACACAGCTGGGAACCTTCTTGGTCAATCATATTGATCTCTGAGTCCATGTAATTTCACATGAAGCTTAATACAATGACAAGCATAGAATTTTACATACACATATACCAACAACTACTGTAAATATGTAGAATATAATGTGCATGCAAATTTGTAACCATGTTTACAATTTATCTCCTTACACTTGTTCTTACCTGCTTCAGAACTGATACATTCTTGAACTGCACAACCTGAACTAGGGGGGAAAACGTCATCATCAAAACTGATAAGATCTCCTTCCCCAACTGGTTTACTTTGCAAAGTACATGTTGAGAGGTTGGTTGGAGCAGATGACTCTCTCGGGGACTTGAAAGCTGTTGCTTGGGCAGCTACCGAGAGACTGGGAGCAGCGATGACCGGTTTTAGTAAGGTCAAATGAGGGGCAGGACTTTCTACAGAAAGAGACTTTTTGGGAACGAGTGGCCTAGGAGCAGGAACTGGAAATTTCTTCTGTCCATCATTGTTCTCTGAAGCTGATCCGTTCCTTGCATCAAGCAAATCATTACTAGTACTTTTTACAAGGCTAGGGTTTGGTTTCTTTGGCAATTCAGGTTTGGTTATAATGTTGCTCCCGGCTTCTTGAGGTTGAGGGTGCCATTTCCTGGATGCAGCTTTTTGTGTGTTTTCTGTCCATGAACCTGACTCTCCCGAAGCTCTCCTGGCCACTAGCTCTGGTTTTGGAGCTACTATAGGCTTCTTTGCAGAAACAGTTGGTCTTGGGACAAATGACCGTGGAGCGATTTCTGGTTTCTTTGGTAATCCTGAGATATCAGAATTTGCTTGGGATTCAAAAGCTTTGATCCTTGAACCGATGCTATTTTGGCTTTTTTCTGTATTCATACTGTTCATCACCATGTGATTGTCCAATAAGCTATTATTTAAGAGGGACACTGGCTGACTTGGAGATTGCTCCCTTTCAGCTTGAGGCTGTCTCACTTCTTCCTGACTGTCTCGTGATTTGCTTTGGGTATCTCTGACCACAGGTCTAAGATTGCCTTTTGATCTTGGCTTTGGCAGGGGACCTGTCACATTACTGGAATTTTCTTGGCACTTCCATTCTTCAGACGCTTCAGAGACAACTAAGGGAGCCTCATTTTCTGAAGGATTGCTGTTTAAGAGAGGTCTGGGAGGTTTGAGAGGACTTTGCGCTGCTGACAGAAAAGAGAAGCTTTCAAATTGTATTCTCACACATTTTAAACACAAATTAACTTTGTCATTTAGCCTCTTTAACCATTCTGACTGGAAATCCACAAACTATTTCCACTTAGAACTCACTTCTTGTGTTACCTTTGTCATTTTCCCTTTTTCAAGGGGGCAAAAATACATTACACTCCAGAAAGGAATTGATCATTGCACAAATGCATAGAATTTACAAGTAGCAAGTCCAAAATTACTTTGCTGGTTTGCAGTCCTTTCATTTTAACATACTCAAAGCACCATCAAATAAAAAAGATATATTGTTAAAAATGTTTCATGACATTCAGGGTTTTCCTGACACTGGTTAGAACAAGGAACAGTACAGCAGCTTCTCCAACCAGCTTTGAATACATCTCAGTCCTGACCTACAATCTCCCTGCTTTTCCATTCATTTTTTTCAGATTCTCTGGCCAAAAAAGATTGCCAATACAGCTAGAATGGAAAAATACTTGCAATAGTTTTGTGGGGGGAAAATAAATTAAATGCATAATAGCCTAGGGTGATATTAAAGAACAACACTTTTTTACTTTTGACCCAGACCAGAATGGAATATCAGGTCATCAGAGGCAAGAAGCAAATGCAGCACCTAGTACATAAATGAAATACATTTATTGGATACAGAAATAAATAAATAGATTTTTAAAAGCATCCCCAGAACACAATCTGTAAAATCTTTGAGAATATGAAGTCCATAGAGCATTTACCTGGAACATTTTCAGATTCATAAAAAATAGGTAGATTGTTTTTTACATTACTTATGGGCAAATAGCTGATTATTTCCTCTGGAAAGTCAGTCTGTGTTGCAGATGTAGCAGTGCATCTAGAAGCAGCAGCAGCATTATTGTTATTTGTTGTACTGACTTGCACTTGGTTAATTTCTTTTATCACCTGCTCATAAGATGGTGGAAGCTACAAAATAAAAAAAGGTAAAAAATTTAATGTGTCCATATGTGAAAATTAAAAAAAAACCCTATATGAATTGAGAAATAACATAATACATAATGCTTTCTGGGCTATTTGCTACACTGACATGTACAACAAAAATACAAACCAAAAAAACAGAGTAGTTCTCTTTTAAGAGGACAATAAGTTCTGGTGATCTTATTGTTCCTCTTTGCACTTTAAAATGAAAATGAATTACACGTATAATGTAAATACATCCATTATTTGCTCACCTCAGCTGGAACAAGTTCATTTGTCCTCCAGTTAGCCTGGGAAGGAGGAGGGAATCCTAATCCCTGTGGAATGACATTTCCACCTGGAAACCAAGAGGATGGTCTGAGAGGTTCAGCAGCAACTATTGTAATCTCAGGACGTCTGCAAAAAAACCCATAAAAACGCTGATGTGTGGGAGAGGGAAGGAATGACTGACTAGCAAGTTTTACAATGATTTAAATAAACACTAAAATAACGTGTTTTCCTAGTAGTTCCAGTTCTATTCCTGACTTTACAAAGATGCCTTGTATGATTTCATACAGTCACTTAACCTTTCTGGCTCCAGTCCAGCAAGCACTCAGTCCCCATTTAGCAGAGCACTTAAGTACATGCCTACCTCTAAGCAAAAGAGAAACTCTAGTGACTACAACATGACTATTTATGTACTTCAAGTTAGGAATGTGCTTAAGTACTTTACTAGAAGGGTTCAAGAATAGCAGCCGTGTAATCTGTAAAGAAAGCGAGGAATACTTGTAGCACCTTAGAGATTAACTAGTTTATTTCAGCATAAGCTTTCGTGGATTATAGCTCACTTCATCGGATGCATAGAATGGAACAGAAGTAAAAGGCATTCATACACAAAGAAAGAAAAAGAAAAAAAAATGTACATTCGCACATTGTAAAATGTACATTCTAAGAGGGCTGTTAAATGTAGATGGTCCATTATCAGTAGAAGAAAAAAACACCACCTTTTGAAATGGATTTCTCTTGTCAGTGAAATTAACTCAGGAAATGCAATCAATTACTGTAATGAGAGAACTGTTCAGAAGTCCTATTTAGCCCCTGGTTAATTGTATCCAATTTGAAAATTAATTCCAGGTCCTCAGTTTCTCGTTGGAGTCTGTTTTGGAAGTATTTCTGTTTCAAAACTGAAACCATCAAATCTTTAATGGAATGGCCAGGAAGATTGAAGTGTTCTCCTACTGGTTTTTGAATGTTATGATTCATGATGTCAGATTTGTGTCCATTTATTCTTTTGCGTAGAGACTGGCCGGTTTGGCCAATGTACATAGCAGAGGGGCATTGCTGGCACATGATGGCATATATCACATTGGTCGATGTGCAGGTGAATGTACCTCTGATGGTGTGGCTGATGTGATTAGGCCCTATGATGGTGTCAGTTGAATGGATATGAGGACAGAGTTGGCATTGGGCTTTGTTACAAGGATAGGTACCTGGGTTAGTGTTTTTGTTGTGTGGTGTGCGGTTGCTGGTGAGCATTTGTTTCAGGTTGGGGGGGAAGCAACTGCACAACAAAAAGCCTTACCTGGTTTGGTTCTTTGATACCTAAAGGATTGTTTACATGGAGAATTTTAGGAAAATTTCCCACCAGTGCTAAAGCAAGGGTAATCAAGCCTCAAACTCTGTGGGCAGAGCCTGACCTTTTGTTATATATGTGAACAAAGTTTATCACAATGGGGCCCCAATCCCCGATTCCAAACTCTAGGTCAGGCTTGTCCAACCCGCGGCCCGCATGCGGCCCAGGATAGCTATGAATGCAGCCCAACACAAAATCGTAAACTTACAACGTTATGAGATTACATCCACAAATACCGGAGTATTATTCGTAATTCGCATTATAATTGCAAACAGTTCGACCAAAAAAATGAAAAACTGATAAAATTGACTAATAAAATAAAGAGCGAGAGGACTCTAATGTCACGTAAAATTAATTGTGACAAAGAATTCGTGTGTACTGGGCATAATGCCGCCACGCGCCGTACGCTCTCGCTATGTGTGGCCCAAGACAACTCGTCTTCTTCCAATGTGGCCCAGGAAAGCCAAAAGATTGGACACCCATGCTCTCGGTGTTACCACAGCATAAATAATGATAATGCTTCCAAGTGAAAATCAATTACCTATAAGAGTAAAGGATGTATTCCCTATCACCCAATATTTAGTATTGCACAACTGTGCTCTGTGAAACCTTTCAAGATATTCTGCATAAAATATTTTGAGAACCAAACAGAGTTGGGAGAGTGCTGTATTAATGAGCTAAATGCCTTTCTTAGCCATTGTGGGATACTGGATATCTGGGTACATGGACCATTTGCTATGGTAGGTAGCTTCTTCTGTCAGTTTGCTACCAGAAAATGCACAAATATATGTTTGAAGCAGGGATCTCAAACTCAAATGACCACGAGGGCCACATGAGGACTAGTACATTGGCTCAAGGGCCGCACCACTGACACCCCCCCAACTTTGCCCCGCCCCCACTCCATCCTGTCCATGAGGCCCCACCCCACCTCTTCCCACCCCTTCCCCGAAGTCCCCAACCCAGGGCAGAGAGTGCAGGAGGTGTTCAGGGTGCGTCAGGGGGCTCAGGGCAGGGAGTTGAGGTGTGGGGTGCAAGAGGGATGAGGAGTGTGGCAGGGGCTGGGGTGCAGAACGGGGCTCAAGGCAGGGAGTACAGGAAGTGTACATGGTTCAGTGAGGGTTCAGGGAAGAGAGTTGGGGTGTGGGAGGGATGTGGAGTATGGCAGGGGGTCAGGGTGCAAGGTGTGGTAGAGGGCTCAGAGCATGGGGTTGGGGTGCAGGAAGGGTGTGGGATGATGCAGGAACTCAGGGCAGGGGGTTGGGGTGCAGAAGGGGTCTGGAATGCGGACTCCAGCCCAGCTCCACTTACTTAGAGCAGCTCCAGGGTGGCAGCAGCATGCACTGGGGCCAGAGGAGTGGGGACATGGTGTGGTGGGGTGCACAGGGCTTGCTGGGCTGCAGAAAATAACCTCGCAGGCCACGTGTTTGAGACCCCTGGTTTAAAGGATACTTTTAAAAAAGGATAGGAAGGGATAGAATGTCAGCACCCAGAGGTTACGACAGATTAATTGGGGCTCCATTTATGAGACGCTGTAGGGGTGGGGGTGTTTTTAAGTTTGTATTTTCAATCTGAAACGATCACATAAATGGAGGCCATAAGTTTCTTAAACAATTTCAGACCCAAAAAATCCATCTTCTTAAAATCTCATTATTTTCAAAATGTACTTATTTCTTTGGTTGCAGTCATTACTGTTTTCACACAGAACAATCAGAAAGAAAGAAAGAAAAAAAAGAAAGAAGGATCCTCACACAATCAGCTAAAATGAACTCTAAAGCTAACTATTAGGATGACATGTGGTTGAAATATAAATGACAATGTTATACCTTCTATCTCTGTGCTGTTCAGTATGAGAAGAAGTCCGAGAAGCTATCAAAGTAAAAGAAAGAAAAACAAACAAAGTTAATCTGGACATGTACAGCAACAAAATAAAGATAGTAATACTAAAATTCTCACTAAGCTATCATAAACATAACAGACTGTACATAGCATTTGATCAAACTACAGATTTCTAAATACAGATAACTTGTATTTAACACAAGAAAATGTTAACAAGCTATTCTTAGCAATACTTTGAGATGGACACAGAATACACACATTTACACACACACTGGAGTTCAAGAATCCCCTAAGGCATGTTGTTGAGGTTCTTTTCTCTGCAAATTGTCTGAAGGAAAGATCCAAAACTGTTACCACAATATTAAATACATATCATTATGCTTAAAATCACATGAAAGCTGTGAAAAAAATTAACAAAAGCAAGAAAATTAATCAAAATGAGGCTACCACATCGGTTGTGCCTTTTTTTCCCACCACTCCATGAATTAAGAACAGAGTAATAAACCTTAAACCTTTTGACAATTTATTTCCTAAACTTTGTGTAAAAAACCTACATGTTTTTAGTACAAAGTTTGGGTTTTGGTTTAATTTAAAAAAAAAAAAATCTAATCCAATACAAAAGAGATGTACCTGAAAAAATGATTTCAATCAACTGGGTAGATATTTAATAGAATTGTGTGCAGGAGAATTGTACTTAGCATTGCTTATGAAAAAAATAATCCAATATACACTTTTCAGAGTTTAAATTCTCAGGCATTTTATTCACACAAATAATGAGACCATTTCTGGGCTAATAGTTATCTACATTTACTTTTTATATCCACTGCAGTTTGGATTTCCACAAGCTCATTAAATCCTCAACTCTCTAATCCTGAATTTGTCATATTTACATTCCCCCCCCCCTTTTTTTTTAAGGCCACACTAACTTTTTAAAATGTGGTTAAATAACAAAAAAAAAAAAGAAAGAAAGAAAGAAATGAACTCTCAGCTGAATCTTTGCATAGCAAATGTGATTTAGGGATAAGAAAAATTTATTGTGCCAAAAGCTGACAATTGATCTGCCATCATAGATTGACAGCTGAAATCAGCAAAGAACAGCATAGTATTGTCACAGACATACCTCTTCCACGGGGCATTTTTGATGTGCACTATTCATGAGTGCTAGAGGAAAAAAAGAAGGGGTTAAAGTAGAGAAAGAGGGTGTGAGGAAGAAAAAGAACAATCCAAGGTTCCTATCTGTCTGTAGACAAGATTAACTGGATTGGTGTTGTTAGTCACACAAGAATAGTGCAGAAACCTCATAGTTCAAAATAAAATTTATTTTAAAAAAATCAAAAGCCATTTAATTGATTTTTTAATTTCTATTCTCATACTGAATTTTATTAGGGGTTTACTTATTGCCTGGTGACTTCATCTTAATTGTGAACAGGAAAACTGAGAAAGAAAGGACCTCTGTACTGTTAATTTCAAATGGGAAAAGCGGCATAGTTTGAATGCTTTTTTAACATATGTATTATTTGGTGTCTATTTTGATATAAATTCTCTGGTTTTATTTACTTTATAAACAGATGGGATATAAGATTTGTACACTGATGGTCTGACCCAACTCTCAAGAAGTCGAATCAGATTCTTCAATAATATGCATCCTACCAATTTCCAGCTTACCTTTTAACCCCATGTATGCACAAATATACATTTCCCTTCTTAGATTTTCCTTTCACTAATAAGAGAAAATATGTAAATCTCTCCAACTGGTATGAGACACCTATTTGCAGTAAGTGTGGTTATAACCATGATGGTCTCAGGATATTACAGAAACCAAGTGGGTAAAGTAATATTTTTATTGGACGCACCTCTACTAATGAGCGAGAAGCTTTCACCAAGCTCTTCTTCAGGTCTGTGAAATGTACTCACTGTCACAGCTAAATACAAGGTGGAACAGATTGTTTAGGGCAGCGGTTCTCAAACTGGGGGTCACGACTCCCCAGGGAATCACGAGCTGCCAATGCCATCAGTGGCATTTCGGTGGCAGCCCCAAACACAGGGCTGTGTCCGCCGAAAAGCCGCCAAAGTGAAAGCTTCCGCTTTTGGCGGCAATTCAACAGACACAGACACGAATGTTGCCTGTCTGCTGAAATGCCTACGAAAGCAGAAGTGTTCAATTCAGCGGCATTTCAGCAGATATATCCCTGGGCCACAACACAAGGCTGCAGAGCAGAAAGGGGTCGCCACCCAAAGAAGTTTGAGAACCGCTGGTTTAGGATAAGTAGTTACATATTTCAAGGGACAATACAAGGTTAAGTGGCACATTAACACCTCTCCAGTCATGGAGGGAGAGGGGAGATAAGGCAGGGGGCGGCTGTAAATGGGTTACAGTTTGTTGTAATAAACCATAAATCCAGTGTCTCTGTTTGGCCCTTAATTTTTAGTATCTAGAAAAGTTTGGAATTTAAGTTCCCTGGCTCATCTTTTGAAAGTGTTGTGCAGTTTCCTTTGAGGATGAGGACTGAGAGGTCAGATACAGAGGGATCACTTTGTGAAAAGTGTTAGCAATATAAGAGTTCTACTCTCTGCACTGCCTCCCTATAAGATAGCTGGCAACTGTCTGTCTTCATAAATGATGGTGTAAGTGCCAAAGCTGCTCGTGACTATGTATCATGCTGCAGTGTTGTGAATGGCTAAAAAGTCCAATTCTTGGGCAACAGATTGTGTAGGGGTGAGGTGCAAGGCCAAAAGATGAAACCGGTGCACTATTGGCACTTAAGGTCTGCTGCACTTTCCTCTTTGCTTGGTCTTCACTTTTCTCTCTCTTAACCGCTGACCCATTTGTGCAGCACAGTCCTCCAATGTAGACTGTTGCTAGCTGTCTTTTCTGGGCTTGCAGTAAAATGTTGAAAGTTTTCAGCTCCCTCTTGCACACGTCCATGAACTTGAGCCTACGATGGCCCAGTGGCCTTGGAGCATCCACAAGTTCTCCATACAGGAGGCCCTTTGCAATGTGCCGATCATCCATCCAATATAGACGACGAAACCAACAAAATATCTCTATTTTAAGAATAGTGAATAAATATTAGACTTTGCAATTTTTCTCTCTCAAATACTTTGGTCAGGGAATTGTATGTGAAATCAAAATTAGACAGCAGGTGTGGAAAGTGCCTTCTGTAGAAGGTCCAGGCACTATACAGCAGCATGTATATGGCACCTTGTGCCATAATCAATGTCTTCTTTAGACTGATGGTTAGAGCAAATTGATCACCAGCTACCACAAAGCTATTGCAAAGTTTCTGGAGTGTCTAGGTGAAACAAGCCCTGAGCTGTTGGCAACAAGGTTCTAATTTTGCTTTTAAGAGAAGCAATGTTGAAGGGCTTTCCATCTGCTCTTGCATGGAGATGAGAATCAGAGAGGTAGCCGTGTTAGTCTGGAATAGCAGAGGTAACAAAGAGTCCTGTGGCACCTTAAAGACATGGAGATGTGCACTCTCAGAGCTAGATGATAAAATTGTGATGAATCAGCAAAGCAAAAAATATACCAAAGATTGCTGGTGCCAAAACACATCCTTGTTCGACACTGCTTCAGATTTCAATGCTGTCAGGCTGATCGGCACGGTACTGTACTGTAGACTTCATGAAACTATGAAATAAAACGGAGGACCAATTATCTCTAGTAACTGAAAAGGACTCTTTCTGATGAGCAGGTTGAAAGCTATGATAAAAATCAAAGGTCCTATAGAAAGATTTTCCCTATTTTCAATGCTTCTCTTACAGTTGCTTTAATGCAAAGATCATGTAAAAGTTGCTATCTTGCATAGAAGCCACACTGACTCTCTGGATATACATGTCCAACAAGAACTTGCAGTCTGTTGAGAATAATTCATGCAAATGTCTTTCCAGAAATGCAAAGGAGAGAGGTCCCTCTGTAGTGGTTACAGACCTTCAGGTCTCCTTTATTTTTATACAATGTTATGATGTTGGCATCCTTCATGTCTTGCAGTACGCTTCCTTCTCTCCCTCCCCCTCCCCCAAGCAAGCAAGATATTGTGCAGCTATTTAAGCACATCCTGTCCTCTGTGTCAGTACTTCAGCTGGAATTGAATCTTTTCCTGTGGCCTTTCCTAATACTAGAGGGGTTATTGCCCTTGTAAGCTCATTTATAGATGGTTCTATATCAGACGTGGCCAAACTGCAGCTCATGAACCACATGTGGCTCTCTTACAGTTGACGTTTGGCTTGCGGAGCCCCACCCCATCCCCCATTCTTCACCTAATAGACTTCATAGTGAATTGTAAACACCTTCCTTGGTCTCTGATGTTAATTTGGCTTTTTTAGTATGATGGAATTTCTGTAGTGAAAGCCTGACTTTGCAGCATACATGCATGTGCATGGTCTGTGTCACAGTCTGCACCATGAAAACTGCATGTATGGAGAACATCCTGAAAGTATTTTCTGTAACTAGCAATTAAATCCAGTTGGTGCTAGTGTTCAGGTCTGGAGTGTCTCCACAAGACCTTTCGATGATGACTGCAAGTGTTGGTAATGCATGCTCCTCAGTCAGTACAGAACTACACCATTTGTAATTAATTTTTTCCACTCCATGGTGGTAAGAACCTAGCAGCCACATCTCATGATCTGAGCCAACTCTAACACTGAAGTATCCTAACAGATAATCGCCTGAAGGTAGTTTACTGATGATGCTATTAAGGTGCTTATAGAACAAGACCTTCTCTTCAGAAATGGAGGAAAGTTTTGGGGCACATATATTGATGATATTGGCAAAAACACTTGTCATAGATATTCTTAGTGATATAATTCGTTCTGATGTTGCAATGGGACATTTGACATGGATGCTAATAATTTTTTGACTGCAAATACCACCATATGACCAGAGCACTCTTCTTTGCTTTTTCTATGCTAGAAGAGAGCGCAATGCATCTTGGCACTTAGCCTGTGTCAGCCAGTCTGGTTTCAGAGAGACTGGGTACATCAGTGTCAACCTTCTCCAGCTTTTTTTGGATAGCAGACCTTCTAGGATCACTGACCCCCTCCAATGAAAAAAGAAAGATGCCCAAACCAACCAACGAAGTTAAAGTAGGCAACTAACACCCAGGTTCTTCAAAATCAGAGCTACACAGTTCACAACAGAAATACACAGATAAGAGAAATGCTTGTGTTCGGCAAGAAGAAAACTCGGCAGCAACTGGGAGACATGGTCTAAAACAGGGTGGACAAACTACAGACCATGGGCCAAATCCGGCCTGTGAGCCTTTTTAAGTCCGCCTGCAAGCTGCACCACACAGCTCGGACCCGCTCCAGCCGGGGCACTGGATTGGGGGCCGCACCATGTGTTTTAGCCCCACTCCGAGTGGGGCGCTGGGTTGGGGCTGGACCACACAGCACGGCCCCAATCTGGCACTCCAGCCATAGAACAGGGTTGGGGGCCACGGCGGGGGGTGGGGTGGGGTGTGGCTGCCGGCTGCAGCCGCAGTGCCGGCGGGTGGCAACCCCCAGTTTGAGAAACCCTGCTCTAATGGGAGCTATAGGGGCGGTGCCTGTGGATGGGGCAGCGTGCAGAGCTGCCTGGCCGCACGTCCGTATAAGAACTGGTTGAGGTAAGCACCGCTCGGAGCCTGCACCCCCAGAAACCCTCCCCACCCCTAACCCCCTGCCCCAGCCGTGGATTCCCCTCCCCAAACCCTTCAATCCCAGCCTGGAGCACGCTCCTGCACCCCCAGCCCCACCTCAGAGCCCACATGCCCTCCCACACCCCAACCTTAATTTTGTGAGCATTCATGGAATGCCATACAATTTCTATTCCCAGATGTGGCTCTTGGGCCTAAAAGTTTCTGAGATGATTAATGATTCTATAAACTTACCTTTGTTTAGCATTTAATCTTCTCATAAGAAGTAGTCACTTGTTAGAAGTGAAGATACAGCAATTTGAAATTAAGATACCCAAGAGTAGAAGAAAAATAGACTTACTTCTCTTGATTGCTGCTCTAATGGATGACAGGGGTCCTTGACTTAATAAAGAAAAGAAAGAAAATTAAGTACATCACTAAGTCACAGGGGAAAAGACAAGTAACTCACATTTTTCAGAGCTTCTGTACCAGGTGGAAAGTACATTGTCCTACACAAACTCACAGCACAAAATCTGGTTGTCTTTTACAAAAATAAAAAAGGAAGCTTTGTATTTTATAACAAGGTTCATGTTTCCCTGAATCTATTAGGCTGCAGAAATTTGTCTCAAATTGCTAATATAACTACCCACATCCAACTCCTCCTAATGAAAAATAGTACAGTAAAACCTCGATTTAACGGACTAATTCGGGCGACTGGGTGTCCGTTAAACCCAAAAGTCCGTTATTTAATAATTTAAAAAAAAACCCAGCCTGCCCAATTAGTCCTTAATTCGAGGTTTTACTGTACTTCCCCTCAGCCGAAAACCGGCAATTTTTTTAAAAAATAAAACAAACAAAAAAAACGTGCCCTGGACCCCCATGCGCCCCGGCCCCAGTCCCCGCTGGCGGCCGGGGCTCGGGGCTCCAGCCGCTGCCCGGGGAGCGCGGCTTGATCTGCGCTCCCCTGGACTAGGGGCTCGCTCCCCGGGGCTCGGGGCTCCAGGCGCCGCGCTTCCTGGGGCTCGCGGCTCCAGCTGCCGCCCAGGGAGCGCGACTGCAGCCGCCGCCCGGGGAGCGCGGCTTGATCCGCGCTCCCTGGGGCTAGGGGCTCCAGCTGGCTGCCAGGATCCGGGCGGCAGGCGGGACCCGGGCGGGTGCCGGCAGGCAGCCCACCCGCTGCCTGGACCTGGGTGGCAGCGGGGAGCCGGCAGGCAGCCCGCGCGCAGCTCTAACTCTGGCTACAGCAGGGAGCCCACAGCCGGACCTCGGCAAACGGATTTCGGATGTATCAGACTTTCTTAAAAATTTTGTCCGTTGCATCCGAAGTCCGTTAAATCGAGGTTTTACTGTATATGACTTTAAATCTAAGGTCATGCAAAAACTGCAAGATGATTTTTTTAAACTATTATGTTTTCCGAATAGTGGGTTGAAGTTCAAATTAGTCACATCAGATTGGAAAATTTTGGAAGATTATCATAGCTATTATCAGATTACTTAGCATTTTATAACTGAACATTCTTGTAAATAAGCAAAAATGCAAACAATAAAATCTCACACTTCATTGGCTAAGCATTTTCAACAGAAACTTTAAAAAAAGATTTTATCTTCACGTTCAGCTGGGTTTGCAGCTTTCATTAACAGCTTACAGGGGGGAAAAGCCATGACTGGAAATTTGTTGATTTGCAAGGACAGACAAATCCATTTCTTTCTGGCAACTCATTTGTTTTCTTAGTAGGGCTAAGGTCATTGATGCTGTCCTTCTGAGATAGTTATTTAATCTAGACACAAGAGTGCTCCTTACTCTGCACCAACAATCCAGAAGAACTTGAGAACATTCATGTTTTTAAAGTAGTGTATTAACTTCAAGAACATAATATTAAGAATTTGGAAAAACGTTAAGCCACAAGAAGCTTTAAAATCACTCACTAAAAACCGTATTTTGAAGCCAAACATGTTTTATGCAGTACAGATAAAAAATGAGGCCCAACCTCTTAGTGAGAATTCTCTGGGAAAACCAATATGCATGTTAAAGGCTAAAGACTAATTTGTACCAAATACAGTACATTTAATACAGCATCTTTAACACAAACAGCTGAGTTTACCCAAGACTTTTCTACCATTGCAGCTCCACAAGTGGTACCAATGGTGCAAGTGTAGACAGAGCACTGGAATAAGACCTGGCAGAAATGGGAGACTTGAAATACCCAAACATCTGTTGGAAAAGTAATCCAGCAAAATACAAGATTTTCAATCAATTCTTGGAATGTATGCTCAGAACCCAGCTAGGAAAAAGAACATTCGCTCTTATCTCCCCCTGATTTTTCCTTCTTTTTTTCTTCATCCCCCTCCTATATTATAAGTAATAGGAAGTAAATGAAAATAAAGTGAGGTACCTACCCTGACTGCTCCTTGTCCCGACTGCCCCGACCCCATCCACCCCACCCCCTATCCCGACTGACCTCTGGGACTCTCATGCCCTATCCAACCCTAGTGTTCCCTGTCCCCTGACTGCCCCCCCTCAGAACTTCTGCGCCATCCAACCGCCCCCTGCTCCCTGTCCCCTGACCACACACCAGAACCCCTGCTCCTTATCCAAGCCCCGGCACCCTTACCCCATGCTGCTTAGTGAAGCGTGTCTGGCAACCACACGGCCCGCTGGAGCTAGACATGCTGCCCTGCAGGAGCGCACAGCCCCACCCCCTTACCACAACGCTCAGAGCGGCAGGAGCATGTAGCCCTGCCGGAGCCAGCCACGCCATTGCAGTGCTGTCCAGGAGCAATGGGCCAGAGCACTGCCCACGTGGCAGCTCCAGAGCAGGGGGAAAACGGGGGAGAGGCCAGGGGGAGCCTCCCCGGTCAGGAGCTCAGAGGCCGGGCAGGACAGACCCATGGGCTGGATGTGGCCCACAGGCTGTAGTTTGCCCGCCCCAGAGTTAGAACCTGAGCATGTGAGCAAGACACACCAGGCAGACACCTGGGAAAAAATTCTCTGTAGTAACTCAGAGTCCTCTCCATCTAGTGTCCCATCTCCAGCCGTTGGGGATTTTTGCTACAGACAGTCACCGATGGACCACACACCATTGTAGGCAGTCCGGTCATAACATATCCCTTCTATAAGCTTCTCAAGCTCAGTCTTGAAGCCAGTTAGGTTTTTTGCCCCCCACCACTCTTGGGAGGCTGCTCCAGAACTTCACTCCTCTGATGGTTAGAAATCTTTGCCTAAATTCAAGCCTAAACTTGTTAATGGCCAGTTTATATTAATTTGTTCTGAGGTCCACATTGGTGCTTAACTTAAAAAAAAATCCGTCTATCAGAGTATTAGATCAGTACTACTCACTCTGCATTGGATACCTATCTAGTTTTAAGTCCAGATCAGGGATAATCCTTCCAACATAGAAATAATTTTCCTATTGGATAAGCAGGGCTCTCAATTATTCCTGGAGTTAGGCCTACCTAATAGTAGGCTAAGAAGGAGGAGAGGGTGCACAGTTATCCTATTAACCAAAGTATTTACACTGCACTCATCACTGTGATATTCCAGAGGGCATTTCTTGAACAGGAATAATCTAAGATCACACCAAGATGCTTTAGAAACTGGGGTAAAATTACTGTTCCTAATAACCCTAGGACACATCTATCATTTTAAATATGAATTCACGGTGACAACAATAGTGTAAAAATGCTAGGTCAGGTTATTTACACCAGTGAAAATGTGTACATGTAAATACAAACCACATTAACGCCATTGAATTGCACTGGTGATACTGACAGGAAAATATGGCCCATGCAAGACAGCTAAGATGACAAGAAACAAAAGGTTACAAAAAATTCTAAAAGGAAGAATCAACTCTTGAGATACCAAAACAGGTGGGAAAGATTTACCATTTAATACTATTCACAGGCTCTTATTTACAAGCAAGGCAACATGACTGTGCAAGATCTACTGATGTAGCTATAAGATCTGGAATGAAGTTTATTTCTGATAGCACGGTGCATTACTCCAATTGCTTGTAGTACTGTTTCATAAATATTTTAGTGGATAAACTAAAACACCTTGAAGTCACTACACTTTCATCTTGACATATATTTCCCTGCATTTTCAGATGAGACTGCAGGTTTCTCTATACTTACAGCGCTGTAGAACTTAGTGAAGACTTTACCTACGCTAATGGGAGAGTTCAAATTGGCACAGATACTCCTCCTTCCCAAGAGGTGGTAGCTATGTTGACAGAAGAAGCTCTCCCATTAACATAGCACCACTAAGAGTTAGACCGGGATAATAGTGTTGATTGGGGATAGGGGTTTCCACCCCCGAGCAATATAGTTATACCATCATAAGTTTGTGGTGCAAACCAGAGACAAGTCGCTAAATGGAATCCTGCTAGTAGCTGAATGGATTTTACTTTGAATCATTATGATTAGATATAAACAAAGAGACCCACATAGGAAAGTCAATGGGTCTGGATCTAGAAGCGTTACCTAGCAGCTCTGTGTTCTTGGTGAACCAGTGTGCAATACCCAGCCTGTTTGACTCACAAAAGACCTCCACTACCACTACCCACAGTCTCTGCTTGAACCAAATCTGCATCAGAAGAAAGGCTTAAGGGCATGGCTACACCTGTCGAGTTAAACCAGCTCTTGGAGACAGCAGCAAGGAAAGCGCTGCCGTGTGTTCACACTGTCAGCTGCAGTACAGTGACATGACCACATTAGCAGCTCTTGCAATGTCACAGAAAGCAGTTCATTGTGATAGCTATCCCAGTGTGAAAGTGGCTGCAGCATGCTTTTCAAATAGGGTGGTAATGGAGTGTGACAGAGAGAGTGTGTTGTATGTGGGGGAAAGAGACATTGGTTTTTTTTGTGGGGGAAGAGAGCATCTTGTATGGTGTCAGCATGCTGTCTTGTAAGTTCACACAGTGGCAGAGGGAAACCCCTGACATCAATCCTCCCCCCCTTCCCCCAACACACACACACACGCATGCACCTGTCTTTGTAACAGCGGTATTCCACAGTAGTCGTTTGCTCTGTCCCAGAGCAGATAAGCATGCCGGCTGTCAGACATGGAGCTCTGAAAGGGGATATCCCCATGCCTGCAGCAGAGTTCAAAACAATGACAAGAGTGGGATTATGGGACTTCAAGGGATAATGACTTCAAGAGATTATAGGACATTTCTGGAGGCCAATCACAGCGCAGTAATGTAAACACATCACCCAGGTGTCAGTGTGGACATTTCAGCTAGGGCGCAACTAGCTGTATGCTTCTCGTGGAGGTGGATTACCAGGAGCGCTCCAGCTGCAGAGTCCAGGTGCTCTAAGACACCTCAGGAGTTATGGCGCCTGGGACTGATTTAATGCGCTAACTTTCACATGTAGCCAAGGCCGTACAAAAAGTAATGAAAAGGCGGTGGGAGACATACCTAAACCTCTGGGATAAGGATGACAGGATTTAGGAAACTCCCCTAGCCTCATTTGCATCAAAGCTAGGACAAGGAGGCATCTCCATTAGCATACAGAATGAAGAACAAAGATTCCAAGGCAAGAACTACATGGAACTCTGGGACCAGAAAAGCAGGGAAGCACAGAGAAGTATGCTCCAGATGTTAATGAACCCACGCCTGCACACACCCAGCTCTGCAGTTATCAGACCAATTCTACTAATAATTCCTTTATTGGTATCCAAAATAATGCAATTAGAGAGCTGCCCAAAGCCAGGAATTATCAGCTCCTATGGTCTAGCGCTAGCCTGAACAAAACAATTTTGGTATACTCCCTTGTTTACACATAAACAAATCTAGTGTTTTCCTTTGAACCATAGTTGTTTCTCTACAAAAACATGTACCCACGCTCAAGTAAGTGTTCTGATGCCTGGATCCAAAATCTGCATCAGTTCCATTGGGACTTCATCATCTCCTGACTAATCGTGCTGGGAGCTCTGCCTGTCTGCAGCACTACAGACCCCCAGCTACCACCACCACCTAGGACCCCCAATCAATTCAAGCTTCATGGAGAGGTGAGAACCCATCTCTCTCTCTCTCTCTCTCTCTAGGTAGAGCCTTCTGACCCTGACTTGTGTGATCAGTTATAGTTTTGTAATCAAATTTATAATCAAATTTAGGTTAGATTTAATATTATAACTGTTTGGTTTGTTTGGCTCCCCTATGATTGTTATCTGATAACAAATAACTTTCATGATTAAGCTGGTTGCTTCTCTCTCTCCTCATTATGGGTGGGGAGGTTTTTTGGGGGGGAGGGGTTGGTTTCCTCATGGTCTCTGCAGCAATCCTCCTCATACCTAAGCTAAAAGATCCCTGCAGCACCCAAAAATCCTGTGGTGTTTGCTCATTAATTGGGCTACTACCAGAATAATAATAATGTGAAAGTGGGGACAGAAACATGCTGAACCAGGGACATATGAGGGTGGCAGCTTGGAAGTGCTGCTCGACCCAGTTTACTGGGTCCAGGGGCATATGAAGGTGGCAGACAAAGTGCTGCTCTACCCACCTGCTCAGGCATGCTCTATTCTAGTGGGTTACCAATGGCAGAGGAGGATGACAGCTGGGAGGTGCTATTCGACCCAGCCTGCTGAGTTCAGGGACATATAAGGGTCAGCTTGGGAGCACTGATTAACCCGGTCTTCTCAGATGCACTCAGTTAATGTGTGTGTGTTAGTCTGATTCTGGGGAACCTAGGTCCTGCAGGATAGGACCACCTGGAGGGAACTTGCAGCAGGGAGAAGAAGAACTCCATATGAAAACACAAGTGACACAAGCAGTACACTGATAGAAGTACAGACAACTCCCTCTCCTCCCCTCTTGAGTACAGACACCCCCCCCCCCAGGAGTAACCCTAATAAGTGAGCATACCCCCAAAGTAACAGGCAAAGCTGGTTACACAAGAGACCACGTCTATACTAGGTGTACTTTACTGGTATGGGAAATTGTATACTACAGTAGTAAAGCACTCTTGCTGTAGATGCAGCTTACACCAATAAAACTGTGCTTTTACTCATATAACTGCATCTACATGAGGGGCTTCTGCCAACACAGCTATGTCTGCCAGCGATCACAGCTCTTTACACCCCACACTGACAGCTGTGCTTGCAGAAGTCTGCACTGTAGTCTTTGCTTAATGGCTTATCTTCACTGCAATGTTAGCTCAAGTTATCTACACTCGTGTTAGCTCCTCTCAAGTTAACCTAGTTCAAACAAGATTGGTCACACTATAAAACACACAAACTGCACAGAGTATCTTTGCACTGCTTTACTAACTCCAGGATCAGCAGCAACCAGCTTCAACCCATAACCAGTGACAGGCCAGCTAGCTTGAGTTTAAAGCCCACTTAACTCAAGCTAGAGGTTTTGGTGTAGGCCTGGGAATCAGGTTACGGACAACACTCAAGTTATACCTTCAGCTAACACTGCAGTGAAGACAAGCCCTAAAAGAGTTTTAACTCTTTTAATTGATGTTAAGGGTGAGATTTTTCTGAAGTGCTCCTTATTAGCCTAACTCTGCTCCCAATAAAATCAATTCACTTCAATGAGAGCAGAGTTAGGTTAATGTAGAGTGCTTTAGAAAAGTCAACCTCAAGTGACTGTCTCCCTAAACCTACTTAATCTATATTCAGAATCTGTCACTCAAAAAATCGATGTGAAAAAGCTGGAGCATCTAACTTTAGGTAAATTAATAGTATTTCTAAAGGAAAATGAGCCTTTAAGGTGCCACAGGACTCTTTGTCACTTCTTTATAAGACAAACTTTGGTTTCCTAATTTTTTTAATTGTATGTTTACTCTTCTTCAGCTCACTCACATTAATATATTCACTGAGACGGTCTGTAAAATAGCATATTTATTAGTTCATATACACCTTTAACTCTAATATGGTGAAATCTAATCACCCCCCCCCCAAATCTTATCACATAGTAAATTCAAACCAACAAGCAAACAAGGTATGAGAGAATAATACACACACACACACACGTCTCTCAAATTAGTTACTTACATGCTTTAAAAGCCAGTTTATAGGCAGTAGAAATATTAATTTAAAAGTATTTCTCAACATGTTAAAGTCTTACAAAAACAAAACTATCTTCATATACAATCACAGCTTGCTCCAAGTAACTGCTGACTCATTCAGTTACACCCTACAGTACATTAGAAACACAAGCTTTTAACAAGAATCAGAGAGGTAGCCGTGTCAGTCTGGAATAGCAGAGGTAACAAAGTCCTGTGGCACCTTAAAGACTAACTATAAAGTTTTGAAGCATAAGCTTTCGTGGGCTAATACCCACTTCGTCGGACGAAGTGGGTATTAGCCCACGAAAGCTTATGCTTCAAAACTTTATAGTTAGTCTTTAAGCTTTTAACAGCAGCCTCTAAAGAATGTGCACTGCACAGAAATTCTAAACTTCCCCCACCCTGCACCAAACCTCTCTTTCCAGATACAACAATACTGCATGCCGAGCTTTGCCAAAGAAATGCCAGAGTTGACTATAATAATTTCCCCAAACCACTGCCATTTCTCCCACAGTATGTTGGACACCGACACTTTACTATACGAGACGCACCAAATGATTATTAGATATGATCTCCATTGTGGAGAAAAACGAATGACTGTAGTTGGAAAACTTTTAGAGACAACTTTAAATGCATTCCTGAAAACTGTTTATATTCACTGCTCACTATTCATACATTAAAATTCAGCTGTTTGGAGAATGTCAGCCAGAAAAAGTCTGTAAAACTGTAGAACTTAAAGAGAGAGAGGACATTTAAGAATATTAATTGCTTTTTAATAGATATTTTCTTCTTGGTTTTAATTTAGTAATCTCCAGGATTATTATTTCTTTTACCGTAGTTTTCAGAAGCCCCAATCAGGATCAGAACCTGTATTATTAAAAGACAAGTCCCAGCACTGAAGGGCAGACATTTTAAACAAACATCACAAAAATGGGAAAGTAGATAAGGGAAATCTACAGATCTGAATAACCAATTAAAATCTATCCCAGCTAGTAATAACTAAACACCTTTACTTACTGAAAGGTGTTGGACAGCCATCTGGAAAGTAGTTGATGGTTTCACTCCAGTTCACTGTGGACAGATGTCCACCCAACAGAACTGGTACCCTTGTTACCAATTTTACCAGAGAGAAGAGGGATTGATCAGGTATGAAGACTGAATTTCTCTGTTACCCAAAGCAGTAGGGGGTGTGGTGGGAAATCTTGTACTGCTGCCAGACTGTTCTATGGACTTTAAAGCATTTATGAGCTGTCCTAAAATAAAGCAATAAACTTATGGAAAAAAACAGTAAGAGAATAGATTCCACATGCAATTTTCTCAGGAACAGTTTTTAAAAGTATAGAATTAGTTTTTTTAGAAATCAAAAATAGCTTAAACAGTGTGTTTAAAAACATGTTGCTCAGAGCTTCAGTCTTCTGCTGTAAGCAGTATGAAAGGGAAATAGCATTTTTTGCATTACAATTGATTTTTCTTTTGTTACTAACAATGAAATACATCCACTAAAAAGTACAAGCATTAAAAACATCATTAATCCCTTTGAATAGATTTCGTGCATTCTTGAACATTAGCAGTCAATATCTATGACAATCCCGTCCTTTCATCTTTTTGTGCCAAGTTGATGATGAATGGCAAAATAGGAAATGATGTGTCCAATGAAGATTTATTATTTAAAGTGATCAAAAAATTGTATTTAAAGTGATAAAAAATAAAATCCATAAAAATAACTTCAGAGTTTAACATTTAAAAGAAAAGTAGAATCACAAATCACAAAAACACAGAAAAAACAGCAGATGTCTAATTAAATGTTTTTTCCTTAGGATCTTGACCCTTCCCTGCACTCACTAAAGTTTTGTTTGTTTGTTTGTTTGTTTGTTTTGGGGGGGGGGGGGGAGTACTCTCCAGCCACTACATTTCTGTTGACGTATTGCTGCACCTTCAGGTTTGAAACAAAAGTAAAATTTGAGATTACAGTAGACTCTCGATTATCCAGGATGATAGGGAAAAAAAATAATTCTGATTAATAAAATCCTGGATCATCACCATCCATAGGAAATATGGGGAGTGGAGGTTGATTCACCAGCCACCCTGCACCAGGGGGTGGGGGATGTTGGTTCACTGGCTGCCCTGCACCCTGGTAGGGGTTGTGTGTGTGTGTGCTTGGGGTGACAGCAAAGCCAGAGCCAGCCCTGCGAGTTGCGCATATTTTTTTTTTGACATCCTGGTTAATCCACATCCTGGTTAATCCAATCCTGGATAATCGAGAGTCTACTGCATCTGCCTTAACGGATAGGCTTGAGGGATGCAGGTTAGATGTGTGAAAATGAGGAATGTCCTGCATATTTCAGCTTGTTTGAAGTGTTGTTGTAGCTATTTTGGTTCCAGGATATTAGGAAGACAAGATGGGTGAGGTAATATCTTTTATTGGACCAACTTCTGCAGGTTAAAGAGACAAGTTTCCGAGCTACTCAGAGCTCTTCTTTGGGTCTGAAACAGATGGCAGCCTCTTTTAGCAATGGGAATTTGTGAGTAGCCTAACATTGCCTCAGCATCCAGACAAAGTCAAATCCTATACTTGTTGCATATACATACTAAAGACTTATCTGTGCTGAGGATTCACACTAACTACCACTAATTGCCCCAATTTCAACCACCTGTGGCAAGCAGCCAGTATGGTTGCATCAGTGCTATCCCTTAATGTAAATAGGCAAAGCCACTATTTGCACAACTCAATTCTATCCTGTCTCAAAATCATGGTAGGATGAAACAGAGCAAATCACATCTGATAGTAGTTTACCATTGTCTAGACTTGGGGTTTGCACTGGTGCAGCTGCACGGGTGTCTTGTCACAGACGGCTGAAGCTAGGGCAAATCCCCAGCATAGATAAAGCCTAAATCCAAATAATACCAGGCATACTTTACACAAAATGCCTCTGAACTGGAAGATATCCAATTTTTTTCCTCCATCTTATGTAACATAACAATAACTTATCTCACAGAGCCACAGGATCAGAGCTGAACACACATCTGTACAAGTTCTACAGAAAGCAGTACACAATCCCAATAAAGAAGAAAAACTGACAGTTTCTGGCAGGTATGAATAGAAATATTCACCCGAAAGATACAGGTGGATGTAAGGTAATTATAGCTGCATTGGAGGTGCTATTTGTATCAATGGCTTCAGCCTTCAGCCTACCAGAACCAGATGCTAGTTAAGGGAACAGGCCATTTTCCCAGTGTATGCAGTGAACACAA
The DNA here is from genome assembly GCA_032164245.1 of Sternotherus odoratus. Lineage (NCBI taxonomy): Eukaryota > Metazoa > Chordata > Testudines > Kinosternidae > Sternotherus > Sternotherus odoratus. Next base: position 48,108,033 of record JAVMKO010000004.1, read on the forward strand.
GAAAGGACAACATATGGTGATAGAATAGCACGCTGAATAAGCATTTTACCAAAGGATAAATAGAAAAAAGTAAAAATCTCTCCTCCACCTCTGGAAAACAAAATCAGAGGCAATGGAAACCAATGCAGTATACCAACAGCAGGAGCAGATCTCTCTCTTTGATTGAGATTCCAAACAAGCAGCATAAATACAAAGACTAACCTTAGCATAAGTGAAAGAGACCAGAAGTCTCCAAACCATAAAAATCTTTAAAAGATAAATCAAATGCTTGCTCAGGCATGGAGTCTGGCATTGTCCATAATGTTGGTAGGAGAGTCTTTCAAACAAAGAATCGCCTGAACTATCCTCCTTTATTATGGCAATTTAGAACTAGCTAGACCTGCCAGTTCAGTTCTAAAACCATCATTAGGCCCTTAGGCTTCCTTGCTTGGCTGCCGACAATGGCCTCCTGCTCTTTCTGGAGGTATTTATTGTTTCCATAAGAACAATAAAAAAATCTTTTGAAACAGTGCTCCTCTATCCCTCCTCCCATTTTGTTGGATGATTTTTACTTTCTCTCCATTGCCAAAATGTTTTCATAAAACAAATAGATAAAGAGAGACAGCTGGAAGTTACACCCAGGCATGATTAATTTGGTCCATTATTGTACACTATTTATAATCAGATCATTCCATTTATCTACATCAGCTTCCATCAGCCTCAGAGTTGCTTGTTGTGGGACTGTAAATCTTTCCAGTTGTTTTTAAAAGTGACTGTTTTCCAGAAATAAAAATGAAAATCCTTCAGATGTGAATTTAAAAGAGGGTGGATGAATTGTCATTATTAGACTAAAAATGTCACTGTGTCTTCCAGAAAACAGCCCTGCCTACAGCTGCCATCATGAACATTTTTGCCAGACAATTCTCCTAACAAGCAGGGACCAGAGGGCTGCCAGGTCCCTTTTGCTGGTCAGTTCTGTGCACATTCAACCAGATTTGATTTGATTTTCCTTTCAAAAAGGTGATGTGGGACAGAAGACAGAAAATTTTACTCCAGTGTATCTAAATCCCCTCAGTAACATCCTGGCTTATTTCAAAAGACATCCACTGGGGGGGGGGGGGGGGAATGTGATCCCCGTTTCCCTGTTCCCCCCCCCCCCCAATGGCTCCCTCACAACTCTCCCTCTTCTCCATCATGATTTCTTATTTCCCCGTTTTAGCTCCATGGCTTTCCTTCTCTGTCCCCACGAGTCCAATTGTGTCTCATCCTCTGTCTGACACGCCTTCCAAGCATCAAGCCCCACTGTTACTTGGGGGGGGGGGGGAGAAAATCGGGGCTTTTGACGTTCCTCCTGTGCTTGGCCTTGGGCTGCAGGCTCCCAGGTGCGCTTACTGCCTGGGCTGTTCTCTGCTCCTCGTGATGCCTGCAGGTGCAGATAGGGACCAGAGAACAGCCCCATCAGTTAAAGTAGAGTACTGAGGAAGCCAGCCCAGCAGACAAGAGAGATCTTCACTCTCCTTGCCAATGGCAGGAGACTGAAACTGTTTTCTAACCAAAACTCCTACATGCATAGTGGAACTGTGTTTGGGCACTGTTCCTTTACTCAGTTGTCGGTCCACTGCACAAGGGCCCTGAAAGTTTTATCTCTGATCCTACAAACACTTAAGCACAAACTTACCTAGAGGTACATGAGCAGTCCCATCAATGAGGCTGCTCATGTGCTTAAAACCAAGGACATGTGTATTTGCATTTTGTATTTCAGCAGTTATCTTACTGTTCTCCTTAAAAGCTATGGCAGTGAATAGCACTAGAGTGTTCACTGATGACCAGGTAAATGTATATTTTTAAGAACTTATATAAATATCCAACATACTATTCAATCTAAACTTAGTTTCAGTCTTCAGTTCTTTTTCTAATCAATAGTTGTTCCTGAAAAATTCAGTTTAAAAACTGAAAATTAACCAAAAAAGCAAGATTTATAAGGACACAAAATTAATAACTGAATCTGATCCAGGAAAAATTGAGATCAGGCTTTTAACTAATATGCTTAACATGTGCATATTAAGCTGGGTCTTTTCCCAAGTGCCTAATTTTTATCCACAGTTTTTTTACAGAACAGACTCTATTCATTTTGAGCAATCTACACTAGCCCTGAGCAATTCCACTGCATTATGTGTTTGCATTTAAAGTGGTCCTGACTCCTGACACACTGAAGTAAATTTGAATATGTTACGTATGATCCTGGCTGGAGACAGGAAATTTCTTTGTCCCTGTCCTCCTCGCTCATCATCTAAGATTCACGTTAGAGGCCTTATTTCTACTGCAGAAAATAATTAAATGTGAGCCTTTAAGGACTTGAAGAGGTATTAAAACCAGTGTTTTAAAACAACATTTATTATCTAGCACATGTAGGATCTCTTTTTAAAAAGTTTATCTATAGTAATTAAAAATGGCATCAAATCATCAACCAAGGTATTTATAAAACAACCAGGTTTACAAGTTTTGAAATTTGGGGATTGTATTAGATTCTGGTTTGACAAGTTATTGTCAGACACTTTGTTCTGAGGAACTAAGACACAGTCCTTCGTGGACCACCTCCCCTTCCAGTCCCTGATTCTTTTCAAACTACAGTAAACCCTCGATTTAACGGACCCCGATTTAACGGACTTCGGATGCAACGGACAAAATTTCCGATGCATCCGAAATCAGTTATTGGGAGCTGCCGGCTCCCGCCGCAGGGAGCCGGCTGGGTTGACAGCTCCCGCCCGGCTCACCGCAGCGGGGACCCCTGCGGGAGCTGTCAAACCCCCCCGCCCGAATTAGTTAATTAATTTTAATTAAATTATTAAATAACGGACTTTCGGGTGACAACGGACACCCCCCCACCCGAATTAGTCCGTTATATCGAGCCGTGAGTCAGCCCACCCCACCCCCTCCCCTCCGCCCGGCTCCCCGCTGCGAGGAGCCGGGCGGGGGGGTTGAGAGCCCCCGCTCGGCTCCCCGCAACGGAGAGCCGGGCGGGGGGGCGTTTGAGAGCCTCCGCTCGGCTCCCCCCAGCGGGCAGCCGAGTGGGAGCTGTCAACCCCCCCGCCCGGCTCCTCGCAGCGGGGAGCCGGGCGGGGGGGAGGGGGTGGGGTGGGCTGACTCACGGCTCGATATAACGGACTAATTCGGGTGGGGGGGTGTCCGTTGTCACCCGAAAGTCCGTTATTTAATAATTTTAAAAAATTATTAAATAACGGACTTTCGGTTTTAACGGACACCCCCTCGCCCGAATTAGTCCGTTATATCGAGGTTTCACTGTATTTAATTCTCAGTCCACCAGGAAAGAATCTCTGGGTGAGATTTTGTGTTGCACTCCTAAGTGACGCAGCACAGAACTTGCAGCCCAGAGGAAGGGAAAGAAATAAGTGACTAAGAAGCCACCTTTATGCCCACCCAAAGGGCTCTGGGGACCATAAAACTCAGACAGCTCCAAAGAGATGTCCATATTATAGCAGCACTTCTGCACAGAGTCACCACAATACCATGTGCTGTGGCTCTGTCCATCCCTAGCTTCATCTCTTATACAAGACCCTGTGAGGAAAGTCCTTAGAAGACAGCCTACAGCTGCCTTCCTCAGTTTGTATGTCAGGGGAATTCTCCCCAGCCCATTACACTAACTGGTACAGTTAGTGGAACTAACACAGTCACAAAGAGGCAGAATAGACAGGCTAAAAACCACTGTCCTTTCAAAAATGTCCCTCTCTTTTTCCATAGGCCATGTCTGGAAAAGAAGAGTAGGAGGAAAGTGGCATGGTAACTAATGAAGTGGAGAGGGAGTCAGAAGGTACGTGGATATCATTGGGAATCAGACTGTGTCTAGAATGACAGGAGTAGAAGGTTAGCAGGAGTTTCCCGACCAACTTGAGAAGAGACAGTTTTTCTTACAGTATTAGAAACTTGTCATAAAACTGAGATGTACATTCTAAAAACAGCTTAAACCACAGTGCACTCGAGGTCTTGTATTGCTTTGGCAGAAACAGCAAATTTTATGGAAAGTCTCTAATTCTATCAATGTTTATGTGATCATTGTGAAAAATGGCTGCTGTTCGTCAAATCTGAATTAAAATGCATACAAAGAAAAAAACTCAATCACAGAGAGATGGGGATGGATCACTTGATGATTACCTGTTCTACTCATTCCCTCTGAAGCACCCGGCACTGGCCACTGTCAGAAGACAGGATATGGGCTAGATGGACCATTGGACTGACAGCATGGCCATTCTTATGTTCTTATTGGGGCCATCAGTAGGAATTTCCATTCAGCTCAAAATTCAAACATTTCAAATTTTTCTTCATTCCGAATTGGAACATGAAAACCAAAACTTCAAAATATCCTTCAGAACGGGAATTCAAAAATTTCATTTGAGGGGGGGAAAAAAAGGAACATTTTTGTTTTGACAATGTTGAAATTTCATTTCGACATTACTGATATGATTTTTAATGTCATTACCTATATTATAATCTATAACAGAATATAAAAATCTGAATGTTTCAACTTATATACCAGACTATGTCATTGTCATAATACAGTCAAAATATTTCAGCTTTTATATTACAAAATATAATATTGTTTTTATATTACAGTTTAAGAATTATTTTTAACTTATAAAATAAAAAATTGATGATTAGTAATTGGAAAGTTTCTGCTGTAATTGGTATAAGATATAAATGACATAATATGTCGTGTTGGTGAACTGGGCAGGCAGTAAGCCACACATACAGTTGTTGAGCCCACCTGTCTGTCTCTGGGAGCAGGAAAGCTTTCTAGCATGCCTGGCGTAATGCCCACAGCAATCTGGGAACCCCACCCTCTTGCCAAGCAGGCATCCAGCCAGGAAGCAGGCAGAACAGACAGTATGTCTGATTTCCTGCCACCCTATTTGGCTGGCAGGTGGGCTAGCAGGAAATCAGCAAAGCAGGCAGTCTACTGCCAGCAAAACACTGATTCCATCAAAAGCATCATTTTCTCATGGAAACTGTTCCGTCAGAAAATTTTCAACAAGCTCTATTTATCATGTTTGAAAATAGCTGTGGACAAGTGACTTCAGTGACATGGTACCGTCTAAAACTTTACAGTCCACAAAGTCTGGACAAACTATATTCAGCGTCACGTCCGTGCATTAGGAGTAAGTCCTGGCCTCAGCAACCAACTAGTAAAGGAGGATGAGAATGGACAACTTGCCCAAACTTTAAGAAAGAGGAGGTCACTAGAGACTTAGGGAAGAACTGCATTAGTGGAGTATGGGGGACAGAAATCAGCTTGGAAAGGGTCTAGAATAGGATTGAAAGAAAGGTACTATAACAGTAATTGTAGCTGACAGGCTCAAAAGAATTTAGCTTTGTTTTAAGTGTCATTATCCTCAACTGCTCCATTTACTCTCTAGTAGCAAGAGGGAGTTCAGGAGAGGGGGTTGGAGATAAGGTGATAGGCAAAAATTGAAAAAAAAATAGAGCTGAGGATAAGATAGCAGTGGAAAAAGAATGGGGGGGAAGCAGGGCTGGCTAACTTTTTTGCCGCCCCAAAGCAAAAAAAAAAAAGGGGGCAGTGGAGGAGTGAAGGGGTGGTGGCGCAGCTAGAGGAGCTGGAGGGGGGGAGGAAGTGGCCAGAGGAGCAAAGCTGGGGGGGTGGGGGGAATGCCGCCCCAGGCACATGCTTGCTGTGCTGGTGCCTGGAGCCAGCCCTGGGGGAAAGAGGAAGATGGTGACCAGAAAAGATTCAGATAAACTTCAGGGCCATCAGACTTTTCAGGGTTTTCTTATAATCTAATGGTTTGAAAGTTTATGGCCTGTCACTAAGACTACAATTTGGGCACAGAACTTTAATAAATTTCACAGCAGAAGTGTGAGGTTAAAAAAAAAAAAGGTGATGGAAAGACAGATCCTGGAATGGGGGGGTGCTGAAAGGTAAGGCCTGGGTGCTGGAGTTGGAGAGCAAGCCAACCTCGCATTCATTCACAGCAACAGCACCAGTCTCACAGGGCCGGGTCTAGCTTCCGTATCTGGGCATTGGAGTCTAGTGCACAAGGTTGCAGTGCAGCTCAAGTGTGGCCTATTCACCCCTTCACAGATGGAAACGAAGGGTCAGGACAGCCCAAATTTGAGTGGTATTGTGACCTAGTGCACAGAGTCATAATGCCACTCCAGTTTGGCTCATCTGCCCTTTCACAGATGGACCTAATTCAAAATCATTATTTCTGTGACCATCATGACCTCCATGACAAAATCATAGCCCTGCCTATCACTAATGGGAATTCTGAATCAATGAAAGTTCTTTTGTATAAGAAGGATGTTGATAAATTGTAGACTGTTCATAGAAGAGCCATGAGAATGACCAAAGGATTAGAAAATATACCTTACAGTGATGGACATAAGGAGCTCAATCTATTTATATTAACAAAGAGAAGGTAAAGGGTGACTTGATTACAGTCTGTTGTACCTATATGGGGAACAAATATTCAATAATGAGTTGTTCAATCTAGCAAAGAAAAACATAATATGAAGCTAGATACAAAATTACACCACCTTTCCAGTCTGAATTTAACAGTTAGAGTAATTAACCATTGGAACAACTGACTAAGGTTGTGATGAATTCTCCATCACTGGCAAATTTTAAATCAAGATTAGATGTTTTTCTAAAAGATATACTCTAAAGCTCTATAGTCAGTGTTATACAGGAGGGCAAACTAGATGATCACAATGGTCCCTTCTGGCCTTGGAATCTATGAATCTGTAATATCGATAATCCTTTTCCAGCTAACTTTTAGGTGTTTTGGAATCTAAGCTCTGGTACTATTTGGATGCTCATGCATCTGAACTGAGAGTTCTTATTCCTGTCACAGAAGCAAACACTCAGAAATTTATGGAAGCTGAAGTCACTGTTTCAGCATTTATTATTGGGGCCTTTTGGTTTTTAAGTCATAGTTTTATTAAACAGCCCAGTATGTATTTCATAAACAAGCCTTTTGCAATTTTGTGTTTGAAGTACAAAAGACAATAGGGAAAACCTGTTAAATCTATTAAGATTTTAATTCAAAGTGAATTAATGCTTTCTTACTATTACTGAAAGAAAGAGTAGGTTGGCTAAACTTCCTAACCCACACCATCAAAGCGGGCGGGAGAGGAGAGGGAGTTCAGAAATAAATACAGGAATAGAGTTCTTACCCTGAGGAACGGTAGTCTGGTTTATTTCTTTCAGAGCGATCTGAGAAGAGAGGAAACATATTATCAGCACACAAATGTTAATGTTCTTTAGCAACACTTGTACAAAAATCTGAAACAACTTTCACAGCATACTATTAAATATTATAAAGGAACTATTCAAAAATAGAAGCTGGATTCTTTCTTTTATAGGACTGTTTGTCCACATTTAATTTGTTTGCCAGAGAGAAGATAAAATAACTAGAAATGTTTGTTAAATTCCCCTCCTCAAAATACATCCTTTTGCATGCTTTTTTTTTTTATCTAATGTTTATCAAGTTCCTTGATAAAATGAAAAGGACTTTAGTTTAAAGGAAGAAAAGCAAGGGTGGGGGAAGAAAAACCACAGATTACTCAGCGCAAAAAAATCATTCCATGATTCATAGCTGGCAGAGTTCCCTGACAGGATGGAGGGGGAAAAAATCAGCAGTCAGTTGTTGCAACATCTGCAAATACACTGAGTGCAGGGCGGCTCTGTCATTAACTCTTTGCTTTCCTTGCAGTTTTAGGTATGAAGTTCTTTCATGTTCTCAGTTATGGCTTTGTTTATTCAGAGGAGTATTAGAGGAGGGAGTTTACTGGTGTCTAATGAAATTGAGCAGCACATTAAAATAAAGTCAATTAGGTGCAGTCAAGGACTTAGCTAAATTGTACTGAAAAGTGCATATATTTGTTTCTTATATAGACCCAGACATTTTTAAAATATGAATTTTCACTTATTTGACTTTTCAAATATTCTTATTTGAAAAAAAAAAAAAAGAAGATTATATTACATTAAAAACAAATAGAGCTATCCCATCTAAAGTAAAGAATTAGAATTATCATTCAAGCATGGCAGATATTTTATCTAACATACTTGAATATACTAAAGATACTTGAACTCCTTGAAAGAAAACGAAATTAGATTCATATGCTATTGAGATACATATTTCAAACGTAGCGCTTTCTTGATTAATTTATAAGGTATCCAATTTATAATTAGAAGCATGCTCTTACAGGTTATATCCCCACTCATCACAGTTATTTTGCTTCTTGCATTCTGTGTGCACTCTTTAGAATCAAAGCTCCTTTATTGTATTAGTAAATTGTTGGTTTACTAAAAAGCCTGTCTACCGCTATGAAATACAGATATCCATGAAGATCCTCCTGTTCATTTGACATATATTTTGGAATGTATTTTGAGATTTAAAATCTTGTATTTGAGCAACAATTTGTTCTCTGGTAGAACACAAATAGAACATATTTGTGTCAACTGTTCTGTGTAACGAATGCACAGTGGAAAAGTGTTTCCCTCTCCCATAGGTTTGCATTTGATTGCTGCAGTTTGTCAGTAAAACTGATGACATGACACTTATTTCCACATCCAACTGATGTTCAGTTTACAGGTGCACATCTCAAATTCTCACAGCCCTGCAGCACATCATCTGTTAAATTTCTGCTATACTTTCCTCCCCATTTCATCACACCCACCCTGCTCAGTTTGCTAGCTAGAATCAAATGCAATGTCTCAAACAAGAGCCACAAAAGCAGTTTCTCATACACACAAAGAAAGGCTTGCTCATTCCATCCTTAAAATTTTCCAAGTTATCCCCTTACCTGAGGCTATTCAGGGACAGACTGAGGTTCCCATTTAGTCTACTTGCCATCTGTTGCTGGGATCCCAGTTTCCCTGCCATTTATGCAGACATTTAACAGCAATATCCTGACAAGACATTCCAAGTTGGTACAACATGAACGTGAATATGCCAGCAACAGCGGAGAAAGAGAGTCAAAGAACATGTAAACAACAGCACAGAGCTTTCCTCCAGAGCCCACTTCTGATTGGCAGATTTTCCATGGCCAGTCCCCATAACTGGAATGCTGTCATTCAGGAAGTTAATGCAAATCCCTTCTCCCTTTCATTCTTTCTTGAAACAGGAAATGGTACCGTTGTTTTAAAACATATTTTATTTACTGCTTAAAGTAAAGAAAGAACATCATCCACCATACTTCTAGACTGAGCTTTATTTAAAAAAAAAAAAATCAAGGGAATGTACTACTTCTAAGTAGTATACAAATAATAAAACTCTGCACTTCTTGAGGTTATAGTAAAGCAGCTCTGTTTAACATAATTTGCTGGAAGAGACTCGGTTACAAAGGATTTAATTTCAAAAGCGGCTTTACCCTAGTTTCCAATTTTGTTCCTATAATTTTACAATTTTGGGCAGAATTTTACTGTTACAAATAACCGCAGGCCCAACTGATGCCATTTAGATCTCTAGTTTCATATTTTTACACACACACACACCAACAACCCCGATCTCTTCATGTTATATATATATATAAGCTTCATCAAATGTATAGAGTGGAACATACAGTAAGAAGCGTGTTTAGCCCACAAAAGCTTAGCCCAAATAAATTTGTTAGTCTCTAAGGTGCCACAAGTACTCCTTGTTCTTCCTGTGCAATTCTGTGTCACTGCACATGTGCAGAATTCATGTCCCCCGCAGATTCCTTTACTTCCCCACAGAAAAATGACTTCTGATGGGGAAGCAAAGGGAAGCCACAAGAGCAGTCATTCCCTCCTCCCTGGAGTGCAGACAGATGGGCTCAGGCACCCAGAGCTTGTAGAGACATAAATCACCGCCGAGGGGAAGGATGGGCAGTTCTAAATCTGTGGGAGAGACACACACTCTGTCCCTCTCACTTGCTATTGCGGCATCCCTGACATGTAGGGGCATGGATTTGGGGTGTTTCTGAAAAGATAAGTGTGGGGCAGGCGCTGTTCCATCAGGCAGAGCAGAATGTAGCAGCCTGCCTGGTTAGTGAATTGTTTTCATTGTCTTTGTCAATTTCCCCAGGAGTATAAAACAGGTGGAAAAGTTTTAAGGCTCCTTATGTTGCCAGATTGGTGTTAAGGACAGGATAATCTTATAAATGCTTATGGCCCTTTAGTGATTAGAACTGGTCTAAATTTTTGAACTGAAAAAATTTCCTGTCAAAATGTGCCCCATGAACTGCTTGCTACTGACTTTTCTGGAGATGGTCAGTAGCCAATATAAATTGTGAGCTTGAATCCCCATCCTTCACTTGCTTTTCAGGATCAGCTAACAAGCATCAGGCAGCTCCAAGCAGACTCAATCCAGGCGCTCATAGCCATGAAAGTGGAGCACTACTGCACTGCACCCCCCCTGCAGCCCTTATCCCAAAACTGTTTCCCTTGTGCCCTCATGTTACCTCTAACCCACTTTCCCCAACATCCGGGTTCTTACCACCCCCAGCTGCCTCCAACACCGGTAGCTTCACCACCCAGCCATGAAAACTACGACCTTATCCACTGCACTCAACCCCCATCACCATACATTATAGCCATCATGAAGTGCAGCACTCTTTGCACAGCACTCCAGACAGGAAGTCCAAGTATGATAATAGGACATACGCAAGTCTGTGACTGTACCATTCCCCACCCCACCCTCTTGTCCTTTCAGTATCCCATGCAGCTTTTTTTTTTTGGTCCTTCTTCAATAAATCGATTTTTTGGCTTTGAAAACATACCATATATACTCATTCATTAGCCCATTCATTTATAAGCCGACCCCCCCAAGATGGATAGGTAAAAATAGCAAAAACTGTATGACCCTTTCACAAGCCGACCATGTATTTCAGAGGTTGGAAAACTTTAGCTCCCGGCCTCTCAGGGTAAGCTGCTGGCGGGTGGGGACATTTTGTTTACTTGGAGCATCTGCAGGCAGCTCAGCTCCCTGTGGCTGTGGTTTGCCATTCCCAGCCAATAGGAGCTGCGGGAAGTGCTATATTTTAAAAGCTGGTGTCACAAGAAACACTTAAAAGTTTTGCAAAGATTATTTTAATGTAATCTAACGAAAAACCTGTTATAATAAGTGAACAAATATGTATTCACCTTCAAAATTAGTCAGTCAATATTTAAAATCAGTAAATGGATATTTAAAACAAGTATCTTAGAATAATATGAGACTTTTAAAAGAAGTCTTCAAATCCTTCAAAGTCTGAATCAGTCTCTGATTCACCTTACATGGTTTTGGGCACAGCTGCACCTGCATTGTCATCAGAGATATCAGCAGTGTTACCTTCAGACTCAGATTCCTTCTCATCATCAGCTTCTGTTGTGGCATCATCCAATAGGACATCTTCTGACCTGTCAAGTGCATTGCTAATACAGCATTTCCTAAATTATTTTTCTATCATTCCCAAAGGAATGGACACCCATGTGTCCTTGATACACTGGGCGACCAGATTAATTTCAGACTTCATAAGATTCCCACCTTTTGTCAACTTCGTCATGCCTGAGCACATCCATTCAGACCACATTTTGTGTAACCTGTTGTTCAGGCAGACATCAAGTGGTTATAGAACTGAAGTTAAGCCTCCAAGTATTATAGCCCAAGTAGTTTCATATTTTTGGCCACATTTTTCACCTCATCAGTCTTGCGTGCCCTGACCATGTCCCAAATGAGCATAGCAGGTTTCTAGAAAAGTGCTCCTGGCCTCTTGTTCCACACTTTTTCCAGCCATTCAATAGTCCCACTTTCATCTATCCATCCCTTTTTGTGTGCACGTATGATGACACCAGAAGGAAATTTCATGTTTTTCGGCAAGGTTTTTCTTTTAAAAACAACAACAGGAGGGAGCTATGACCCATTTGCTGATGAAGACAGAGACCATGACAGTTCATGAAACGAGTACACCAACCCGCTGATGTGACAAACATTGACGGCTTTACTGACTTGTCTTTGTCATCTTTTGACACTTCTCACAGCTCCCATTGGCTGGGAATGCTGAACTGCGGGCACAGGGAGCTGAGGGGTTCCATTCCTGTAGGCACTCCAGTAAACAAAACAATAATGTATTAGCTATTACATTTAATAATTCCATACAGTTTAAAAAAATCAAATTTGGGTGTGGACCTGTTTATAAGGCTACCCCCACTCTTTGATGCTTCACCTTTTTACCAAAAATATTTGGTTTATGAACAAGTATATACAATACTTCATTATTACATGAAGTAAAAGATACCTTTGCCCAGGAAAGCAACAGACACAGCAAGTCAGCATAGCAAACACAGATTCATACGAACATTGGAACCACTGCATTTCACTCCTGTGCAAGGCATCAGACATTACTGATGGCTTTCAGCCTCAAATTGCTCCCTCAAGACATCCCTAATCCTTGCATTCCCGTCCTGGGCCTCTCTAATAGCTCTGCTCTCTGGCTGTTCAAATTCAGCCTCCAGGTGTTGAATCTCCGAGGTCCATGCCTGAGTGAAGCTTTCACCCTTCCCTTCACAAATGTTACGGGGGATACAGCACATGGATATAACAGTGAGGATACTGTCATCGGCCAAGTCCAGCTTCCTATACAGCAGGGTCTCTCAACCTGGGGGTCGCTGAGCGCTCCCCGGGGGGTCGCGAGCTCCTGCCGCCACAACTCACGGTGACTGAAGCGCTCGTCATGTTGGCCAAAATGCTGCCGAAACCAGAAACGTTCAGCTTGGCGGCATTTCGGCGGAGACACAGGGATTGCGGTGGCCCATGGGGACAAGAAAAAGGGCTGCCACTCCCACAAGTTTGAGAACCACTGGTCTACTGCTTCCCCTCTATTCACTAGGCCAGTAATCCTGTTAAAGAAGGAAATTAGGTTGGTATGCGTAGATGAAGCCTTGGCACTACCAATCAGTTGTGATCTCAGCAGTGACTCCAGTTTTACACTAGTATTAATGAGTGCAGAAACTGGCCCTACCTCTTTTTAAGAAATAAAATCTAATATACGATTTATAAGTAAAGCATTTGATAAACTTTTTATCTTCAGAGTTTACTGGCTGACCTCATGAAGGCCTCACAGTCAACACTTCGTTGTTTGTCTGTCTGTAATGGGCTAGCATTAAATACCACATCCAATCCAATCAATTCCAAAATTCAGGGAAGGTTTCAGGCATCTATGGCCAGAATCATTTTGATTTTTGGGGAAATCAGAAAATTAAACTAGGCAAAATGGGGCACACATGAAGCCCATGCCAGCTTTTTTGCACAGCAACAGCTTCAAGCACTTCTGCATTTGTCTATAGATCAAAGAACTGGTTGATGACATCCATTAACACCTTCCGATATAACTATACCCCAATCATCTCTGCTAATCCTCCCAATAGTGTACATATCCACAGGCTGAATTATATGTTTCCCAGACAGAAGGATGAATAATGGGGGGACAAGGACAGGTCAACCCCTGGCAAGTAACTGGAGGGAAATGAGGCACACAAAAGCCCTCTGATCACTGCATTCCAGTGGGGGATAGGAGCCTGAGGGGGCATTGAAGGATGCAAGGAATCCCTGGCATGTGCTGACTTTTGTCTCCTGTACTCCCTCCATCTCTCCACCCTTCACATTTCTTACAAAATATGGCCCTGTGCACTTCTTGTCATATATAAGTCTTGTGTGTGAGAGGATAATTTTTTGGCAAAACACAAGGTGAATTGGAGAAATAGTTTCTGACATGGGTTTAAAAATGGAGGTAGGGAAAGTTACCTTTTTAATTCTTCTAATGTTACTTTGTGACACATTACTAAAATGGCTTAGCCTGGAAACCTCTAATTTGCTTCATTCCAGTAAAATCTAGGGATCTTCACGTGTTCCTAAGAGATTTTCAGGAGTTCCTAGTCCAGTGATGGGCAACCTTTTGAGCTTGGTGTGTCAAACTTCGCCAAAAAACTGAGCATAACTCGGGTGGTGTGTCACTTTGAGGAAAAAACATTATTTCGCAATATTTATAGTTTAAATAATATAAATGTATAATTGTTATATATAATTGTATTTAATAAACCAAAAACTAATGATTTAACTGACCTGCTTAGTGACTTCTTTGTTCATCCGTCAGTCAGTTTCTTTTGTTGGTCTTGATATTATTTAGCTTGTGTGGGGTGCCGTGAACTAAGATAAGTGAGGGGGAGGGGGAATTCTTTAACTAACCTGCCTATTAGTGACTTTTTTGTTGCTGAATTTCATTGGCTAAATCTTCAATTGAAGGTTGGTATTTTGTACACTTCAGGCCCAAGCAAGCGCTACTAACTTCATCTGTCAGTCTGTTTCTTTTGTTGGTTTTGATATTATTTAACGCTGAGAATAAGGCCTCACAAAAGTATGTAGAGGGAAAAATTGTGAGTAAAGCCATTGCTATATTTTTCAGGGTGCTAAAAGTGTCTGGTAGTCGGTTCCAGGCACTCCAAATTTCCTGTTCGTAGTGGCACTCCTCTTGATTCTCCAAGCGGCACCTTTCCAGATTCTCAAGCTTTGACCTCAAGTCGACAAACACCTGAGCCCAGATACTGTCTTGAAATTCTGCAAGTTGCATCTCCAAATCATCAATTTGCATCCATTGGAAACCATTTAATTCCAAACTACTGTAGACTACTACATCAGGATACTTAATTATTTTCATGGTCTGTTCTAGACTTCTAAATTGACTAAATCTATCACTAAACTGGTCAAGTAACGAGTCTAAAACATGCTGGTACTTCATATGCAAGAGTTCCATTTCATTTTGTACAGCTGCACTGGCCTTCTCAAAATACTTTGTTACTCGAGGAAAATACTTATAAGTTTTAGTTTCTACATCTCGCTTGAAAATTTTAACTTTACTTTCAAAAGCTTTTATGTATCCAAACATAACGTCAATACTTTTGCCAAAACCTTGTAACTTTAAGTTCAGTTCATTAATATGAACAGAGAGATCTGTAAAAAACATCAGGGTGTTGACCCACTTATCATCATTAAGCTGAGGAAAGTTTCCCAGATCCTTATAATCAAGAAATACCTTAATTTCTTCAAAGCACTCCACAAAGCGCTCAAGAACTTTGCCTCGGCTCAGCCATCTTACATTATTGTACATCAGCAGTCCACTGTAGGTGGAATCAACCTCCAGTAAAAGTGCCGAAAATTCTCGCTTGTGAAGGGGGCGAGCAGCCATTAAATTAACTATTTTTGTAACAACTGACATTAAGTCGTTTAAGTCGGTGAATCCTGCCTTGGCACATAAAGCCTCCTGATGGATAATACAATGAAAAGGCACAATCGGATGTCCAATAGCTTCTGTAAACAATTTGACAAATCCGACTTTTTTCCCCACCATATTTGGTGCCCCATCTGTCGTCACTGACACAACTTTAGGGGGTGGGGGGATAGCTCAGTGGTTTGAGCGTTGGCCTGCTAAACCCAGGGTTGTGAGTTCAATCCTTGAGGGGGCCATTTAGGGATCTGGGGCAAAAATCCTGCTAGTGTAGGCAGGGGGATCCTGCTAGTGTAGGCAGGGGACTGGACTCGATGACCTTCAAGGTCTTTCCAGTTCTAGGAGATTGGTATATCTCCATTTATTTATTTTATTTATTTATTTTTTTATTTAGAGATATCAATGCTTAGGTCACGAAATGTTTGTATAACAACCTTACATATTTCGCTTCCTGATGTACTCGTTGGCACTGATACTAACTTTATCAACTCTTCTCTCATTGTGAGACCATCAGAATATCGACCAATAATGGCCAACTGAGCATGTGATGTGTCATCAGTAGTTTCATCAAGAGAGATCGAAAAATATTTACACTTCCTTATGTCTCTCTGTAATTGATGTTGCACGTTTGTGTTCAGTCTCATTATTCGGTCTTTTATGATATTTCTACTGAGTGGTAACTCAGATATTCTCTTAATAATTGCATCTTTATTCTGCATATCGTGAAATAGAACTGGTGCACATCTTAGGAGAGTTTCTTTAATAAATTCTCCCTCACTGAGCGCTTTTCCATGCTGAGCTATAGAGTGAGCAGTGCTCAAACTTGCAGATGTTAAATTTGTAGAGCCTTTCATAAATTTAAGGATGGAATTAGATTGGCTCTTATAAAGGTGTAGCTGCCTGGAAATGTATTCCTTCCTTTCATCCTCACTTTTTTCCAAGAGCTGGGAATGCTTTGTTTCGAAATGTCTATTTATATTCCACGTTCTGCTTACTACCGTTTCAGTACATAGAACACAAAATGATCTGCCATTTTTTTCTATAAAGCCATACATCTCGGTCCATGTCTCTTGAAAGGGTTGGCCACTGCTACTACCACTTCCTTTACTTAACCTTAGTTTTTTATTTTTTGGGTTCTCCATCAGGGGGGCAGTGACAGAAGATAGAATTATAGATAGCTTGTTAGGCCTGCAGGCAATTAGGGGTTAACTAGCCTAACTAACCACAAAATGGTGCATGTAACTGTCTTTTAGGAAAGGGCAGGGTTAATAAGCAGAAATAGGGGTTAATAAGGATGCACAACAGTAATAGTGGTGAAATGGAGTCTGCACTGTGGTGCAAGATGGTGTTCCTTATGTGAATTAAAATGGCTACCGCTATTTTTAATGGCGGGAAACGGCACCCATAGCACGCCACAGACCCTCGCCTCTCCCAGCCTCCCCCTCACTTATCTCAGTAATGATGGATTAGAAATCCATCACACCCCAGAACAGTAGATAATGGTTGCTGTGGTTAACTGCTATTTGGTTACCGGTAATGGCAGGGTCCCCAGAGATGCGTCCCCTGCTGCGTTCCACTGCTCCCTGCTCTGCCGGCGGAAGTGAGGGCAAAGATCCCGGCTTAACCGGAAGTCCCAGAACTAGACGCTCTGTGCCGGACTTCTGTTGTTTTGGCCTACAGACCTCCGGCACAGAGTGTCTAATAGGGGAGGATGAAACATTTGCGTGCGCCCCGGTCCCCCTTTCCTGCCGCGGGCGGGCTGCCGGGAGTGCCCCGGTCCCCCGTCTCTGCCTGCCGCGGGCAGGTTGCCGGGAGCGCCCTGGTCCCCCGTCTCTGCCTGCCGCGGGCAGGTTGCCGGGAGCGCACCGGTCCCCCATCTCTGCCTGCCGTGGGCAGGCTGCCGGGAGCGCACCGATCCCCTGTCTCTGCCTGCCGCGGGCAGGCTGCCGGGAGCGCACCGGTCCCCCGTCTCTGCCTGCCGCGGGCAGGCTGCCGGGAGCGCCCGGGTCCGCCGCTGACTTTCAAAAAAAAAAAAAACAAAACCCGCACGTGCGCCCCGGTCCCCCGTCTCTGCCTGCCGCGGGCAGGCTGCCGGGAGCGCACTGGTCCCCCGTCTCTGCCTGCCGCAGGCAGGCTGCCGGGAGCGCCCCGGTCCCCCGTCTCTGCCTGCCGCAGGCAGGCTGCCGGGAGCGCCCCGGTCCCCCGTCTCTGCCTGCCGCAGGCAGGCTGCCGGGAGCGCCCCGGTCCCCCGTCTCTGCCTGCCGCAGGCAGGCTGCCGGGAGCGCCCCGGTCCCCCGTCTCTGCCTGCCGCAGGCAGGCTGCCGGGAGCGCCCCGGTCCCCCGTCTCTGCCTGCCCCGGGCAGGCTGCCGGGAGCGCCCCGGTCCCCCGTCTCTGCCTGCCGCGGGCAGGCTGCCGGGAGCGCCCCGGTCCCCCGTCTCTGCCTGCCGCGGGCAGGCTGCCGGGAGCGCACCGGTCCCCCATCTCTGCCTGCCGCGGGCAGGCTGCCGGGAGCGCCCGGGTCCGCCGCTGATTTTCAAAAAAAAAAAAAAAACCTGCACGTGCGCCCCGGTCCCCCGTCTCTGCCTGCCGCGGGCAGGCGCCTGGAGCTCCCCGGTCCCCCGTCTCTGCCTGCCGCGGGCAGGCTGCCGGGAGCGCACCGGTCCCCTGTCTCTGCCTGCCGCGGGCAGGCTGCTGGGAGCGCACCGGTCCCCGTCTCTGCCTGCCGCGGGCAGGCTGCCGGGAGCGCACCGGTCCGCCGCTGACTTTCAAAAAAAAAAAAACGCACGTGCGCCCCGGTCCCCCGTCTCTGCCTGCCACCGGCAGGCTGCCGTGTGCTCCCCGGTGCCCAGTCGCCGCCGGAAAAAAAAAAAAAAAAAAAAAAAGCACGTGCGCCCCGGTCCCCCGGCTCGGCCGCGTGTCATCAGCAATGGCTACGCGTGTCAGTGCTGACACGCGTGTCATAGGTTCGCCATCACTGTCCTAGTCTCATTTTCAGAAATGAGTCAGGCATTCAGGCACTTAAGTCTCACTGACTTTCAATGAGATTTAGGCTTCTAAATAACTTAGGATCTTTTTTCACCCCTGTATTAAAAAATATGTTTTGAAGTATCTATTGTTGGAGTCACCCATCTCAGAAATTGAAAACATATCATATTATGTGAACCCTTAATCAGGCTTCTGAAAACTTTGTAAAGCTTTTTAAAGATCAAATCAATTTTTTTAAAGGTCCTTTGAAGTTTCTATACTTTGAACAGATTCCTGCAGTGCTTATAAGCTACTCCTGAGGATGACTAAAGTGATTTAACAAAGAGTCCTGTGGCACCTTAAAGACTAACTAAAGTACACCTTCAATTCAGCTGCTAGAAGAATACCTCACCTCCCTGATTTGAGATAACAAGGTGGTTCAGCATGATTGGACTAACCTTGTTACCTCCTACCTGATTCTTGACTATTTATCTATACCTGCCATTGGACACTTCCACTGCTTGCATCCGACGAAGTGAGTACTAGCCCACGAAAGCTTATGCTCCAATACTTTTGTTAAGTAAAATAGCAAGTCCCTACTCACCTCTTCAACACCCGAGATCATGCGGAGTTGGTATAGGGCTCACAAGCTGTCAGAGACGAAGTTACACAGACACCATTTCGTTGATCAACGGGCTCACACTATTCTTAGCTCAGAAGCTTCAGAGTAAGTGTGGCAAGTTTATTAGGGGTAAGCATCAATATTTATACACAGAAGTAAAAGTGATTAACAGGTCATAATGGTCATGCATAATCAATCAAGATTCTACAGGATAAAACCGGTTTAAATGTAAATTTTAAAAGACAAAGGGGAGATGGCTACTTAAGAGGAGGGGGGGGTGTCAAGAGCAGTTCGCAGGTCAGAGCTTTGATTAAAAGTTCAAACAGAGACATCAAGCCAGGGTAAAGTTCAGACTCAACATTCCTCCATTTGTAGCTTTGGTATAACTATTTACCAAAAGCTACATCTTAGTTTAAGGAGCCAAGGGCAGCTTGGCAACTTCAGCCTGCGCCAACTCGAAAAGAGTAGGGCCCTTGGCTGAAGTAGGAAAAGAACAAACTGACTTACATGAGTCTATGAGAGAGGGGACACAGTGAATACAACAACACAGTATTATAAGGATTACTATGGCCCCAACAATACCCACCAAGAGTTTTACTACAGGCGGAGTCATTAAAATACATGTTGCATTTAAGATCATACTACACAACATTCATAATATAGTTGCTTTTAAGTTAGAAAAAAACCAAATCTCTCCTCTTTAAAGATAATTTCTTTTATATTTTAAAAGCAAATTACTTTCAGCTTTTAAATTATGTACTAATTTATAGGTACTATTTAGTTTAGGCACACCCAGTATTGGGGTGTTGAGGTAGATATTTTCAAAGATATAGCATTTCTTATTCATGAGAGCACATATTGCTCTTTGGGCAGCTAACATTATGTTTGAGGCCATTTTGACTTGCCCACTTGTTTCAGGATAGACTTTAGTTAGTCTTTAAGGTGCCACAGGACTCTTTGTTACCTCTGCTATTCAAGACTAACACGGCTACCTCTCTGATAAAGTGATTTACACTGTTTTGATACCTCATAAAAGTAGAAATTTCATCTTTCAGATATGATAATGTGTATCAATGCTAATGTACAACTTTTTCTTTCTTTCTTTCTGTGTGTATAAACGCATCTTACTTCTGTTCTATTCTATGCATCCAATGAAGTGAGCTATAGCCCACGAAAGCTTATGCTGAAATAAACTGGTTAGTCTCTAAGGCGCTACAAGTATTCCTCGCTTTCTTTAAAGTTATGGTGATATTTCAAGAAAATAAAAGATTACCCTATGAAATGTACATAACACCGCTTGTTTTAAGCGACACCACCACCAAATGTTTTATTCAGAGTACAAAATCATACATTTGTTAAAAAAGATGTGAGATTCTTTGCCTGGGTATTACCTGAAAGCACATTTTTAATCTGATCAGATGTTCTTAGTAGCATATCACCAAGCGTGGGAACCTTAATTCTGGGATTTCTAACTTTCAAGTGATTGACTTTGCAACTTTAATAACACTATTTTAAAATTGTGTTTAAGGTAGTTCCTTATTGTTTTAAAAAAGAAACAATAAAAACAAATTTTACTGTAGCAACCTCTCCATCATGCATCACCGCTAGTGTTGGAATAACGCAATTTAGAAACAACTGTATTATGAATGTTGTGTAGTATGATTTTAAAAACTGTCTCAAACTGTACTTTCACTCCCTGTATATGAACTCTCAACCTCTAGCCTGGCATGCATCTTAAACTCATGTTTACCCTGCCACAGCTGTGCAGGAGTACCCCTAAGGGTCCTGGACCTCCTGTTTACCAGACATGTAAATGGCATGGATTAATACCGAACAATGGATGTGATAGCCATTAAGTGTTCTCACCTGTGTAAGTGTATTGAAAACCCCCCTCCCTTATTCACACCTGAGTATAAGAAAGGCCTCAGCCTTGCATGGAGCTGAGCCAGTTGTTTGGGTAATAACCCCTCTGACTCCTATTGCTTGCAATAAATCTTGTTTTCCAGAAACCTACTGAGTAATGTCTGTCCTTTGAGAGTATATTGGGATTGAGCTCCAAAGGTAAAGCAGTTTTTGCAACACTAGGATTTGACTTCTGACCTTTCAGTACAGCTCAGGGTTCAGGGCTAAGTACGTTTGCTGGCAGTAGGAAAAAGCTATTCAAAAGGAAGAAACAGGCTGCTGAGGCCATATGCTGGGTGGTACGGGGAGCCAGGGCTGTTTCTCACTCTCTCTTTATCTCCTGAAGAGGGAAAGACAGAGCTCCTTCCCCATGTGGTGGCCCTCTAGAGAATAGGGTGGGGACCAGTGGGCCCATGTGCTGAGTCTAAAGGGGTTGTGTGTGTGTGGAGGCTGGCCTTGCTCTCTCTCACCTTTTCCTGGAAAGGCTGCCCGCAGCATTGCTACACTGGTCATAGTGTAGGACCACCCTTATATTAGAATGTTCAGTTAGCTGACAGTGCAAGGTACAGAAAGGAAATAGTGATTTTCAAGTTTACATCTAAAGTCAAACCTGAGCAGAATTTCATAGGCACTTCTCTTGCCACAGTGCTTTCTAACACTCAAATTCCAAAATCCAGCTGCAAACACTGACATGTTAGAGATTCCCAAATATTTTTTGATGCAAAGTGTTAGGCAACCTAAATATAGGATTTTGGTACCAACTCCCGCTATAATATACATAATATGTTGCCAGATATGTGCCTTCGCCTATGCTGTGCACCTGCTACAACTGTGCTGGGAATTACACAATAGATGCCCCCCATACATAGGTAGAGAATAAGTCCTGTGTGTGGATACATTTTATTAGTTTACTGTGGCAAAGTTTATTAGTGTGGACACAATAAAAAAGCTTTAGGAACAAAATGGTACTAGAAACACTAAGCTGCAATGTTAACAAAGTCCTGTGGCACCTTAAAGACTAACTATAAAGTTTTGAAGCATGAGCTTTCGTGGGCTAATACCCACTTCGTCGGATGCAGGCAGTAGAAGTGTTCAATTGTTCACAAACAGGCAGTTATAGAAAAGTAGGTAAGAGCCAGGGGGGAGGTGAAAAGGTTAGTCCAATTAAGCTGAGCCAGCTTGTTATCTCCGATCAGGGAGTGTGGATTATTCGTCTAGCATTTGAATGGGGTGTGTGGACATGGAGAGATGAGAAACAATGTCTGTAATGAGCCAACCATTGTAGATCCCGGTTCAATCCCAAAGTGTGTGAGCTGAATTTGCAAATGAATTGAAGCTCTGCAGTCTCTCTTTGCAGTTTGGATCTGAAGTTCCCTTTCTGCAGAATGGTGACCTTTAAATCTGAAATAGTGTGTCCAGGCAGGTTGAAGTGTTCCCCTACAGGTTTTTGTATATTGCCATTCCTAATATCTGATTTGTGTGCATTTATCCTTTTTCGTAGGGACTGTCCAGTTTGGCCGATGTACATAGCAGAGGGACACTGGTGGCATATAATGGCATATATGACATTGGTTGATGTACAGGTGAATGAGCCAGTGATGGTATGGTTGATCTGGTTAGGTCCTGTGATGGTGTTGCTGGTGTAGATATGTGGGCAGAGTTGGCATCGAGGTTTGTTGCATGGATTGGTTCCTGAGTTGGAGTTATTGTGGTGCAGTGTGCTGTTGCTGGTGAGAATTTGTCTGTGTGCCAGGACTGGCCTTCCTCCCAAGGCTGCAATGTTTAACCTTGAAATGATGCAATATTATAGTGTTGACAGAACTGATCTGTAGCTCTGTCATTTTTGGGGTTATTGTCATGCAGATGATGGGTGTGAGACAAGCTCAAACTTTAATTGTTTCCTCTTTCTATTTACATCATGTGTAGAACAATGAGAAGTCCAGTGGCACCTTGAAGACCAACATTTATTTGAGCACAAGCTTTCGTGGATAACCCCCCCCCCCAACACATACACACACACACACTTCTTTAGATGCATGGAGTGAAAATTACAGATACAGGCATAAATATATGGGCATAAAGGCATAGGTACATAAATTTACCCACGAAAGCTTATGCCCAAATAAATCTGTTAGTCTTTAAGGTGCCACCAGACTCCTCATTGTTTTTGTGCATACAGACTAATCCAGTTAACCCTCTGATACTGAGCATATTGTGACAGACCGCCTTCTCACCCCTTGTCAGGAACACAGGCAGGAAACCCTTTTTTGCTCCAAACAGTGCCCTTTAATTTACAGTGCAGGACCCCACCACCAATATATACAGCTTAAAACAGCTCATTAATATCCAGCTCAACAGCTTATTAATATCCAGCTCATTAATATCCAGCTCAACAGCTCATTAATACACAGCGAACTCTATGTAGTCCAGCTAACAGTGATACAAACACACACAGCTCTTGATAGCTCATACAAACACACACAGCTCTTGATAGCTCATACAAACACACTCACAGCTCCGAATAGCTCAACCACCACCACTCTGGGCTTCCTTCCTGGCAGCCTTATATCCCCCAGAGGAGGCTGCCAGGTGCAACCCATGCAGGTTGATTGGCCTGCACCTCAGGTGGCTAATTAGCCTTCCTGCCAGGGAGGTTTGCAGAGGGCTTTTCTCCCTCTTAAAGTGGCAGCAGGGCTGGCTCAGGCCCTCCTGGCCAGCACCCTGCCACAATATGTAGCAGCTTATCTACATTTTTTATAAAGGTGGTTGTAGTTCATTGTTTAGCTCTTTCACAAGCTAGAATATGCATTTCTCATAGTAACTGGAAGATCAAGCATGTGGAACTGCCTCAAGGATAAACACATTACTGGGCAGATGCATTCTCTTTTCATCTTTTCACAGCACTAGATCTCCTGCTGAAGGAGGAGGAAATGTGTTACTTCCAAGTTAGGAAATTTAAAACTGCTTTGTGCTTAGGAGCATCCAATACTTCTTAGAGACTTAAAATTGACAGGTATCATTTTATGCTTTTGTCAACTTACTTTTGGAATTTTACAGTCCCTTACAGAGTTTGAATAGGCAAAATGATTGCCTGCTTTTGTAATTCTTTACTCATTTGGGGAGCATTCCTTTTTTCACCTGGGTTATAATATCCAGAGTAATTATTATTGCGATGGGCCCCAAATACGGCTATTGTGAGAAAGTGCTAGTCAATATCAGCTGAGCCAACTAGTTACTTCAGAGAGCACACCTGACCATGGGAACAACTCCTGGTTGATAGACAGAAATGGGCTGTCACCCACTGACAGCCTCTCTGCACCAAGAAAATCACTCCTTCTCTCCCTCCGCATACACACAACACATTCCCCCTCACCCTCCTCGTTTGAAAAGCACGTTGCACCCAGCTGAATGCTGGGATAGCTGCCCATAATGCACCACTCCCCGTGCCACTGCAAGTGCCATAAATGTGGCCATGCTATAGCGCTGGAGGGTCTAAGTGTGGACACGCTCTATCGCAATACCTATTGCTGTATCCGGGGACAGCTATAACCAAAAGCGCTATAATCCTGTAAGTGTAACCATGCCCTTAGCTTTCACCTGGGTCCTCACCTTACTTTAGTTCTCTGGCTATTTTTCATGCCAATTTTCCATGCCCTATGTATGATAGGGTGTCAAGAGTGAATTAGTATCTGGAAGAGGCAAGGTGTGTTTCACTCTGTGTAGATTTAGGTGGGTAGGACAGAAATTGATGGAATAAGTTAGGCTGTCTCCATTATAGAGACTATACTGGCATACACCTCTGTAATGTAAATGCAGCCTACCCTTATGGAAAGGGTTTTTCCTTCAGTACAGAAACACCGCCTCCCTGAATGATATTAGCTATGTTGACAGAAGCATTCTTCCATTGACGTAACAGTATCTACACTAGGTTGGCATAGCTATGCCAGTCAGGGAGTGGATTTTTCACACTCCTGAGCAACATAGCTATGCTGACCTAACAAACATTTACATATAGGTCAAGCCACAAAAGAGTAGCAGTGTGAAAGAGAATTGGGGAGGAAGTGAGAGGTTAGAAATGGAGGGAAGCTAGGTGGACCACACAATGGAAGGAAAGGAATAGAAGAGAAAATAACAGATGCTGAAAACAATATAAGAAAAGTGTATAACTGAGGCTGTAAGAAAGCAGTTAATTTTTTGGTTCAAATGTTGCAGCCATGATTTGCTAAAGTTGTGGTTTTGGAGTGGGGCTATTGTGCTAGGCAGTGGCACCATATACAGACATAGTAAGAAAAAGGCACTGCATGACAAAGAGGTAAGAACCATCTTTTTCAGCTCCCCCACACTAAGGTCGCTCCCATGTTGGGGAAATCCCCAACAGGGGACTTATTAGTGATGCAAAGTGAGCAGATTAGGGCACAAAATCTGCTCCAGGAGCTTTCCATGTTCTGGCTGATAAGATCGAGGATATACACAAAACACATCAATTGGCTGCTAAATGCTAAATGCAGTTAAAATTAAATTTATTTATAAGAGATGCAAGAAGGAGCCCCCTACA
The DNA here is from genome assembly GCA_032164245.1 of Sternotherus odoratus. NCBI lineage: Eukaryota > Metazoa > Chordata > Testudines > Kinosternidae > Sternotherus > Sternotherus odoratus. The sequence continues at coordinate 48,133,311 of JAVMKO010000004.1, forward strand.
ATGGCAGGTGTAGTATGTTCCAAGCTCCAAGTGAAGGTCAATGATGCACAGACAGCAAAGTCACCAAAACTGAACTATATTGACTTTCGCTCCATTAGAAATAAATGTAGCGGGATGTTCGCTAGGCTATTGAGGGAGACCAGTAATAAGTTCAAGGAGACCAATGAGACTCAAAACAAAACGTGTTTATTCGGCCGAGGTGGCAGCCGCCCAAAAGCGTGAAGAAACTGCCACACCAACCACACCCAACTTACAGTTTTATAGTCTTGGTTAACTACGCAGTTTCTTTATGTGTTACATGATTGGCTATCCCATATTGCTAGGCAGATTTAGACTACGCACGTGGGGCAGGCACGTGGTAGGAACAGCGTGATTGGACAGAATTTCGCGCCCTTTTTGCAGGATTGTTGCATTGCTTGTGCACAGAACATGCAATAGCAGCATATTACTTTTGATGAGGTAGTGATTGTATGAATGTGCAAAAACCAATTGTTACATGATTGATTCGAAACATCTTCATAACCCTTTTTAAAATAAACATTAACATTAAACAATAACTATAACTATCTATCATTTTCCCTAATGGAGATCTTATATTTTGATCTTTACATATCTGCATCAACATTTATCATTATTTGCTTTCTTCAACCCTCACATTCCCTCCTTTTTCTTGTTGCTAGTTATTGCAAACTAGCAACACTCTAAACATCATTATTACCAGTTATTGATGAATTTTAAACATTAACATTATTTTTTCTGGACCATAACAAATTACAGGATCTAAACTATTTTTCAGACATACAGAATATATGACACATTAAGATAAGATTGAACAAGAGAACTTATTATAAACAAAAATATTAAAAATAGTATACTTTACACACATTAAACAAACCCGCCTCTGCCCCTTTCCCTGAGAAACATTACAGTAATGTTTTGGGGCAACAGGCGATCAAGATATTCTAAGGAATACATTATAACAAATGTTCATACAGTAGTGCAGGTTTTCAGAGTGGTGCTTGGTCACCTGACTCACAAGAGGTAGGTTGAGCATCTTGCTGACTAGGTGGTTGGGCTGGTTTGCGGAAGACGATTTGCAGAGGGTTGGAGCTCTTTACAGAAACCTGCCAGTTGGGTGGAGGCGATGTGTGATCAGACTTGACACGGGTATAATGAATCCATGGCTTAACACTGGCTAATTTAACAGCAGTGGGAGTGGTAAGGAGAACAGTATAAGGGCCCTTCCATTTAGGTCCCAAGGGGTTAGTTTTCCAATCCTTGAGCCATACAGAATCTCCTGGGGAGAAAGGGTGCAGAGCAGTGACGGGGAAAGGGAACTTGAGCTCACTAACGTAGGTGGATAATTGAGTTAACACTTTGCTTAGGAGCTGAACTTCTCTAATAAGATCTTGCTTTCCCAGAAGGTAAGTATCCCCTTTCAAGTGGTGGACCCCTAGCGGTGGTCGGCCAAATACTAGCTCATAGGGTGAGAGCTTTAAGGATCGTGTGGGAGTGCATCGAACTCTAAGCAGTACCATGGGCAAGGCTACAGTCCATGATAGGTCGGTTTCCTGGCAAATTTTACCTAGGGCATCTTTTAAAGTCCTATTCATCCTTTCAACCTTTCCTGATGATTGTGGATGGTATGCACAATGGAGTTTCCAGGTGATGCCTAGGAGTACTGACAAAGAGCGGATGACTCTGTGAACGAAAGCGGGACCATTGTCACTTCCAATGTGTAATGGAAGTCCAAATCGGGGGATTACATCTCGGAGCAGGGCCTTAGTAACCTGCTCAGCCTTTTCATTAGTGGTAGGCCATGCCTCAACCCAGCCGGAATATGTACAAACTGCTACAAGCAAGTACTTGAATTTCCCAGACTTTGGCATTTCAGTGAAGTCCACAACTAGTGATTCCATCGGACTATATCCTATATGCTGGACTCCAGGTGGTCGAAGAGGTCCTACACGAGGATTATGTTTTGCACAGGTTTGACAACGTAGGGCAGCACGTCTGGTGAGTGAATGTAGACCATTTATGTACAGTTCACGGTCTAGGAGTTCAGTCAGATTAGTGCTACCTAAATGGGTCTGTTGATGTAATTCCTGAATCAATTCCCAAGCTACCACTGCAGGCAGAAAAATTTTATTATTTGGCAAGACATATAAACCTGATCGCTTTACTCCTTTTTCCTGTTCAGCCCAAAGTTGTTCCTGTGCAGTGTAGTGTACTTCAGCAGGAATCATTTCAGCCACGTTGAGGTGCTGGATATGAATAGCTGGAGATTGTTGACGCGCTGCATTCCTTGCTTCTTCATCTGCCTGTCGGTTTCCTTTTGCGACAGGATCCTCACCATGTTGGTGTCCTTTGCAGTGCATTACAGCAACTTGTTTGGGCATCCAAACAGCATCAAGAAGGGCCAGAATTTCATCTGCATGCTTTATTTTCTGTCCGTTTGAAGTTAGAAGTCCTCTTTCCCTATATATGGCACCATGGGCATGGAGTGTTAGGAAGGCATATTTTGAGTCAGTGTAAACATTGACCTTTTGCCCTGTTGCTAATTCAAGTGCTCGACGGAGGGCGACCAGTTCAGCCTTCTGGGCGGAGGTGCCAGGGGGAAGTGCCTTTGCTTCACAGACAGTGCCTTGATCATTGACTATGGCATACCCTGCCAAACGTTGACCCTGATCAATAAAACTACTACCATCGGTGAAAAGGACAGAGTCAGGTGTGGCTAAAGGTGTATCCAGTAAGTCAGGTCGGCTAGAATAGACTTCTTCCATGACTTGAAGACAATCGTGTTTTTCTGTGGGATCTTCTTCTACTGGCAGTATAGTTGCAGGATTAAGGGTGGAACAGACAGAGATGGTAACAGAAGGATTGTCTACTAATATACTTTCATACTTGAGGAGTTTGGTGTTTGTCATCCAATGATGGCCCCTATGTTCCATTAGGGTGACCACAGCATGTGGGCACTTTAAGGAGATTGGTTGTCCTAGGGTGAGTTTACTTGCCTCTTCAGCAAGAAGGGCAGCTGCAGCTACGGCACGTAGGCAGGGTGGCCATCCTTGTATTACAGTGTCTAGTTGCTTAGAGAAGTATGCTACTGGTCGCGGCCAGCTACCGATGGTCTGGGTTAAGACACCAACTGCAATACCTTTCCTCTCTCCTACATACAGTGTGAAAGGTTTTTCCAAATCAGGGAGGCCTAACGCAGGGGCTGTCATCAAGGCAGACTTGATATCTTCAAACCCCTTTTGCTGTGTTTCTGTCCAAATAAAGGGATCTGCAGCCCCGCCTTTTGTGGCCTCATGAAGGGGTTTAGCTAGTGTAGCATAGTTAGGAATCCAGAGACGGCAGAAACCAGCAGCTCCTAAAAACTCGCGCACTTGGCGTCTGTTTGTAGGGGTAGGAATGGCACAAACTGCCTCTTTTCTCTCAATGTCCAGCATGCGGATTCCTTTTGTGAGCTTAAATCCCAGATATTTTACTTCCTGTTGTACTAGCTGAGCCTTTTTCTTAGAAACCTTGTAACCTTTGAGATAGAGATGTTTTAAGAGATTAGCAGTAGCCTCTGTGCATTCAGTGTAGGTACGAGCAGCCACTAGAAGGTCGTCAGCATATTGAAGGATGTTCCAGCGGTTACCTCCTTGTGTGAGAGGCACCAAGTCTTGGGCTAGGGCTTGTCCGAATAAGGAGGGTGAGTTACAGAATCCCTGTGGGAGACGTGCCCATGTCATATGAGTCTTTTGGCCAGTATCAGGATGTTCCCATTGAAAAGCGAAAATAGGCTGACTGATGGGTGCAATCCGGAGACAGAAGAAGGCATCTTTAAGATCTAGCACTGAGAACCATTTGGCATTAGCTGGTACCAAACTGAGAAGAGTGTAAGGATTTGGTACTACTGGGTGCAATGGGATCACTCTTTTATTCACGGCCCGTAAGTCATGTACAGGTCGGAAACTTTTATCAGGTTTCTCCACAGGTAACAAGGGAGTATTCCAGGCTGACTGGCATTTGACGATAATACCAGCGTCTGATAATTTTTGTAAATGTTCATGTATGCCAATTACTGCTTTTCGAGGTAGAGGATATTGGGGAATGGAGACAGGAGTTGCCATGGGTTTTAGATCAATGATTATGGGAGGGATGTCAACTGCCAGTCCAGGTGGATTATCTTCTGCCCATACACCTGGAATATTGAAAGCTTGCCAATCTTGTCTATTTTCCATGGAGGTGTAAAGTCGCCATTCTTCTTCTACAGGGAGTGCTAACATAAGGCTTTGAGTTGGGGATGGTTTTTCTCCTAATTGCATTTTCATGTTTCCATCACTATCAAAGGTGAGAGTGGCTCTGAGTTTTGACAGCATATCTCTCCCAAGGAGGGGAATGGGACATTCAGGTATATAGAGAAGTTTATGGGTAACAACGTGGCTTCCTAATTTACATGCTCTTTCTTGTAAATAGGGACAGGGTTTCATTTGTCCTGTTGCTCCAACGACAGTGGTTTGTAGTTGGCTCTCAGGGGCTACTTTAGTGTTAACCACAGACCTGGTAGCTCCTGTATCAATTAGAAAGTCTATGAACTGGCCTCCCACATTCATACAGACCATCGGCTCCCCGGGGCCAGTTGTAAATACTTCTGTCGGGATCCGAGGAACCGGTCTGGCCTAATCTTGATTCCCTGCCCAATCCTCTATCACTGCCATACCAAAGGTATCTCCCTCAAGTGTTTGAGCAGTTGCTGCTTTGGACCAGACAGGTGCCCCATACTCCTTTCTATTTCCCCTATTGTGTGGCCCTCCTCTTCCTTTCTCACTTTCTGAAGTATTTTCACTTTCTTTGTTAGGACACTCATTTTTCCAGTGACCAACCTGGAAGCAATGGGCGCACTGGGTGAATCCTAGTCGACCTCTGCCTCGCCCTCTTCCTCCACCACGCTGGGCATTTCCTCTTCCTTTTCCATTGTAATTGTCCTGGAAGACTGCAGCAACCAACTGGGCTCTCTTTTTCACCTTTTCTTCCGCTTTCCTTTCCTCTTCACCTTCTCGGGCAGCATATACTCGAGCAGCTACTTCAAGAATGCGCCCCATATTCATGTGGACTAATCCCTGATCCTTCTGAAGCTTACGCCTGATGTCTGGTGCACACTGACTGATAAAACTGTTTTTCAAGGCTTGGGACCCTGGACTGTCTTCTGATTCATTGTCCATATCATATGGAGACCATTTACGATATCCTTCTCTCAATCTCTCTAGAAATGCTCCAGGTGTTTCTTCTTTATCTTGGAGCAAATCATGAATTTTCCGGAGGTTTACAACTCTAGGTGGTCCCCTTTTGAGAGCCCTAACAAGTAACCGATGGTATAAATCAAGGGCAATTTTACTGTCTGGTGTGTTAGGGTCCCATCCTGGATCTCTAATAGTGGGAAATGTATTGTCCATAAAATCTAGGAGGCCATTAGGGTCTCTTGTTCCATATTCTATACGGGCTTCTTCCCTCCCTCGGCTTAGAACTAAGGTTCGTTCTTCTGGGCTAAGCAACATTTGGAGAAGTTGGCTGATGTCCATCCAAGAAGGATAGTGAGTTCCAATAATTCCCTCTACTAAGGTGGCAATAGCTGTGGGATCGTTCGTCCACGGTGCCTTTGAAGCTTTCCAATTAAGGAGATCACTACTAGTGAAGGGAACATGCTGATACACTCCCTGGACCCGGTACTGTCCTGTGGGGTTGTCTGGGGGAGGAGGAATTAATTGGTTAACTACCCGGAGAGGGAACTGTCGCACCGGAGATGTATCGCGGTCCCTACTCCGGAGGGCATAGGAATGCTCCTTTGTAATGTTTCTTTTCTCATCCCGATTAGAATCATGATCCTCGGGTTTTCTCTCAGGGGTTAGGAGTTGTTGAAGTTCTGCCACGCTTTCTTCAAGTTGCTGTAAACCTAACCGACCGGAGTCAGTTGGTGAATTTGAGACGGACATGCCTGCTACGCTTGGCGGCGGGACTGTTGGTGCTTGCGGTATAGGCATAGGCTCGAGCGGGACGGCCGGGACTACGGGTGGCGGCATGTAAGGGGGTGGGGCTAGTGGCTCATCGTCTGGGAGGCTTGGATAGATAGGTTTCGATTCCTCCGGGGTTCCCCTGAGTCTCCTCTGTGTACGTGTGCGAAGGACTAGGCATTTGGTGTATCTTTGTAACCAAGATGGATTCTCCTCCACTATATCAAACCATGCAGATATATAAGGGTACTGATCGGGGTGTTGGTGTCCTGTGAAATTGAGGACATCTCTAATAATATCCATGTCCAAAGTCCCTATGGCTGGCCACGTGGGCTGAATTGGAAATGCCGGCCAGTCTTTTTCACAAAATTTCTTTAACAATCCGGCCTTGCGGCTGCCGGTGGGAATGCGCTTTTTGAATTCTCCAAAATGCTCTAACATGCAAGTTAGAGGTGTTTTGCGGTCTTCCTTGGATCCGCTTCCTCCCATTTTGCAAACTAGGTCTTGGGGCACCCTCACTAGCCTGACTTTACAGCTGTCTTTACTTTTCCTATTTACCTCTCCACCCAGATAGAACAGATAAAACAGACACAATAGGGAAGACGGGTTCCCAACCGACTATAGAGGATGGGGGAGTCGGTTGGTGGGAGGGTTGAGGTTCACTCTCAATCGCCACTAGCCTGTGTCACCGGACGTTCCAACGGCTGACAACAGGAACCGTAATGGCCATTCACTCAGTCACACACACAATCAGTCACTCCAACGAGAAAATCCCTCCCAGAGACCCTCTTATACTTGCCTCTCCGGAGACTGGCTGGCGTTTCCCTCCCTTTCCCCACGGTTGTTTTCAAAGCCTCTCCGTTGGCGCAAAAAGGCAATCTGAACGGTGAACCGGCCCACGAGCGGCCACCGGTCAAAAACGGGGCCCCTCTCGATGCACCGCTTCTGAGCCGGCCCCCGAAGCAGACTCACCCCTGCAAGTCCCCAATGGACTTATCCCTGAACCTGCTCCTGATCGTCCCTCGAACATCCCGGACGAGCCCCCAGAAGATGTAGCGGGATGTTCGCTAGGCTATTGAGGGAGACCAGTAATAAGTTCAAGGAGACCAATGAGACTCAAAACAAAACGTGTTTATTCGGCCGAGGTGGCAGCCGCCCAAAAGCGTGAAGAAACTGCCACACCAACCACACCCAACTTACAGTTTTATAGTCTTGGTTAACTACGCAGTTTCTTTATGTGTTACATGATTGGCTATCCCATATTGCTAGGCAGATTTAGACTACGCACGTGGGGCAGGCACGTGGTAGGAACAGCGTGATTGGACAGAATTTCGCGCCCTTTTTGCAGGATTGTTGCATTGCTTGTGCACAGAACATGCAATAGCAGCATATTACTTTTGATGAGGTAGTGATTGTATGAATGTGCAAAAACCAATTGTTACATGATTGATTCGAAACATCTTCATAACCCTTTTTAAAATAAACATTAACATTAAACAATAACTATAACTATCTATCATTTTCCCTAATGGAGATCTTATATTTTGATCTTTACATATCTGCATCAACATTTATCATTATTTGCTTTCTTCAACCCTCACATAAAGAAAAATATTGTTAGCCAAACTGAAAAGAATAAATCACTGTGCCCAATCCTGTGAGCCCTCTTCACAGGAAACTCCCAATGACTTCACTGCTCAGTACTACCGAGTTACGGGGGGTGGAGGGAAGGAATATTGGATATACCAAGGTACAGACTTGGATAGTCCACAAAACACATTTCAACAATTATCATTACTTATTATATTGCAAACAAATTAAACATTTAATATGATCTATCTTGCTGTAATATAGTAAATCATTGATCTGGATACACATCCAAAATGGAAACCTAAGCAGTGATACTGTTGTTGCAAACATACTGGTAACTAACATCAACTTTACCCACTCAAGGAGTAGCAAATCCCAAATAGAAAGAACACTGACAGAACTTTCACTTTCATTATCATATGTCTACTGCATTTATGTTCCTGCATTTATTCTCTGGTTTAGTGAAGTCCATTAATAAAAATAACTTTCCCTCTTATAACATTTTTTTTACATAAATTTCAGAGGCATAATGCTGAACACTTTCTCAGGGTGCTAAGGGCCGCAATGTCCACCTGATGGGTCAATGAACATTGAAGGAGTTCATAGGTTTTTTGAATCAGACCCCTAAATTTCAAGAGCAGACTTACAGCTTAATATTATTTTTCTCTTCAGACCATATTTTGCATAAAAATGGAAATAGAATGCAGAGCCTTTACATATCACATTCATAATTTTGTTGAAGACAGAGCTAGTTCACTGCAAAACTGTTGTTGCACTCAAGTCTGAGTTGAATCAACATATCCCACACAAACATACTCCAGCGATTTCCCTTGCTGTACATTGACTGGTGAGATGGTATGCCTCTGATTCAATCTTGATTTGTTCTACTTGACCCAGCTCACTGTTCTAAGCTTCCAAAGCAAGTCAGCACAGGTTTGGTGTAGGATTGTAAAGGAAATAGGGCTGTTCTGAACTGGGTCTAGAGAAAAATAGACAAGTAGAAAGCTATGAATTTTTTCCAGTAACCTAAAATTGATCAAATGAACTGAAGAAATTCCACAAAACTGAATCTGAAACGTCTGAAAAAAATAATAAAAAGAAACAGAGTAAAATAAAAATAGTACAGAAAGGCTACTGATCCACGTAGCAAGAAACTTATTTGCCACATTTACTATCAGCCACCTTGTGGGAATAAAATCATTTCCAGGAGTCCTAGGGCAACCTTATAAACATCAAAAGCATCTTCAATAGTACCTCTCTAACCCACACTGATGAGGACGCCATGCATTGCAAATTACAGAAATTTGGGGTTAAGCAAGTGGGCAAAAAAAAACCACAAGTCAAAATCCTTTCCTGTATCACTTAACACCCATAATATTATCAGGACACTACAGCACAATCATGACAACTTTTTACTATGAACTGGATAAGCCTAGTAATAGACACCCATTCTGTGGGTGCTGCAGGGCTGGAGCACCCATCAAAATTAGCGGATGCTCCACACCCACCGGCAGCCAAGCTCCCCCCACTGCCAACCCCTCCTCACCTCCTCTGAGTGTACCACATCCCTCATTTCCCCTCCCTCCCAGCACTTCCCACCCCCCACCCCCTCGCCATCTAACTGCTATTTGATGGTGCTTAGGACTTTCTAGGAAGGAGGGGGAGGAGCAGGAACACTGCACGCTCAGGGGAGGAAGCGGAGAAGAGGCAGGGCCTTGGGGGAAAGGGTGGAATTGAGATGGGGCTAGTGCAGTGCATGGAAGGGAAGAGGTGGGGCGGGGCGGGGACAGGAGAATCGAGCACCTACCAGGCCATGGGGAAGTCAGCGTCTATGAGCCTAGTTATTAGGGTGACCAGTATTCGAGGCTTTGTCTTATATAGGTGCCTATTCCCCCAACTCCCTGACCCGATTTTTCTACACTTGTTATCTGGTCACCTGACTAGTTACTAATTTTTGGCAGCTTGTAAGTTGTCTTGAAATTCAGGGAGTGTCTGTAACATTTGTAACTAACCAACTTTCCCCTAAAGAAGTTAAAATGAATTCAGGCTGAATACAGTAAGTTATCATAGACATTAAATGTAATTTGAAGTATGAGATTTTGAACAAATTTGATTATAGAGTCTGTCTCAGGATTCTCATACCCTATTGGCCAAATGGAACTAATTGCAGGACTAGATTCTTTTCCACTCATAGAATATTCATTATTAGAGCTAGCCAGAAAACAGACTTTCGGGCCTGCAAAAAACTTTAAGACTTGGGGGGGGGGGGGGGAGGACGACGACTTTGTCCTGAATCAGGATGAACCCCCAAGAACTCAAAAATGTTCACAGACCTGGAAGTTTGCAATAATTCATTTTAGAATCACCACTCTAGAATCTGTCAGAAACCTGCCTGCTTTCTGCGGAATCAACAAATCAACACGTTCCAATGGAATACGTTGATTTGACAAATCAACATTTTCCAAAAATTCCAACTGTTCACTACCTTTCCTGCCCTCTCAACAGTGCACTTATTATAAGGCTTTCTTGGTATTGTAAAGAAGAGATTGTCCCTTTTCTCCATAGTATGTAATGTGAGTAATGCAGTGTAAGAAGTATAGGTTGTTGCTTTGTTACTCTTTTAAGGCCCGATCCTGTACACACCACGGGACAAGCCATTAAAGTACTTGTCCTCGCAGGTACAAGTCCTGGTCAGACAGTTACTGGATCAGACTCATAGGAAGCATAACTGCTTTTACCTTTCATAATAGTTCTTTATTTCCACACACCTCCTATTCTCTTCTATTTTTAAGTATTTAGCTTCTTAAAATCAACATCTCTAGGTTTTCAACATTACTTATAAGTGAACCACACCTTATATGTTCGGGACAGAGGTAGTGCTCATTCACACATCTGTATTTCCATGTATGAACTGAACTTTTATTTCAGAACTGTGACCTATGCATATCCATCACATTTAATGTTGCAGACCACATGTTGCCTCTATTGCTTTCAACAAAATGTAAAGTTTTAAATTGATAGATACAGCATAACTCACTACCCTATTTCTCAATTTAAATAGTCCCATTGTTTGTTTCAACCTTACTTACATGATCATTTCCATCATTAGGCCTTTTGTCTGTAGGGTGCAGTTAATTTTTTAATCCCAAAAATATATATAAATTGGGAGGTTGGAGGAGAAGAAAAGTCGGTATATACAGCTCATGTGATTTTCTCAAACATCTTTAAAAATACTGGGCCTCAGGATAGTCTAGAATTTCTCCCACATACCTATGTCCCTGACCAACACAGCTGTACCAGCAGAGGTCTTTAGTGTAAACACAGCTATACTGGGAAAGCTGTGCTTTTATGGATATAGTTTATTTAATTTGTAGGCAGTGGTTTTACTATGCTGGCATTTTTCTTACTTTGCCTATGCTGTATTATCAATGGAAATATTTTTTGTTGGTTTATAAGTGTACAAACTGCAGCTTTGCTAGGATAACTGCGCCCACACTAGGAATACAGTTGCTGGCCTAGTATAAGGCAGTGAAACTTGGACCTCAGTCAATCAGGAGCCAAATTAGCGATCAACATTACCCAAAAGAGCCACAGTAGTTTGGATGACAGGGGAAATATTTCGTTTTGATATATTATTCTCACAGCAAGTAAATTAATAACTAAGTGCAAGTTGATAAATTAACTAGTTGACAACATAGTAAAAGCATCCTGATTGGTTAATAACTTAGACTTATTAATAATTAAATCACACACAGTGTTTCAATATCATGTGCTGCACGGAGTCAAAAGAGACACATTAAAAGAGCCACAGTCTGAGTATCACTGATACAAGGTATTTCTATAGTGGTAAAGTGTTCCTACTGTAGACATGACCTGAGTCTTCATTCACTACAATGATGTAGTCATTTACACTAGTGCAAAGTAGGTGCAGAACACCACTAAAACAGATAGTAGCAATCTACATTCCCTTTGCACTAGTATAAGCAACTATACAAAGTACAGGGCAACAGAGAATCCAGCCCTTTGTGTTCTGTATAATCATTTTATACCTTAAAGTGAACCCTAGGATCAAATTTAGCTCCAGAATGAGAAAACACACACACAATTTTACAAAATCTAAGATAAACATTTTCTACTAGTTTTTTTTTCTTCTTTAAATCCAGTGGAAAGAGTTTTAAAATATACATCAAATTATTCCTTCTGAGAAGAATGACTTGCTGGAGCAAGGCCTTAAAACTGACATATATAGCTAGTTTTCTCAAGTGAAAATGCCTAGACAGTTTCCATTGTATACACTGAGAGAAATGCAGAAAGTAAACAAACAATAAAAAAGTAAAAACTGATCTTAAAAGTTCTTTCAATTTTCATAATAAAATTATTAGAAACAAAAGTAACATTTTTGTTTAGCTGGTTTTTAAAAGATATTTTCTTAATGTGATACTCTCCCTGGAACTGGGCTTTTAGGAAGCTGTCTCAGCAAAGAGTGGATTTTAGATGGACAGAAGAGGCAAATAATACAGCAGCCACCTCAAAAACTAGAAAAAGTTGCTCATCAGAAGTGATCTTTAAGTGATGATTGACTTAGAAGTTATAAGGACACTTTATGACAGGGCTGCGTTGGCTCTACCATATAATATAGAAACTTATCCTTGCCTTCAAGGATCTACATAAATCCATTGTAGCCTAATCACTGAACCCTTTTATCTCCTCACCTTCTCTCACCCTATCTCCTCAGCCTTCCAAATATGTCATCCCACTTATCTCTTTCTTCCACACCACCAACTCCTAATTCCTGTTTGCCAAGCCCTGTTGTCAGGCAAATCTCTTCTTAAATCATCTCCTAAAGGTGCCTTATATGCAGGTGTAGTTTATTCACCCTCCCATACAGGAATAAATTAGTCTGATATAAACACATTTATACTGGTATAACTCTCTACATTAGTTAAAGCGATAAAGCTTTTATGTATAGAGAAAGCCTACAACTCATTTCTCCTGTCATGCCTACAAGAAGCAAGTCAATAAAAACATGATTCCCTCACGTAGGTCTCGCAGTGCACCCATCTTCTCTGCGTCTCTTAAGCTCTTCAGGGCAGGGGATCTTTGTAAAGTTGTGTCTGATACGGCATTAAGCACACTGTTGACATTTAGGCCTACAACCCTGAGCCCCAGGGGTTCCATTGCAGTTGCACAAGGGCATGCAGAATCGGGGCCTTCACGTTGGCAATAGGCAATGTGGGGTTTGCTTGTTGGGGTGGTGATCCTTAGGGCATTTTAAGTATTAATCAATACAATTGCTATTTAACCATCCAATGCAGACAAACAGCCCTTTGGGAGTTAAACTGTTGGAAGCTGGACCTTGCACCTTTTCTTTTAATATTAATGACTAGCCTTTGATTCACCAAGGAGATAAGCATACAGCTGAGCCTATCATGCTAGCAACAGTGAAGTGGCTGTACCTTGCCCTCCCTCCCCTTCCTGCTCTCCTCCCACCCCCTTTAAAACATCTCCACTTGCAGGGAGGATTTGAAACATAGGTTTAAGGAAAACCCCCATTTGCTAAGTAAGGGGCAATCACAGACGAACACATTTCTCCTTAATCTGTACCCCCCCCCCCCCCGGGGTGGTAATAGCGCACAGAGCCCCAGTCGCTAGTGAGACTGGGACAGGACTGAACGAACTGCGCGGGTTAATGGCTTTGTCCCGCATTCAGCCCAGGGCCTCCTCTTACCTACTGCCGAGTTCAGGTTACCCCGCCGGTGTCTTCTGCCGAGCTCCCTCCGCTCCCCTTCTTCGTCCTCCAGCCGCCAGGCTTCAGCCATCAGCGAGGGGGGGCATGGAGAAGGCGGGCGGCCCCCCGACCGCGCGATCCGGGGCTTCTTTGTCTCGCTCAGCAAGGGAGCAGCGACCGCCCCAGCGCCAGGGCCGGGAGATACTGGGGGGGCGGGGGCCGCACGTTACCGCCCCGGGGCAGAACAACCCGCCCCAGTCCGCACCTGGACCGCTCGTCTGCCCCGGCAACTCCCTGCAAACCTCTCTCCCGTTCACTCCGCCTCCCTCTGCTCTGAAGTGCAAGCCCAGGCGCGGAGGATCCTCTTTGGGCCTTTTCTTCTCCTCACTTCCCCCGCCGGAGGCAGGTTGGGAGGCGCGCTCCAGGCTGGGGAGGGAAGGGAAAGTTAAAGGAAAATGAAAGAAGGTGGCGTTTGCTTTTCCTGCCCATTCACAATATTCCGGTGTCAACAGGAAACTCCACGGCTGCCTGACACTACAACAAAAGGAGGAGGGGAGGCACCTGGAGCAGAGAGCAATAGCGTGCAAGGGAGGGGGCGAGCCTCAGCCGGGGAAGAAGATGGACTCGCACTTACAAGGCTGGAGTAGCTGAAAACTTTTACTCAGGGGAAAGGTACATGATATTTTTTCGTGTGGATCTGTGTGTCTCCAGGGCTGCCTCTCAAGCTGGGAGCATTTTGAAGGAGGGAGAATTCTGAACAGCGCGGCACTGAGTGGGATTTGAAAGGGCCCTTCAAGAATGTAGCACATTCTTTCTCACCAGCGGGAAAGACCTTTCAAAACTGCTTTAAATAATCCCAAACAAAAGCCTCTGTTCAAATGAGACTTGGCTGATTTATGACTCCAGTCCCATTGTTGAAGCATTGTTGAAATTGCTGCTGAGTTATACCCAGTACAATCCTAAACCCTGTGTAGCAACCAGTGGTGTAAATGAGGGCAGAAAAGAAGAGACTGGTACCTGGATATAAAGCAACCCACCTGTTAAAGGATTAGCCACCTTTATACTTTTACTTGCTATGACCAGCACTACAGCTCCAACAAACACTTTCACTTTATGGTTAAGGTGAATTATGTAGTAAAGGTTTTCACTGTGAGAAGTGAAAACCTACTCTTCTTATTAGTTTATGCGCAATGTGCCTCAAGTGGTACATGACCAGGACTCATCACTGAATCTGGTCTGCTGGCTGCAAAAAAAGTTGGTGGTGCTTAGGTACCAATATGATAGGCACCTTAGAAATATCCAAGTTATAGAGTCTTTTTTAGTCTCAGATTATTAAAGGCAGAAAAAGTAGTGCTGCCTTTAATTAAGGTTGCCTGACACAGGCTGGATGGTGCTCTGGGGATGAACCAGGGTTATGTCATGAAGGAGTCTAGGACCCCTGCCTTCTTCATTGCAGACACTGGTAGGTGTCTAGTGAATAAGACAAGGAGCTGCAGAGAAAGAGAGGATGGCCTTGTGGTTTAGGCAGTTTAATGTCCCCCAGATAACTAGACTCTCCCCCTGCCTTTTCCACAGAGTTTCTATATGATGCTTGGGAATTAATTAAAACCAAATTTTTCATATTTTGTAAAGGGACCACTCAGTGCACAAGATGGACACTGCTTTCTGTAGTGCTAGCTGAGAAGAACATGCTGCTTTATTCAACTGTGTAACAAAGTGGTGGTGGGTGAAACTCCCACTAACTAAACAGGAAGCATGAGAATGGTGGAGTCTGACTCCAACCCATAGTACTCTGAGTAATACAGTGAACCCCTTGATGATCACTTTATTACTTCACAGGTGGTCTCTAATTGTGCACCCATTTTCTGGGTGGTTCACATGAAACCCTGGAATTTGAGTTGCAAAAACGCTGAGCACTCTCAGCTGTAAATGAAGTCACTGGGAGTTCTGCTTGAGCATATGACATGTTATAAAATGCTATATGGTCTCTGAAAAATCAGAGATTATTTTGTGTGATTATTTGGGGCTCTATGTACAATTTATACAGGTTGTACTGATGTTGCAGAGTGTTGGTCCCACAATATTAGAGACAAAGCAGCTGAGGTAGTATTTTTTATTAGACCACTTTCTGTTGATGAAACAGACAAATTTTCAAGCTAAACAGAGCTAACAGGAGCGGTCTCTTTCACAAACAGAAGTTGGTCCTGTGATGTTACCCTGCATATTCCTTATGGAAATATACTTATGATATGCATATGCCATAACTGAGGTATATTTTATGCAAGATGAGTCTTGTAGGTATCATTGGACAGATTATTTACCAAATGTGATTATCCAATTTGTATACAAGTATCATTTCCGTCTTTGAAGTTAGGAATATTGACTATGTAAAATTACAACTGTGATAAATGAAGGAAGAGGGGGTAGGTCCCTTTTGTAGATGCTCAGCTGAAGTTACATAACCTTAGGTCGACGCTCCCCTCCAATGTAACCCAGGTCTAACTGCTC
Organism: Sternotherus odoratus; assembly: GCA_032164245.1. NCBI lineage: Eukaryota > Metazoa > Chordata > Testudines > Kinosternidae > Sternotherus > Sternotherus odoratus. The sequence goes on from JAVMKO010000004.1 coordinate 48,149,136, forward strand.
AACCTGTAATGGGTTAAGTGATCTTGCTCCTGCCAATGGTCACCACCCTATGACAAACAGAGGTTAGTGACACCATTCCTTAACCATCCTGGTTAATAGCCATTCATGGATTTAACCTCCATGAATGTATCTAATTATCTTTTAAACCCTGTTATATCCCTAGGGTATGTCTTCACTACAGGACTAGGTCGATTTCCCTTAATTCGATTTTCTAAATTCGATTTTAGAAAATCGAATCAGTGTGTCCCCACCGGGACAGCAGGTCAACATAGCCCGCATTGCACTTTGGGTAGGTAGTCCACAGTGCAATGTGTGCCAGACCCCCCCGCCCCCAAGCAGCCCCGCGGATCCCCCCGCCCACCTGAACAGCCCCCCCGCCGGACCCCCCCCGCCCGCCCGAGGGGGGGGGGGAGCTGGCGCGGGGCTGCTTGAGCGAGCGGGTCAGCTGCCCAGTCAATTTCACCTGAAATTGACCAAGCAGCTGACCCGCTCGCTCAAGCAGCCCCCCGCGGCTCCCCCCCCGTCAGGCGGGGGGGGCTGTTCAGGTGGGCGGGGCTGCTCGGAGGTCGGAGGCTTAACTTCAGATGCCTCTTCACTTACTCACAGTAGACATAGAGAAGTCGATTTTAGCCTTACTTCTCTCGTCAGGCAGGAGTTACAAATTCGATTTTGAGGGTCCTTTAAATCGACTTTAAGGGCATGTATGTGAAGACAGGTACACGTTTAATTCGACCTAACATCGTTAAGGTCGAATTAAAGTGGTAGTGAAGACATGCCCTAAGTCTTCACAACCTCCTCAGGTGAGGAGTTCTACAGGTTGACTTTGCAAAGAAGAACTTCCTTTTATTGGTTTTAAACCTGCTGCCCATTAATTTCATTTGGTGGTCCCCTAGTTCTTATACTATGGGAACAAGTAAATAACTCTTCCTTACTCAGTTTCTCCACACCACTCATGATTTTATACACCTCTATCGTATCCCCCCCTTAGTCTCCTCTTTTCCAAGATGAAAAGTCCTAGCCTCTTTAATCTCTCCTCCCATGGGACCTGTTCCAAACCCCTAATAATTTTAGTTGCCCTTTTCTGAACCTTTTCTAATGCCAGTATACCTGTTTTGAGACGAGGAGACCACAGCTGTTTGCAGTATTCAAGATATGGGCACACCATGGATTTACATAAGGGCAATAAGTAATTTTCCATCTTATTCTCTATCCCTTTTAAAATGATTCCTACCATGGTGCTTGCTTTTTTGACTGCTGTTGCCCACTGTGTGGATGTCTTTAGAGAACTATACATGGTGGCGCCAAGAAAAAACGTCTCACTGCTATGCATAGGTAAAAGGAAGTGAGGAAGCACCCGGCCAAAAGAGACCATGGGAAAAGGCTAGAACTTTTTAAAATTGAAACAAGACTCTCCTTTTAGTTGGGGATTGGTCCTGCTTTGAGCAGGGGGTTGGACTAGACTAGATGACCTCCTGAGGTCCCTTCCAACCCTGATCTTCTATGATTCTATGATTTTGTCTGTCTGTTGTTGTTCACAGGGAAAGGCAGATGGAGTAATTATGCTGTGAGAAGCTTTGGCCAGGCATGATAAAAAATGAGTATCCTACCTAGAAACTACTTGTCTAAAACCCCAGGTATGTAAGTAGATCAGGAAATGTCTACGAAGGCATAAGGTTTATCCCTTTTATTTTGTTATGGCTTGTGAATGCCTCTGTGCTAACCCCAAGTGTTTTTGTTTCTTTAATCTTTAAGATGGACCTCAAGAGAGCTATACTTGATGCTTAATCCTTGTAGTGCTTTCTTTAAAATCTAGCAAAAGCCTAAATTCCCAGATGTATTTTCTTTTTTTATTAATAAAATTTACATTTTTAAAGAACAGAATTGGATTTTTGTGTCTTAACAGTTTTGTGCAGGTTGTTTAATTGGCTGGTGACAACAGCTAACTTCCTTTTTTCTTCTTCTTCTTCTTCTTCTTTCTCAGCTCTTTCCCAAAGGGGGGGTGAAAGGGCTTGAGGGTACACCACAGGAATTAATTCCCACGTGCGCCTTCCTGGGTTCTCAAAGGGGTTTTGTACTTGGGTGGTGGCAGCATCTACCAATCTAAGGTCAAAAAAAGATGTAACCTTGGGAGTTTAATAAAAGCCTGGAGTGGCAACTATTAATTTTTAGAGTCCTTGTGCACCCCCATCTTCTGCATTTGAAGTGCCAGAGTGGAGAATCAGTTTTGACACAACTGTGTATATACTTGGAGATGTCCACCAGACAATAAGCAACCAGCCTTAATGGGCCATTAGGAAAAAGACAATGAGTCTTCAAAGATATGGATCCCTCATCTTCCAGAAGTTCCTTTCTGTGGACATTGCAAATGAATCTGGTTTCATGGTTGCTTTAACACTGAAAGGTCAGGTGATGATGTCACCTGGTAAAAAGTGCCACCTTGGACACTGCTGATACTTTTCCACTGGAAACAAAGGCTTCCCACCTTATCCACATTCTATTTAAGGCTGGGGAGTAAGGGAAACTAGACTCCTCTCCACTGCCTTCCTGCCCAGGAAGAAAGACTGCTGAAAGTACCTGAGGAGACAAAGGAACTGAGTTTAGGGAAAGGCAAGAGCTGAGTCCAGAGTGAGACAGAGAAGTCTAGTCTGTAAAGAGAAATGCCTGGCACTCTAAACTACAGAAACTCTAACTTACCTAAGCCAATATGCAGGGTGAGAAATTACTTCTATTATTAAACCCAGTTTGTGCAATTTCTAACCAGGGGGCAGGCAAGAAGTTGTGTATACCTTCCTCCACATTGAAGGAGGGGGCAAATTTTTGAGGTTACATTGCATAGGTTTTTCTACAGCGCAAGACAATATTATTTTGGGTGTACTTTCCAGAGGGGAGCTGCACTTGAGTGCTGGGTAATTTTGTAGCTGAGTCTTTTCATAGACAGCTGTTTGTAGACTCTGTGATTCTACAGGTGGTGCGTCGCTACCTGTGTATGTGTGCTGCCTAGAGTGACCAGATGTCCCAATTTTAGGATCTTTTTCTTATATAGGCTCTAATACCCTCCACCCCCTGTCCTGACTTTTCATATTTGATGTCTGGTCATCCTAGTGCTGCCAAAGGCTGGAGAGACTAATTCAGAAAAATGGGGAGAGGGAGCCCAGGCTAGTGGAGCAGGCAGACTCAATGAAATCTAAGTATGTCTGGTGGCATTGCAGAAGGGGAGTCCAACCCGTCACAGGTCCAACAAAAATATCACTCATCTTCTCTCTCGGTGCACAACTTATGTATTCTGGTTGATTTTATGAAATTGCTGTATCATTTGTACCATTCAATAGATGTGGAATCCACCATCTGCTGTCAGGATATCTTCAGGTCAGGGATAAGGGAGGGTCACCCATTCAAATGGGAGCACCATTCAATGGGCTGGCTGAAGCTGAGAACACCAGTTTTCTCCAACTTCTCTGCAAGGGACTGAGGTTTGAAGAGTGAAATTACACCAGAAGCAGAACAAAGAAATCAGGTATTAGCATTGTGTCTTAAAAACTACAGCGCCTGAGGGCATGGTTAGACTGGCGCTTTGCGGCGCAAAAACCCTCCAGTAGCGCAATAATTTTTCTAGCATACACACTTCAAAGGGACATTTTGCGAAATGACTCACTGTTTAAAGCGCAAGTATTAAACCTCCTTTCCGAGAGTGATAAGCCTTTTTGCGCTAGCGCTATAGCGCAAGGGTGGGAATGTGGACACCCATGGGATCTCTTGCATGCCTCCGAGCCATGTAAAGCCATCAGCAAGCCATTTAAGGCCATCAGCAAGCCATTAAAGACCATCAACATGCCATGTAAGGCAAATGACGTGAGGTGTTGTTTTATAAAAGCGGAAGTAGCTTTGCAGTTTCTCTCTAACAACTCACACAGCAAATAACCAGTGAAAATGCTTGCGGACAGATGTGTGTCTGAAATAGACAGCCTGTCAGTTTTCGCTAACGAAAACTCACTGACCGCCAGATCTCGTCTCCCTGTGAACAACTTCCCAGTTCCCCCTCACCCCCCTCCTTTGCAAAGCACGTTGCACCCAGCTGAATGCTGGGATACCTGCCCTATCCTGCTACTGTGACTGCCGCCAGAAGTGCTACAACTGTATCCATTCTTTAGCGCTACAAGGTTTCAATCTGCACAGGCTCTAGCGCCATACCTATTGCGCTACATTGGGAAGGGCTACAAATAAACGTGCTATAATCTATAGTCTAACCATACCCCGAGAGATGCAGAGAAAGGATTCACAGAAGGAACAGAGAGGGGATGTTTTGATGGCAGTGCCAGCCAAGGCAAAAGAATGCTGGTTGGACTGCAGGGTGGGAAGAGAGAGCACATGCAGACTGATTGAATCACATGGAAAAGAAGCCTGACCTGGAGCCTTGACAAGACATTCTTATTTACAATACTGCTGCTATCTAAAGTAAAGTGTGTTTGGTTTTGGAATGCTTTGCATAGCCTGTGCTTGTTTGCTTCCTCTATGATGAATTCCTAAAGAAATTATTTGCAAGTCAGCCTGCATATATAGTGGAAACTAAGTAACTTCTGAGTGATAAGCAGGTGAGCTCACTTATTCACACCCTGCATTCTGTCATCACACAGTTACACAACCTAATTTGGTTCTCAAGTTGTTTCACCAGTTTGTCCAGCAGCAGGTTACTTTTAATCAACACATTATTAAAGATAACCAATTATTGCAAAGCAGTAGCAGACTTAGACCTATGCTACCTATGTATGCATATGTTCCATGAGCCTCTTGTATATGTATCTGACAAAATGCCATTGTTAGGTAAAATAGCAAGTCCTACTCACCTCTCCAGCACCCAAGTCTGTGCGGAGTTGGTATAGCGCTCACAAACTGTCAGAGACCAAGTTACACAGACACAGATTCATTGATCAGTGGGCTCACATTACTCCTAGCTCAAAGCTTCAGAGTAGGTGTGGCAACTTTATTAGGGGTAAGCATCAATATTTATACACAGAAGTAAACAAAGTAATTAACAGGTCATAATAGTCATGCATAATCAATCAAGATATTGCTGGGTATAACCGGTTAAAACCAGCGTTACAGTTGCTCAAAAAATGTAAATCCTAAAGACAAAGGGGAGATGGCTACTTAAGGTGGGGGTGAGGTGGTCAGGGGCTGTTCCTAGGTCAGAGCCTTGGTCAAAAGTTCAGACAGAGCCATCAAGCCAGGGTAAAGTTCAAACTCAACACCATTAATCACATAACTTGATGGAATGCCACTCCCTCTGATGTCTCAGCTCTCTCTTTAACATACTTCAGAGGTAACATTCCTAACCGACCTTTCTGCATGGCAGATTCCTTTCCATACCTGTCAGCTGGCTGGTTTGCTGCATTTATATGCCACTTCCTGCCACTTGTGAAAGACCAGAGACTACTGCAGTATACACACAGATATTTGGCACACTAGGCTAGGGGTATCAGTGGCTCAGTAGCAACAAACTAGATTAGACCTGTGTTCAAAGAGTTTTGACTGCCTGTATTAGGACTTGTCTATGCTGCGAAGTTGTCAACAAAACTTTTGTCTTTGAGTTACTTAAAAAAATCCCCCCACAAAAGACAAAAGTTTTACTGATGCAAGTGGCAGTGTGAACACGGCTTTGTTGGCAGGAGTGCTCCTCATTCACAGCCAAAAACTGGGTACAGAGACACATTCAAAGGAAAGATGCATTACAATTATTTAACTTGTTTACAAGACTATCACGAATCATTTTCTTTACATTTAGCCTGCTGTAGTGTAAATAGGCCCAGAGAGCGTTCTGTAGCATAGGGAATGATATTTGGATTATTGCTGCAGAATTAGCTAATTTCCTCCATCTGAACCAAGTATAATTCCTTTGCTTTGGAAGATGTTACTCTTCAGATCAAATTCACAGATTGTTTTCAACCCTGCAACCATTTTTTGTACTGACAGTGTTTTCTTGATATTGAAGAACTAGATTTTAGCCTTACCCTTTTTGATATGATAGCAAATCGTTCAGCCAGAGGAGGTAGGGTCTGCAACCTTCTGATCTGTGGGAAAGGGTCCGTCCATCCCCTCCTGGGTTTCCTTTTGCTCTGGTCTCCCTGATAAGGGCATGTCTGGAGAGGACCGCGTGTGAATGAGTGCTGTTTCAAGCTCACTCCTCTTCTGATTGGAAATGTCCAGGCTTGATTAACAGGGAGAGATGATATAGGGCATAGAAGTACTCACCTCCACCCCTTTCCACAGAAGTTTGTGGAACATTGACTCCGTGGCACTCCAGAACCAGAAACTCTATGGGTTCTCAAGGATGGCCAAAACTACACTCTACCCCACAGGAGAGATTTATTAGATTTTGGTTCTCTCTATCTGCAGAAGCAGAGATAATAATATGGGCCTAAATTACAACCCCTTAAGCTCTTTAGTTAAAACTTACAAGAGTAAAAGTCTCTTGCTAAAAGTTCAGGTAGAAACCCTGTGTCAAATTCATGCTTTGCGAAAGTATTGACCAAGCATGTATTTGATGCACCCGTGGCCCCATATTTAAAATACATCTTGTTGTATAACTAGTAAAGTTATTGCAGGGGTCTAAAAACACTGAACCAGATCCTGCACTACCCAAGAGGTTCCAACTTTAACATCTAATGCATTGTCCCACCCGGATATGTTTAAATCATATATTCAGCATGCATTTGCTTACAGGCTTAATGGGGCAATAGGTAGACTAATTATTCCCTTCTTTCCCTCAAAGTGTCATTTCAAAATTTTAGGGAGTTCTGCCCCTAAATGTCCATATGTGGAATTGCATCACTGCATTAGACACTGATTACACTTTAGAGTATGTACTTTGTATTATCAGTCAATAAGATGGCTCTCAGGGTTTGACATATCTACTTATGGGGTGCCCCCAGCTAGAAAAATAAATCAAGTAGACCCCATCCTATTCTCCTCTAAGTTAATAATGATTTTTGCTATAAGCTATACAGAAGGCATGAAATGCCCTTCAGCTGAGTTACTTCTAGCACATACTCAGTTTGCAAGCAGTTAATATCAATGGAGTTTGTTTCTGTCAAGTTAAAATTGCAGTTCAACAGATGGCCATTGAGGGGCAGGGTAAAAACAAAAAAGAATTACTCTTGAAAGTTCTAAGTTGCATAGGTAGCGTGTGGTATTATAAGTTTGCATCAGAATTTTTAAGTCCCAGAGTTGAAAATAAGTGAAGCACGAATATTCCCTTGAGAAAAATTGTATTCTGTTCTTGATGAAAGTGGGGGTGGAAGGAGTCTGATGTATGAAGATTAATGAGAATTAGATGGCAAAGGGAGTCAGATTACATGCAGTCATAAGCAAAAGTGATCAAAGGATGAGAAACCAGAACTTAATTTAAGTCTTGAAAGTCAGATGCTGGATCAAACCCTTTTCTCTCCTTTGATTTAGCTAGTCAGTACTTCCCATCATCTACAAAAGCTAGTGGACAGGATTATGTTAATACAAGCTAATTTCCAGTTTTAAGTGGTTTCACAGACTTCTTCATTGGTAAAAATAAAGCTCAAGAAATCTGTGAATGTCTTGAGCAGTACTGCAGCACAGAAACATTAAAGCACAGGAAATCATTGTCTGCCTTAGAGATTTGTGTGAGAAATTAAAACAATAAGATTTCCACAAATGGTATCCTTGATTTTTATGTGCAATTAAATGGATTTAGCAAACATGAAACAGTATGATTTCAGCTAACCATTATTTTTAGGTCTGATTCTCCTCTCACTCATGCCAGGATTAATTCCATTCAAGCTAATAGAGTTACACCAGCATAAAAAATCTACAACCTATCCTGAAGGCAGATTCCTCACTCTCTCAGATCTTGGGAGACAGGCCGATTCTCACTTACAGACAGCCCCTCAACCTGAAGAAATACTCACCAGCAACCACACACCACACAACAAAAACACTAACCCAGGGACCTATCCTTGCAACAAAGCCCGTTGCCAGCTCTGTCCACATATCCCTTCAACTGACACCATCATAGGACCTAATCACATCAACCACACCATCAGGGGCTCGTTCACCTGCACATCTACCACTGTGATACATGCCCTCATGTGCCAGCAATGCCTCTCTGCCATGAACATTGGCCAAAAAGATTTTTTTTTCTATGCAAAAGAATAAATAGACACAAATCTGACATCAGGAATCATAACACTCCAAAACCAGTAGCAGATCACTTCAATCTCTCTGGTCGCTCAATAACAGACCTAAAAGTGGCAATTCTTCATTAAAAATACTTCAGAAACAGACTCCAATGAGAAACTTCAGAACTGGAATTAATTTGCAAACTGGACACAATTAAATTAGGCTTGAATAAAGACTGGGAGTGGCTGAGTCATTACACAAACTGAAAACTATTTCCTCATGCTAAGGTTTCCCCTACTGTTACTCACACCTTCTTGTCAACTGTTTGAAATGGGCCATCATGATTATCACTACAAAAGTTTTTTTCTCCTGCTGATAATAGCTCACCTTAACTGATTAGTCTCTGAGAGTTGTATGGCAACCCCCATCTTTTCATGTTCTCTGTATGTGTGTGTGTGTGTGTATATATATATATATATAAAATATACCTAGTGTATGTTCCACTCTATGCATCAGATGAAGTAGGTTTTAGCCCATGAAAGCTTATACCCAAATAAATTTGTTAGTCTCTAAGGTGCCACAAGTACTCCTCATTCTTTTTATAAAATAGACGATAAAGCACTATTGGAAAGTTTGACAATATTTCTAATCATTTACATATTTTAACATTTAAACTAATTCTTCAAAAACATATAATCTCTTAGAACAGCTGGAATGCTATGGTGTAACAAAACACACATTTGTAGGGCTTTAAAAAAGATTTATGTTGGTCCTGGGAACAAATACTGGTTATCATAATCTGGCAGGTGAGATAATTTCCCACAGGTCCCCAAACTCCCCGTATTAATTTTTAGTGAATACAATCATCTCTGCTAAGGAAAGCAGAGCTCATCCGCTGAAGGTTCCCATCCCAGCAATAAACCTCTGGTGACTGCAGCAGATGTTGCTGTTTGTTTGTTTTATTTATTTTACTAATGCACAGCTGCCAGGGCTGACAAATGAAAGACACTATGTTCCATCAGGATTATGATCTCCAATTATTACATTTTAAGGGATGGAGTCTCTAAAAAATGGATTTAAAAAAACCCACAAAGGTGTTTAATATAAGACTGAAAAACAATGGGCCTGTTGTAGAGATTCTCAAGGCAACAGAATCTGACAACACACATTGGTAATATATTGTTCTAGATAATGGTTATATAAATCTGATTTTAATTTGTATGAGACTGTTTTATACAGTTCATGCTGTAAAGATAGGCCATATTTCTTGAATAGTAAGAGACTGGATTATAAAATGAAACTTTGTAAATGCTGAATGCAAACTGTTTAAGGCACTAATTAGATATTCTATTGTTTTGCTAGAGATGGATCGATTGAAATCATTAAGTAAATTTCCCTTCTATCAAATAATATACTAAAGCAACTCATTTTGGGGAAGAGACAGACACACAGGACAGAAGAGGGAAAGTAAATCAAAACAATTTGCAGATTAATCTGAGAGGCAGAACAACCTGAGTTTCAATACTGACTCTACTACGGATTCTCTGTTTTGCCTTTCACAGGTCAGTAAATGCTAGATATTCCAATGTATTTAGATGCCTAATTTTGCACCCAGTGAGATTTACAAAAGCAACTAAACAGAGTAGGCACATAACTCTCATTGATTTCATATTTTACTTCAGTAGGAGTTAGGCACCTAATTTGCTTGGCACTTAGTGATATTTTCTATAGCACCTATTTGCTAATTAGGTCCCAAACCTGAAATAAGCTTTGCATGGGCAAATCCCATTATAGTGTATTGAAAACTGTACTGAAGATGTAAACTCCCACTTTAAACATCCTGGGTTTTACTGATATTGTTTGCAGGTTAAGGGGTTCTGTAGGGAAACGTGTTTGGGGTCTAGCAGCATTCATTCTGCCAAAAACCGTAAGGAGCAACCTGTTTGTCACTCTCTGTTTTTGGTTCTTGTGAGGTCTTGGGTGTTACAGTTCTGGATTTTAGTGTTACTTTGTAGCCTTCCTGAAAGAATGTTATATTTTTATTTATCTTCTCTGCTGGTATGCCATGAACATGAAACCCATACGTCTATTTGGAAGGGCAGAAGTTGGCTTTTTTATGACATGCAAAAGACAATGTGAAATTTGTCTTCCATTTTGTTTTTACTTTAGAAAAATAAAAAAGGTCAAGTCTGGAGTACATTGGTTTAGCTGGAAAACATGTTGGAGGTCTTGTATATTGTGTTTTCTCAATCCTTAACTGAGGAGTTGAAGCCCTGGTCTACACTGGGGGTGCAGTGGGGGGGGGGGGATTGGCCTAAGATAAACAACTTCAGTTACAAGAATAGTGCAGCTGAAGTCGACTTATTTAGATCGACTTACCCCAGCATCTTCGTGGTGCTGAGATAACTGCTGCCACTCCCGTTGACTCCACCTATGCCTCTCGTGGCAGTGGAGTACCGAAGTCAATGGGAGAGTACTCAGGGATTGGTTTATCATGTCTAGATTAGACGTGATAAATCAGTCGATTTATCGTGTCTAGATTAGAAGCGATAAATCAACCCGATAGATAGATTGCTACCCGCTGATCTGGTGGGTATTGTAGACCTGCCCAAAGTGACTAACTTTTAACAAAAGCAGCTTTCTCCCCCCAAGTGTTTATTTGAGTTAGATAGCGTATTAGCAAAAACTGAAAAAAGCAACGGGTTTTAAATAGTTTAAATAAAAATAATTTCTCCTCTCTGTTAACTTGGTTTTACTTGCATACTATACTTTTTGATGTCATAATCCTACCAATTGGGCAGTTGTCCATAGAGTTACTAACAAAAACAGGGTGGATAAGATATAGTGTAGAAAACCAAGGAAAACAACTTTGTTTTTGAGGGGGAAAAGAGGAATTCTGGCCATACTCTTTATGTTGGGGATCACATGCTGACTACCCTACAAACTTTTGGCCATGCAAGTTATGTTGGCATAAAAACACTGCAGTTAGTATATTGTAGGAATCCCAGCTCTGCACTATTGTTATGAGCTTTGCAAGCACAGGACGCCCAACCCTCTGGCATTTGCAGAGCTGCAAGTAGAGCCGCCAGGAATATGGTAATTTCCTGGAGAGCAGACTGCTGAGAGACATAGAGAGAACCAGTTCAAGATTGTTGGTGTTCTCAGCTGTGAACAGTGGAGCACTACTCATTGACCCAAGAAAGAAGAACTGACTGGTGTCACATCAGACTGCAGGGTTGGGATGATGAGCAATAACTGCAGAACTTTTAGATGCACAAGGCCACATTCCTGGATCTGCCCAAGTCCCAGCCCCAGCCCAGGCCTTCCTGCCCAGGAACACCAGAATGAGACCTGCATTGACAGTGGCAAAGAGATTGGCAGTCGCATTGTGGAAGCTTGCAACACAAGATTAGTACCAGTTTAGTTGAAATCATTTTGGAGTTGTAAAATCCACCACAGAGGCCATTGTCATGGAACTGTGCAGGGCCATTAATAGCCTCCTGCCACACAGGTCTGTGATACTCAGCAATGTCCAGGGTATGATATATAGATTTCCAGCAACATGGTTCTCAAACTGCAGTGCAGCAATAGCTGGCATACATACTCCTATTTTGTTACCACACTACATTTCCACTGAGTACATCAACAGAAAGTGCTAGTTTTATAGTTATGCAAGCACAGGTGGCTCACTGGGGATGCTTCACCAATATCAATGTTAGCTGGTAAGAAAAGGTACAGGACACTCCTATCTTTAAAAACAAAGGACTGTTTAGAAAGCTACAAGCAAGGAGTTTCTTTTCGAACTAGCAGATTACCATTAGCAATGTTGAAATTCTAGTAGAGATCCTGAGGGACCCAGACTATCCCTTAGTTCCCTAACTCATGAAACTGTACATCAGCCACCTTGACAGCACCAAAGAAAGATTCAGCTACTGGTTCAGCAGCTGCAGAATGACAGTTGAATGTGCTATTGGTAGACTGAATGGGTGCTAGTGGATCTCAGCAAGATTGGATCTCAGTGTGAACAATATCCCAATGGTTAGAGGTGCCAATTGTGTCCTGCATAATATCAAAGAAACAAAAGGAGGAAAGTTGCTACTGGGGTGGAGGTGGAGCAGCTGTCTGCTGAGTTTTAACAGCCAACCACAAGAGCTATCAGAAGAGCTCAAAGCAGAGCTTTAGGGCTCAGGGCAGCTTTGAAAAAGCACTTTAACAGTGATCCTCAGTAATGCATCACAGTGTACTGTTCTAGCTGGCTCTGAAGTCTGGTGGGGGGAGGGGGGCTGTTAGAAAGTCTGTGGTGCTTGGTGCACATATATGAATGTAACACTGTCACTGCACCTATTATTTTGGGGGGGCTTACTGAACACTTATAATTATGATACTGTGTTTGTCACTGATCCTATGAACTGTGTCATATTGTACAATAAGAAGTGGATGCTTTCACTTCCACCATGCATTCCACAGCATATTTTGGGAACTCAAAGATGAATTATTTTCCAAACAATACTGCTTTACTGAGTAATGAAAACACTTCAAAAATGTTGTACAAGTTAAAAGCAAACACATTAAAACCTTAATAAATATATGGAACAGAGCTTGAAGAGTGACTCTTCATGTGCAATTTAAGCGACGAAGTCTTGTAGCACCTTATAGACTAAGAAATATTTTGGAGCATAAGCTTCTGTGGGCGAAGACCCACTTCATCATATGAACGGATCTTTCATCTGGTGAAGTGGGTCTTCACCCACAGAAGCTTATGCTTCAAAATATCTCTTAGTCTAAGGTGCTACAAGACTCTTTGTCGCTTTTGCAGATCCAGATTAACACGGTGTCACGGTACTGAAATAGTTTGGTACCGTGTAGATCAATGGGTGCACGAAATATTATGTGAAGGGGGTCATAACAGGTGTCTTATGTATGTATCTATTCCATATGTGTGTATCAATTTGGCAGTTGAAGTTATGAATATTGGCTCTGAACTGTCTGTCTTCCCAAATGTTGGGCCGTCAGGGGGACATTCCAGAATACTGGGCGTCAGCTCTGCTTGGGGCTTGATGGGCCATTAAGAGCAATCAGCGACACAATGGACTCTGGGAGCTTGGAATGCTCCAATCCAGACAAGAAAGCTACAAAGAACCGGCAAGGCAGCCTGGGCATAATGGCTTCTGCCTGCAAATGATGAGTCATGCATGGACATGTGATCTGCTCATGTGACTCCAGAACTCCATGGGGCTGGATTTTCACAGCAGGAACAAAGAGGTGTTTGCAACTGAAAAAAAAACTATAAATGAAGCTGCTACAGCCCCTCCATTTTTGTCTTTCACCTCCAGTCTTCAGCCTGCCTTGTTTCCAGCTTTGGATGGAACTTTGCTACTCAGGGAACTCTGGACAATGGTACTGACCCATCCCCCAGATGGGATGCATCCAAAGACTTTGATATGAATCTGCAGTTTATTCTACCTTTGCTGCAAGCCTGAGCTAAGAGATGTGCCATTACTGCATGTAATTGATTTCTTTTAACCATTCTTAACCCTCACCTATACCTTTTTCCTTGTATAATAAACCTTTAGATTTTAGATTCTAAAGGATTGGCTACAGCGTGATTTGTGGTAAGATCTGATTTGTATATTGACCTGGGTCTGGGGCCTGATTCTTTGGAATTGGGGAGAACCGTTTTCTTTATTTGGGGTACTGGTTTTCATAACCATTGGTCCCCAGGACAGGTGGCTGCTGGTGGTGATACTGGGAAGCTGGAGTGTCTAAGGGGATTGCTTGTGTGACTTGTGGTTAGCCAGTGGGGTGAGACCAAAGTCTTTTCTGTTTGGCTGGTTTGGTTTGCCTTAGGGTGGAGAAACCCTAGCTTTGGGCTGTAGATGCCTTTTTGGAAGCAATCTGTCCTGATCTGACACTCACAGTTAGATCCCACCAGGAACAGCACCGTCACACACGGCTACCCCTTTGATACATGTCCAATTTAGCTACACATACAGCTACACGGCTCTCATAGGTGAAACTGTAGTTGTCCTTAATATCTCCCAGTGTGGACTGGTAGGGGAAGGGACATGACCCCTGATGCCCAGAGGAATGTTGAACACTATTTATGGGGGTGGAGTGTGCTATCCTGGAGTTCACCAAAGGTAGGTGAGTCCAGGATTATTGAACCTGTAGGAGTCTGCAGTATCAATGTTTGCTGCAGGAGAAAACCCTATTATATCCTGGTGCATCTTGCTCTCCGACATCTGGGCCTTTCTCCATACAGTCTGCAATATTAATTCTCCAGGCCCTCTGTTCAGGGTCTGATACAGCACTGGCTTGCAGGATCTTGCTGAACAGGTCATCCTGAATCTCTTATTTCTCTTCCTTATCTGGCTCAGGCATTCACGGGTGTGGAGGGGGAACCCCTTATGGCCTGAATGGCAGCAACTACAGATAAAACACACAGAATTACCATGGTCAGTACAGTCACAACAAAAAAATGAAAGTCAAGAGTCACATCTCCCTTCCCTTGCTCCCCTAAAGTTTTAAACAGGACATGGAGATTTGTGCATCGGAGTGCTCCTGCATGGTGCCACTCACAGCACCAGCTGCAGTGAGTATGGCTTGCCAGGGCCAAAGGAAATGAGGAGAGAAATGCTCAGTTACATGAAACCATGAGTATAAGGCAATGGCACTGAATATTGGCACCATTTTCAACAGATGGTGGTGATTTTAGCTGGTATCTCACTTCTGAGGATAACAAAGACACACAGGGCACAGCTGCTGCTGGCATCCTAAGTCGACCAGACCCATATGCCACTAGCTTGTTTACTGCAATAGTACCTGCCAAAGTTATCACTTACTGGAGTTGGAAAGTGTCCTACCATAAAGGAAGAAATAAGTCTGCCATGCCTAAAAACCTTTGGGAAAGGATTGCAGAGTGCTTCCATGAATGTTTCACTAAGATCACAGAATCATAGAACTCAAGAAGTCGTTTAGTCCAGTTCCCTGCACTCCTGACAGGACTAAGTATTATCTAGACCAGGGGTGGGGAACCTTTTTTGCTGCCGAGGGCCATTTGCACATTTATAATCTCATTCGCAAGCCACTCCCCTCCCCCCCCCCGAGGAAGCCCAGGCTGGCAACGGGAGCTGAGACCCCCAGCTGGCAAGGGGGAAACCCCAAAGCAGTGGCAGGCGGAGTGCTTAGCCCTGCACTGCTTTGGGGTTTCCCCCGCTGGCCCCTTGCCAGCCGGGGTCCTTCCGCCTGCCCCAGTCAGCTTCCGCTGTCAGCCTGGGTGTAGGCCAGGGGGTCATCTTCCTTTACCCTCGCCCAGCCTCCCCCCATCTAACCGCCTTCCCTCCCCCACCCCTGCCTGGCCCATCCCACCAAACCTAACCTCCTGCCCCCATGCCTGACCTGCCTAGCCCAGCCTCCCCCCCACCCAAACCTCCTTCCCTCCCGCACCCACGCCTCGCCCACCCCATCCAGCCTAGTCTCCTGCCCCCTTGCCCGCCCCCCAGCCCAGCCTCCCCCCCCACCTCCCCCTTGCCTGCCCCCCAGCCCAGCCTCCACCCCCCTTAGCAGTCTGCTCCCCCAGGCGCTTCCCGGCCCCTACCTTCAGCGCGGAGCCGCCCCCGCCTGGCGGCCCACGCGCGTCTTCTGCCCCCGCCCCCAGGCGCTTCAGCGTGGGGCCAGTGGCGGCCCCAGGCGCTTCAACGCGGGGCCACCCCCACTAGCGGCCCGCGTGCGGCCCGGGCCGGCGGCAGCCCCAGGCGCTTCAGTGCGGGGCCGCCCCCACCTGGCGGCCCACACGCGTCCTCTCCCCATGCCCCCAGGCGCTTCAGTGCGGGGCTGCCGCCTGGCGGCCCACGCGCATCCTCCCCATACCCCAGTGCCTGACTCAGCCCTGGCCCGCCGCGGGCCGGATGGAATCACTTGGCGGGCCATATAAGGCCCCGGGGACGGAGGTTCCCCACCCCTGATCTAGACCATCCCCGACAGCTGGTTGTCTAACCTGCTCTTGAAAATCACCAGTGATGGAGATTCCACAACCTCCCTGGGCAATTTATTCCAGTGCTTAACCACTCTGACAGTTAGGAAGTTTTTCCTAATGTCCAACCTAAACCACCCTTGCTGCAATTTAAACCCATTTCTTCTTGTCCTATCCTATTCTTCTCCCTCCTCCCTGTAAGAACTTTTTATGTACTTGAAAACTTTTATTTCCCCTCTCAGTCTTCAATTCTCCAGACTAAACAAACCTAATTTTTTCAATCTTCCCTCACAGGTCATGTTTTTTAAACCTTTAATCATTTTTTTGCTCTTCTCAGACTTTCTCCAATTTGTCTACATCTTTCCTAAAGACACAATACTCCAGTTGAAGCCTAATCAGTACAGAGTAGAGGGGAAGAATTACTGCTATCATTGTTATATTAGGGTGTTTGGGGTGGAATTCTCTCTCATTGAGACATAAGTACCTTAGGCCTGGTCTACACGACTTAAGATATGCAACTTCAGCTACTAAGTCATCTTACCTGGGCATCCTCACGGCAGCAAGTCGACCGCTGCTGCTCCCGTCAACTCTGCTTCTGCCTCTCACGGAGGTGGAGTTCCAGAGTCGATGGGGAGAGTGCTTGGGGATCGATCATTACCTGCTGATCCTTAGACTAATGTCTCTTTCAGATATTTAATGGCCATTTATATGGTCACCCCTCTGCTGAGTGTTAGCACTTGTCCTGGGCCTGTTGCCTCTTGGAAGAGAACTCAGTGACATGGAATCTGGATATTTTCTTAGTGCTACTTTTTATCTTATACTATACAGACTACTCTTTAAAGATTTTGTCAAATATTTCATAGGCTCCCTCTTTCAGGAATCTCAGTCAAAACACCAGTGAACTCTGCACCAAGAACTGAATCTAGTTAGAGATATTGAGGTAGAGAGCAAACACCATTGATTGCTACTTGTCACAGCTGTCCACAGACAAACAGTATCACACAGCTAAAGACTGAACAGCTTCCTCAGGCTTAAAAAAAAAAAAAGCATTTGTAGCACTATGTGTAACAATGTCATCTAGTGACTCCCACCATAACAATATCAGTACAAATAATTACCTGTTTCCCCCAGCTTGTCAAATTTATCACACACATTATGCTTTAATTCCCTCCTCCCAAAAAAGGTGTTCTTTTCTACAACCTCACTACTATGTTGATCAATAGGTCTTATCCTGAAGCCTTTACTGTCAGAGACCACCACAAGACTACTCACATGAATACAGTAAAACCTCCATTTAACGGACTAATTCGGGCGAGGGGGTGTCCGTTAAATCAAAAAGTCCATTATTTAATAATAATAATAAAAAAAATGAGCTGTCGGAGCAGCAGCCCGCCCGCCACAGGGTCGGGGCAACAGCTCCGCAGCCCGCCCGCTGCCTGGACCCGGGCGGCAGCCGGGAGCCGGCAGCCAGCCCGCCCGCTGTCTGGACCCGGGCGGCAGCCGGGAGCCGGCAGCCAGCCCGCCCGCTGCCTGGACCCGGGCGGCAGCCGGGAGCCGGCAGCCAGCCCGCCAGAAATGGATCAGGAATGCATCAGACTTGCTCAGAAATTTTGTCCATTGCATCCGAAGTCCGTTAAATCAAGGTCTGTTAAATCGAGGGTTTACTGTACAAGCTACTCCTGGGAATTCTGACTGCAGGATGAGATCGCCTGTGTTCTGTTATTGACAAATATTGTGGACTGTTGCATAATTGCATAATTGTTGTACAAATTGCTCGTTCCCTTTGGAGGTGTCCCAATTTACCTTCAAAGAACAGGCAAGCCTTGGAGAAAGCTTGAATACAAAAGTTTATTCGCTAGCGAAGTGAAGCCACAGAGATAGCTCTCAAATTATGGCTTCCCCTCATACATCATTACAAGACTTTTTATATGATTCTTTACATGGAGGAGGAGGCAAGAAGGGCCTCATGCAAATTAACAGGTGAAAAACATGACGTTGTTTCCTATCTATTTACTTATTTGTCTGGAAAGAACAGAACGTACAAACATAAAGTTCTTGCCTTGAAATGGTACATAAGGGGTAAGAATACATGGGGATATGAGCTAAAACATATGTGGTAAAACAAACATGAAATATACAGGACAAGATATGAGTGAGGCCCAGTGGTGCCTCCAAGAATGCATAACACAAGATAAAAACTTACAGCAGCCCAGAGTTAGTTACACAGCTTCAGTAAGACATTTTCCTATATTTTTAACCTTTCCTTACAGGTATGATGACTATGGGTTCATCTGTAATGTTCTGTTTGTTTCCACTCTTGTACACAGCATGTGCTTTCAGTTGCACTCCTGGAATACTGAGATAAGGGGTTGAGCTGCAGACACAGAATTATTGATTGTATTATTATCTGTGAAGCCACAGTTGTCAACAAAGTTAATGCAATATCAAGGCCAATATTTGATTTTTATTCACTCAGACGAATCAAAGAGAAAGATAGGTTCTGATATGCAATTCAAAAAAACACGGTTCTGATATGTAATTTAAAAAGACACGGTATGGAAAAGAACAAGTGTAGGATGGAATAAGATCGAAACTTACAAGAATTCTCCCCTAGGTCCCACTTGAAACTGAAGCATCATCCTTCTACCTCCAAAAACTCTTTCACTGGCGTTTCAATGATCCCCTGCAATTAGTAAACACCTGGAGCAGGCACGGCAGGGGCCCAGTTTTTTATGGAGAGCGGCACACTTGCACGAGGGCAGCCTGAAGGGGGCGCAGCCGGAGGTGGGGACGCTGTAGTAGGGCTGCTTCCATCTCAGCTCCTCCTCCTGGTGTTGGGCGTCTGGGGCTCGAGGTGAGTCACATTCGGCCCCGGCTTCCTAGTTACACAAACTTCATTGTTGTTCCCAAGTTGCTGTGGGGGGTATTGAAAGGCTACAAGCCCCCCCCCCCCAAGTTGGAGGTGCCGGCCCATTGGTAACAAAGCCCCGGGGGCTGCAGGGGACGGCGCCTCGCGCTCCCCCCCCCCGCCCGGCTCCTCCCCAGCGCCGGAGGATTATTGCTTAACCACCAGGAGGGATTTACCTGCTGCTCTCGGGAGGTGCCGCCTCCCGCCGCGGCAGCTGAGCCAGAGGCGGCCGCCTGCATCTCCCCTTCTTCCCGCGGCTGCCAAGCCGGGGCCGCGCCCGGGATTACTCCGGCCCAAGTCACGGCGGAGAGGGGGCCCCAGCCAGGTAGGCGATTTAGTCGCTCGCCCACGTGTGTGCGGCTGGAGGGAGGCCCCGGGACTCCCGCGGCCTGGGGCGGCTCCGCGCGCCCGGTGTGGGCCCCGGCGCAGTGCGGCGGGGAGGGCCAGGTGCCGTGAGGGGCGCTGCGCGGGGAGGGAGTTGCCCCGGGGCGGGTCTGCAGGGAAGGGGTCCCGGGGCAGGGCGCAGGCCGAGATCCCCCGCGAGCCGGGCAGGGAGGCGGCGCTGCGCTCTACTCCGCGCGCGGGATGGGACGCGCATCTCCATCCCTTGGCGCGCAGACCCCCGCGCCGCGCGGCTTGTCACCTGCGCCCGAGGCCGCCGGGGCGGAGTGTGCAACGCGCTGTGGTTGGCGGGGCGGAGGGAGGGCTGGGGCGGCGCAGCTTTGACCTTGCGTGTGGCAACGGGAGCGATGCCCCAGCCCAGCCCCTTCCCCGCGAACCAAACCGGCCCCTTCAGTCCGCCCCCGCCTGGGGTGCGTGATGCCGGGGCAGGGCGATGCCGGGGCTGGTGACACGTGAGGACACTTTAACGCCTTTTGTTTGTTAGAGCTGGGTGCTAATAATTGTCCCATTTCCCAAGGGAAGGGCCGGACTCTAGCTTCCCCCAGGAAGGGCTGTGCTAGTGACTGTCTCATTAGGGAGTTAGCTCTCTTCTTCGAATAGCAGCCGGCGGACTGATGAAATTATATAGGTCATTGGAAATAATTCCCTCTTAAGCGCCTTTATCTTTTTGGTTGAAGGGAAGAAAGGTTTCCCTCTTCTAAGGCAAACCACCTGCTTTAGCAGTGGAACTTGCACAGCCCTAGCCACAAACTTCTCTGAGAGCAGAGATACTCTCAGAGTATCCAGGCCCAGGTGTTTCTCCTGCAAAACACCTGGGCCTGGATAAAACAAAATACTAATGTATTTCAGAGATTACTTTCACCCTACACATGTAATTCATACATCTGGAGCATTGATGCCACTATTTGTTAAATTACACAAGAGATTATTGCACTAGGTAATCAGTTTTCTCCCTTTGGGGGCTGTTTTCTGTTTGTTGTTTATGTTGTAATACAGCTTTATTTATTTTTGGCTAAGGAAGCTCATCCCATCCCATTTCATTTTGTGGCTTACCATCTCCACCTTTTTCCAGACTGAAACATAGTGACAATAATTTATAGAGCTAAAATGCCTGAGAATGTGAATTGGTCTGTCCTGATCAAGTATTTCCTGCTCTTAAAGGAACAGTGCCAAAAATGTTTGACAGAATGTTAAAAATCATACTAATGTGTGCCATTTCTCCTGTCAGTCGTTGTTGCAGGTGACACCTAAGGCCTAGGCCCGCCCACTCCTCGGGTACCCAAATAGATGCAATCTGCTCCACAGATGTACCTTGTTGTGCCCATGTGGAGGCCCATTCTCTTTAATGGAGCTCTGCATTGGCACAAAGATCTGCCAGCATGGAAGAACTTCCAGGATCAATGCATATGATTTCTATAAGTTTGTGCATTGGGCCGCACTCTAGTCTTTTTCACATTTTCCCTCCCTGGTTGGTTTTGTTTGGTTTCACATATTGTAGTTATAGGTATCACTGTGAGCATATAAGACTTGCTTAATTTATGATGCCATGTCTACATGACAAAATTCAGTCGATGCAAATTAAATCAGCATACTGTAGCTGAAGTTTGTATATTGTTTGGGCATGTGCAGACTTGGCTGCTTGTTTGGGCACTGTTCATGCACTAATCTGACATTGATAGAAAGTGTGGTACACCCTGTAGAGGTACCCTACTATACCCCTTACCACATTATGGCGCAATGCCCCTTGGGAGACTTGCAGTGATTTGTGAGATAGTAGTGAGTCACCAAGAGACTTCTGAAAGGTAGGGATTAAGTTCCCCACATGCTACTTTCGACATCCCATAATAATCTCCAAATTTAGATAATTTGATGCCATTTTTTAAACCTCCGCTGTCCCATTGGGCTCATTTTGGTGTCCGCCATCTCTGTGACAGAAGTATGGAGATTCAAGAGCCTAAGCACAATTCTCTTTTGCATTGCCAATACAAGGATGCACTATTCTCTATTATTTGCACATCCTGAGGGTGTACTGCTACAATTAGGATTGTGATGCAGACAATGCAGAGATGGGTGATGGTCATAGTGAAAAACAATGCCAGGTTGCTCCTGGCATTCATGGAGCAGTTTCTCACAGTGCAGCACCATTTTTGGGCCTGAGAAATGAGCACTGACTGGTCATGGGATCACATCATAATGCAAGTTTGGGATGACGAGCTGTGGTTGCAGAACTTTGGGATGCAAAAGACCACATTTCTGGATTTGTGTGCAAAGTTTGCTCCAGTCCTCTGGAGCAGGGACACCAGAATGAGTTGTAAAGCATTCCATTGGCAGTGGAAAAGCAAGCTGGGATCACAATCTGGAAAGTTGCAACACTAAATTCCTATTGGTCAGTGGGCAATCATTTTGCAGTTGGAAAATCTACTATGTGGGCCATCGTCATCATCTTCTGCCACACAGGAATATGACTTTTGGTTATATGAAGGACATAGTGGCTAGATTTATAGCAGTGGGTTTCCTAAACTGCAGTAGGGTGACAGACAGCACACACATCCCTATTTTGGCACTTGCCACAGAATACATCAACAGAAAGGGCTACATTGCTATGATTATGCAATGCTAGTGGATCACCAGGGATGCTTCACTGATATTAATATGGGGAGAGCAAGGAAGGTACATGATGACTGGATCTTTAAAAACACAGGACTTTTTAACAGAGCTGCAAAGAGGGACACTCTTCTCTGACTTGTGCATTGACACTGGAGATGTTGAAATGCCCTGAAATATTCTGTGGGACTCAGCCCACCCTTTGCTCCCCTGGGTCACAAAGTCATGCTGGCCAGAAAGATTCAACTGTTGGCTCAGAAGGCACAGAATAACGGTTGCATGTGCTTTTGGTAGATTGAAGGGTTACTGATTGTGTTAGCTGATGAGATTGGATCTCATCCAGGAAAAACATTCCCTTGGTAATAGCTGCTTGTGTCCTGCATAGTATCTGTGAAGTGAATGGGGAAAACTGAGGATGAACCACAATTTACAATCCCAAATTGAAATGGCAGTAAACTGTAAACATTTATGTCCATGTTTGTAAAGAGTAGCTCAGCGCAATTCATTGTGGCTACATACATGCACACCAATCTGTGGTTTGATATGTTTGTATATGTCACCTTTTGTCCCTGCACCCCCTCCCACACTCAACCCCATTCCCCTCCTACACCCCAAACTCCTCATCTCTGGTTCCACCCCAGAGCCTACACCCTGTGCTGGAGCCCTCACCCCTCTCCACACCCAACCCCCTGCCCCAACCTGGTGAAAGTGAGTGAGGTTGGGCTCAGAGTGAGCAGATCCATAGCCTGCATGCTTGTCCAGTTTGCTATTGTTCACTTTCAATAGCTCAGCTGGGGGGGGGGGGGGGCTTCAAGTCACTGCGATCACTGGGCAGTGGAGTTCAAAACTTTGAACTGAGTGTTCACTATTGCAGGGGCATTGTGAGACAGGTGCTAGAGCAGGGGTGGGCAAGCTTTTTGGCCCAAGGGCCACATCAGAGTTCAAAATTTGGGGAGGCGCAGTCTTCCCTACAACAGCCTGGCCCTGCCCTTTACCTGACCCCTCCCACTTCCCACCCTCTGACTGCCCCCCCAGAACTCCCCCCCCCCCCCCGCTCCTTGTCGCCTGACCGCCCCGCCCCCTCACAGACCCCTGGGACTCCTATGCTCCATCCAACCCACCCCACTCCCTGGCCACCCCTTCCAGAGCCCCCCTGCTCTAACCACCACCCCACGACCCCACCCCCTATCCAACCCATCCTGCTCCCTGTCCCCTGAGTGCTCCTGTCCCTTATCCAACCCAAACACACTGCCCTGTGGGAGCATGCAGCCATGGCGGTATGGCTCTGGGGGCGGGGAGAGATGGCTTGTTCCTCCTGGAACCAAACATGCTGCCCTGAGGCAGTGCACAGCGGTGTGGCTCCAAGGGAGGGAAGAAGCCAGGAGAGGGGCTGGGGGCAGTCTCCCCAGCTGGAGGGCTGGACGGGACAGTCCTGCGGGCCGTAGTTTGCCCACTCCTGTGCTAGAGGACGGTTAGAGGTTCACAAGTAATGCAGTGTCTACGCTGAAACTGTGTCACCTCAATAGGGAGAGGTGGTTCTACCGCATCGCTGTACTAGGCCACTTACGCTGATGGGAGACCAATTTTAGAATAGACACATTCATAGCTAGGTCAAAGCAAATGGACCTACATCAACCTTCCTTTGTAGTGTTGATCAGGACTAATTAAAAAATGTTTTGCTAACAACTAGGTGTGTGTACTCAACCTGCGAACTGAAAGTCAAGCTGTGTTCTTTTTGGGTTCTTATTACAAGTAGGAAAGATTTTGCCATTAGAATGCAGCTGATGATTTTGGTTTGTGATATGAAAGGCAGAAGAAAATTCAGCTTGGTTCTTAATGCTGTACTGGCATTACAGCATTAACTGCAGTACAAATGTTTGAAAAAGTAAGCAGGTAGCTTGAATAGACACAGAAAGCAGTTATCTGAATAGGAAGGTTTATTTTTATTATTACATTTCAAAGGCTGAAATGCCTTGGGACAACTTACTGTGCTACACATGGTGATGTTTCTTTAAGCATGTGTGTAAATCAAATAAATTATGCTTGCACATCAAAATATAGCCCAGGGGCGGGCAAACTTTTTGTCCCGAGGGCCACATCAGGCTTCAAAATGGAGCGTAGGGCCGGGTAGGGAAGGCTGTGCCTCCCCAAACAGCCTGGCCCTGTCCCCTATCTGACCCCGCCCCCTGACTGCCTCTCTCAGAAGCTCCAACCCATCCAACCCCCCCCCTTGCCCCTGATCGCCCCTTTGGAGACCCCCCCACCCTCTATCTAAGGCCCCCTGCTCCTTATTCCCTAACTGCCCCCTCCTGAGACCCTCCCCCCCAGCCACCACCACCCACCCTAACCATGACCACCACCACCCTGGACCCAACCACCTAAGCCCCGCCCACCCGCCGTTACCTGCTCAGCTGGCTCCAGGGCTTAGCCCTCCCTGTGCTCCCGGCCCAGTGCCCTAGCTGGGGAGCGTGGCCTCCACGGCTCCTCCCGGCGCGGCTTCTCCCGGCACGGCTCCCTGCGCTCCCGGCCCGGCACAGCGCCTCTGCCAGGGAGCGCGGGGCCCCCGTGACTCCCAGTGCTCTGGGCGGGCACCTCCACCTGGGAGCGGGAGGCCCCCGTGGCTCCCAGTGCTCTGGGCGGGCACCTCCACCTGGGAGCGGGAGGCCCCCGTGGCTCCCAGTGCTCCCACCTGGTGCCCCCGTTGGGGAGCGCGCAGGTTCCCGCGGCTCCTCCCGGCCCGGCGCCCCCGCTGGGGAACTCTGAGGCTCCCCATGGTCCAGGCCGGCACCTCCACCAATGAGCACAGGGCCCCTGCGGCTCCTCCTGGCCAGGTGCCTGCGCCAGGGAGCGCGAGGCCCCCGTGGCTCCCAGCGCTTCCGTGCCGGTGTCCCCGCTGGGAAGCACGTGGGTTCCCGTGGCCCCTCCTGGCCCGGCACCCCCTGCTGAGGAGCACGGGGCTCCGGCGGCTCCCCGTGCTTCTGGCCCCCAGTGGGAGTGCAGGCCCGAAGCTCACTGTGCTCACCTGGCGCCCCTGGCTTGGAGTGAGGGGCCACTTCCAGCGCGCCCCGGCCATAGCTCGCGGGCCAGATAAAAATGGCCTGCGGGCCGTATATGGCCCGCAGGCCATAGTTTGCCCACCCCTGATATAGCCTATGATGCATAATATAAGACCAAATCATACTCCCTAAGAAAAATCCAAGGAAGACCAAAGAAGCCCTGTAAAGCTCATCTGTTTGAGCTTCTGACAATTATCCTCTTAGAACTGGTCTGTGCATGAGGTATAGATTCCAAATCCCACATGGATCTATTGAGAAAGGAAATTGCACTGCTATTGTAGTGCATTGCCTCCCCTCCTCCATCTGCCAACATGGCTCCTTTCAGAAGATATGCCAATTATCTCCTCTACTTGTGCAATACCCTTCTCTCCTCGGAGAGAGGTGCAGTTGGGGAATAAAAGTTAATGGTTCCCAGAGTGACATTCACAGGCCCGCTGACAGCAATTCCAGGCCCCGGGACACAACAGCTCACGCAGACACAATCCGCCTGACATTTGTGTGGTGCTGCGCCTGCACTGACTGGTGCCCGGCAAGATGCAGCTGGCTGCACTGCTGGGTGTGCACTTCTGGCATGGCCAGGGCTTCCATGTGCCTGCCCGGCTGCCTTCGCTGCTGCCGGTACCACCCCGTACATGCTTGGGAGCCCTCCAGAGGCAACTAGTGAGAAGGACCCAAAGAGGGACATGAGCTAAGGGGGGATGGGACATGTGACCGCCTTCCACAGGACCCTCCTCCCAGTGTGCGCCCCCCGCGCTCTCCCTGTTCCCTCCTCCAGGGATTTTCTCCTTTACCTGAGTAAATTATAAAAGCAGTATTCTTGGAAATATACATTTTTAATGACATGCTTATTACACACTATATTATTATTTATTATTACAATATTTTTATTATATTATGCAAACAACAACTCTTCCTAGATCTCACGTTCATAGCTTGTATCACTTTCAATAAGCCTGTTATAAGACAAGGCTCCTATGTTTCGTCAAGGAGTATCAGATGTGAAGCAGCATGAACGTATTTAAGAAGCCAGATCAAAGAATTCCTCCTACACAAGCATTCAGGTCTTGAGCAGTCCAGGCAAACAACAAACGTTACAACAAAGTTTAAACTTGTTCTTCATAATAATTTTAAGAACAATAGTAGCTGCCAATTTCATTTAAAAAACAGCCAAATATATCCACCCCCCCTTCCATTTCTTATAAGGAGTCTTGAAGTTCAAATCTCCTTACTGTGATAGATATGATTGCTTTGATCTGCTTAACTCTTGGAAGTCCAGGGGCTCCAGGCTGCTGGACCAGTGCTGCCTGGGGTCCCTAGGGACAGCTCTATACGCCACTAGGGAATTTTTTCCCCGAGAACCCCCAGTAACATTTCACGAACCCCCATTTGGGAACCACTGGTCTAAAGGGAATACACAGTTGAGAGACAGGAGAAAACTTAATTGTTTTTAAGAATTTTTAAAGGAATTTAAAAAACCCGCTGAGGACATACTATTTAAAAGGTACTCGATCAGAAAACTTAAGTTTTTGAAATTCTCTGCGTTGATGCTGTCCCTTTAAGTTGGTATTTTCCCCTTCATGCTACTTGTGGGTTTTGGGCAGTGGGAGTTCTGGCCCCCTTCAACACAGTCTGTGGCAGGGAAGAGGACTGTATTGTATTCCAGGGGGTCAGAAGAGGACTGCAGGACAGAGCCAGCTGACGACTCTGGGCTTGGTATGAATCTTGATGGAATCAGCTAGTTTTGAGGTCCAAATCTTTGCTGGAAGGCAGAAATGATGGGATGGGATGGGGAACCTTGACGTTTTCTGTTCCCTATGCGGATAGCTTCTACATAAAGGGCAATTGGCACAAAGATTTAAAACCATAGGCGATGACTCCGAGGGTGCTCCACCCCTGGAGCACCCTCAGAGAAAAATTGGTGGGTACAGAGCACCCACAGTCAGCTTTCTTCCCCCCCCTCCCCCCGCTCACCTCCACTCTGCCTCCTCCCCTGAGTGCGCCGCTGCCACTCCTCTTCTCCCCCTCCCTCCCAGGCTTGCTGCACAAAGGCCTGGGAGGAGTTGCAGGGGAAATGTGGCGCGCCCGTGGGAGGAGGCAGATCCGGGGACTTGGGGAAGGGGTTGGAATGGGGGCGGGGATGGGGTGTGTGTGCAAGCACCCACCGGTGCCAGCTAAAGTCCATGCCTATTTTTGAAACCCCTCCCTTTTTTTTTTAAACCTTTCTGAAACAGAGTAATTTGTATCCACTAGAAGCAGTGTTTTAAAATTATTAACATATTCCTTATTTTAAATTTATTTTGGTCTTCTAGGGCAGTGGCTCTCAACCTTTCCAGACCACTGTACCCATTTCAGGAGTCTGATTGAGGTGAAACTTGGGGATACACAGAACCATTTAAAAACTTCTTGCTTACAAAATCAGACCTAAAAATACAAAACTGTCAGTACACTATTACTGAAACATTGCTTACTTTCTCATTTTTACTATATAATTCTAAAATAAATACATTGGAGTATAAATATTGTACTTGCATTTCAGTGTATAGTATATAGAGCAGTATAAACAAGTCATTGTCAGTATGAAATTTTAGTTTATATACATTTTGTTAGTGCTTTTTATGTAACCTGTTATAAAACTAGGCAAATATCTAGATGAGTTGATGTATCTCTTGGAAGATCTCTGCATACTCTCAAGGAAACATATACCCCTGGTTGAGAACCACTGTTCTAGGGAATTGCTGCCAAAAAAACTTTGGCTAAATTAATTTATTATAAATATCTGGCATAATGTAAGTGAATAGTCTACCACCTTATTTCCATAGGGTTTTGTTTTGTTTGTTTTTTTGGCATTGGTATATGCCACATACAAGCAGAATTAAAATTATTCTTCCTAGCAATACCATTAGGGTGTTGATTTCTCCTCCTCCTGTGCCATAAAGTGCATTTAATTACAGTTAACATTATGTAGGCATTTATTTTTTGAGGTACAAAGTTTTTCAGTTGATAAACTTAAAGGTATTGCCTAGGCATTGTCCAACTACATGGTATTCATTTTTTCTACTGATACTAATTGTCCCCCTCCCCACCTTAGTGATCCTAATGCTTCTGAATGATGCCAAATGAAGAGTCTTCAAAAGTGTCACTTAGTGTATGCATAAAATACATAACAGCAGACTCTGTTATAGAGAGTTTTCCAGCTAATGTGCATCAACCCTATTGTGAGGGGAGTGCATGTAATGATAGTCTCTGTGACCAGTAAACTTTGATCTCTTTAATAAGACTGGATGGTGGGTTCTACTATCTTCTGGAAACTGTGCTTGAGAACACAACTTTACTTGACATATCAGCCATCTAACTTTAATAAAGAACCTGGACTGGAACTTAGAGCGCATTCTCAAACATTTTCGTAGAGTGGACTACATCTTAATTGATGGAGTGCAATGTGAAACTACTTTCCTCCCCATTCACAATCCCATGAATCACCTCTCCACCTGTTGACAATCATATAGCATTCCTGTGGCAACCACAGCAATTGTTGATATGAGGAATCAATATTAGGGAAGTATTTTAGTGTATTTTTAGCTGTCCTGCATTGCAGCTTAACCACTGAAAACCAAGAGCCAGTACTGTGTGACCAGAGAGCTGTACATGACAGGCTGTTAGAATTGGTTTCACAGTAGGACAGTGACTCTTAACCTTTCCAGATTACTGTACCCTTTTCAGGAGGCTGATTTGTCTGGCATACCCCCAAGTTTCTCCTCACTTAAACTACTTGCTTACAAAATCAGACATAAAAATACCAAAGTGTCACAACACACTATTACTGAAAAATTGCTCACTTTCTAATTTTTACCATATCATTATAAAATAAATTGTGGCCCCCAGGTTGAGAAACCCTGATATACAATATAGAGCAGTATAAACAACTCAGTATGAAATTTTAGTTTATACTGACTTTGCTAGTGCTTTGCATGTAGTCTCTTATAAAACTAGGCAAATATCTAGATGAGTTGACATACCCCAGGGAAGACCTCTGCATACCTCTGGTTGAGAACCATTACTGTAGGATAGCTAGAGGTTGAGGAAAGAGACAAGTCTCCTCTTTCTCTACTCTTGTAAACTTTGACCTGTCTCTTAAATTGTTTGTACTGCTAATGCAAGTAAATGGCAGCTGATGATAGAGTTTGTGTGTTATCTTTATAATCCATCTCTGTTGAGAAACCGTTCAGCTGATAAAGGAAAACTAGACCCTCAATACATTCTGGGAAATGTTTTCCTTATTACATGAACAGACAGAAGTGGAATTTGGTGTTTGATACTTTTGTTACAGGGCTGTAAAATACAAACTCTGCTGTATAAGGGTAGAATGTGCCAAATGAACATGAGTCCATTCCCCAAACAGCTCACAGTCTCAGGGAATGAGAAGATACAGATTATAATGACCCTGAGCAGAGTGGGGTGTGGTCTTCAGATCTTGAACAGGTGGCACCATTTTGAGAGAGGGTGTTGGCCCAGCCTGATCACGAAGGGGGCTGGAGAGTGGTGGGGGTGCTTCTATCTCACAAAGACCAAAAGGAGGCATCTAGCTTCCTAGATTGTCTTGCGCTGATGTATAATGGGCAGGGAGTGGCCTGGTCTTGTCCACTCTGTGAGTGGTATAAACTACCTAAACTACTGTACATAGCAAACACTTTAAAGTGGGTATAGACATAGTGGTGCTTGATGGGTTGAACATTTTTTCAGTGTGATGTGTGTGAATATAACTGGACATCAGTCCTCATTTGAAAGAGCCACTGGTGTGGCATTTAGCCAAGCAGAAGTGTGTGTTTCCAGGACAGATGGCACTGCAGCCAAGAGCGAATGAGTACATGTAGATGCTTGGCCTTTGACATGGACTGAGCTGCAAATAATAACTACATGATGTTCCTCTGTCTTTGTTCTGAGGCACTTGTGATTGCCCAAACTGATGTTTTTTCCTTTCTTAATAAGATTTTTTTAAATCAAATATAGTTGGATGTCAAAGGATCATAAGGCTAGAAATTTGATCCTTTTAACTGGTTAATTTGCCTTACAAGCAGTGGTTTAAGCTCTTCAGGGGTGCACATTTGAAAGCAACAATGTAAAATGATTGTTATTTTGGTATGAAACTTTTAGTTTGTGGATGTAATGATCCTGTGATATATATTTTAAAGTAGGATTTGGTGCATAACCATAAGGTTGGGATTAGCTAACATTATTTCAAACAAAGGTTTTAGCTGCTTTTTAAAACAATTGGTGATAACTAGGTTAGAGAGAAGATTATTGTCCTCCAGGAAATAGAATAGAAAAATTAAATCAGTTATGACTGAGATATTAGCATTTGAGACTACAACCTTGTTTACACTGGTCTGTGGACTATTGTGCATTTTCCCCTCCCCCCCCAACCCCAAATGTCATTATGCTAGTGCTAATCCCCAGTGCAGATGTGGTGCACTGATGTGAAAAATTACTTGAAGTAAGGTTGTTTGCCTTGGTTGCTAAACTGCATCAATGCAAGTCACTTTTCACAGTAATGCACAAGTATTGTTTAGCCACAGCATTGGAAAACTCAAAATGGAGGCAAGGTCTCAAGCCTTGATTCCTAATTGAAGCTGACTTGATTATAAGGATGGGTCTACAGTAAAAAGTTAGTGGACTCAGCTATGTCATTCAGGTGTGTGAAATACCACACTTCCATGTGACATAGTTGAGCCGACCTAACCCCTGGTGTAGATAGTTTTAGGTTGACAGAAGAATTCGTCTGCTGACCTAGATACTGCCTCTTGGGGTGGAGTGGGGCAGTGGATTAACTAGGGCAGCAGGAGAACTGCTCCCATTACTGTAGTGAGTGTGCACACTAAAGTGCTACAGTGACACAGATGCAGCATTCCTAGGGTAGAGAAGCTCTGAGACACTCTTATGCTGACTTTAGACCTAATTGTGGTGGCAGTTAAGTTGGTGCACGATAAAAGGATGAATACCGGTTGAATCCTAGGAGCAACACAATCAAAGCCTAAAAGTGAAGTTATCTCTACTACACTATGCCGCCGTAAGGTACGCAGTGTAACCGCTCTTTGTCGGCAGAGGAGAGCTTCTGGTATAGATTGCAATAATAATTGGGTAATCCATTTTTTTGTTTCCTCTAATGTACTGTAAATGATGTAAATGAGTGCTGTATTTCTAATCCTCTTTACTATGTCACAGTTGAAATGAGTTCAATCTTGATGTGTTAGCGTGTCTATTAGGGACAAATCTGTTTGTTTGGTTTCGTTTGTTTGTTTGGTCCTGATAGCTAGGACAAACATGTAAGTATTTTCATTTAATATTAGAATCTAAAGAATACCATTGTTTTCAGTTCAAGACAAGTTAGGAAGTTTGTGTTCCTTCTGATTAACCTTTGTTGTCCATTTGAATTTTTCCTCTCAATCCTCTTGATGTCTGACATGGACTGAGCTGCAAATAACTACATGGTGTCATTTATTATGGCTTGTCTCTAAGTAGACCACCCAATATTTTCCCAGAAGAGCTTACAAATTATGTTTATGGCGTACCTAGCACAAGGGGATTCTGATCTGTATAGAAGCTGTAAGCACTACTGTAATATAATGGATGTGAAGTTTAGGTTGTGGGATTGAACTGTAATGCTCACATAGACTAACTTCAGTACTGGTCTGACACCCGTGGTCAAAAAGCATGAGTCATCCTTAAAACAATGGAGATTAAAAAAAACCCACATGCTTTATAATCTGCATGCTGACACTCCCCAGCACCACATATGCTTTTAGGCCCAGGGGAAGCCTCTACTCGTGTGTGAGAGAGAGCATTGTCATGTCAGGTTGAAAATACAACCTTTACTTCTGGGGGCATTCTGTGCCAAAAAATAAAAAATTCTGCAAAATTTGTTTTGTGAAAATTATACTATCTAATCATGCCCGTTTCAATTAATTTGGTAATTTATTTCAAAATACCTGTCAGCAAGTATGCCTAATAATACAGACACACAAAAATCCTCCCAGGAGTAGAGAGTTAGAGAAACCCCTATAACAACCCAGTTTCTGATTCTCTGTGCCCTTTCCCCCTCCCAGAGCCCAGCGGGGAGGGGGGTGAGGGAGGAGAGGAAGACACTCACATCCCCTCTCCTCCCTCAGAGTCCATCCATGGAACCCCACTGGCTCAGGACCTTCCCTTCCTCCCACAGCCAAGCTGTTGGGGCCCAATTGTTTATCTGAAAGTAGAATTGGATGGGGGGAAAAAAGTTTAAAAATTGACAAATAATGACCATAATATAATAACATTCCTGTAATGGGAAGAACACATCAACAGCCCAACACTGTGGCATTTAATTTCACAAAGGGGAACTATGCAAAAATGAGGGGGTTAGTTAAACAAAAATTAAAAGGTACGGTGACTGAAGTGAAATCCCTGCAAGCTGCATGGACACTTTTCAAAGACACCATAATAGAGGCCCAACTTAAATGTATACCCCAAATTAAAAGACACAGTCAATGAACTAAAGCAGAGCCAGCGTGGCTTAGCCAGCGTGGCTTAACAACCGTGTAAAAGAAGCAGTGAGAGACAAAAAGGCATCTTCTAAAAAGTGGAAGTGAAATCCTAGTGAGGTATCTAGAAAGGAGCATAAACACTGCCAAATTAAGTGTAAAAATGTAATAAGAAAAGTCAAAAAGGAATTTGAAGACCAGCTAGCCAAAAACTTTTAAAAAACCTTTTATTACCTTTTAATACATCAGAAGAAGGAAGCCTGCTAAATAACTAGTGAGCCCCTGGACGATAGAGATGGGAAAGGAGCACTTAAAGATGACAGTCATTGTGGAGAAACTAAATGAATTCTTTGCTTCAGTCTTCAAGGCTGAGGACGTTAGGGAGATTCTCAAGCCTGAGCCGCCTTTTGTAGGTGACAAATGTGAGGAATTGACACAGATTGAAGTATCACTACAGGAAGTTTTGGAACTAATTGATAAACTTAACTGTAACAAGTCACCGGGAGCAGATGGCATTCACCCAAGAGTTCTGAAAGAACTCAAATGTGAAATTGTGGAACTATTAGCTAGGGTTTGTAACCTGTCCTTTAAATCAGCTTCTGTACCCACTGACTGGAAGAGAGCTAATATAATGCCAGTATTTAAAAAGGGCTCTAGAGGTGATTACAGACCGGTAAATCTAACGTCTGTACTGGACAAATTAGTTGAAACAATAGTGAAAAATAAAATTGTCAGGCACATAGAAGCACATAAATTGTTGGGCAAAAGTCAAGATGGTTTCTATAAAGGGAAATCATGTCTTACTAATCTATTAGAGCTCTTTGAAGGGGTCAATGAACATGTGGACAAGGGGGATCCAGTGGACATAGTGTACTTAGATTTCCAGAAAGTCTTTGACATGGTCCTTCACAAAAAGCTCCTACGTAAATTAAGTTGTCATGGGATAAGAGGGACGATCCTTTCATGGATTGAGAACTGGTTAAAAGACAGGGAACAAAGAGTAGGAATAAATGGTAAATGTTCAGAATGGAGAGGGGTAACTAGTGGTACTTCCCAAGGATCAGTCATAGGACCAATCCTATTAAATTTATTCATAAATTATTTGGAGAGAGGGGTAAACAGTGAGGTGGCAAAGTTTGCAAATGATACTAAACTGCTTAAGATAGTTAAGACCAAAGCAGACTGTGAAGAACTTCAAAAAGATCTCACAAAACTAAGTGATTGGCAAATGAAATTTAATGTGGATAAATGTAAAGTAATGCACATTGGAAAAAATGACCCCAACTATACATACAATATGATGGGGGGCTAATTTAGCTACAGCTAATCAGGAAAAAGATCTTGGAGCCATCATGGATAGTTCTCTATAGACATCCACACAGTGTGCAGCGGCAATAAAGAAAGGAAACCAGATGTTAGGAATAATTTAAAAAGGGATAGAGAATAAGACAGGAAATATCTTATTGTCATTATATAAATCCATAGTATGCCCACATCTTGAATACTGCATACAGATATGGTCTCCTCATCTCAAAAAGGACATACTGGCATTAGAAAAGGTTCAGAGAAGGGCAACAAAAGTGATTAGGGGTTTGGAACAGGTCCCATATGAGGAGAGATTAGAGGCTAGGACTTTTCAGCTTGGAAAAGTGGAGGCTAAGGGGGGATATGATAGAAGTATATAAAATTATGAATGGTGTGGAGAAAGTGAATAAGGAAAAGTTATTTACTTGTTCCCATAATATAAGAACTAGGGGCCACCAAATGAAATTAATGGGCAGCAGGTTTAAAACAAATACTGTAAAAGGAAGTTCTTCATACAGTGCATAGTCAACCTGTGGAACGCCTTGCCTGAGGAGGTTGTGAAAACTGTATAATGGGATTTAAAAGAGAACTGGATAAATTCATGGAGGTTAAGTCCATTAATGACTATTAGCCAGGATGGGTAAGAAATGGTGTCCCTAGCCTCTGTTTGTCAGAGGGTGGTAATGGATGGCAGGAGAGAGATCACTTGATCATTACCTGTTAGGTTCACTCACTCCGGGGCACCTGGCATTGGCCACTGTCGGCAGATAGAATACTGAGGTGGATGGACTTTGGACTGATCCAGTATGGCCATTCTTATGTTCGTGACTGTTCTCCTACATTACCACCTCTGTGGGGTGTATTCGTGGGCATAGTGTTTGTGTTTCGAAAATTGAGAAGTTTTGGTCAGCATTTCCTGAGGGTATTTTCATTTAAAATCATGAGTAAGTCAAACATTTGTGACTTACAGTCCATACATTTCAAAATGAAAAAGCCTAAAAGGACAGATGAACCATGCCAAAACAAGAGGAGTTAGGGTTGTTTACTATGTAAGCCTAGAATAATTGGGTTAACATTAAGCTATTTCATACTTTCTTTTGGCCATATGAGGATCTGATTGATTGGTTGAAATAACAGGAAGATAATGTGCTCCCAATGTCGCACACAGACCCCTGGTCAATTATATAACAACCTGTCCCTTAGAGAGAACATGATGATTCCGTACTAAAGAAAGTTATGCCGTTGTTTATTGGCTCTACAGATGACATTGGTTGTGATCAGTGAAGGCTTTTAAGCAAACAGCTCCAGGCTTAAAGGCTGAAGGAAATACGCCATTTTAATAGTTCTTTGACTCTGGAACTTTGTTCTCACTTCTCCTTGGTCTATTTTGGGCCCTGGTTCTGCAAGCTGTTCCTCATAAACAGACACCCATTGATTTCAGCTGAGTTTTGCAAAGGTGCAGAGATCCAACCACACAGAATAGCTGGTAGGATAAAGGCCACGGGCATTTAATTCTTGTATCATTTTATACTCTTCTGTATTATTTTTTCTGTATGAATGTTATACACATGTATGTATGTTTATAGGATTTTGAATGTGCTCTACCCTAACCTCTCCCTGGAACTGTGCTCCATTGTGAAGAGTCCCACTGAATCCTTACTGCTACCAGATCTGCTGTTCAACTGAGTAGATTTCAAGAGCTGCAAGACTGCCAGTCCTACAATCTTGTGGAAGATCTTACTGCATGTAAGTGGCAACTACTTCTTTTAACATCATTTCTTTGGTATTTTGAAAATACTCCAATTTAACTCCACATTTAAGAACTAAGGTTCCTGGAAATTTGTAAGATTTAAAAAAGGTAACATATTTCTTTTTCCTAAATGTGAAGAGAATATTGGCTTAATAACAGAGCTTATATTAAAAAAAAGTGTGTTACCGGTAATTTTTTTATTGTATGTTTAATTCCCTACCATGCAAGGTATTCTACAATTTTAAATCAAAATCTATTTTGTTGCAAAGTTAGAAACTTTTTGAAAATAAAAGTTGGAACACTGTTTTATTGTAAATTTTAAAAAGTGTTGTGAATGCAATTTAGGAGAAGCTCCTTACTGCCGAGTGTGGATTAATGTTTACTAATGATGTTGAACCTCAAACACTGTTGTTCAAAGTGAAAGAGTAGGATGACTAGGGAACATAAATTATCATCCCAGTGCCATATGCCCATTACTAGTCAAACAAGATCTAAGCTTGTAAAATGCAAGCTTAGCAGAATGCTTATATGCTCTGTGGTTTTTATTAATAAGATAATTAATGTGTACAGTTGTTTGGTCAAACAAAGGTGTACAGAGAAACTGATTAGACTAATATTAGATATATTCCTGAAGGACACTAATTGCTGGAAATGGCAGAAATCTTGCCAAATCATTCACTGTAGCATTACCCCTTTTTCTCTGCTCCCTCAATTCCAAATTCCTAACCTCTAAAATACCAGAATGAGTTCTTTCACTGGGGCTTCATTTCCTCTCTTTGGATCACAACAGATGGGGCCTGCATGTGAGGCTGTTTGAGGCCATTGGGAAGGTGGGCAGATGGCCATTTTGGACACCACTGCTAATCCCTTTAAACTAGCCCACGTGGGAGATGTTTGTAAAGCATATGGTCATTGCTGCTTGTCTTCCAAGAGCACCACCTCAAGCGAGCTGCACTGTATTTTAGGTTAGCCTGCAGAAAATAAATCATCTTATCTGTCTACAACATCACTATACTGTCTGAATGCCTGTGGCATAGAGCAGTGGTTCTCAAACTTTTTCTATGGGTGACCCCTTTCGGACACCAGGCCTCTAAGCGCGACCCCCCTTAGGGGGCGGGGCAGAGGCCAGGCTGGGGTTTGTGTGCCAGCTGCCCCCTGGAGCAGAGGCTGGGCTCGGTGTGTGTGTGTGTGTGTGTGTGTGCTAGCAGCCCCCGGGGCAGGGGCTGGGCTCAGGGGAGGGTGCCAGCAACCCCCCTGGACAGGGGACAGGGCCCGGGGTGCCTCCGGCAGCCCGCCGCGGCAGGGTCTGGGGCTCAGGTCGCTGCCGGCAGCCTGCTGCAGCAGGGTCTGGGTCCGGGGCCCTGGGCGCCACCGGCAGCCCACCACTCCATGAGCCAGGTCTGGGGTCCGGCCCACCACAGCAGGGGCTAAGGCCCAGAGCACCACCAGCAGCCCGCCACGGCAGGGTCTGGATCTGGGTCTTGGGGCACCGCTGGCAGCCTGCCGCAGCAGGGGCTGGGTCCGGGGCTCAGGGCGCCGCCGGCAGCTCGCCACGGCAGGGGCCGGGTCTGGGGTTCGGGGCGCCGCCAGCAGGGGTCGGGGCTGGCTGCCAGCAGCAGGGGCGACCCCCACATGATCAGGTCCCGACCCCCCAAGGGGTCCCGACCCCCACTTTTGTGAGGGTTGAAGAAAGCAAATAATGATAAATGGTGATGCAAATATGTAAAGATCAAAACATAAGATCTCCATTAAGGAAAATAATAGATAGTTATAGTTATTGTTTGATGTTAATGTTTATGTTAATAAGGTTATGAAAATGTTTTGAATCAATCATGTAACAATTGGTTTTTGCACATTTATACAATCACTACCTCATCAAAAGTAATATGCTGCTATTGCATGTTCTGTGCACAAGCAATGCAACAATCCTGCAAAAAGGGCGCGAAATTCTGTCCAATCACGCTGTTCCTACCACGTGCCTGCTCCACGTGCGTAGTCTAAATCTGCCTAGCAATATGGGATAGCCAATCATGTAACACATAAAGAAACTGCGTAGTTAACCAAGACTATAAAACTGTAAGTTAAGCGTGGTTGGTGTGGCAGTTTCTTCACGCTTTTGGGCGGCTGCCACCTCGGCCGAATAAACACGTTTTGTTTTGAGCCTCATTGGTCTCCTTGAACTTTATTACTGGTCTCCCTCAATAGCCTAGCGAACATCCCGCTACACTTTGAGAACCAATGGCATAGAGGGATTTGCTACTAAGGACTTCTAGTGCTGACTGAGGAATGACTTTAAATTGAACCAATTTTAAGACTTTGAGCATAATTGTGTTTTCATACTGGCGTAAAACTAATGTAACTCATTGACTTCAGTGGTATTACTTTTGTATACAAGAGATTAGAATCGGGGCCAAGACTTCAAAGCAGTAATTATTTACAATGCTTGTGTGGATTTTGGCAATAGCTGCACTACTGGAATTTAACTTGCTGCTCTTAGAGGTATTTTGGGATGCTTTAAATAAGAAATCTAGAAAATCAAATGCTATTGAAGAAAAAATCTTGACTAATCTTTTTTGCATTTCCTTGCTATTACTACACGAGATACTTTTCAGTAGTTTTGGCTACACATTAAGAATGAAGAGCAAGTATAATGCAGTGTTACAGACCAATATTAAAGGTTTTTTTATCACAAAATATCAAGATTCACAATCACTTTCTTTGTCTTGTTTGTTTTTAAAGCAGAGTTTTTCTGAAGTAAGGAGTCCAGAACTCATTCCTGTATATGTAGAAATCACATTACATATCAGTAAAATGCAGTGACTTCTCAGGTGAAATCAGAGTTGCTATTCTGCACCAACAGTAGTATACCAAATTTTTTATTCTAATTTTAGGCCAGGAATTAGCTGTGTGGGTAGATTCTAGAGGCCACAGCTGTAGCTAAAGAAATTATTCAATTGGTGAGAAGGTAGTGAAGCTTTATTTACTGTGACAGGTTTAAGATTAGCAGCCGTGTTAGTCTGTATCCATAAATACCGTATTTTTCGCCCTATAAGACGCACTTTTTCTTCCCCAAAACGGGGGGGAAAAAGTTGGTGCGTCTTATAGGGCGAATGTGCGCCCCGGTTCCCCCCTCCCCGCCGCGGGCGGGCTGCCGGGAGCGTCCCGGTTCCCCCCTCCCCGCCGCGGGCGGGCTGCCGGGAGCGCTCCCAGCAGCCTGCCCGCGGCGGGGAGGGGGGAACCTCGGCAGCCCGCCCGCGCGGCGGGGACGGGAGAGCGAGGCGCTTTTTTTTTTTTTTTTTTTTTGGTCCGGCTTTTTTATTAAAAACCGAGGGGGCATCTTATAGGACAGAGCGTCCTATAAGACGAAAAATACGGTAAGACAAGGAAGACTTTGTAGCACCTTAGAGACTAACCAGTTTATTTCATCATAAGCTTTCGTGGGCTATAGCATCCGATGAAGTGGACTATAGCCCATGAAAGCTTATGCTGAAATGAACTGGTTAGTCTCTAAGGTGCTACAAAGTCTTCCTTGTCTTATTTATTTACTGTGTATACAGTAGCTTCTAAGAACAGTAACATAACTAGCAATACTGCAGACTCCAAGATCTAAATATCTATATAGGCAGGTAGTTTTACAAGTTGTGTTAATCTGTAATAGTGTTATCTAATAATTCCATGGTTAATATTACAGGTGGCATACAGAATTAATAGAAGAGAATTACTTCCAACAGGATACGACCCCTAGATAATGTATGGCTGGAGGGAACCTTGAAAAGTCGAGTCCTTTGCGCTTAAGCAGGGACCAAGTAAACCTAGACCATCACTGACTGGTGTTTGTGCAACCTGTTCTTAAAATCCCCCACTGATGAAGATTCCACAACTTCCCTTGGAACCATACGTGATGGGTTCAGTCACAGAGACCCCCTTGTCACTGTCCCCTGATGTGCTGAAATTACCTCTGAGCCCATTTTCCCTACCAGCTGGGGACTTCCAGAACCCTCTCTTGTTGAGCCAGACACGCTAGCCTGTTGCGACACAGACCCACGGTCTGGTCCACGCCCTCAAAGCTGCAAACTTAATTGAAAACAGCTCCGCAGGTTACTTGTCTCCAGCACCCAGATACCCAATTTCCAGTGGGATCCAAACCTCAAATAAATCCATTTTACTCTGTATAAAGCCAGGGTAAATTCATAAATTGTCTGCCCTCTATAACACTGAGTGAGAGATATGCACAGCTGTTTGCTCTCCCAGGTATCGATCACTCACTCTGAGTTTATTAAGTATAAAAAGTAGGATTTAAGTGGTTTCAAGTAATAACAGACAAAACAAAGTAAGTCACCAAGCAAAATAAATCAAAAACACACATGTCTAAGATTAATACATTATGAAACTGATTAGGTATTATCTCGCCCTCAAATTTTCCAATAAGCTTCTTTCACAGACTAGAGTTCTTCCTCGTCCGGGCCCAATCCTTTCCCCTGGTACTGTCCTTGTTAGTTCCAGCAGACATTTCAGTTTGAAAGCAGGAGTCTTCTCGTGACTGGCTGCCACGTTTGTCCTGCTCCATTCCCTTTTATAGGTTTTGCACAGGTGGGAATCTTTTGTCTGTGCTTGTCTCCACCCCCACCTCATCAAAGGAAAAGTACAAGGGTTAAGATGGATTCCAGTATCATGTGACATGGTCACATGTCATTGTAAGACCCCGTAGTCTCCATTCTTCCAGGGTTGGCCCCCGCCTACACAGGAAGGTTTGAGGTAAATAAACCACTTACAACCAATTGTCCTAGTCAGTGAAAGCCAGCAAGATTGTAAACCACCATAAATTGCCTACCCTTTGCATAATTACAGTAGGACCTCAGAGTTTTACTTCATATTCCTAGCTTCAGATACAAGAATGATACATGCATATATATATATAGGAGGAATATATTCAGTAGTTTATAACTTTTGTTATGAT
Organism: Sternotherus odoratus; assembly: GCA_032164245.1. Lineage (NCBI taxonomy): Eukaryota > Metazoa > Chordata > Testudines > Kinosternidae > Sternotherus > Sternotherus odoratus. The sequence goes on from JAVMKO010000004.1 coordinate 48,189,749, forward strand.
ACCTTATGAGACCTTTTGCACAGAGCATATTCCAATTACATCATATTCACACTCATAAGCATATTTCCATAAAACATGTGGCGTGAAACATCACACCATATTCCAGAATTTAACTACCCTTATAGTTAGACAATTTTCCCTAATACCAGACCTAAATCTCCCTTGAGGCTGATGAAGTCCATTACTATTTCTCCAACCTTCAGTAGATATGGAAAATAATTGACCCCATCTTCTTTATAACAGCCCTTAACATATCTGAAGACTCTTCTCCAGTCCTTCCACTCCAGTCGTCTTTTTCAAGCTTAAACGTACCCAGCTTTTTCAATCTTTCCTCATAGGTTAGGTTTTCTAAATCTTATATCATTTTTGGTTCTCTCCTCCGGACTCTGTTTAATTTGTCTGCATCTTTCCTAAAGCGTGGTGCCCAGAATTAGAGACCGTATTCCAGCTGAAGCCTCACCCCTGCTGAGTAGAGTGGGACAATTACCATCCATGTCTTAAATATGACACTCCCGTTAATACACTCCAGAACATCAGCCTTTTTAAAAACTGCATCATGATTAACTTGTATTCATTCTATATTCTACTGTAATCCCCCAGATCCATTTCAACAGTACTCCCACTTAGCCAGTTGTTGTGCATTTGTCCTTCTTAAGCAAAGTACTTTGTACTTGTCTTTATTGAATTCAGACCAATTCCCCAATTTTGTCAAGGTCCTTGTCATAAGTATGAAGTGCCTTAGACTTACTGTTTTACCTGCAAGGGGTTAACCTAAACAGGAGAGGTGGTAACGTCAAGCTAGCATTCCTATGGGAGGGGGAGTTTTTTACTTTCACTTTGGTCTCGGCACTTAGCCGTCTGCATCTCTCTTCTCTCCCGGCTCTGGGAGCATGTAATCTCCTTCCTATTCTTCTCTTTGAATAAGTTCTAAATTAAACTAACAGTAAGTAGAATTGTTAATTGTAAAAGTTTTGCAATTGATCTGTGGTGTCATTAATCTCATCAGGGGGAAAAATCCTAGGAAGGGTTAAAAAGTTAAGACTAGAATTGAGTATCTGTGAAGTCTGTTTAGTTGTATGCTTTTTTTCCTCTTTTCTTTATTAAACTTTTTATACCTATAAGAATTGTCTGTATTTCCATTGAAGTGATCCAAACTGTGGATCTGGCACAGGCTCACGGCTAGTGAGGGTCTATGTGCTTGAATCTCTCCTAGACAGCAGGGGGGAGGGGCTGTTGCTCAGAGTCTGTGTTCTTTTCTCTCTCAGGTGGCTTGAGGGAAAGGGGGGTTTTAATGTGCCCCACTCCATGGTCTTGGAGAATCACATTAATGGTGGCAGCGGGTCCTAAGCCCCAACTGGAGAAGTTTGGGTTTTGGGGAAAAAGATTTAACTTAGATTGGGAAAGTAGCTTAAAGTTATTTGGTCTTGCATATAAGAGACCCCCCCCCACACACACACTTTTATCCTAGAGTTTAGAGTGGGGAAGGGTACTCTCTTACAGTCCTTTTGAATTTTAGCACTGCCCTCCAACGTGCTAGTAGCCCCTTTCAGTTTGGAGTTGTATGAACATTTTATAAACATATTCTCCACTCTATTATCCAAGTCATTAATGAAAATATTGAAGTGTCAATTCTCCACTCTATTATCCAAGTCATTAATGAAAATATTGAAGTGTCAATCCCACGACTGACCCCTGTGGGACCTCACTATATACATCTGTGGTTCTCAACCTGGGGGTCGCAACCCCCCAAACGGCCGCCAACCGATCCCAGGGAGGGTCATGAGCTCATTTTTCCGCTGAATGTCTGCCGCCTAATTGATTGTTTCCACATTTTGCGGCTTTTCGGCGGACACTGTGCGCTTCGGAGAGTGCTAAGAAAAGCCACAAAGTGATTGCTTCCAGCTTTTCGGTGGGCACTTTGAAGCACACACATGTCCACCGAATGCGGAAGCAATAACTTTGGCAGCTTTTGGGCAGACGTACAAGGGTTGTGCCGCAAGACACTTCACTGAAAAAGGGTCGCGGTTTCTCAAAGTTTGAGAACCGCTCATATACGTCCTCCTAGTTTGACAGCAAACCATCAATAATTACATCCCTGAAGATGTTCTTTGAACCAGTTTTGAACTCCTCTTACACTAATTTCATCTAGATCACATTTCTCTGCTTTGCTTATGAGAATGCCAGGCTGTGCCAAAAGCCTTACTGAAATCTGTATCCATTTGGGAAGGACCCCTGTCAAAGAAGGAAATTACATTGGTTTGGCATGACTTGTTCTTGACAGAGCCATGCTGGCTATTCCTTATAACCCTATTATCCTCTAGGTCAGTGGTGTTGTTTTTTAAAACTTTTTTGTCTGGGGACCCAGCTGAAGAAAATTTTTGATGCCTATGACACAGTGGAGCTGGGGATGAAGGGTTGGGATGTGGGAGGGGCTCAGGGCTGGGGCAGAGGGTTCGGGTCCAGGTGTGAAGGCTGCAGGGTGAGGCTGGGAATGAGGGGCTTAGGGTGTGGGAGGGAGCTCTGGGTTGGGAAAGGGGGTTGGGGTATGGTAGAGGGGCAGGGCTCTGGGGTGGGGCCAAGGATGAGGGACTTGGGGTGCAGGAAGAGGTTCCAGGTTTTGGGGGGGGGGTTCAGCTGAGCCAGGGGGTTGGGGTGTGGCCTTACCTCTGGCAGCTCCCAGTCAGCGGTGTAGCCAGGGTGCACTGCAGACTGTGCTGCATCCTGGAAGTGGCCTGCAGCAGATCTGGCTCCTAGGCGGAGGATCACAAGTGGCTCTGCACAACTCTCGCTCCCACAGGCACACCTCCCCCGCCAGCCAGTGGGAGTACAGAGCTGGTGCTCGGGTGGGGGGCAGCGTGCGGAGCCTTGTGGGCCCTCCCTGCCTAGAAGCCGGACCACTGCTGGCCAGTTGCGGGGCACAGCGCCGTGTCAGAAAAGCAAGGCGCTAGCCTGCCTTAGTTGTGCAGCACCACTTTTAACGTCCCGGTGGGTGGTGGTGACTCCAGAGTAAGGCGACCCAGCGCCTTATGTGCCACAACCCAATAGTGGGTCATGACCCATGGTTTGAAAAAGACTGCTCTAGGTGCTTACAAACTGATTATTAATAATTTATTATAGTATCTTTCCAGGTATTGAAGATAGGCTGAGTGGTCTATAATTCCCCCAGTCTTCTTCCCTTTTCAAAGATAATAATGCCTTCTGTCTTAAGGAGAATGCTTTGGTATATTCCAGGCCTGCACAACTTGGAAAGCAGCGAGGGCGATATTACTGCGAAAAAACCAGCTGCAGGCCGAAAAGCTCCGCCCTCGCCCTGCCCCCATCCGCTTCCCCCCACCCAACCGCTTGGCTTGTCCCACCCCTACTAACCCCCCCCTCCCCTCCCCCGCGGGCCGCACAGTTGTTGTGCAGGCCTGGTATATTCAATGAAAGCAAGAGATCAGAGCCAAGGGGTAACATTTTCAAAAGCATTCAAGTGACTTTAAATCCCTTTTCAAAAGTGACTTAGCCACTTCAGTCACTGAAATACTTTTGAAAGTTTTACCCTATGGCTCTGACCTCTTTGAATTCGTTGAAGAGAAACTTAAACTGTCACATTTAACCCGAATGAAAGGAAAGACACCATAGTGATCTCCAAGACAAAGGCACACCCAATACCACTCAGGGATTCAAATGACTTGTGGGAGTGGTTTCTCAAGGGGTATTGTTTGGGTAAGAGTGTATGCACAGGAGAGAGACAGAAGAAGCAGAAAAGGAGACACATCTTGAATAACCAGGTGGTAGCACAGCCCTGAGAAAAGCCTAAAAAGGAGTTCTTAGGCCAGGGGATGCTGCTTAAAGAGGGTTGGAGCTGTGAGCAAGAAAGCTATCTGCTGCTGTTCTGGTTCCTCCTCTGCTCAGGTAAACAGGATTTTGCACACACTCTGTAAATGAGCAAGATTGCATCAAAGGTAACAGATTCCATCATCAGTTTGTGCTTCTAACTGGACCAGTCTACAAGATTCGTCCTCGTGCCCTGTCTAAAATCATATTCGTCCATTTTCAAAAGTGACTTATGTTCTTAAGTCATTCTGGGTGCTTTTGAAAATGTTATTCACAGCCTAGGTTCAGATTTCATTTGAAATATGATATAGAAGCACAGGTTTGAACACTGGCTCATTACTGACTCAGAGAAGAGTTCAGCCTTTAATGAATCACCGGCTTGTTCTTCCTGAATTTGCTTTGATGATCTCCCATCCAATTACTAACCATGTCCAACCCTGCTTAATTTAGATAATACCCCATAATGTAATACTGTACATGACATTCTACTGCTCATAATCATAGCCAGGTAGAAAAATCACTTTAATTAGTGAATTCGGGGCTTAAACCTTGGGCTGTGTTGAGCACCTGCAGCTCCCAGTGAAATCGATGGGGTGTGTGAGGTGCACAGCACTTCAGCTCCGCTCCAGTTAAGTACTGGGATGTCACAATAAAATAAACTAGCCTACTTACATTTCTTAGGCTTTTTCTACACTGGCATTTTGTTGGCAAAACGTTTGTTGTTTGGGGTGTTAAAAAACCAGTGTGAACGGTGCTTTGTCATCAGGAGCGCTTTCCCACCAACAAAGCCGCTGCCGCTCATGGAGGGGTGGAAGTTTTTTGTAAACAGCTGCGCTACACTGCACACCTTTTAGCAGCTGGGCTGTAGCAGCAGAGCTGTATCGCTAAAAGTTGTGTAGTGTAGCCATAGGCTAAGTCTCTAGGGAGAGGCTAAAGGTGAAAAACAGGTTTTCTGTCAGACAATAAATGTTTAGGTATCTGTCTGTTTACATGTAAATTAAGTTTTGTGCAGTCTGTACAGAATGTTAATGAAGGATTGTGAAAGGGTCATCCGCTCTCTGGCTGTTTATTTCCTCCTCTCACATCAAAACCATATTGTCGTTTCAATCTAACTTCACTGGGACTGATTCTGCTCTTACTCTAGATTTCCACCAGTGAAAGCAACTGCTGAAAACAAGGATCTTAAACCAAATTTTGTTGTCTAACATTTTTTTTGCTTCAGTACAGTAAACAAAATTGAGATTGTATTGTAATGGCAAAAATAGTGTTTGGAACTTTTGAAAAAGGTGAATAATATATAGTGCAGCAATAAAGAATTAGGCCTGGGGAAGTCTAAAACAATAGACTAGGGTGGCCAAAAATAGTACATTGAACGTATGCAACTTTTTTTCTTTTCTTCTTTCTGTGTGTATAAATGCATCTTTCTTCTCCATTCTATGCATCCGATGAAGTGGGCTATAGCCCACGAAAGCTTATGTTGAAATAAATTGGTTAGTCTCTAAGGTCCTACGAAGTCTTCCTCATCTTATTTATATTCCATTGTTTACTTGGGTTCAGTTTTTGCTTGTTTAGAAGGGACAAGAAAAATTGGCCTTGTGCACATTAGTACATTGGTTTCAAAGAATGGGTTGGCTAGCATGTTTGTCAACTCCAGCCCAGACAAGGCAAGTTGTATTTTAATACCTGTCAGCTTGTTTCAGTTGGCACACATTAGACAGGTATAAAATACAACTTGCCTTGTCTAGACTGGAGTTTTTGAGGCTATTAACAGGTTTTGGATAAAGTAAGTATTTTATCGGGCTCTTTTGGGTTCTGTAACAAAGAACCCTAATTATAGCATGACTCCGCAATTCCCATCAAAGCCATCTTGCATAAATTCTATATGAGATTTCAGTGGTGCTGAGGATGCTCAGCATCTTGCAGAATCAGGCCTATAATTTTTAGGCTTATTTGTTATAGGTGCAAAGAACTTGATAATGGGTTTTGGATAAAAAAAGTAGTTTTTGTATGTAACCTCAACCTAACCCTCCCTGTTTAAACAAAATTAAGACAACTTAAAATTACATACCTTCATATAGGTTTGCCAAAATACATACCATAAAATTATATACCTTCACATAGGTTTACTTTATCTCATTTTATGTAACCTGTCCTTTTCCTGCTGAAACTTTAATAATGGATACATTAATTAGGTACTTGTTTATTCTAATCAACTGAAAGTGCTTAATGAAATGAGTGGATTGTTAATTATCACAAGATACAACTTTATATTATTTGTTTTTATACAGTTGAGAGAAAAGGGCCTGTTGATGACCCACTTAAAAAAAAGTATATTGTAACATAAGAGATTAAGGAAAGTATAGACCTCACTTTTAACAGTGAAACATTTGTTGTTGTTTCAGGGTAGACAGATATGCCTCTCTTTTAAAAATCCAATACAGAAGAATTTGGGGAAATCAAAAACCTTCATTGATTTCTTGTGAGTATGTGTAACAGGTTCCCCTCTGTGCCAATTCACAGAGAATGAGAGTTGTAAAATCCAGTTTTTATCTAACAGTTTTTTAACTAATGCATTTTCTTGTCAGACTTTCGTGTACATTGAAAATGGGCTTCATTCTTTTCACATTCCATTTAGATCTAGAGATATGATCCAGACAAAAATAAAAAGAAATGTTCTAAGAAAGGTCTAGCTAGGGCTTCTGACCTAATATGCAAGTCCAAATCTGGTTCTCATATTTAATATGACCATGGCATGAAGCCATGTACTTATTGGTTTATTTCATTAGGCTTCAGTTAGTTCTGTCTTGGGCTGGTATGCCAGAATTTTCTTTTTTTTCTTTTTCTGTTGCCCTGTTCTAAATCCATTTTTTTTAAAAGTAGCCCAAAAAAGTTTGAGTGGAGGTGGGCAGGGAGGCATATGAAGATGCTATGAGAATTCCAAGCATGAGGAGAGCTCTTCAAAACTCTGTTTCACCTTCCTCTGTGAAGACCCCATGCTTTTGGAATTGGAGGTGGTCTGAATCGGAAACAAAAGATGAATGATTCCAGTCAAATGTCTGCAAAATGCAGAAGTCCTATGAAAATAGAAGCCAAATTGGTTTAAAAGTTATTTGCAAGTGCTCTTCCCATGCATATGGCTAATGGGTGGGTTTTTCCCTTGTATTTACAAGTTGTATAATTTTTCTTTTGAACTTCTATATTGTACCCTGCTGTAGGAGCCAGATAGTGGAGTGCTCTGTGTGCATAGGGAAAATGCTGTCTTGTGATGCAGAATCACTGTTTTGATGACCGGGGAATCCTTTGTGCAACTGGCAAAGTGATATTCCATACCTGCCAACCGCTGCCAAAAAATATAATGGATGCCTGTTTTCTTATCTTTAATGGCAAACACTAGCCCAAATGACATAAATCAGATTAATGTACGTATTTGCCTTCTTAAGGGCTATACTTTCTTCAGTTTTTTGTTATTTAAAAGAATGTTGATTATAGAACTTTTGTATTAAAAATCTTTGACTTGATGCATTGATTGATTGTGTGTGTGTGAGAGGAAGATTAAGAGACTCATAAAGGGAAAGATTAAAGTGATATGGGTGCACACCCGCCTGTAGGTAGGCCTTGACTTGCAGCAAATCTTAGCACACATTCCTGGATTCTGATTTACACACCATTACGGGCAGTAGTACACCTACTGAAAGGAATCAGACTCCTGAATAGCCAAGAGGCTGTCTGTCTACTGTGTACGTCTGGTGTACAGATAATTATCACCGGGTTATTTGGGGGCTTGTCAACATTTACAGAGCTTTTGCAGCACACCTATAGCACTTAGTGAAGACACTACCTATTGCTGGTGGGTGAGCTGCTCCCATTGAGGTAGGTACTCCACCTCCCCGAGACGGCAGCGATGTTGACAGGAGAAGCTCTCCTATCAAAATAGCACTGTGTACACTGGGAGTTAAGTTAGTGTTGACTACATTGTTCAGGGGTGTGGATTTTCCCTAACCAATATAAATGTGTGAACCAAGTCTGAGTTACAAACTCTAGGTTCTCCTGGAAGTCTCTTTCATGTTCTTGACTTCATCATCATTATACATCCCTAGAAACAGTGTGTCTTCTGTAATTCTTCCATTTTTGATATGATTATGTTAAAAATATCTTCTGACATATAGAACTGTCAGTCTAGTAGTGGGGTATATGTTTTGTGTACATGGAGAGTGAATACTCTCTGTTAAAATGTTGGGTTATGATAGCTCAAGTCATTGTTGGTGCTTACCTCTTTGCCCATTCAAGGTCTGGGCTTCATGCACTAGTGCCCTTATTTATATTAAATTGCATATGAAAGTTTGACATGTGGGTGTGTAGAAAATGTAACACAAATTGAGAGGGTTAAAGATAATCTATTCTCTTTCTAATTTGTTTAGCAAAAGTGCAGCAATTTCTTCAAGTGAAAAATTAACAAGTGACTCTGCTTTGCATATAAGGTGATCATGTTTGCATAAGCCAAGGGTGGGGATGAGAACTTTTTCTCAGTGTATGTATTGGTTTTAGATATTTTGGCTTTTAAAAAAGAAAATGTGCATAGAAATGGAATGGGGTTTGTTTGTTTTAATACACTTTGCAGGAAAAATTCAAATAAATACTTTGTCTCCCCCTTGATTTTTTTTTTTTTTTTTTTTTGGTTCTTTACACTTTTCTTTTCTCTTACTTATTTTCTTTATCTCCCTCTCCACTTTTTTTTTTTGGCCTGAAAAATTATGGTTTTTGTCCCATCCCCCTTATTTTACAAGCCAGAGACTTATTTCTTATTTAAAGTCTTAAGCCCCTTCAGCTCCCGCTGTAATCAACATGAGTTGAGGACATGGGATCAAGCCCAAGGGCCATGATCTCCTCCTGGTTATTGTGTCTCCTTTAATTTCAGCTAACCACCATATTGCTGGTTATTCTGTCTTCTTCCCTCTGTTGTCTTAACCTGCTTTCTCATCTGTTTGTGTCTCCTTCTATACCTTCCATTTTGTTCATGCATCTCTTCTTCAATCCTTGGCAGCAGAGGAGGATCACATTTTGTGCTTCCGCTCATTGCGCTTCCACAGTGGAAGGGGCAGCCAGAATAGCAAGAAAAAGATGCTCACAAATATTTAGTCAATTTTCACTCTGCTCCTGTGGAGCTTTGGAGGGAAGACCAGCAACAGCACATGCAAATATCCAAGTGGTGGTATGTCTGGGTTTTTTGGGAAAAATTTGAAATGTCTCATTTTCATCCTAATGTGGAACAAGAACATTTTTTGAAATCTCAAAAATATTTGCTGGGCAGGAAGAACATTTCTGACTCATGTCTAATTGTTAACATAAACTTACTTAAGCAACTATAATAGATAGTAAATGTACACTGAGAACGGATTATGCTGCTACCACATCTTTATTCTGTTCCTGTCCTTGTTAGTTAATCATATTACTGGTATTTGGTAACTCTTTTTGCTTCTTGTTGTCTTTATGAAAGTAACAATTTGAAAGTTATAGATCTAAATGTAAAAGGCTGTAGAGAAGATTTTAAGCTAAGGGCTGAAGAAAGCCGACAGGAGCACCTAATTTGGACCGAGACTTCCCTCGGATATATTAAAGGGGATACTCTATAAATCTTAGTATAGAGGAGAGGTTAGAAGTTGATAAAGTACAAATAGGAACCAAAGAGAAACTGTCAAATGAAAGAGTCCCATTCAATAACTTTACCTGAAGACAGACAACTAAATATTGATAATTTTTTAGAAGTGCTTGTATACAAACGCAAGAAGTCTAAATACAAACATGGGTGAACTTGGGTGTATGTGGTATTAAATGAGGATATTGATATAATAGGCATCACAGAAACTTGGTGAGATCATGTTGGTGGGGGAGTGGCACTATCTATGACAGAAAGGGAAGAGTGAAATATAGTAAAGATCTTAAATTATTCAAACTGTACCATAGAATCTCTATAGATAGAAATTTCATGCTTGAATAATAAGAGCATAATAGTAGGAATATATTATGGACTACCTGACCAGAATGGTAATGGTGACTGTGAAATGTTCAGGGTGATTAAAGAGGCTACAAAAACAGAAAACTCATTCATTATGGGGGATTTCAACTATCCCCACATTGACTCAGTACATGTCACCCCAGGATGAGATGCAGAGATAAAATTTGTAGACATTATTGATGACTGCTTTCTTGGAGCAGCTAGTCCTGGAACCCAGAAGGGGAGAAACAATTCTTGATTTATTTCTAAGTGAGTACACGATCTGGTTCAAGAGGTAAATATAAATGAACCTCTCAGTAATAGAGACAGCAATGTAATTACATTTAACATCTTTGTAAGGGTGGGAAATACTAAGAAATCCTCCATAGTAACATTTTACTTAAAAAAGGGGGAACTACAGCAAAACGAGGGAGCTAGTTAAATGGAAATTATAAGGAACAGTTACAAGAGTGAAATACCTGCAAGATGCAGGGACATTATTTAAAAACATCATTACAAGAGGCTCAAAGTAATTTTATATTCCAAACTGGAAAGAAAGGGGGGGGGAAACACCTGTTAGAGGACTAAAAACATGCCACTGTGGCTCAACTGAGTAAAAGAGGCTGTTGGAGACAAAAAGACATCCTTTAAAAATTGGAAGTCTCATTCATCCTACTGAGGAAACTAGAAAGGAATGTAAACCCTGGTAAGGGAAGTATAAAAATATAATTAGACAGGCCAAAAACATTTGGAAGAGCAAAATAGGAAAAGACACACAAACTACCAGCAAATTTATTTGAAGTACCTCAGAAGCAGGAAGCCTGCCAAACAATAATGAGGCCAGTGAACATCGAGATGCTAAAGGAGCTCTCAAGGAAGACAAGTCTGTTGTAGAGAAGCTAAATTAATTCTTTGCATTAGTCTTCGCTGCAGAGGATGTAAGGGAGATTAAATCAGCCTCTATAGCAGATTGCTAGAGGATAGATAATGTGACACCAATTTTTAAAAAGGCGCCAAAGGTGATCGTAGCAATCGCTGATGAGCCTAACTTCAGTACCAGGCAAAGTGGTTGAAAGTGTAATAAAGAACAGAATTATCAGACCCCTAGATAAACATGATACCTTGGTGACTGGTTTCAGAGTGGTAAGCCTCAACACAGCTTTTGTAAAGGGAAATCATCAATCTGTTAGAATTCTTTGAGGGGGTCAACAAACGTGGACAAGAGTAATCCAGTGAATACAGCAGGAGTGGGCAAACTTTTTGGCCTAAGGGCCGCATTGGGTTTCTGAAATTGTATGGAAGACCAGTCGGCTGTGCCTCCCCAAACAGCCAGGCGTGGCATGGCCCCCGCCCCTATCCAATCCCCCTTGCTTCTTGTCTGCTGACGGCCTGCTGCTCACCGATCTGGCGGGTAGTGTAGACGAGCCCTTAGGAACCGTTAGGAAATAAGACAGAAATAAGACAGAAAAATGTCGTACTATCAGTTTGTAAATCTATGGTATGTCCACATCTTGAATATTGCATGCAGCTCTGGTTGTCCCATATCAAAAAATATATATATTAGAATTTGTAAAACATAGAGAAGGGCAACAAAAATGACTAAGGATATGGAATGGTTTCCATATGAGGAGAAACTTAAAAGACTGGAACCTATTCTAAAAGGACTAGCAGCAAGAAGAAAGTAAAGGAAATTGTGGGCCCCTTACTGAATGAGGGAGGCAATCTAGTGAAAGAGGATGTGGAAAAAGCAAATGTACGCAGTGCTTTTTTTGCTTCTGTCTTCATGAACCAGGTCAGCTCCCAGACTCCTGCACTGTGCAGCACAGCATGGGGAGGAGGTGACCAGCCCTCTGTGGAAAAAGAAGTGGTTCAGGACTATTTAGAAAAGCTGGATGAGCACAAGTCCATGGGGCCGGATGAGCTGCATCCGAGGGTGCTAAAGGAGTTGGCGGATGTGATTGCAGAGCCATTGGCCATTATCTTTGAAAACTCATGGTGATCGGGGGTGGTCCCAGATGACTGGAAAAAGGCCAATGTAGTGCCCATCTTTTAAAAAGGGAAGGAGGAGGATCCAGGGAACTACAGGCCAGTCAGCCTCCCCTCAGTCATGGAGCAGGTCCTCAAGGAATCAATCCTGAAGCACTTAGAGGAGAGGAAAGTGATCAGGAACAGTCAGCATGGATTCACCAAGGGCAAATCGTGTTTGACTAACCTAATTGCCTTCTATGATGAGATAACTGGCTCTGTGGATGAGGGGAAAGCAGTGGACATGGTATTCCTTGCCTTTAGAAAAGCTTTTGATATGGTCTGTGTGGCGGGGTGACCACCCGCCCCCTACCAGAAGGGGCTTGGAAAAGCCCCAAAAGGGGTTTGAAATAGCCCGGAAGGGGGTTAAGGCTGGGAGCCAGCAGGCTTTGCCTGATTGGGCATTAGGCCCAGCTGGGCGGCCATGCCCCAAACACTCCCAGCCAGGATATAAGGGCTGGGAGGCAGAGAGGCAGGGGGAGACAGTCTCCTCTGCATTCAGAGGGAGACAGGCCTAGCTGCAGGAGCTGAGCCAGGTACCTTGGTTAGGGCAGAGCTGGGGCAGGGCAGAAGGAGCTGGGTGGGCTCTAGCCACGAGCCCCAGGCCTCCGGGCCTGATACAAGGCCCGACCCACAAGTACCAGGGTTGCAGGGAGCAGCCCAGGGCTGGAGATAGCAGCAGCAGGCCAACCCTCCTTGCCTGTGATGAGAAGCCATGATACTGCAGTCTGCCCCAGTGAGTGGGGGCAAGTGGTGACTGACAGTGGCACACTCTGAGGCGAGGTGGGGATAGGGGGTAGAGGATTCCCCTGGGGAGGGGAGACCCTCACACCAAGGGGATACTGCAGGGGTGCAGCCCCCACAGTTGGAGGGCACCGGGGTCCGGAAGGGACACGGGGCCAGCAAAGGAGCGGGGCATCAACCTGCGGAGGGCGCTCTGGACGCTGAAGGAGCTGATTCCCCAGATGACCAGCGGGAGGCGCCGCGGGGGTGAGTGGTGACCCCGTTACAGTCTCCCACAATATTCTTGCCAGCAAGTTAAAGAAGTATGGACTGAATGAATGGACCATAAGGTGGATAGAAAACTGGCTGGATCACTGGGCTCAATGGGTAGTGATCAATGGCTCCATGTCTAGTTGGCAGCCAGTATCAAGCAGAGTGCCCCAAGGGTCGGCCCTGGGGCTCGTTTTATTCAATATCTTTATCAATGATCTGGAGGATGGTGTGGGCTGCACCCTCAGCAAGTTTGCAGATGACACTAAACTGGGAGGAGTGGTTGATACACTGGAGGGTAGGGATAGGATACAGAGGGATCTAGACAAATTAGAGGACTGGGCCAAAAGAAATTTGATGAGGTTCAACAAGGAGAAGTGCAGAGTCCTGCACTTAGGATGGAAGAATCCCATGCATTGCTACAGACTAGGGACCGAATGGCTAGGCAGCAGTTCTGCAGAAAAGGACCTAGGGATTACAGTGGATGAGAAGCTGGATATGAATCACCAGTGTGCCCTTGTTGCCAAGAAGACTAATGGCATTTTGGGCTGTATAAGTAGGGGCATTGCCAGCAGATCAAGGGATGTGATTGTTCCCCTCTATTCGACATTGGTGAGGCCTCACCTGGAGTACTGTGTCCAATTTTGGGGCCCACGCTACAAGAAGGATGTGGAAAAATTGGAAAGAGTCCAGAGAAGGGCAACAAAAATGATTAGGGGCCTGGAGTGCATGACTTATGAGGAAAGGCTGAGAACTGGGATTGTTTAGTCTACAGAAGAGAAGACTGAGAGGAGATTTGATAGCTGCTTTCAACTACCTGAAAGGGGGTTCTAAAGAGGATGGATCTAGACTGTTCTCAGTGGTACCAGATGACAGAACAAGGAGTAATGGTCTCAAGTTGCAGTTGGGAAGGTTTAGGTTGGATATTAGGAAAAAAAATTCACTAGGAGGGTGGTGAAGCATTGCAATGGGTTACCTAGGGAGGTGGTAAAATCACCTTCCTTAGAAGTTTTTAAGGTCAGGCTTGACAGAGCCCTGGCTGGGATGATTTAGTTGGGGATTTAGTTGGGGATTGGTCCTGCTTTGAGCAGGGGGTTGGACTAGATGACCTCCAGAGGTCCCTTCCAACCCTAATATTCTATGATTCTATTCAACTTATACCTAAGGGAGGATATGATAGAGGTCTATAAAATCATAAACGGTGTGGAAAAAGTGAATAGAGAAGTGTTATTTATCTCTTCACATAACACCAGAACCAAGGGTCACTCAACAAAATTAATAGGCAGTAGGTTTAAAGCAAAGGAAGTACTACTTCACACAATGCACAGTCAACCTGTGGAACTTGTTGCCAGAGGAGGTTGTGATGGCCAAAAGTATAACTAAGCTCAAAAAAGAATGAGAGAATTTCATGGTGGATAGGTCTATCAATGGCTATTAGCCAAGATGGTCAGGCACACAACCCCATGCTCTGGGTGTCCCTAAATCTTGGACTGCCAGAATCTGGAACTAGATGACAAGAGATGGATCACTTGATAACTGCTCTGTTCTGTTTATTCCTTCTGAAGCATTTAGCACCTGCAACTGTCAGAAGAAAGGATACTGGGCTAGCTGGACCATTAGTCTGATCCATACTGAATGTAAGTCCTCAGGCTATTTGGATCTATTGTTCTTGCATTATTTTAGCATGGGTGGGCTCTTTTTTGCAAGTTAATAATGTGGAAGTGGAGAGAAACAGAATGATAACAACCCAAATGTAGAGTGGTAAAAAGGCTAACATAGTAAGACATTGCTGCTGTATTATTTTGTGAAATTCTTGCATGTTTTCTCAGACTGTAACAGGAACACGGACTGACTTCCTAATGATTTTACTGAGACTGAAATGGTATAATTCAACCCACTCTTGTCAGGACAGTACTCTGAGCTGTCTGAGCATGCTGTAGTTGACAAAAATTGACTGGTACAAGGCCGCTAAAGAATGTTCTCACTGGTTGAATCAGTACATGTATTACATCAGTGGCACAAAACAGGTTTGGCTTTCCACAAATATAAAGTAGTTACATTTCTGAACTTTAAGTCATCTGCAGATCATCTTAATTTGGCCAGGGATGTGGATGATGGGAATATTTGCAATCTTGTAAGAGGTTGTAAAGTAGGACAGATTATTCTGTATAGAGGGAACAGAAAACCTGCCATCTCCAGTCATCTTTATATAAAAGTATTGCCGTAAAGTCATGTTCTAAATAAAGGCTACATCTCCTATTTCTCTACATATTTCTCATATTCTCCTTTTTCAACCTAAGCCAGTACTATGCTTTTATGTTTTATTGGTGGTGACATCAACCAAATTTAATTTTTGGTCACCAAACAAAATTACAAGAAATGTTGCTACTGAAATGTTCCAAATCACTATATAGCATTCTCTAACCTTGACTACACAAGGAAATAAATTATACCACACACAATTCTTGTATCCCTTAATACATCTGAGTATTAATTTGCCCAAAGAAAAACAAACAGGTGTTCTGACCTTTTGCAAAGTATTTGTAGTCATAGAATTGTGCCTGCCTGCTGAGAACAGGAATCCTATATTTTTTAACCGTATCCATGTAAGCAGACAAAATTTTCTGTTTGTAAAACTAAACACATGACCGATGTGATATCTGCATATCTCTGCAAATTATAAATCTGGTAAAATATTCAGTGCTCCGTTAACATGAGGCTTATGTATTGTTCTTTGCATGGAAATCTTTGTCTTGTTATAGGTTTAGCTTGCCTACTTTACCATTTGGATTTATGTCTCATCTTTTTGGTGCAACATTACATCTCTCTACTATTGTTTGGGAGGAGTAGGTAGATAATAGAGGTAATCAGGTTACCAAATACACTTGTTCATATAATTGAGTACTACCAGCTGTGATTTTGTGTGCATTATTTCCCGCCCTACACTCTCTATATTTTAAAATACTGGCATGTTTGAGAAGGTGTGGTTGGTCAGAGTGATACTGCTCCCAATCCCAGAATAGTTGGGGATTTCTGCTAAAATGGTCAGTGATAAAATAGCTAACAATGCTGATTATTAAAAGTCATCATTAGCTATCAAAGTTAATATCTGGCTGGCATAAACAAAGGCAGTTCATCCCTCTCACCACTACTATTTCTGGTCTCATGGTTGGTCTCATTAGTCATGAAATCACAGTTGGAGGATTTTCTTCATGACAGTAAATTAGGATGGATTTTGGAATAGGTGAGAGGGGTTCTTTTAAAAGCTTCCTCCCAACAGCAGACTGCTAAAACTATAAATGGATGAGAGTGTGCTGCCTGAAAAGGTGCAGAGGAAGTTTGACTGAATAGCTCATTCCTGGTAGTTTTAATAATCCTGTTTCTGGAGTGAGAGAGACTGTGGATAAAGTTAATTTGGGGGTGGAAACTGCATTTCAAACAAGTTTGGCTGTCCCAGAACTGTTTGTCAGGAACACTTAAAATGTTCTTACTTGGTTTTGGCCCTAATACTGCTATTCTTTCAGCTGATGTCAGCCTTACATTCTAACTGTCCAGTTTCTAACTGTCAGAGGAATGAGGTTCTGGAACAGCTACCCAATATAAGTTGTAGGGGCAAACAATTAGTTTTAAGAGTGCTGGACAAATTTATAAATGGGGTTGCACGTCGGGGTTGCTTGTGGTGGTGGAGAGCAGGGCTTAGCAACACCAGGGCTCTCTTTTGGTTTATTTCCTGTTTTCCTAAAAATCTCATACCTCAGGGCTTCAGCCATCACCTGCAAGCGTCAGAAATGGATTTTGTTCTCCAGTATTTTTATTTTTCTCCTCCCTCTGAAGTATTGGAGATGGGTAGTGAACAGGGTGGAACGGTGCTTGGAAGTGGCACTGAAAATTCTTTTCCTTTCTGGGTTTTGCTCACATGTTGAGGATTTAACTGATCGCTATATATGGGGTTGGAAATAATTTTTTTCCCTCAGGTCAAATGGGCAGTGGCCTCTGGCACACAACAGCTTAGTTTCCTCAGAGCCGATATATTTTGGTCCAATTTTGGTTATTGGGTTTAGTGTATGGGTGTTGGATGGTTTTGGAAATACAGAAGGTAGATGATCTGGAGGGATTTTCTGGCCTTAAACTCTGACTCTGCATGACGTTTTGGGGCTCCATTTTCAAGGTGGGGAGGGAGGGTCTTGTGCTCTTTAGAAGTAGTTCAAGATAAATGGCTCTTGTAAGTTTCTTGCCTTTTCCTTTCTCCTCTCTGCATCTTTCCCTTTGACAGCATCAGAGCTGTTGCTTTTTCATTGTAATCAATTTAGCTGTCTAATGTTTTGTTTTTCAGAGCACACTCTGCTGTTAATGAATGTGATCATTTACATAGTGTCACTGTAGTATTAGCATGCTAAATAATTTAGTGGGCTGTGGCAGGTAGATAGCTCTGAAGTGTCTGTGTTACTATGGTAATACATTTGCTTAATGCAAATATTAGTCACTCTGACCATATGCATCTCTGGGCTTGTGACGCTATTTGGCTTTAATCTTGGGGAGGAAGGCGGGGGGAATCTGCTTTGTAACAATTTATTGTCAAAGCTAGTAGCCTCGTCCAGGTGGGTTAAATTTACTTACTGTCCATAGGACGAGCAGTCGACTTGCACTTAAAAGAGCAGTTTTTCTGATTTTCCTCCTCCGTCACAACCCCACTGGCTACCAAGTATGCTAATCATTCTTTTCACACCCCAGTCTGTGTTAGCAAGAGAGGAGTTGTTTTGGAACTTTCACTTCTTTGTGCTTCTATCTTCAGCTCTCTACATGGTACAGTGAAAAGCCCCAAGCACTGCAGGTGTTTCCCCCAAGCTATGGACTTGACACCATATACCCTTTCTCACTCTGACTGCAGTCTGGGAGGCAGTCAGCATTTATTATGTAAAAGAAAACCACTTGGGTGTAAATCAGTGGTTCTCAAACTTGTTGAGACCGCAAACCTTTTTTCTGCCCCGGCGGTGCGGCGCAACCTTGCATGTCCGCCGAAAAGCTGCCGAATTGAATACTTCCACATTCGGTGGCTATTTTCGGCAGACATGCAAGCGCTCGGTATGTCCGCCGAAAAGCCGCCGAATGTGGAAATAATCCATTCGGCGGCTTTTCGGCGGTGGCAGGAGCTCACGACCCCCCGGGGGGGTCACGACCCCCAGTTTGAGAAACCCTGGTGTAAATCTACTGAAGTAGAGGAAGGAGTAGTGGGGAAATTGCATTGGGTGGCATTGTATTTTAGGCTGTCTTGCTTTGAAAGCGCCCTCCCAGTGTTGCACTGGCTGGGGATCATTAATTACTGTTTTCACATTGAACCCAAATATTATTTGTGGGATGATACTCAGTTTGTGTAGTTAATCTCCAGTGATTCACCACATCAGGCCATTCTGTCACCAAGCTCTTCCACAATTAGAAACATAGGACTGGAAGGGACCCCGAGAGGTCATCTAGTGAGTCTGGTTCCCTGCACTCATAGTAGGACTAAGTATTATCTATTCTAGAATGTGTGATCAGCAGCTTTGACAAGAGGTTTTTAAAACATGAGTTCTGTGTGCACCAGCTCCCTACGGTTTGCATTTGTTTGTTTTAAACTTTCTGTAAGAAAAAGGTAACCTCTAGAAGTGACACAGATCATTAGATGGTTGCTAAGTCATAATATTTAGCACTTCTATACTATGTTAGCTCTTCAAAATCACTGTACATACATTAAACAAACTTAATCTGAAGACTTTCAGCTTTTGAATGACTAGGAGTTGACAAAACAGACACATTCCCTGTTGTGTTCTCTGGTCCCGCCACCCCCCAACAAAAATACTTAATTGAAAATTGGCATCTTTAAAGAACCATTAAGGATCTTTCAAAAGAAGAGTCCAACCAAGGCTGTGCTAGTGACACCCCCTGTTACATCAGGTCTGGTGTTTGTTTAAGGCTGGTGTAGAATGAAAAGAGAGCTTCCTGTTTTGTTTGCATCTTTAAATCAAGCAGATCTTGCTTATTTTTCCCCTTGAAGTGAAGTGAATGACTTTCTGCTTATACCAGGTGTTAAAAAGCAGAAGGGACCAAAATCTATTCTTGTGCAAAAATCTGTTCTCCCTGAAGTCAATAAGGCTACACTGGTATAACTGTCAGCAGGAATTGGCCTATGTTCTCGTTCCCTTCTTGAATCACATTCCATGCTTATCCAAGATTTTCCACTTGGGAAAGAAGTCAGTTTGACTTGAGGCAGAAAAATGAGGACTATAGATTTATTTAGCATTGTTTTCAGAATTAAACTAAAAAGAAATCAAATCTGAGGTACTTTTATGATGGATTGAACTGCTAGAGAGCCAGCAAATGGACAGAACCTTCCTTTAACCTATTCAGCCAGTCTTTCCATCATAGCTTGCTATGAAGTGGATTTTTAAAATTCTTGAGGGAGTGGGGGCGGAGAAACCTACAGTACTGTGTGTTCAACTTCCTCTAGTACTTTCGCAAACCCTTGAATGTAAAAGATGTGTTGGCCTGTGAAGCTAGGATAAGCATGAGGAAAGAATTTGAGTGTCTGTGCATCCAGAAAAATACATCAAAGAAAAAAATGGATTTCTTTGTTTTTAGTACAGTTCAATACAGTATTGATCACAATGCATCGTAAATCTGAAGCCCCTTGATGGAAGATACTGTAAAAGTTAAAGTCCTGGTATCCAGAATGGGATGTTTTGTTTTGTTTTTCCTACAAATATGTGGGAAATTGTTCCTTATACATGGGAAGGGCAATAGGTTTGGCTGACGTTGGATAGTGTGTGTGCAGGTTCTGTGCAAGCTTCCCACCCTATGGAGGGATCGGGTTGTGGGGTGGGAGAGGGGGTTTGGGACATGGAGGGATGCAATGCTGGGTTTTTTGCACCACTTGAAAACCTTTGCTAAACTATTTCATGCAAAAAATGATAAACTCCTACATTGATTATGCTGTACTATTTATTTCTTTGAGCTGTCACCGATATTTGACATGGAAGCTATAAAACATGCAATAAAAGAGAGAGAATAACGGCCAAATCCTGAAGGAGTTGAGCTGTAACTCTCACAGATGCAAGGCTTAGCAGGGGTGTGATCTTGTGAGGTGGAGTAAACTAGGTTCATGGAATGTGAGTGCTCAGCAACTACTAGGGTTTGATCCATTAATTATCAGGAAAGAAATAATAAGAGTATTAATAGAGAATCATACACATGGAGGTTTTTTGGATTGCATAGTAGCATCCACAATCAATGGTTAGAGTGCCTGGTTTTTTTTTTTTTTCTTTTCTCTCCTGTCCGTACAATGATGGAACATATTGTTAGTGTCTGAATGTAAGGCAAATGCTGCTACTGGATAGGAATACAAAATAAAAATCTTCAGCTGTAGTGCTGCGGAACTGAAGCTCACAAATACCAATCTGGAATTTATACCTGAGGAAATTAATAATTCAGCAGTTAAGTTGAACTTTCCCTGACTCAGAGACGTCGGAATATTTTTCTGTTTTTATATAGCAGGGAAGAATTTGGATGTTGAATGTACCTTGAATCGTAGAATAATTGCAGCAACTTTCCCCATGTTTCTTTTTAGTAAACAAAATATTATTTTTAAAATGGTTACTACAGAGCTGCATCCACTCCCATTTAATTTATTGAGAGAAAAAGACATTAAGGCTCTGTTTTCTCCAGTGTGGGAACCACCTGTGTTGAAGAGTTTAAACTTGGGTTGTGTCCTTTTGAATTTGTGTCCTGAGGGGATATGGCAGGCAGAATATGCTCCCTGAGGAAGAGATCATGGGTTCTGTACCCCCCAAAACTCAGATATTTCAAAGCTCTACATGACTTCAAGGGATCTATTGGTGGTGAAAGTCTTTTTTGCAAAAAAAAACCTGTTTGCCTTTGCACGTCTGTTTTGTTCCCACAACCTACAACACTGGTTTTCACACCGTGGTGGGTCTCACAAGAAAGCTGCTAGGGGCTTCTCTGACTGCAGACTTCCATTCTTCTTTCAGAGTTAACAAAGTCCTGTGGCACCTTAAAGACTAACTATAAAGTTTTGAAGCATGAGCTTTCGTGGGCTAATACCCACTTCGTCGGATGCAGGCAGTAGAAGTGTTAACAAACAGGCAGTTATAGAAAAGTAGGTAAGAGCCAGGGGGGAGGTGAAAAGGTTAGTCCAATTAAGCTGAGCCAGCTTGTAATTGGACTAACCTTTTCACCTCCCCCCTGGCTCTTACCTACTTTTCTATAACTGCCTGTTTGTTAACACTTCTACTGCCTGCATCCGACGAAGTGGGTATTAGCCCACGAAAGCTCATGCTTCAAAACTTTATAGTTAGTCTTTAAGGTGCCACAGGACTTTGTTAACTCTGCTATTCCAGACTAACACGGCTACCACCCTGATTCTATTCTTCTTTCAGTATTGTGTACAGAGCTTGCAGTAATTTACACTGCCGTGCCCAGTGGTTCAGAAAATCTGGTGGAGGTTGGCTGGTCCTCCTGCCTCATGGAACCTGTACCACATACAGCTCTTGTGGAGAAGTTTTCAGAGGGTCAGGAGGAAGCGGAGGCTGTCAGAAAGGCCGCACTCACACCCAACCTTACTGGAGATCTGCAAGTGCAGGCTTGCCTTTGCTTATGAGACTGCAGAAGTATGTGGGGGCTTTTAATCATACATACTTTTCCGCGATTCACTGAATTCTTTTGCTGGGACTGTTGAAGTTTTAAACCTGGACTGAAGGAAATAGAATGGATTATATTACACACAATATTAAAACAGGTGATAAACTGAAAAAGAACAATAGTGCACTTCAGATAGGGTATCCAGACAGCAAGTGTAAAAAAACGGGGTGGTGGAGGGTAATAGGAGCCTATATGAGAAAAAGAGCCAATAATCGGGACTGTCCCTATAAAATTGGGATATCTGGTCACCCTAATTTCAAAAGGCAGCTCCATTTAATGCTTCACATATAACTTTGTTCAGTTCATTATTTTTATTGTAATTTTCTAAATGCTTTTTTCCCCTTTTCTACATAGTGGGAAATTTATTTTTATCTGCTTTCTTTTTTGCATGCCTCTAATGGAAATTTGATTTTTAGAGGTATATTACAAATAAAAAATTGTGGGTTTTGTGTGTGTTACATTTGAAAGGTAAATGATGACTGCTATGTAATACTTGCCTGGTATTTAATCAGGTGATTCAGGACTGGAGTATGGTTTGCTGCTGTGCGGGTGAGCAGGAAGGTTGAGCGCATAGACTGCCATCTTTTGCTCTTGTCCATAATCAGAGTTTCTTCACTCCCCGAATCCAGGGATTGTGGTGACCCCTCCTGCCCTCCCGGGATGTGTGTGCCCTCCAATTAAAAATACCATGGCTGGCCTGTGCCAGCTGACTCGGGTGCGCAGGATGCAGGCTAAGGGGGTGTTTAATTGGGTGTAGACATTTAGACTTGGGCTGCAGTCCAAGTTCTGGGACCCTACTGACCTTCCCACCTTGCATGGTCTTAGAGCCTGGACTCCAGCCTGAACCCAAATGTCTGTTCTGCAACCAAACAACCTGTTGGCCTGAGCCCTGTGAGCCTGAGTAATCTGGCACAGGCCAGCTACAGGTTTTTAATTCTAGTTTACACATACCCCCAGTGTCCCAAAGAGGACAGGGAGAAGGTGAGGTCATGGTCTTACATTCGCTTAGCCCTGGCCGGTAGATCTTTGTATGCATGCTGTACCTTCATGAGGAATATGACAGTGCTCATGCTCTTCTGTTGGGGCTGAGGTGCTCCAGAGGAGGGATTGTGCCTCTTAGGGCTGGTCCCCAGTACGGGGGGAGGGGGAGGGATCGACTGCAGATACGTAACTTCAGCTACGTGAGTCACGTAGCTGAAGTTTGCATATCTGCAGCCGACTTACCGCTCGTCCCCACGGCGGCGGCAGTCAGCGGCGCACTCCCACCTTGACTCCAACTACCGCCTCCCGGTAAGCTGGAGTTCCGGAGTCGACGGGGGCACCGCGAGCGATCGATTTCTCGTGTCTTCACAAGATGCAAGAAATCGATCACCAGAAGATCGATTGCTACCCGCCGATCCGGTGGGTAGAGAAGATATACCCTTAGATACAGTCTCTCCATGAGTTCCTCTTGGACTGGCACAGCTCCCAGTGCTCACTGTGGCTTAAAGCTACAACTGATCCTTTAGTATTTAGAACTTAATTATGGTCTCTCTTGCCTTTCTTCCATCACTGCCTCAATACAGATATACTGTACAAATCAAAATTCGGCCATGACTTTTTGTCCTATTATTGTTGTATTTACATGAACACTTTCAACCTATTCAAGTGCTCGGATACCATGGTGATGAATGTGGTATAAGAAACTGCATATAATAATGTAGGCTCTAAAATATACTTTCAGTATCCTTGGAAGCTATTTTACTTAAAGATTTAAAATGTGTGTGTGTGTTTTAATAAACATGGAGTCCAAGTTTCTTGTCCTGTTTTGCAAAATACCCAAACACTTGCTTTTAAATACATTAAAAATCTATACTAAATATATAAATATAATATAATGTGGACCCTAACATGTCTTCTGTATCTTTTTTTAACTAACAGACTTCTAAATTTAATCCTTATTATCACTGTAATAAAATGTGCAAACACAGTCTCAGGAAGAGCATGGGCACAGATCAAATAATGGTAACAAAGCAGTACTAACTGCCTTAGTTTCAAATTTGTGTTTATCTGTTTAAATAGGCTACATATTAGTTGTAATTTTTCTGAAGCTTCGTTAAGACATGAATTTTGTGCTTTTGAGAAGGTCAGGAAAAAGATTTCATGTTGGCTTTTTTTTTTCTTCGCTGTCTTTCTCCTTCCATTACAATTATACTGTTTGTCCCCAAACGGGGAGCACTTAACTTCAAAGTAACAATAATGCTAACGGACATGATTCTACTATATACCATTCCCTTGTTATAATTTAATGCCATTCTTGAGAAGTAAGCTTTCCAAGTATTAATAAATGGCATTTATTGTAAGATAATTGACTGGATTTAATATTCGACCAAGGTGTTGGCTTTACCAGTGAACTTTATCAGTGCAGTAAAGTGTAAATTTTAATTTATTTATCTCATTAGTCTTTAAAGGGATCATACTTTGCAAATAGTAGACAGCTGCTGATTATATCCTCTGATGTACTAAGCAGAATAGCATAGTAATAGTAGTCATATGTTATAAACACCTCCTTCTTATCTTCAGAATTCAGTGCCTATTTTTGTTTCTGCCTTTGCCTGAAAGTCTCATGTGGCCTTGTTTTTAATGTCTATATGAAAATGTTTGTAAAATTGGGAAGATGTATGATATTCAATGTAACTGGAGTCAGAGGGCAAGTGTTCCCTGGAGAGGCTATTATGGATGGGATAGCAGGGGAACAGGGAATAAGTGCAGTTAAGCTGGAAGCAACTCAGCAGTGCACAGGGTTTAATAAAGTCCCACTTGTGTGACTTAACCTGCATTCAGTTTCATTCTTTTTGCTGATGAAACACTCTGAGGCCACATAGAGCATCTGTATGCAATATATATTGATATACATCTCCCAGCCTCTAGTTGGCACAATAACTTTAGACCGGGGTGGGCAAACTTTTTCTCCTGAGTGACACACTGGGGTTGCAAAATTGTATGGAGGGCTGGGTAAGGAAGGCTGTGCCTCCCCAAACAGCCTGGACCCTGCACCCTATCTGACACTCTTCCACTTCCTGCCCATGACAGACTCGTGAGACTCCCACGCCCTATCCAACTCCCCACCCCTTGACTACCCCACCAGAACCTTTGCTGCATCCATCCGCCCACTGTCCCCTGACTGCCCCCTGGGACTCCTTGCCCCCATCTAATCCCTTGGCCCCCTAATACCTTACCATGCCACTCAGCAGCATGTCTGACAGTCGTGCAGAGCCAGACATGCTGCCCTGCAGAAGTGCAGCCCTACCCCACAGAGCACTGGCGTGGCTCCTGGGGAAGGGGGGGAGGAGCCAGGGTAGCCTCCCCGATCGGGAGCTCAGGGGCTGGGCAGGACAGTCCCCCAGTCCATAGTTTGCCCACCCCTGCTTTAGATGCAGAGATCTTGAAAACAGAGTTCTAGTCTCTCTGCAAATTTTGTTTTCTGCAACAGTGCCAAACATCTATGCATTAAAAATTTGTCTCCATTGTCCATGAGACTCCCTTTTGCTGCTTGTCCTGTCGCTATAAAATTCTGACGCTGCACCCTGATCCAGTCCGAGGTTTGTACATCTGTATTCCCCAAGAAGGGGTTGTGGTGCTTACCAACCATCACTACAGAATTTTAGTTGGTACCATGTGCTACTTTTTGGGTTAGTTACTATGAAGTCACATTTTTGTACAGGCTGTGTTTATGCTCTCTACGTTATCAGAATACACCTGCTTTTCATAATGGATAGGTTCAAGTCCATTGAATCACACTGCAGGAGGCCCTGCTACACAGCTGAAATTGCATAGGACGTTTCCCTGTTAATTTTTATGCATCCCCCTCTTGTACAAGATTGAATCTTTGTGGAACCTTCCCCTGCTCTTTCATAGACAGCTAAAATGGTTCAACTTGCTCCATTTCTGCCAATGCTGTCCTAGTGCAGGGCACTTCTTCTTTACCCACTCATGTTGTCTTGCACAGTAAATGCATCTCACTATGGATATGGAACCATGGACACCTACTCTTTGCTCTTGTCCCCACACCACTTCTGGAGGTGTTATGCTGCCTTGGGATTTCATCTTTTCTGTTGAAGCTTCTGCTGCAAGCCCCATGTCTAAGAAGCATCTGCAGTATTTTCCCCAGGAATTTAAATTGGGGGCAAAATCCTGTTTACATTTACAGGAGGGTGAGGACCAGGAGGGCAAAGGTGGGCAGTACAGTAAAAACTGAAAAATGTTTCATGACCGTTTTATTAGATTTAACTCATGTTTTAAAATCCTCACACAAATTAAAGTTGGCTGTTCAAGTCTTGTATGAGGCACTACATCTACATCCTTCTTGGTTTTTGTTGAAGTTTTGCACAGCTCTGTCAACGAACCTCTTGAATGCAATGCATTCATCTTTGGTAGCTTCTTGTGTGTCTGATACTTCAATTGATATGCTCATTAGTTCATTCACATAATCAGGCAGAAGTCAACTTCTTTCAGAACACAAAATTCTATTCAATGATGAAAAATGCTCAACTGTAGCTGTTGTAACTGGGAGTAGTAAGAGAGAAATTCCTACTTCTTTCATCCCAGGAGACGTAGCACAAAGATTGGGTCGAGCCACTAATGCTGATTTTAAAAAAAGAAGTTGAAGTCAAATCTTCATTCATTGTATGACATTCCACTGTGTGTTCAAATTCTCTATTTTGTCCTAACTTGCTCTTAATTGTCTAACTTAACTTGTTGTCTAATTTGCTCTTAAAAAAGCTCCAATGATGAAGATTCCAAAATATCCCTGGGCAATTTATTCCAATGCTTAATCACCCTCGCAGTTAGGAAGCTTTTCCTAATTCCAACCTTAACCTCCCTTCCTGAAATTTAAGCCCATTGCTGCTTTTCCTATCCTCAGAGGTTAAGGAGAACAATTTTTCTCCCTCGTCTTTGTAACAGCCTTTTATGTACTTAAACTGTTGTCCCGTCTGCCCCCTCAGTCTTCTCTTCTCCAGACTAAACAATCCCAATTATTTCAATCTTCCCTGATTGCTCATGTTTTCTAGACTTTTAATAATTTTTGTTGCTCTCCTCTGGATTTTTTTCCAATTTGTCCATCTCTCTCATGAAATTGGCACCCAGAGTAGAGTGAAAAAATTACTTCTTACTTGCTTATAACATTCCTGCTAATACATCCCTGAATGATGTTTGCTTCCCTCCCCCAACAGTGTTGCACTGTTGATTCGTATTTAGCTTGCAATCCACCATGATCCCCAGATCCCTTTCTGCAGTACTCCTTCCTAGGCAGTTGTTTCTCATTTTGTATGTATGCAATTGGTTGTTTCTTCCTAAAAGGAGTACTATGCATTTCATCTACTTACTTCAGATGATTTTTCCACTTTGTCCAGATCACTATGAATTTTAATCGCATCCTCCAAAGCACCTGCAACCCCTCCCAGCGTGGTATTGTCCATACACTTTTTCAGTTTTTTCTCTATGGCATGCCATTATCTAAATAATTGATGAAGATACTGAACAGAACTAGACCCAAAACTGATCCCTGCAGGCCCCCACTCAATATGGCATTCCAGCTTGACTGTGAACCACTGGTAATTACTCTCTGGGAGCGGTTTTCCAACTAGTTATGCGCCCATCATGTAGGAGCTCCATCTAGGTTGTAATTCTCTAATTTTTTTATGAGTAGGTCATGCAAGACAGTATCAAAAGCCTTATGAAAGTCGAGACATACCCCACACACAGTTTTTCCACTATCCACAAGGCTTTTTACCCTGTCAAGTAAAGCTGTTAGGTTGGTTTGACACAAGTTGTTCTCAGCAAAGACGTGCAGACTGTTATTTATCACCTTATCTTCTAGGTGTTTGCAAAATAATTGCTTAATTATTTGCTCCCTTATCTTTCTGGGTTCTGAAGTTAAGATGGTCTTTTCAGTGTGTATAGAAGAGATTAGGGTTACACTTTTCTCTGAGCAAAGCTTCTATGCCTCTGTCTTCCAGAGGAGTTTGCAGCTCCATCAAATGCACTAGCAGCCATCTGTTTGGAGTTAATTTATAAGCATTTAACTCTAAGATGTGCGTTGTCACAGATGCAGCTAGTGTCTCTTCTATAACCTGATCATATAGAAATGCATCTAATGACCTACCACTGACATCAAGATAATGCACATGACTTAATACTTGACACTCATGTGCATCAGTGCTTTCATCCACCATGTATGCACATCTTTTGAATATGGTGAGAGAGTTCTTCACTTTTTCAACTGCTGATTCTTTCAGTGTTGCAAAACATGCTACTGACCAGTCGAGTTTCTTGCAGAAAGTTAGAGAGCATTTGCTGGTCTTGTTAACCCTGAAGTTGGATGCTAGTTCCAAACAAGTAACAATGCATTTAACATTGGCCTCCAGTCTGTAGCGTATGGTTTCTCTTGCTTAAATAGAAAGTATGATATGGCAGCCAAGTTTGTTCGTATAAAGTGTGGTGTGTCTCCCATTCTTAACAGCCTCATTAAGTACTTCTAAAATTTGGCTTTGACAATGGCTGTCTTGTAAGATTGTAAGTGGCTGTCATGCAGTCCCACAGACTTGGTGTTTTGCAGCCTTTTCATGTAATTAGCTGCTGATCAGTCTGACAAACCAAACTCCTTCAGAAAGAACAGGAGTACTTGTGGCACCTTACAGACTAACAAATTGATTTGAGCATAAGCTTTCGTGGGCTACCAGGGCTGGCTCCAGGCACCAGATGAGGAAGCATGTGCTTGGGGTGGCACATTCTAAGGAGCAGCATTTTAGCCATTCTTTGGGTGGCACAAAGTAATTTAAATTTTTCTTTTTTGCTTTGGCAGTCGTGCTGTGCTTTCCCTGCACAAGTTTTAAGAATGCTTGATAGAGATCTTGTACGTGTTTGTCTTTGTCCAAGGGATTGGAGCAAATGCAGTTGTATCGTAGAGCTTGGCTGTAGGCAGTGGATCATGTGGTGTGTCCTGGATGGAAGCCGGAGGCATGTAGGTTAGTATAGTGGTCAGTAGGTTCTAGGCATGTATCCGTACAGATCTGTTCCTGTGCTTTTTCAGGGAGTTTCTTGAGCAGATGGTATAGTTTCTTTTGGTAATCCGCAGTAGGATCAAAGGATAATGGCCCGCAGAATGTGGAGTTGGAGAGTTGCTTAGCAGCCTCTTGTTCATAGTCCTTGGTTACACTGGCACTTTATAGCGCTTTAAAGCCTCTAGGAGCACTATAACTCACTACCCGTCCACACTGGCAAGGCACGTATTGTGCTATAAGTCCGAGTTTATAGCACTCCTGGTAACCCACCTCCACATGGGGAATAAGGGCTGTAGCGCTCCCGCTGTAGCGCTACAGCGCGAATGTGGACACCCATTGCACATTAATTAGCCTCCAGCCTGGCCCATAATTCCTGTTCAAGCCACTCTGGTCATCACTTTCAAACTCTTGTCGCGTCCTCCGGTGACGACACGTCAGACCCGCCCTTTAAATTTCCAGGGAAATTTGAAAATCCCCTTCCTGTTTGCTCTCCAGCCAGGCGTGGAGTGCTCCCCAGGGAATTGTTGCAGGTAACTATTTTGCTTTGCCATGACTCCTCACAATAGGCCATCTCCACTGTGGAGCAATACCGAGGTGCTGGACATCATCAGTTTTTGGGGGGTGGGGGTGGAGGGAAGAGGCTGTCCAGTCTCAGCTGCGGTCTAGCCGCAGGAATTACGATACATATGGCCAGATATCACGGGCCATGATGGAAAGAGGCCATGAGTGGGACACTCTGCAGTGCCAGGTAAAAGTAAAGGCGCTTAGGGGTGCCTATCGTAAAACCCGAGAGGCAAACGGTCGCTCCAGGGCCGCCCCTGTGACTTACAGATTCTACAAGGAGCTGGATGGGATGATTGGTGGTGATCCAATGTGCACTCTATCGAACACCGAGGACACTTCCCAGCCCACCAGTGAAGGGGGGGAGAGGGAGAGGAGGAAGAGAATGAGGCAGCAGCAGCTGTGGCAGCGACCCAGGGCACGGAGGAGACACGCAGCCAGGAACTTTTCTCAAGCCCGGAGGGCAGCCAGAGCCATCCACAGCGTCCGGCGGTTGCGGAGGGCAGGGCAGCAGCAGCGGATTGCACAGGTACAGCTACTTTTCTATTGGGAAGGCAGCCAACTTGGGTGGAAAGGGATGCTTGCATGCTTGCCTACATGTGGAATAGTGCGTTGATATAGTCTATCACATCGCGGTAATCATCATCAGTGATTTCTTCAAAGGTATCAATAAGAGCTCTTGCAATCTGCCTGCTCAGGTTTCTCAGGAGAGCCAGCGTGGCCCCTGTCCTGGTCACTAGTCCCCACCACTGTTCTACAAGGTGTGGTGGAAGCATTGCTGCACAGAGGCAAGCTACATATGGCCCTGGGCGGAAGCCGCATCTCATTAGAATGCCCTCCCTTTCTTCCTCCGTCATCCACAGCAGCGAGATATCTTCCAGCACGAACACCTACGGAGAATGTTGGGACAGTGCTCAGAGTACGGTTCCCACAAATGCCCTGCGCACCCTCCAAGCCATAGGACATCACAGCGGGGAAACAATCATTCCCCCTGCCTCCAGAGACAACTCTCCATGGCAGGGGCTCCGTTGTTGTCTGCGTGCTCTGTGTGGGACAGGCAAATGGGACAGACAAATGGGGAATGCGGGAGAATCATAGCACTGTTTGTTGTGCACAAGGGAATCCTCTTTCTTAACTTTTCACTGTCTTTCCCTGTCTAGGTTCGACCTTGACTATGGTATCAGTCTTATCACTGCTGAGAGGCTGAGGCAGCTGAGGAAGAGGCCACGAAAGAGCAAAGAGGATCTAGTACAGCAAGTACAGTAAACCCTCGATTTAACGGACCCCGATTTAACGGACTTCGGATGCAACGGACAAAATTTCCGATGCATCCGAAATCCATTATTCGGGGGCCGGCTCCCGCCCTGGGGAGCCGGGCAGGAGCTGTCAACCCGGCTGCCCGGCTCCCCGCAGAGGGGAGCCGGGCGGGCGGGCTGACAGCTCCCACCCGGCTCCCTGCAGAGGGGAGCCGGGCAGCCGAGTTGACAGCTCCCGCCCGGCTCCCCACAGCGGGGAGCCAGGCAGGAGCTGTCAAACCCCCCGCCCCCGCCAGGCTCCCCGCAGCGGGGAGCCGGGAGGGCGGGCGGGCTGACAGGTGGGGGGGGGGGGGGGAGCCCGCGCCGGACTGTTTGGGCGACTCAGCTGCCTGGTCAATTTCAGGTGAAATTGACCAGGCAGATGACCGGATCGCCCAAGCAGCCCGGCGCGGGCTCCCCCCCCCCAGCAGCCCCGCGGACCCCCCCCCCCGCCTGCCTGAACAGCCCCCCCCCCCGCTGGACCCCCCCTGCCCACCCGAGGGGGGGGGAGCCGGCGCGGGCTGCTTCGCGATGGGCTCAGCTGCCTGGTCACCTGAAATTGACCAGGCAGCTGAGCCCATGGCCCAAGCAGCCCGGCGCCGGCTCCCCCCCCCCCCAGCAGCCCCACGGACCCTCTCTCGCCCGCCCGAACAGCCCCCCCCCCCCCGCCAACCCCCCCGCCCGCCCGAACAGCCCCCCCGCCAGATCCCCCCCCCGAGGTCAAACCCCCCCCCGCCCGGCTCCCCGCAGCGGGAAGCCGGGCGGGGGGGTTTGAGAGCTCCCGCTCGCCTCCCCCCAGCGGGAAGCCCAGCGGGAGCTGTCAACCCCCCCGCCCGGCTCCCCGCAACGGGGAGCTGGGCGGGGGGGGGCATTTGAGAGCCCCCGCTCGGCTCCCCGCAGCGGGAAGCCGGGCGGGGGGGTTGACAGCTCCCGCCGGGCTTCCCGCTGGGGGAGCCGAGCGGGAGCTGTCAACCCCCCCGCCCGGCTCCCCGCAATGGGGAGCCGGGCGCGGGGGGGTGGGCGTTTGAGAGCCCCCGCTCGGCTCCCCGCAGCGGGAAGCCGGGCGGGGGGTTTGAGAGCTCCCGCTCGGCTCCCCCCAGCAGGAAGCCCAGCGGGAGCTGTCAACCCCCCCGCCCGGCTCCCCGCAGCAGGGAGCCGGGCGGGGGGTGGGCAGGCTGTCTCAGGGCTCTATATAACGGAGTAATTCGGGCGAGGGGGTGTCCGTTGTCACCCGAAAGTCCGTTATTTAATAATTTTAAAAAATTATTAAATAATGGACTTTCGGTTTTAACGGACACCCCCTCGCCCGAATTAGTCCGTTATATCGAGGTTTCACTGTAATGCAACAGGCTGTAATGGAGAATCGCATTGCACAGCAGTGGCGGGAGAATGAGAGCAAGTGGAGGGATAGACAGATCCAGTTGAGGGAGAAGGCTCGCCAGCAAAACACTGAAAAGCTGTTTACATTAATACAGTTGCAAGTAGAGACTATGCAGCAGATCGCCGCCATTCAGGAGGAGGAGCAGCACTGTGCTCACCACCCCCATTCTCAGTTGCCCCAAAATCCTTCCCCTTCTGGCCCTGGTCCCTCCGGGCCGCTATCAACAGCTGCCTGATTATTACTACCCACAGATGCCTCCAACCCTCCTGTCTTCACCGACCAACCCCCAAACCCAGGACCCTTATCCACTGCACTCAACCCCTAATAACATGCATTATCGCCCTCCACAAATGGGGTTCGGAGAACACAGCAACTCGGAGGGCATTGGAGGGTATGAGACCCAGACATATGCCAATCTCTGACTGACCCCATCCCACCCCAATTGCACCCCCCGCTCCTCCCTCACACATTCTTCATAACCTTTTATTTCAGAAACTGAAGTAGCTGTTCAATAAATGAATTGTCTTTTTAATAAATGGGTTTCTTTATTCAGTGCACATATATTACTAACTGCTACAGAAAACCAAATGCCTTATCCTATTAAAAGAATGCACCCTCCTTCCCTCCCTCCACAATTCCCATTAGAACTCGCTTTCAGCATCAAAATGCTCCCTCAAGGCTTCCCTGATCTTGCAACCTCACGCTGGGCCCCTCTAAGATCCCTACTCTCTGGCTGTGCATACGAGGCTTCCAGGTGTTGAACCTCCAAGGACCATGCCTGAGTGAAGCTTTCTCCCTTCCACTCACAAAGATTATGTAGGGCACAGCATGCGGAAATAACAGCGGGCATACTTCCCTCTGCCAAGTCTAGCTTCCCATAAAGACCGCGCCAGCGGGCTTTGAGATGCCCAAAAGCACACTCCACAGTTATTCGACAGCGACTCAGCCTGTAGTTGAACCTTTCCTGGCTGCCTTCCAGGCTCCATTTGTAGGGTTTCATGAGTCAGGGCATTAAAGGGTACTCCCCCCCCCCCCCCCCACGGGGATCCTCTGGTCTGGAAAAAAAGTGCCTTCTTGCAGCTTCTTGAACAGGCCAGTGTTGCAGAATATGCATACGTATTGTACCTTTCCCGACCAGCCTGCATTAATGCCAGTAAAACGGCCACGGTGATCCACAAGCGCCTGGAGAACCATGGGGAAGTACCCTTTTGGTTAATGTACTCGTCTGCTAGGTGGTCGGGCGCCAGAATAGGTATATGGGCCCCATCTATTGCCCCTCCACAGTTAGGGAAACCCATTTGTTCAAAGCCAGCCACGATGTCATGCACGTTACCAAGAGTCATGATTTTTCGTAGCTAGAGGCAATTAATGGCCCTGCACACTTGCATCAACACAACTCCAACAGTCGACTTTCCCACCCCAAAGTGGTTGGCCACTGACCAGTAGCTCTCTGGGGTGGACAGCTTCCAGACTGCAATAGCCACCCGCTTCTCCACCGGGAGGGCAGCTCTCAATCTGGTGTCCTTTCACCACAGGGCAGGGGCGAGTTCAGCGCACAGTCCCATGAAAGTGGCTTTTCTCATGCGAAAGTTTTGCAGCTACTGCTCATCGTCCCACACTTGCATGACAATGCGATCCCACCATTCAGTGCTCGTTTCCCATGCCCAGAATCGGCGGTCCACGGTCATGAGCATGTCTGTTAATGAGACAAGCAATTTTGTGTCAAATGCGTTCGTCGTCTCAATCTCATCTTCAGACCCATCACTGTCATATTGCATGTCAAGGATTAACTCCGTTGCACTGAGAGTTGTGTTGGCGACACTCGTCAGCATGTTCCTCAGCAGTTCCAGATCCATTATGGCACACGAAAATGGACAACGGAGCGCGCCTTGCTGAAACTGTTGAAAAATGGCGCCTGAGGTGGACGGAAACACAGGGATTGCTGGGATATGATGCAAAGCATCACAGGGAGTTGCAACAGGATGCAGAGTGCCCCTCAAGTGACGCCCCCCCCTTCCCACAAGGCATTGCGCCAGATTGGGAAGAGGTGCTCTGTGGGATACCTTCCCTAATGCACTGCTCCTAATGCCACCTGAAGTGCCGCAAATGTGGCCATGCTGTAGCGCTGGCAGGTCTAAGTGTGGACACGCTCTATCACAATACCTATTGCTGTATACGGGGACAGCTATAACCAAAAGTGCTATAATCCTGTAAGTGTAACTATGTCCATATTCCAACTTATTCATGATG
This sequence comes from Sternotherus odoratus, assembly GCA_032164245.1. Taxonomy (NCBI): domain Eukaryota; kingdom Metazoa; phylum Chordata; order Testudines; family Kinosternidae; genus Sternotherus; species Sternotherus odoratus. The sequence goes on from JAVMKO010000004.1 coordinate 48,223,799, forward strand.
ACAACAGCACCTCCTTTGTCAGCCTTTTTTATTATGCTTATGCTCAAATAAATTTGTTAGTCTCTAAGGTGCCACAAGTACTCCTTTTCTTTTTGTGGATACAGACTAACAGATCTGCTACTCTGAAACCAATTTCCTTCAGTTTTAGCAGTGGGATCTTAAGTAAATGGTAAAAGTTTGACTGACAAACATTGGGAACTGCCTTTAGGTTGTGGAGACGCTGTTTCTTCAGTATCAGAGGAGTAGCTGTGTTAGTCTGGATCTGCAAAAGCAACAGAGTCTTGTAGCACCTTACAGACTAACAGATCTTAAGATCTGTTAGTCTAAAGGTGCTACAAGACTCTTTGTTTCTTCAGTAGGTAGCTGTATTTGTGCTTCAGGCTGTTTGGATGTCAATATATCACTTGAACCTTCACACGATGTGTTGGTATATTCTTGGTTCTTGGTATGTTCTTCATCTTGGTTGGTTTGAGTACTTGGGAGGTGATGGGGAAATTGGGGAGGGGTAGGGAAATCCCTGAGCATCTGTCTAATATGAGATCACCTTCCTGGAGCAGCTGCTCCAATAGGTATCGATCCCAAGAGCCACAGATTATCCTATCCTGAAATAGGGAGTTTGTGACATCCCCAAAATTGCATGTAGCAGACAGACTGTGTCAGGCAATAGCATAGGGGTCTATCTCCTCCCCTTTGGATTGGTCTCTAGTAGTAGAAAACCTTTGTCACTCTACAGCAGGGGTCTCCAAACTTTTCAGCCCGAGGGCCGCATTAACTATCAAATAGCAGTTCGGGGGCCGACAACACACTCGAGGTCCAAATAAAAAAGAATCAAACATGGATGTTGTTTTTAATTATTTATTTAATATTATTTTATTCAGTTATTATTTAATAACACATTGATACACTACACATGAACACTACACATGAACACCTGTTCACTACACATGAACACTACACATGAACACCTGTTCACTACACATGAACACTACACATGAACACTACACATCAACCCCCCAACTGACCCACCCAGCCAGTTCTCTCCCCCCAAAACCTCCTTTCCTCCAACCCCCAACTGACCCACCCAGCCAGGTCTCTCCCCCCAAAACCTCCTTTCCTCCAACCCCCAACTGACCCACCCAGCCAGGTCTCTCCCCCCAAAACCTCCTTTCCTCCAACCCCCAACTGATCCACCCAGCCAGGTCTCTCCCCCCAAAACCTCCTTTCCTCCAACCCCCAACTGACCCACCCAGCCAGGTCTCTCCCCCCAAAACCTCCCTTCCTCCAACCCCCCCCCCCCAACTGACCTGCTCAACCCGGTCTCTTTCCCCCCCCCCCCCCCAAATGACCCGCTCAACCCGGTCTCTTACCCCCCCCCCCCCAACTGACCCACTCAACCCGGTCTCTTCCCCCCCCCCCCCCCCAACTGACCCGCTCAACCCGGTCTCTCCCCACAGACCGTTTCGCCGCCTGGCAGTGGGTGGCTCCTTGTTTCGCCGCCTGTAACTGGGTGGCGGTGCGGCGCGTCCCGGCCCCAGCTCTGAGGCGTCCCTGGCCGGCGGCGGCAGCGGAGCACGCGGCGCGTCCCGGCCGGTGGCGGCAGCGGAGCACGCGGCGCGTCCCGGCCGGTGGCGGCCGCGGAGCACGTGGCGCGTCCCGGCCGGTGGCGGCAGCGGAGCACACGGCGCGTCCTGGCTGGCGGCAGCAGCGGAGCACGCGGCGCGTCCCGGCCCTGCGGCTGGCGGCGGCAGCGGAGCACGCGGCGCGTCCCGGCCCCGTGGCTGGTTCCCGACCCCTGCAGACAAAAAGATCTCCACGGGCCGGATGAGAGGGCCTCGCGGGCCGCATCCGGCCCGCGGGCCGTAGTTTGGAGACCCCTGCTCTACAGCTTGGTTCTGCTTTGGAGAACAGTTGTTTCCTAGGACTCCTAGGATTGCTGTGAGGCTTAAGGCAGTGGTGCACTTGAGAGTGCTGCAGATCTCTCTCTTGTTCCCCAGTGTCAGATCCATGGGTTTCAAACCACATGTCCACAGGGCTCTTAGGAGTCAGTCAGTTCTGACATGCCACCCAGTGACCTGCTAACAGTTACCAGAACTAAAAGCTGAACTCTGACAGAGGATTCCAGTGTCAGGATCAGATTGGTGGCACTCTGGGGGTTCTGACTGGTTCCCTTTTGTATTTAAAGTGATCTTAGGAACAGGAAGTTGCCCATGCAACTGGGTTTCCCTTGCTTAGAACTGCTTCCCCAGCAATACCTGCTCCTACTTCCTGACTGATGTCCTGCTTCCTGACTCCTGCTTTGCCTTCTGGCCTGTCTCAAACACTGACCTCCTGGTAACTAACCTGGCCTGATTCCTGATGCCTGCTCTGACCACTATGTCAGACCACCTATGTCCTGGTCATAACACCCAATAAAGTAAAATAATAGTTTTTATTTTCCTGCTGTTTTCAACTTTCTGCGTGGCCAGGTCTGTGTACTGCTTTGAATTCCTCCTTCCATTGGGTCTGTCGCTGAGCTATATTTGTGCCTGCAAAATCCAAGGCTCCAGGAGGCTTCAAACCAAATTCCTTGGCTCATGTTGCCAGCTGCTGCACTACAGAAAACTCACAGCTCTAATACTGCCACTGTGTTTCATTAGCAAGAGTGGAACTGAATGCAGGTTAAGTTGAACAAGTGTAACTTTATTAAACCCTGTGGCAGGGTAGCTTCCAGCTCCCTCCGTGTAGCAGGGTAGCTTCCAGCTTAACTACACCCATTCCCTGTTCCCCTACTGTCCTATTCATGAAAGCCTCTCTAGGGAATATGGGTCCTTTGACTCTGTTTCACTGATCATGATACAGGGAGCATGCATAGTGCAATTAAAACATGCAGAACATCGAGGAGGAAATAATTTCTGTATCTTAAGAGGCTTTTTCTGTGACTCATTAATTCACCACCAGTTCATCAGTTTTAGTACGGATTTAGTAATAACTGCATTTATTTTTCATTAGTTTTCAAAGAGAGAACACGTGGTATTATGTGAACTTTTCCAGAAGGAAAATGAACTGCCTTCCCAGCCATTCAGTGATTATCCATTGCTGGGAGAGTAACCAGGAGTTAATCATCTTAACAAAATAAGTGTGTTTGAGAAGTTTGAGTAATCCTGGGTGCTGACTGGTGATGTTTATTTAGAAACACTTTTACAGTGATGATCAGTTTAGTATGACAATGAGTTGTGATAAGTATTATTGTGTGTATGGTGGAGTAGAAAAAGTATATGACGGAGGAAGAGAGGCATATAAAAAGGGATAATAGAAAGATTGTACTACTAGCATTAATAGTGGGGTAGTAGGAAAACTTGTACAGTAGTTTATTATATGGCATATCGTGTTCCATAACTCATCTGTCAAAATATGAAATTTAACTGACATTTTGCCTTTCATTGACAATTGATACTTCTCTCGTTTCCAGGTGTTCGCAATTTCCTGGTCATTTTTTCCTTTTGAAAGAGAGCAGGACAGAATTCTTACAATCTGTGGGTATAATTCTGGATAATTATCTGAGCATTCTGTTTGCAGTCCTGGATTACTACTAATTTCAGTCCTTGTTGAGACCTTTGACATTGCATATTTGGTCAACTCACCGTTTCAATACTCAGCTCTTAAACTTGTATAGCAAGACAATAAACATGTTCTATCATTCCAGATTTTCCACCAATTTACAAAGAAATCCTGAAGGAGAATTGCCAGGCTTAAATAAAAATAGTGTTCGATTTCAGGAAAAAAAAGAGAATCTTACAATTACTTATTTTTAAAAAATATTTTGGTGTAGGGGGAAATACTGTAGCAAAGCCTTGTGGCACCTTAGAGATCAACACAATTATTTGGGCATAAGCTTTTGTGGGCTATAACCCACTTCATCAGATGCATGGAGTGAAAAATACATTAAGCAGGTATAAGTATACAGCATGGGAAAACCTGAGAGTTGCCGGGGGAGGCGGGAGGAGAGTCAGTGCTAATGAGGCCAGTTCAGTCAGGGTGGATGTGGCCCATTCCAAACAGTTGACAAGAAGGTGAGAGTATCAACAGTCCTTATTCAGGCCTAATTTGATGGTGTCAAGTTTGCAAATTAGTTCCAGTTTTGCAGTTTCTCTGTGAAGTCTGTTTTTGAAATTTCATTGTTGAAGAAAGACCAATTTTAAGTCTGTTATTGATTGTCCACTGAGACACTGAGATTGAAGTGTTCTCCTACTGGTTTCTGAATGTTCCAATTCTTGATGTCTGATTTGTGTCCTTTTATGTAGAGACTTTTTGGTTTGGCCAATGTACATGGCAGAGGGGCATTGCTGGTGCATGATGGCGTATATCACATTGGTAGATGTGCAGGTGAATGAGCCCCTGATGGTGTGGCTGATGTGGTTTGGTCCTATGATGGTGTCCCTTGAATAGATATGAGGACAGGGTTTGTGGCAGGGATTGGTTCCTGGGTTACTATTTCTGTGAGCCCATGAAAGTTCATGATCCCTACGATCTGTTAGTCTATACGGTGCTACAAGACTCTTTGTCACTATTTCTGTTGTGTGATGTGTAGTTGCTGGTGAGTATTTGCTTCAGGTTGGGGGATTGTCTGTAAGCGAGGACTGGCCTGTCGCCCAAGGTCTGTGAGAGTGAGGGATCATCCTTCAAGATAAGTTGTACATCTTTGATGATGTGCTGGAGAGGTTTTAGTTGTGGACTGTAGGTGATGGCTAGTGGTGTTCTGTTACTTTATATGTTGGGCCTGTCCTATAGTAGATGACTTCTGGGTACCTTCTGGATCGGGTCAATCTGTTTCTTCACTTCAGCAGGTGGGTATTATAGTTTTAAGAACGCTTGATAGAGATCCTGTAGGTGTTGTCTCTGAGGGATTAGCGCCAATACGGATGTATCTTACAGCTTGCCTGTAGATAATGGATCGTGGGATGGGGTCTGGATGAAAGCTGGAGGCATGCATGTAAGTATAGCGGTCAGTAGGTTACCGGTATGGGGTGGTGTTTATGTGACCATTGCTTATTAGTACTGTAGTGTCCAGGAAATGGATCTCATCTTGTGTGGACTGCTCTAGGTTACGGGAGTTGCCTTCCTATCCTTTAACTAGACAGGAAAAGCAGCTGTTCTACTCACGTTCTCTCTTTCAACTTCACAGGAAAGATTGCAATCAAATAAAAAATTTGATGCAATAAAACAGCGGTTACCCTGAAAAGTAACAAATTCTAAACAAAATTATAAAGAAAAATGCCTTCTGAATAGAGGTGAACAAGATCCCAGACTTGTTAGTCATTGTTACAATAATAGATTCATGTTTTTTCTTTTTCACCCCTCATTCAGAAGGATTGTAAATAAAGCATCTGTTTGAATTGCTGCAACATTTTAATTGTTCCCTAATTTGATTATCTGGCTCTTCCTTTTCTACCTGGTTACACAGTTGGCAATGTATGTGATGGAGGTGCTCTCAGCCAAAGCATTTAATATTACTTTTCCCAGACTATATTCATGTGCCTTGTTCTTAAGGCAAAGACAGTCACAAGACCAGAAGATGTCATGACATTAATCAATTTCTAGGATACTGACTAACAAGATTGAGAAATGTACAAATATAACCTGTTCTTGTAATCATCTTAATAGTAAAGAAAATGAGGAATGCCTGTGGCACCTTACAGATTAACCACTTTATTTCAGCATAAGCTTTCATGGGCTATAGCCCGCTTCATCGGATGCATAGAATGTAACACACAGAAGTAAGATGTATTTATATACACAGAAAGCAGAAAAAGTTGGAAATACCATACCAATTCTAAGGGCAGGTCCCCACTACGACTTAACGTCGACTTTAGCAACGTTAAGTCGACATAAACCTGTACCCATCCTCACACGGATGCCATTTGCGTCGATTTAAAGGGCCCTCAAAATTGACTTCTGTACTCCTCCCTAACGAGAGGAGTAGCGCTGAAATCAACCTCTCTAGGTCGATTGTGGACTAGTGAGGATGCATGGGACGTTATTGGCCTCCAGAGGCTGTCCCACAATGCTCCATTCTGACCGCTCTGGACTGCCTCACTGCTCCACTGTGACCGCTCTGGACAGCACTCTCAACTCGCTGGTCTGGCCAGGTAGACAGGAAAAGACCCGGGAACATTTGAATAGCATTTCCTGTTTGGTCAGCGTGGCCAGCTCACCTGCACAGCTCAGTCGCCATTCAGAGAAATCAGCAGCACAAGCCACCATGCAGACCTCAGCATCACAAGACGCCATGCAGAGCTCAGCAGCCCTGGAGACCAGCCAGAGGAAAAGAGCTCCAGCATGGTCCACTCGTGAGGTGTTGGATCTGATCACTATCTGGGGAGAGGAATCCATGATGTTGGAACTCCGCAACAACAAATGGAACGCCAACACGTTCGCCAGGGTCTCCAAGGCCATGCTGGAAAGAGGCCACAACAGGGACGCCCAACAATGCCGCGTAAAAATTAAGGAGCTGAGGCGAGCGTTCCAGAAAGCCAAGGAGGCAAACGGACACTCAGGGGGCGCGCCGCAGACATGCCGGTTCTACAATGAACTGAATCAGATAATGGGGGGCGCCCCTACCACCATTGCACCGGTCTGCGTGGACTCCACCGATGGGATAATAGTCAGGCCTGAGGAGGATTCGGATGAGGACGATGATGATGATGAGGGAAATATCACAGAGCAGCAGGAGGCCAGCGGAGAAACCCTGTTAGCAGACAGCCAGGAGCTGTTTATCACCCTGGAGCCAGCACCCTCCCAACCATCCCAAGGGGGTACCCCAGCCGGCGAAGGATTCTCTGGTGAGTGTGGTTTTTTTATGGGATTAGATGACTCATGATTTTTAAAGGAAGCATTTATTAATGATTAACTTGCCCTAAGGACTTAGCGTGCTTTCATTGATGGTCAGTTTCTACTCAAACAATTTGTCAATATACTCTGGTATTGATCGGAAGTCCTCTACGGACATTTCCATGAAGCTATCCAGGAGGTAGCTATGAATCTTCCACACCAGATTTCTGGGGAGAGCCGCCTTGTCTGGCCCCCTGTGATAGGAGACCATCCCACGCCACGAAAGTAGTAAATAGTCTGGTATCATTGAGCAGCATAGCATTGCGGTGAATGGACCAGGACTTTGCAGTGATTCAAGCAGCATGTGTTCTCTATCTCTCTGAGAAATTCTAAGCAAAGTGATGTCATTCATGGTTGCCTGTTTTGAAATACGGACTGCAATTAGTAGGGAGATAAAGGTTCCCAGCTGCAAAGTAATCTTCGCCGCAGAAGACCGAACACGCGAGGCCCCCCATCCCGAACGCATGCTTCCCACCCCACCCCACGCCCCGCCGCCAGCCCGTAGCGGTAGCTAGCAGGGATTTTGAAGAGTCTGCAAGCATTCGCTTCCGCTGAAGAGCGAACGCGCGCCCGCCCCCCCACCCGCCAGCCCGTAGCGGTAGCTAACAGGGATTTTGAAGAGTCTGCAAGCGTTTGCTTCCACTGAAGACCCCCAGCCAGCCATTAGCGAGAGATTTTTGGTTTTGTTTTGCAGTTCGCGGTTCACTGGGAGCCACGCGGTGGGGGGAGGAGGGATTCACGTGGTGGGGGGGAAGGGGGTGGGGTTACTCTAGAATATCCAAGTGCTTCTGTTAAATATGGCTTAGCTTACCATGGCCGGCTGCATGGTGATTTCAGTAGCAGTGTTGTGCTGAGGCTCACATATGTGTGTGAGATGCTGTGACTTTTCTGTGACCCATTCAGTCACTTTTAGGTGTGGAATATGACCTTGTACAGAAATCATATCAGGCTTCTGAATACTGAGGTTGCCAGTTGCATAGTACTCCCATTGTGATCCGTCCGAGAATGCATCTGTCTCATAACCTTGTAGCTTTCTTTGCCCACATTTGAATGTATCTGTCTCATAACTTTGAACCTTTCTTTGCCCACATTTGCCCACAGCTGCACAATTATCTCAGAATCCCCCGTCCTGCTCCTCACGCCGTGCATCGCAGATACAAAAGCATAAAAAGAAAACACGTGATGATATGTTCAATGAACTACTGGAAAACTCATGTGCTGAGGCAGCCCGCCAGACGGAATGGAGGGAAAGATTGCTCCAGTCAAGGCAGAAATCAAGATCCGCAGCAGAAAAGGGCGAAGAAAGACGGCTGGAGCGCAAAGAAAGGCGGATGGAGCACGAAGAAAGGCGGATGGATGCTTTGCTCTGGATAATGGAGGACCAAAGCGACATGCTGTAGTGTCTGGTGGAGCTGCAGCAGGACCAAAGATCGCCTCTGCAGTCTCTGTCTAACCACCTGGCCCCCCTCCCCAAGTCCCATAGCTTCCCCACCCAAACGCAGGGTGAGAACCCGGGGGGGGGGGGGGGGAAGCTCCGGGGACCGATCCACTCTACCCCACAAGCCAGCACAAGCAGCAGCAGGATGAGTTTATCTAAAAACTTTTAAAAGCTGCTGTGTCTTGCCCCCCCCCCTTCTTCCCCCACTCCTCCCTCCACCACTGCGACTGCTGGTTTCCCTCCTCACCCACCCCTTCCGGGCTACCTTGCCAGTGATCCCCTGTATTTGTGTTTGTGATGAAGCAATAAAGAAAGCATGATTTTTAAAACAGTGAATTTATTTCCTCTGCAAGCATCGGGAGGGGGGAGGAAAAGAGGGTGCAAGGACGACAGGCTTAGGGCTGAGCAGAGCAAGGGAGCGGGTTCTCAAACGCCATCTTGGGTACTCATAAATCTGGTTTTCAAGGTGTCCCTGAGGCGCAGCGTGCCATGGTGCACTCTTCTACTTTCCCTGCTGTTTGGCTGCTGGTAAGCAGCGGACAGGGAATTTGCCTCTTCCTCCCAGCCCGCCATAAACGTTTCCCCCTTGCTCTCACAGAGATTGTGGAGCACAGAGCAAGCAGCAATAACAATGGGGATATTTCTCTCGCTGATGTCTGAGCGAATCAGTAATGAACACCATCGCCCCTTCAGTCGGCCAAATGCACACTCTACGGCCATCCTGCACTTGCTCAGCCTGTAGTTGAACAGCTCCTGACCCCTGTCCAGGGCTCCTGTGTAGGGCTTCATAAGCCAGGGCATTAAGGGGTAGGCTGGGTCCCCAAGGATAACGATCGGCATTTTCCCCCCCCCCTGCCCACGGAAATTTTCTGGTCGGGGAAGAAAGTGCCTTGCTGCAGCTGTCTAAAAATCCGAGAGTTCCTGAAAACACGAGCGTCATGTAGCTTTCCCGGCCACCCCACGTACAGGTTGGTGAAACGTCCCTTGTGGTCAACCAGTGCTTGCATGACCATAGAATAATATCCCTTCCGGTTTCTGTACTCTGCGGCCTCGTTGTCCGATGCCAGGATAGGGATATGAGTCCCATCTATAGCCCCACCACAGTTAGGGAATCCCATGGCGGCAAAGCCATCTATTGCAGCTTGCAGGTTTCCAAGGTTTATAACCCTGGGTAGCAGCTGCTCGACGATTGCCCTGCTTACTTGCATCACAGCAGACCCCACTGTAGATTTACCCACCCCAAAGTGATTCGCGACTGACCGGTAGCTGTCTGGCGTTGCAAGCTTCCAGAGGGCTATCGCCACTCGCTTCTGAACTGTGAGGGCTGCTCTCATTTTGGTATTCTTGCGCTGGAGGGCTGGGGAAAGCAAGTCACAAAGTTCCATGAACGTGCCCTTTCGCATGCGAAAGTTTCTGAGCCACTGGGAGTCATCCCAGACCCGCAGCACTATGCGATCCCACCAGTTAGTGCTTGTTTCCCTGGCCCAGAATCGGCGTTGCATGGCATGAGCCTGCCCCATTGCCACCAAATTTGCCAGATTGTCGGTCGCCCTACTTCCAAAAACGTCAGTGTCCCTGTCCCTGCTGTGCACGTCCAGGTCCATCTCCTCCTCACTGTCATCGGGTTCTGGAAAGCGCAGTTGTCTCCGGATTGCATTCCTCTGCAGACGGTACAGCGTAAAATCCATAACAGTGCACAAGGTCCTCACAACGGCCAGTACTGCAGCGGTGGCATCAGCGGGCTCCATGCTTGCAGTGCTATGGCTTTAGTGCAGCGCGGAGAAAGGGCGCGAATAATGGGATGCCTACCCACAGTGCACCGCTCGAAATGGGGTCGGCGGCGCGAAAAAAGGGCGCGAAATTATGAAATGCCTCCCCATAGTGCAGCACTCGAAATGGTGCCTGCTGGGGACTCCGGGAACTGTGGGATAGGTACCCACAGTGCAATGCTTGCTAAGTCGACGCTTGCAACAGTTGTGCGGACAGACACTGCCGACTTGCTGTGCTTTGTGGGGACACACAAAATTGACTCTATACAGTCTGCTTTAAAAAATCGACTTAAAGGAAATCGACCTACTGCTGTAGTGAAGACATACCCTAAGAGGCTGTTTAATTTGGATGGGCCATTATCAATAGGAGGGGAAAAAAAACCCTTTTGTAGTGAAAATCAAGTGGATGTGTGTCTGACAGTCAACAAGAACCTGTGAAAAGAAACTTAATAGTGCAGTCTTGCATTACAACAGGGGTCTCCAAACTACGGCCCGCGGGCCGGATGCGGCCCACGAGGCCCTCTCCTCCAGCCCGTGGAGATCGGTCGGGAACCAGCCACGGGGCCGGGATGCGCCGCGTGCTCCGCTGCCGCCGCCGGCCGTGACGCGCCGCGTGCTCCGCTGCCGCCGCCAGCCACAGGGCCGGGACGCGCCGCGTGCTCCGCTGCCGCCGCCGGCCGGGACGCGCCGCGTGCTCCGCTGCCGCCGCCGGCCAGGAACGGCTCAGAGCTGGGGCTGGGACGCACCGCACCGCCACCCAGTTACAGGCGGCGAAACAAGGAGCCACCCACTGCCAGGCGGCGAAACGGTCTGTGGGGAGAGACCAGGTTGAGCGGGTCAGTTGGGGGGGGGGGAAGAGACCGGGTTGAGCGGGTCAGTTGGGGGAGGTTGTTGGAGGAAAGGAGGTTTTGGGGGGAGAGACCTGGCTGGGTGGGTCAGTTGGGGGTTGGAGGAAAGGAGGTTTGGGGGGGGAGAGACCTGGCTGGGTGGGTCAGTTGGGGGTTGGAGGAAAGGAGGTTTTGGGGGGAGAGACCTGGCTGGGTGGGTCAGTTGGGGGTTGGAGGAAAGGAGGTTTTGGGGGGAGAGACCTGGCTGGGTGGGTCAGTTGGGGGTTGGAGGAAAGGAGGTTTGGGGGGGGGGGAGAGACCTGGGTGGGTCAGTTGGGGGTTGGAGGAAAGGAGGTTTGGGGGGGGGGGGAGAGACCTGGCTGGATGGGTCAGTTGGGGGTTGGAGGAAAGGAGGTTTGGGGGGGAGAGACCTGGCTGGGTGGGTCAGTTGGGGGTTGGAGGAAAGGAGGTTTGGGGGGGAGAGACCTGGCTGGGTGGGTCAGTTGGGGGGGGGGGTTGGAGGAAAGGAGGTTTTGGGGGGAGAGACCTGGCTGGGTGGGTCAGTTGGGGGGGGGGGTTGGAGGAAAGGAGGTTTTGGGGGGAGAGACCTGGCTGGGTGGGTCAGTTGGGGGGGGTTGGAGGAAAGGAGGTTTTGGGGGGAGAGACCTGGCTGGGTGGGTCAGTTGGGGGGGGGTTGGAGGAAAGGAGGTTTTGGGGGGAGAGACCTGGGTGGGTCAATTGGGGGGGGTGTTGGAGGAAAGGAGGTTTTGGGGGGAGAGACCTGGCTGGGTGGGTCAGTTGGGGGGGGGGGTTGGAGGAAAGGAGGTTTTGGGGGGAGAGACCTGGCTGGGTGGGTCAGTTGGGGGTTGGAGGAAAGGAGGCTTGGGGGGGAGAGACCTGGCTGGGTGGGTCAGTTGGGGGTTGGAGGAAAGGAGGCTTGGGGGGGAGAGACCTGGCTGGGTGGGTCAGTTGGGGGGGGGGGTTGGAGGAAAGGAGGCTTTGGGGGGAGAGACCTGGCTGGGTGGGTCAGTTGGGGGGGGTGTTGGAGGAAAGGAGGTTTTGGGGGGAGAGACCTGGCTGGGTGGGTCAGTTGGGGGTTGGAGGAAAGGAGGTTTGTGGGGGAGAGACCTGGCTGGGTCGGTCATTGGGGGGGGGGGGGTTTGGAGGAAAGGAGGTTTTGGGGGGAGACACCTGGCTGGGTGGGTCAGTTGGGGGGGGTTGGAGGAAAGGAGGTTTTGGGGGGAGACACCTGGCTGGGTGGGTCAGTTGGGGGGTTGATGTGTAGTGTTCATGTGTAGTGAACAGGTGTTCATGTGTAGTGTTCATGTGTAGTGTATCAATGTGTTATTAAATAATAACTGAATAAAATAATATTAAATACATAATTAAAAACAACATCCATGTTTTGATTCTTTTTTATTTGAACCTCGAGTGTGTTGTCGGCCCCCGAACTGCTATTTGATAGTTAATGCGGCCCTCGGGCTGAAAAGTTTGGAGACCCCTGCATTACAAGATCAGAGATGGAGAATTCATTTGTGCTCACAGGGATGAACAGCTCCACACTATTCTTGCATACAACGTACAGGAACTCCTTGCTTAGTCATCCTGGTTAACGTTGTTTCATTGTTACATTGCTGATCAATTAGGGAACATGCTGGTTTAAAGTTGAGCAATGCTCCCTTCTAATGTTGTTGGCTGCCTGATTTTTTTCCACAGCAGATCAGCACCTTTCCCCTCCCTCCCCCTCTCCTGCCCATGGCAGTCAGCTGGCTTGTGGAGTTCAGAAGGCAGGAGGGGAGGGAGAAGCAAGGAAGCAGCCTGTGAAGTAAAAGGGGGGTGGGGGGGGAGAAGAGGTGGGTCAAGGGTGGGGGGTTTGGGGGAAGAGGTGGAGTGGGTGGGCTGAGGGTTGAGCCCCCCCCACCCCTGATGCTTGCAGAGTAGGGAAGCTGCTGCTCCTCAATGTGCTTCACCTAGCTTGCAGCACCTTCAGCCTCCTTGCCTGCCTCATTGTCTGCAGTGCCAGTGGGCTGTGCCAGGGTGGTAAGGCGGGGGAACCTCCCAACAATACTGTACTGTATATGCCCCCCCCCCAAATCCCTGGAACCTAACAACCCTCCCCCCCATTTACATTAGTTCTTGTGAGGAAATTGGGTTTGCTTAACATCGTTTCACTTAGTCACATTTTTCAGGAACATAACTACAATGTTAAGTGAGGAGTTCCTGGATTTGCACTCTTGGGAAGGTTGGTGCAGTTTAGAAAAACAACATATTTTCTAGCAAGGGTGTTAAATGCACTCAAAGCAAGTGGAGCCAGATTTCGTAATGTAATCTTTCAGTTTTCTGCACAGAGCTTTATAAAAATATTAGATATTTCAAAGGTAAAAGCACTTGCTGGCTGCCGTTAAAGTAAATTGGAATTGAAGGGCAACACTTTTTCCCTTTAGAATGGACTCTTTTCTTCCTAACCAGTATTCTTTAGCTATCCTCCCTCATAAAATGGTTGGTTAAGTGATCATGGCAATGTTGGGGATAAAAATACATTTTTAATTGGACAAACATTAAAAAAATGCACCATATGGTCACACAATAACAATCTGTGTGCCTCAATTTTAATTGCATATTATTTTCCTCTCTTTATAATATTTACAGAAATTGCCTTGAAGAGCCTCTGGCCCCCATTTCATACTCTCAAATGCTCAAGAAAAAAATACACTTTGGCATTGTCTGTTGTTAATGAGTCAGCATTATGTAAGTGTATTTGTGTTCAGCTGTGTACTTTTTTGGCCTGGTGTATTGTTTATACTAGTTTATATAAAAATAAATAAAAATTAAAATGAACCAAAGGCCATCATCCAGCATATTTTCACTGCAAGTGCTCTGTACAGTATTCCTTCTTTAAAACATGGTATCATCTTGGAGGTCTCAGGGAGTTATTGTCAATTAGAAAATTGAGATAACACATCTCACAAGAGAAGGGTAGAGAATCAGAGAGGTAGCCGTGTTAGTCTGGAATAGCAGAGGTAACAAAGTCCTGTGGCACCTTAAAGACTAACTATAAAGTTTTGAAGCATGAGCTTTCGTGGGCTAATACCCACTTCGTCGGATGCAAGCAGTGGAAGTGTCCAGAGGCAGGTATAGAAAAGTAGGCAAGAACCAGGTGGGAGGTAAAAAGGTTAGTCCAATTAGGCTGAACCAGCTTGTTATCTCCGATCAGGGAGGGTGGGTTATTCTTCTAGCATTTGAATGGGGGGTGTGGACATGGAGAGAGGAGAAACTAGTTCTGTAATGAGCGAGCCATTGTAGGTCTTTGTTCAATCCGAGATTGTTTGTGTTGAATTTGCAAATGAATTGCAGCTCTGCAGTTTCCCTTTGCAGTCTGGACTTGAAGTTTTTTTGCTGCAGTATGGTGACTTTTAAATCTGTAATTGTGTGTCCAGGCAGGTTGAAGTGTTCCCCTACAGGTTTTTGTATATTGCCATTCCTAATATCTGATTTGTGTGCATTTATCCTTTTTCTTAGGGACTGTCCAGTTTGGCCGATGTACATGGCAGAGGGACACTGGTGGCATATAATGGCATATATGACATTGGTTGATGTGCAGGTGAATGAACCAGTGACGGTGTGGTTGATCTGGTTAGGTCCTGTGATGGTGTTGCTGGTGTAGATATGTGGGCAGAGTTGGCATCGAGGTTTGTTGCATGGATTGGTTCCTGAGTTGGAGTTATTGTGGTGCAGTGTGCTGTTGCTGGTGAGACTTTGTTTAAGGTTGGCAGGTTGTCTGTGTGCCAGGACTGGCCTTCCTCCCAAGGCCTGTGAAAGTGAGGGATTATTGTCCAGGATGGGTTGTAGGTCACTGATGATGCGTTGCAGAGGTTTTAACTGAGGACTGTAGGTGATGGCCAGTGGTGTTCTGTTGTTTTCTTTCTTGGACTTGTCTTGCAGCAGCAGGCTTCTGGGTACACGTCTGGCTCTGTTGATCTGTGTCCTTATTTCCTTGTGCGGGTATTGTAGTTTTGAGAAAGCTTGGTGAAGATCTCGTAGGTGTTGGTCTCTGTCTGAGGGGTTGGAGCAAATCCGATTGTACCTCAGTGCTTGGCTGTAGACAATGGATCGTGTGGTATGTCCAGGATGGAAGCTGGTGGCATGAAGGTAGGCATAGCTGTCTGTAGGTTTTCGGTATAGGGTGGTGTCGATGTGGCCGTCATTAATTTGCACTGTGGTGTCTAGGAAGTGGATTTCCTGTGTGGACTGGTCCAGACTGAGGTGGATATTGGGGTGGAAGCTGTTGAAGTCATGGTGGAATTCTTCCAGAGTTTCTTTCCCATGGGTCCAAATGATGAAGATGTCATCAATGTAGCGTAGATAGAGAAGGGGTGTGAGTGGACGAGAGTTGAGGAAGCGTTGTTCCAGGTCAGCCATAAAGATGTTGGCATACTGTGGGGCCATGCGGGTGCCCATAGCAGTGCCGCTGGTCTGGAGGTATATATTGTCACCAAATTTGAAATAGTTGTGTGTGAGGATAAAGTCACAGAGCTCAGCACAGGTGGTTACCTGCGCTGTGGCATCATCAGGGATACTGTTCCGGACAGCTTGTATTCCATCTTTGTGTGGGATGTTTGTGTAGAGAGCCTCTACATCCATGGTGGCTAGGATGGTGTTTTCTGGAACGTCACCAATGTATTGTAGTTTCCTCAGGAAGTAAGAGAAGGGTAGACTTTCAAATGTAAAAAATGGTTGGTAGGTATCTTTCTGCAGTGTGTGATTTTGAAAATCTCCCCCTGAACCTCTGAAAATATTTGACCCTTTTTATCATGAATCCATGTTGTCTATAGGATTTAGTAGTTTATTTACAAGGTGTACTATCTCATGGAATTTGCATTTTTGGGTATTTCAGTGTAGCTTAGAAAAATAGTACATCTTCTACCAAGTACATGGTAATATACCTGCCTTCCAGCTTCTAAAGTGGGTGTCCTACAAACTGTATCACTGACTACACAACCCTACCTGATTCATTCCCTAAATCCTGTGCATGGAATGAGGCAGTGGTCCTATGGGGAAAAGTCTTGAATTTTATGATCCTATGCTATACCATAATGTGTATGTACACGGGGGCTAAATTAAAGTTGCACTGACTATCTTTATATTCTGGCATTTCCAAACATTTGAGTGCTCCATGTTGGAACATAAATGAAATAAAAAGTTCTGGAATAAAACCATTTCCCCCCCCAAAAAAATTAAAGTAATTTTATTACATCTAGGCAATTTTTTTGAAAGGAAAAAAAATTCCATTACGTGGAACTGCACCCCCCGCCCTTTACCCTCATTGTGCCTCAGTGGTAGAATGTGGACTTTGAACCTCTAGCACTGCTTGAGCTGCAGGACTAACACTAGCTGGCAGCAGGAGAAGGCTGCTGTTGGGTTTGGGAATGGACTGCTGAGGCTGAGTGCTTGGTCTGCAGTGGGAGTAGTTGTGGCTGATCTTAGTCCAGATCTCTCCCCTTTCCAGGGAAGCTTCCTATGTTCCCAGTGCAGTGTGTGCTGCACTTTAGTGATAGTATGGGTCTGACCTTAGACTAGAAGGTTCCTGTTCCATTGATTGTTTTGCCATGCTGCCACCTCAAGTGACAGAAAGGAAAAAGTGACTTTTCAAATGTTTTTATCTCTGCCAACCTTAAACAGAATTCAGGGCAAAGAAAAGGCACTTCACTGGCCCCAGGACTTTCTCCTTTCTGAAATTCAAGGGCCTACTGCAAAACAGAAGAAGTGGGAGAACTTATGAAAAAATTCCTATCCGATTTTTTTAAATTAGAAAGTATTAAGTAACCTAAATACAGGGGTTACTACCAGCTCCCCTAGTAATAATCTGTGTTATGTGCAGAATGTAAATAGGTTGTAAGAGCAAAATCTTCAAACAGTCTTAAAATTAAAATAAAAGTTGATCTCTTAAGCCCAATTGCTATATTGAGCATGATATTAAGCAAAGCTTCTGTTTTGACTATCCTAAATTTGATATAAATTTAGAAAAGCAAACTCATTTTTTCCGTTAGCATCTCATTTGGCTTACTACAATAAAAACAAGTTAACTATTGTGCTTTAGGAATATGTTACATAATTTACAGCAAATGTATAGGGCCTCCCCCTCATTACCCAGAGTATGTTGCCCCCTACAGCACTCGCCCGCCCCCTGCTGGCAGAAATGCTCATGCAGGCTATTAGATGATGGCTCCCCTCAGCCACCCCTGCCAGAGCAATGCAGTAATTTTGATATATATGAACAGAGCTGGGCCACAGGTTGAGAACTGCTGTTCTAAGGGTTTAAGTGGATCATTTAAATGTCTTTCTCTTCTACCACCAGAGCCCAGTATGTTAAACAGTTTCTGTTTAATGTCTCATATGGTGACCATATGTCCCACTTTTATCAGTCCTGATTTTTTGGTCTTTTTCTTATATAGACTCCTATTCCCACCCCCTGTTCCGATTTTTTACACTTGCTGTCTGGTCACCCTAATGTCTCGTGACTGTTGTTCTCTTTTCCCCCCATTTTTTAATGAACATTTTCTGTTTTTTTTCCCTTTATACTATATTAATACCTATATTCTTTTCTTTGTAAAGGACTCACAAGGTAGCTTGTCATGCAGTTACTTGTCTTATCCCCCTAGGGGTTGCTCTTTCTCTATAATATCTCAGTATCTTCAGTATGATATTTTAATCTGGAGTGTGTTTGCATGTAATGAATGTTTTGCTGATACAACTCAACAGAAGAAAGTTCTCTTTTGTCTCAAAATTATTAATGTTGTTCATCTTGCTGACACTGTTCTTGTCAGAATCTTCTATAGTGATTTTCGGGACTGAATCAGCAGAGTTATGGCCTTGTAACTGAATAAAAGGAAATCAGACCTAGCTAGATTATTTTATGAAGTTTATGGTTCAGACTGAATCTTTATACACAAACTTAAAAAATATCCTACCCCCTTTCCCAGGGTAGTTTAAAGTTCTAACATTGGAGTTCTAACATTGGAGGTCTGTGTTCCCATTCTGAGTGTCAATTTTATGACAGATATGGACAAATTGGAGAAAGTCCAAAGGAGAGCAACAAAAATGATTCAAGGTCTAGAAAACATGAGCGATCAGGGAAGATTGAAATAATTGGGCTTGTTTAGTCTGGAGAAGAGAAGACTGAGGGGGAGGACAGGGCAACAGTTTTCAAGTACATAAAAGTCTGTTACAAAGAGAAGGGAGAAAAATTGTTCTCCTTAACCTTTGAGGATAGGAAAAGCAGCAATGGGCTTAAATTGCAGTAAGGTTAAGGTGGGACATTAGGAAAAGCTTCCTATCTGTCAGGTTGGTGAAGCATTGGAATAAATTGCCCAGAGATGATGTGGAATCTTCAGCATTGGAGGGTCTTAAGAAAAAGTTAGACAAACACCTGTCATGGGTGTCTAGATCAGTGGCTCTCAGGAATCTGAGTTGTCTTGCATACCCCCAAGTTTTACCTCACTTGAAAACTACTTGCTTACAAAATCAGACCTAAAAATACAAAAGTATCACAGCACACTGTTACTGAAAAAATTGCTTACTTTCTCATTTTCACCATATAATTATAAAATAAATCAATTGCAAAATAAATATTATACTTGCATTTCAATGTATAGAGTATATCAGGCAGTATAAACCATTGATTTATATGACATTTTAGGTTGTAGTCACTGCTGGTGCTTTTTATGTAGCCTGTTGTAAAACCAGGCAAATATCTAGATGAGTTGATATACCTGTCTCTTTCCTCAATCCCTGGCTATCCTACAGTAGTGGTTCTCAACCAGAGGTATGCAGAGGTCTTCCCTGGGGTATATCAATGGAAAGATGTTGGGGTTTTTATCAGGATCAATTCAATCCACTGAGAGAAATTATTTACTTCAATTTCTGACTGGCAGAGCCCATTGGAGATTGTTTGGGTGACTAACGCACTGGTGGTGTCAAGGAGCTGGCACCCAGACAAGCACTGGCAAGTCTCTCTCTCACTGGAGGCAGGGGTGGTAACAAGATGACTCACAATCCCGGGCACTCCGAGAACCACGACATTCCACAATTTAACTTCACACTGGGAAGCTGGGATATTTCCTTTGTGCAGACAACTTCTCAATGGCCTTTGTACAGGAACTGGGGAAAGAAATGCTCCCCACCAGTGTGGCAGTTTGATGCACAGTGGCTGCACAGATACTGTCCTTTTGCCACAGGCCTTGGGCTGTAGTTGCAACTAGGCTCCACTTGTGTTCTTTCTATTGGATGGCTAGGCATATGGATTCAGTCACATGAGGAAAAAATGCATTGCCCATACTACGGCAGCAGCCATCAAAAGTTCATCTAGACAGTTAGTAAGTCATTAGCAGAGTCAGGAGTTAGGTTTTTCAAGATAGGGTGATTATAAACACCTAATCCCTGCCTTCACCACTACTATTGGTAGTAATAATGCAGCTGCAGAGTTGTGGCGGAAAATATATATGAACTTTCCTGGTGCAGGCAAAACTGTAATGGCAGATACAGTGGCCATTCTCGCAATATGTTGCCCCATTCTGCATTATCTTATAATAATAATAAATAATAATAATAAATGGAGATATACCAATCTCCTAGAACTGGAAAGACCTTGAAGGTCATCAAGTCCAGTCCCCTGCCTACACTAGCAGGATTGAGTACTGTCCCCTGACAGATTTTTTGCCCCAGATCCCTAAATGGCCCCCTCAAGGATTGAACTCACAACCCTGGGTTTAGCAGGCCAATGCTCAAACCACTGAGCTATCCCCCCACCCTCTCTCTTAGGAAGAGAAAAGTCGTGAGCAGGAACTCCATAGCAAATAGAGTCTTTGGAGTCCCTCTTTCTAGTTTCTAAATGAAACTGGTGAATTTCTCTCTAGATTTTTCCATGCCTGCTGAGAATCCTAGCATTTGGGCAACCGTGTGAGAGCTTCTAATGGCCAAGTCATCAATAGAATGCCTTCCTTTTATCAAAAAGTGCTTTTAGATATGTGGACAGCCTCAACAGAGGCATAGAAAAGGTATTTGATGCCTTGTTTAAAGGACAGCCCTTCTACCAGGGCAACAATACTACTTGCCATCAATGACAAGGATTGTATATTTACTCAGCCCGAGTGCCCTCTGAAGATGGATGGGAAATCCCATTAGATTTGCTACATGTCAGTTTCTTTATTTTGTTCTGCAGCTCTGCACTGATGCATGATAATAGCTGTCTGCATAAAGGTGCGCAGTTATTATCATCTGTAAAGTACAGACAAAATGGGATAAGTGATTTAGCAAGGGAATGAGCTGTGTTTATTTTATGTTTGATAAGCAAACACTCAAGATGTTAGAATTTTGTGGGTAAATTGGGAGCTGCCAATGCTGCCTCCCTGATTAATGTTATTGGAAGATATTTTTTCCAGTAAACCTGCAAAAGGCAAAGATTAGTACAGTTGTCCACTGCAGTATGTTATACACTTATTTGGTACTATTAAAAAGCTTTTTAAATGAAACCTTTTAAACAGAAATACTTAGTACAATTGTTTCCCCTGATGTCAAGCTTTAGGGTGGTGAATTTTACATGTACAAATAGCTTTTCTGGAGAAAGCCATCTAAGGTACTTACTTAGCTTCCATTACCTTAGTGTCTAAGTGCCTCAAAATTTTAAATGTAGTTATCCACCCAGTACTCCATTTACATAGGGAAGTATCCCATTATGTTTTTTATGTATTTCTATTGTGGGGCTAGTGGTGTGAGGGTAACTAGACCTTTAGATAGGCATCTTCTTTATTTTCAATATAAATAAAAATTAAATTTCAAAGATGGGGAATTGAGGCACAGAGAGACTAAGTGACTTGCCCAAGATCACACCGCAAGTCTGTGGTAGGAAAGACAATCAAACCAGGTCTCTAAGTCAAAGGCTATTGCCCTTGTCACTGGATCACCCTTACCCCCCTGCAAATTTGTGTATATATATATTAAGATGTGATTTTTCCTTTGTTTTATTTATCATAGATGGAGTTATTAGTGATGATAATAAGCAATGCAGCTTATTATTGTTTTTCATATGTCCAGTTATAAGATACCCCCCCACCTCCACCCCATGCCAGTTGCTTATAACGTTGCCAAACTTAAACTATTTGGGATGGAATTTGACATGCTGGATGTCTGTCTCAGGCTGGCCTTAAAAAAAAAAGTTTCAGTCAGAATGATTCAGCTATTTCTGAGAATGAGGTTAGGGGAAAATATTGTTTTGCCATGTTAAAAAAAAAAAAATTCTTACAGCCATTTGGTTGAGCAGCGCTAGTGATTCCTTGCTTTGCAGCAAGGCTTTGAAATTTGGCAGGAGGGCAACCTCTCCTTCAGCCATGTGCCTTTCACTGTTTCTGTGAAAATCTTCCCAAATGTGGCCAAGTTATAAACCTTTGAAAAACATCTCAGTTCACAAGTACACAGTAGAAATTTGTTAGATCTTCACAGCTGAACTCTGATCCAGCCTTCACCACTTCTAATAGGAATGGACTGTGCCAAGCTCCATCACCAGAACAACTGGGTATGTTCTAGCCCAGGGCCTCTGCAGGGCTTGTCCTGCAATTGCAGCTCCTGGGTGCTGCAGGCTGGGATGGAACTGGCACTGTGAGGAGGGAGACTGTCTCTCTCCTGTGCTTTCCTTGAACTCTGGGCTTGACACTCAGGCAGCATTGGAAGAGGAAGGTGCCTAACTCAAAAACAAAGTTGACAGTAGCTAGAATGGCAGGGAGGAGGCAGGAGACCCCGGGGAAGGCCTTGGATGTTGTATGTAAGAGAATGGGACTGGAATGAGGAGACAGGAGAGATGGCAGGGCAGATGGGATTTAGGATTAAGACAATTAAATGCTGCCCTAGAGAACTGGATTTCGTTCCTTCTGCCACAGAGTTCCTGTGAAATACTGGGCAAGTCATTAAAACCAGACTTTTCCAGCTGGTCATTGAGGCAGGGGCTCTGCAGAAAAAATATGTGATCATGTAATGAAAGACTGTACCATAATGCATAGGCACACGAAGGCTGAAATGAAAGTTGCACAGGCTTACCTTCATTCTTGCATTTCCTAACTTTAGTGATTGATTTTGCAACATTTGAAGTTTTTTAGCAGTATTTTGTGTGTAGTTTCCTAGGTTGTAAACTTTGTAAACTCCTAGAGTTTTGTACTTACAGCTGAGAGAGAAACTTTGTTATATGGCAGGTCTCAGACCACAAATTCTGCTTCCACTACAGAGTTACATGAATGTAGGTAGAGCACAATAAGGGAAACATTGTCCACCATGGAGAGGAGAATTTTGATCTTACAAGAAATATACTAACGAATACCTAGTATATTGTAAAAAGGATTCTGGATTATGCAACAATTTTATTCTTTAAAACCAAAAGAGATTCAGCCAAGACAACAGTCTTACAAAGTGGTTCATAGTTGAGAGTGAAATGTTTATGAAGCTCCAGGATGCTGAGAGTTGGAACAGGGATTGAAGAGGAAAAGAATGTTTGAGACAGAACATCTCTATAAATAGTCATGTTTAACTCCATGTTCTCTGTTACTGACCTACTGTTCACAATATAATCTCACCTGTATGCATTTGTTCTCCCTTCCTACCATCTTACAGGGATCTTTGGTTGTGATCCAAGAGAGAGTTGAATTAAATGTTCAGATTGGGAGGGGGGGGGAGGAATTGAAAGCTCAGTTATTTTTGCCTGTTCTCCCCCACCCCCCAAGAAAAAAATAGAGGCAGAGGAGAAATGTGGAATTATGTGGATGTTCAAGACCTTGGTGCTTGTGGGAACAGTATGTTCTCATAAACCTCTCATAAATACCTGGGAGATGTCTGTCTTTCTGTTTCATTTTGACTCTACCCTGAAGGTGTATCACTGCTTTGATGCCGTGATATAAGGGTAGTAAATAATGCATGAAAAGAAAAATCCTGTATTTGGTCACTATCTTACTCCCAAATTCCTCTGAACTAATATGACATTTTAATTTGTGACTTTGGATAACACAGGTTCTTTTCCTCTCTTCTATACTTTTATGTTCCATGTTTCTGGTGTGTTTAATCAATGAATCCTGTTATTTGTATGTAGTGTTCTACAGAGCTTTACATAGTTTACCTTTATTAATCAAAAAGGTCAAGTGTTTGAAATAATGGTTGTAAGGAAAATATTATTAAAAAGTCCCAGAAATAGCCTGTAGCTTGTTTACACGTATAGCCTGCAGAATGTTGTTAGTCACTAAGCAATACTGTACAGAGGAGGATGTCCGAACGCATGTGCGCACACTCACACAAAACGTAAATGTTTGTATATACCAGATTTGAATAACCTTATTCATGTTGAATATATCCCCTTAATCAACACATCATTTCACTGACTTCAACAGGACTATTTGAGGAGAAAGGTAATCCTAGTTGTGAGTAAAGCTATGGGAATCTAGCCCTATGCAATTTGCTTACAAAGCATTCCACTCAGATGGAAGTCTCAACAAAATATATGTCAGTGTTTAACTAAATCTTGCTTTATCCTGCAATACAATATGATGTCTTTTGTCATTTATACAGATTTCTATGAGCTGCAGAGTCAATAAAGAAATGTCCATCCTAAGGTGATGCTTGAACTCCATTGACTTAACTACAGAGTTTTCAACAGAAATTGAATATGACCTAGTAGGATTGACCTTGGAGAATTTATGATGTCCTCCAGTACAAGTAGAAGCAAGAAC
The DNA here is from genome assembly GCA_032164245.1 of Sternotherus odoratus. Classification (NCBI taxonomy): domain Eukaryota; kingdom Metazoa; phylum Chordata; order Testudines; family Kinosternidae; genus Sternotherus; species Sternotherus odoratus. The sequence continues at coordinate 48,247,458 of JAVMKO010000004.1, forward strand.
CGGCAGGCTGTGAGCTTGCAGGGAGTTGACCCAGAAACATGCATGATAGTGTTTAAAACGCACTGGGGACAGGTAATATAATTCAGTAATACTTGATAGTTCTATTGATTTGAAGTAGGTTGCATTCATAGGAATCCACTCAAAGCAAAGACTGGTATGATAACATTGCACTTTCCAGATACAAGCCAGTATTTCACTGAGTTTATTGGCTAACACTGAAACATGTTGAACAATATAACAAGTCAGTTTTTGAACTACCCTTGCTAATCCACACTGAGATAGACCTCAAAATTGCAGCAAAGACATCTGGAACTGGGAGACCTAGATTCTGTTTCCAGGTCTGTCACTTATCTTCTCTGTGCCTTTGTTTCCCTGTCTGTGTAATGGGGGGGAATAATGCTTAACCACCTTTTGTGTAAAGAGCTTTTAGATCTAAGGGTGAAAAGTTCTTCTGGTGTTAATAATTGACTACAGATTTTCAAGTTGCATGATGTAATTTACATATTACATCTCCTGCCTGGTGCTTTTTCAAAAAGCTGTTGTTTGTATTGCTGCTGAAAAGTAAGCTAGCCTAGGGTCTTTATTGTTCCTGAAACTGTTGTAGGGTTTGAAGAGCCACTGGTGGCTGATTTTGTGATGAGCACTAAAGCCCAGATCCTCAAAGTTATTAAGGCAGCTAGTTCTCATTGAAATCAATAAGGGCTTGAAATCAATGGGAGTCGGGTTCCTAAATACCTTTGAGGATCTGGAGTTTAGTGCCACTGAGATGTTAAGCGACCATCATTTTAGGAGAGCTGCCACTACCCTGTGTTCCTGTTGTATGGACTGATATGTTACAGGAGAATCTGTGGTGATCTGCAAATTTCTGATGCCTGAGAACAATGGACCATTAGGGAGGATCTACACTGGCATTCTGTATCGAGGAAACTCTAATTTAAACATCTTGTGCTATTCAGCCTAGTCAAGGGAGAAAACTGAGGTGGCCTCTGCTCTGTCGTGTGTGGGAGAACAGGTCACCTCAACTCTGCTGTCTCCCCTTGTGGTGGGAGAGAAGGCAGAAAGGGGCAGGAAATGGTATTGTGATTTGGCCTAAAGAGCAGGATGGAGTAGTGGCATTTATCACTCCCAATGTTGAGATGATTACTGCAAGTGTGTGCAGGAAGCAGTTGCCACTCTGTTCTCACTTAGCACCTCCTGCCATGGGGAAAATAGAATGCTCAACGCCTTGCAGAGTCGACAATTAAATTAGTTAGGGGGGTATTTTCACCCATTCCTGATTACTTTACTATATCCAAATTTAACTAATTCTACATACATTACTGAGGGCAATATTTTGATAACCCTTGTTCATACTGAATAATACCTTGCGTAGGCTCATTGACTTCAGGCCTCTGTTGCACAAGTTTGTCTGACACTAAAATAAACTTGCCTAAGACAATAGTGTAACTCCGATTTGAAGTACAGTAGAACCATCTAATCCACACTCTAAGAAATCCCCAAATTTGCAGCAATGGGGCTATTTGTACAATAGGAGACTGGTCAGTGAGAATAAAGATGTCACGGTTTAGTCCAGAATATGTGACAAGTGTGAATTTTTAAAGATTGATTTATCAGCATGCAAAAAGTTTAAAGCATGAAAAGTAAGACACGGATCTCTCTTTATTGAGCTATCTATTTTTAAACATTGTATACTGGGATGATAAATCTGCATTTGGTTTATTTAGGTTGTAAAAATCTTAGAGAAGCATGACCCTTTGAAAAATACTCAGGCGAAATATGGGGCAATTCCACCAGATGAGGCCAGCACTGTGCAGAATTATGTGGAGCATATGCTTTTTTTATTAATTGAGGAACAAGCAAAAGATGCTGCAATGGGGCCTATCCTTGAGTTTGTGGTCACAGAGAACATAATGGAGAAACTCTTCCTTTGGAGCTTGAGGCGGGAGTTCAACGATGAGACGAAAATTGAGCAGCTGAAGATATACGAGATGCTAGTTACTCAGTCTCATCAGCCTGTGCTGCACCACAAGCCCATCCTGAAGCCTTTGATGATGTTGCTGAGCTCTTGCTCAGGAACTGCCACACCAGCTGTGGAGTTGGAGCTGGTCATTCTGCTAAACCAACTCTGCTCTATCCTAGCCAAAGATCCTTCCATTCTGGAACTGTTTTTCCACACCAGCGAGGACCAAGGAGCTGCCAACTTCCTCATTTTTTCCCTTTTGATTCCCTTCATCCACCGGGAAGGAACAGTAGGTCAGCAGGCTCGTGATGCTCTGCTCTTCATAATGTCCCTGTCAGCTGAGGACAACGTTGTTGCAAATCACATCATAGAAAACACCTACTTTTGTCCTGTAAGTTGTTGGGTTTTGGGTTGTTTTTTTTTTATTTTTAACGATAAATTTATTTTCTCTCTGTACCTTTTCACTTTTTTGCTTTTTTCTTCTACTCTCTTTTAAGGAAAGATGCTTTCATTTTACTTATTCCATATTTCTAAACTATAAGGCTGGAAACCATGGTAGTCCTGTAGAAATTACAGATGCTATCAGGATGCCTGGGGGTGATGGCAAGGGAAACAGCTTTCACCGTTAACCACCATCTTGCTGAACAGAGGCTTCCTTTATCAAATTTGGCAGTAGGGGGCCCTGATCTGAGACTTTCAAACCAGTATTTATGTTCAGCTTTAGTACTGTTAGAAATCTAACATTACAATTTAAACAACAATAAGCCTATTACAGTAAAACCTCGATTTAACGGACTAATTGGGGCGACTGGGTGTCCGTTAAACCCAAAAGTCCGTTATTTAATAATTAGAAAAAAAGACCAGCCTGCCCAATTAGTCCTTATTTTGAGGTTTTACTGTACAGTACTCCCCTCCGCCGAAAAGCCGCCGATTTTTTTTAAAAAATAAAATGAAAAAAAAAACCCTGCCCTGGACCCCCATGCACCCCGGCCCCAGTCCCTGCTGGCGGCCGGGGCTCGGGGCTCCAGGCGCCGCGCTCCCCGGGGCTCGCGGCTCCAGCCGCCGCCCGGGGAGCGCGGCTGGATCCGTGCTCCCCCGGGCTTGGGGCTCACTCCCCGGGGCTCGGGGCTCCAGCTGCTGCCTGGGGAGCGCGGCTCCAGCTGCCGCCCGGGGAGCGCGGCTTGATCCACGCTCCCCGGGGGTAGGGGCTCCAGCTGACTGCCAGGACCCGGGCAGCAGGCGGGACCCGGGTGGGCGCCGGCAGGCAGCCCGCCCCCTGCCGGGACCCGGGCGGCAGCGGGGAGCCAGCAGCCGGACCTCGATAAATGGATTCCGGATGCATCGGATTTTCTTTAAAATTTTGTCCGTTGCATCCGAAGTCCGTTAAATCGAGGTCCGTTAAATCGAGGGTTTACTGTACTTCAAAGAGACAACCAATCAACCCTCCCACAGCAGAATAATTGTTTGCTAAGCAAATGTTAAACCAGGGTGCAAAGATGGATTTCTCTTGTTTCAGTGCTTCTTTGCTTGCCTCCAAGTAAAATAAGAAATTGGGGCCTGAGATGAAACTATAGATTCTACATGTGGTATTTGGTAAAGAGGGCCAGATCAGAGCTAGATAAGACCACCTGAAAAAAATCACCTTTTTCTACTTTAGTATTTAATTCTTATTTATATTCTATGTGGTTTGTATTTTAGTCTGGCAATAAAAGATGAGGCACATTTAAATGGGAAAAGAAAACCTTGTCTAGTTAGCATAGAACTGGGATTTAGCAGATATTTGTTCTGGCTTTGTGAGTCACCTCTGCTACAGGCTTGCTATGTGACCTTAACATTTTTGCCTTGGATCCTTTGTGTACAAACATGTCAATATAATGGTATTTGGCGTATTGAGGCTTATTTTATACATTTATAAAGCACTTGTTGATTCTTGAATGTCTGTGCATATAAAATGATGGGATCTGAATTAGCTGTTACCACTCAAGAAAGATCTTAACGTCACTGTGGATAGCTCTCTGAAAACATCCACTTAATGTGCAGCAGCATTCAAAAAATCAAACAGAATGTTAGGCATCACTAAGAAAGGGATAGATAAGACAGAAAATATCATATTGCCTCTATATAAATCCATGATACGCCCACACCTTGAATACTGTATGCAGATGAAGTCCCCCCCCTTTAAAAAAAAAGAATTAGAAAAGGTTCAGAAAAGGGCAACAAAAATGATTAGTGGTATGGAATGTCTGCCATATGAGGAACGATTAATAAGATTGTGACGATTCATCTTGGAAAAGAGATGCTAAGGGGGGATATGATAGAGGTCTATAAAATAATGACTGGTGTGGAGATATTAAATAAGAAGTGCTAGATACTCATAACACAAGAACTAGGGGTCACCAAATGAAATTAATAAGCAATAGGTTTAAAACAAACAAAAAGAAGTATTGCATAATGCACAGTCAACCTGTGGATCTCTTTGCGAGAGGATGTTGTGAAGGCCCAAACTATAACAGGATCCAAAAAAGAACTAGATGAATTCATGGAGGATAGGTTCATCAATAATGATTAGCCAGGATGGTGTCCCTAGCCTCTATCTGCCAGAAACTGGGAATGGGCCACTTGTTGATTACCTTTTCTGTTTGTTCCCCCTTGGGCACTTGGAATTGGCCAATATCGGAAGACAGGATACAGAGCTAGACGGACCCTTGGTCTGACCCAGTATGACTGTCCATATATTCTTATGTGTATAGAAGTCCAAAGTATTTCAGGATATTTTTAACTGATTACTGCTTTGCCCAGCTCCGAATCAGAGGACAGTCTGCATAAGCAGAGATTATAGCCATCAGTCAGAGGTTAGAAATGTAGATTTTGATTAAAAATATTGTATCGGTGACTATTTCAATTATAAATATCTTTCTCCATGTGATCCCTGCCCCCCCCTCCCCACCCACCCACCCACACACACACACACACACACACACACACACTAACTGCTAATAAATCCTGTACTGTGGCAGCTTTCCCTGCCCCCATGGAGACAACCCTCCATAGAGCATCAGAATGGTATGTGGTTAGGAGATTGTCTAAGTCTCAAGTTATCTATCACTTTCACTGCTGACCCAATGCATGCTTGCTGGCAATATCACACATGTCAACTGTTCCAGATCAGAGAAGCAGTAAACAGTCCATGGCAGGGCATACAAATTGCTTGGCCTAAGCACTCCTGCATTGAAAGAGATGTCTTCTGTGCCAGACATGCAGGAGGCCAAGCATTGGCCTCTCACTCACACGTCCCCCATGTGCCAGCTGCCTCAGGCAAGGGCAGGAGTTGAGGCTGTTGATTAAAAACAAAAAATGACAACAAACCTCCTTCTCTTTCTACATAAATTTCCCCACATTTAGACACAAATCCTGAATCCAGCACCTAGCCTGAGAAGCCAGGTTGGGACAAGGACAAGATGATGTCCTCCTCCCTAACCAATGGCAGAGTTGCTCACTGGAGGCTAGTTCTTCCTCATGGCCATTTTGTGATCAAGCCTTTCGACTCCATCCTGCAACCTCTTTGGGGAGCTGGTGCGGAGCAGGATTCAGACCAAGCAGGAGTTCAGTAGCAGCCTAAAGAACAGGTTTCTGTCTAACTTTTGATGATTCTCTTTTACAGTTCCAAACACCATACCCATACATGGCAAATAATGAAGCAGTCTCTTGCACCGAGAGGCTCTGTTTGACCTAATTTCAATAGGTACTACTAACGAATACATGAGCTTGGTTTTTCAATTGTCCTTAAGATAAATACCATGATTGAATCTATGCAATAACTTCAACAATTACATCTGCCAATTAATTTTGAAAAAAAAATTATACTAAAGATAAAAGCCTATTATCTTAACCTACAAACAGCAGGGAACTGTGATTGACAAAAAGCTTTCCTAATTAAAATGATTGTCTGTGTGTGTTAGAATCAGATTTTTTTGAACAGTAATGAGACTAGCCCAACTCTGTAATAAACTCTAATGCAATCTTACGGTTTATGCTTCTTGTTTTCTTGGCAGGAATTTGCCTGCCAGTACTAAGGTTTTTTGTTTTTAAAAAAAATTATTTTATGTTGATCTTAACAGAATCAAGGGCTAAATTTTGCTCTGTTGGAAAAAATGGAAAAACTCCATAGGCATGGGTGGTGTCAGTCTAGATCAGAGGTCCCAGACCATGGGTCATGCTCCCCCTAGAGGGCTGTAGAGGAATGTTTGGAAGGGTGCAGCTGGCTGGACCGCTCTGCTCATCTTGCCCCCAGCCACGTCCCTGTTCCGGTGCCTGTCCCTATCGCCAGTCTTGGCATGACTCCATTTCCAGTCCCTCATCTGCTGGATGTGGCTCCATTCCTGGCCCAGGACAGAGGCTGGGGATGAGACACTGAGAAGAGCAGCACCTAACCGCAGGCCTGGCTGCAGCCTGACTATGGCTCCGCTCCCGCCCCCTGTGTTGCTCCAGACCCACACCCAGCTGCAGCACCCTCTACCCCGGAGCCAAGTCTCCAGCTTGTGGGGGGCATGGACAAGGGTAAGGGTATCACAACCCTCAAAACTTTGGGGACTGCTGTTCTAGATTCTGAAATCAGAACTTGGCCCCAGTTCCCTTCTGCTTGGGTACATACAAATAGAAAGATTAAAAGGCTTCCTTACTGCTATTTCCTAAGAGAAGTGACATAAGCTACTCCACTTAAAATAAATTAGACAAAGTGTTCAAGCTTAGATTATAGGGTAGAGGGTTGGATTTCATGAGCCATGACATGGTCTACTCTTCTGAGCATAGGACTAGGTGACAAGCTTCTGAGCTTCATTCCCAGCTCTTATATGGACTTCCTCTATATCTTTGGATGAATAATTTGATTTATTTGCCTCAGTTTCCTTTTCTGTGAGTTAAACATACCACCTACTTCCCAAGATGTAGTTAGAATTAACGTTTCTAGGGGGTTTTGAGTTGTAAAAGTTCACAAACACTGAATAATTGCTAGTAGTTACAAATACAGCCATTATATATTGTCTCTGAGAGTCTATATATTTTATGGGCCTCCCAAAAACTATGGACACTATCACCAAATAACTCACAACTTTGTCATATTCAATCAGTATTTTATGGGCATCACAGAAGATGTGAGTCATCAGAGAGGACTGATCTATAAAGCATGGCCTTGGGGACCACCTCATAAGGGCATTACAGCCATGGTTAACGGCATGAGGAAACCCTGGATTTGCTTGTTGGAGAAACAGACAGTGTGGTGGAAGCATTGTTGGACTGAAAGGAAAGGGGAGATGTAGAAAGAGACAAAGGAAGTCTTTCCTAGCTCTGTTTTTCTATGATCTTACCATTTATGGTTCTGTCTCTACTGATCAAAAATAGAAAAACTATGCAAAAATCCATAAAATAACCCCCCAAAAGTACCTTATTTATCTGCTCAGTTACAGAAATTAAGTAGTTCTTGCTTTTAGTATTTGACATTCATCGCTTTATTTTTTCTGAGTTAATTAGTGCCAAGCTTGTACACATAGCTATTAATTTTTTAGCAATAGCTATGTTTAGACCTTAGTCACATGGTAAAAATCCTCAAACTGTTTTGACTAAATAAACTGCAGAAACTGCTCCCAACATAGATTCTGCTTTTGAGAACCTTATTTAAGTACTACCATGGTGAGTTGTTTGTGAACCAAGTAAAAATGTTTGTATTCCGTAATAACGACGAGGTTTTTAAACATTGTTTTTTCACAGCTTCCTGAATTGTATCTTGCCTGTTGGAGTGAAAAGTATGTAAGAAATAACCTTCTCTAAGGTGTGGGGTAGTTGTGAGTTTCACTCCTTTTTAGTGTGTAGTGAGGCATAAAGTTGAAAGTCAGTTTCATCTAGTTCCAGGAAGTGAATTTGTCTCTCAGTGAGAACTGTGAATAGTACTCTGCACCTCAGAACCAGGCCACTTATATTTAGGGACCTAAATATGGATTTATGAATAAGGTGGATGGCTGAATTAAATGGCAGATCTAAAACCTAACTCACAGTGACTAATCCAGTGCAATGCACAAGTAATGCAAATCATCTAATGAAGATTTTTTTTTCCTGCCCAGAGTTGTCTGTAATTCTGAAATGTGAATATAAGGCATTTGTCCTATGCAGAAGTAATTTTACAGGTCAATGAATTCCTTTCTAATCTGCCCCATCCTCACCCTTCCTTCACTTCCCTCTCTCTGCTGGGGGGAGGGGGACCTCCTCACAAAATTCTTCTTACAAATAACCATATCTTTTTCTCAAAACTTATTATGGTATGAAGAATGGAAAGTCGTCTTCTCATTTTCTTATCCAGAATCTGAACCTGTGGTCACTTACTATACATCTACACAGTTTTTGTTTGGTGGTTGGTTGGTTTTATTTTAAAGGGGTGAGGGTGGGGAGAGGCAGTGAGTTTCAGCACCCAGATCAGTTGGCTGATGCTCATGCTACAGGGCTAAAAATAGAAGTGTAGATGTTCAGAGTTTGACGGGAGCCCAGGCTCTCAGATCCAGCAATGAGGGAAGGTCCCAGAGCCTGGACTTCGTCCTGAACCAGAAAGCCTATACTGATATTTTTAGCCCTGTAGCATAAGCCTGAGTTCATTGACCTGGGCACTGAAACTTGCTGCCGCAGCATTTTTATTTGTTTGTTGATGTGTAGATGTGCCCTTACTGTCAAAGGCTAAATAAATTGTGTCTTCCTGAGTGCATAATATTTAGGCCTTATGCAGTGACCACTTGGAGGAGGGGCAGAACTTAAACACCTAAAACCAACCATGTCCTTTAGAAGGTTGCTGAGTCTCACTTGCCACAAGGGCTTCAGAGATGTTTTTCAGATGCCTGAGGCAATATCTGAAACTGAGCTTCCTCGCTCTCCTACCCCTCCAAAATAATTACCGTGGAGATGAACGCGTTTAAGAGGCGAGAGGTCTTGGGGAGTTAGCAGGATCCCAGGCATATGGGGGTCACTGTTCTCCCTGTGGTGATAGGGGGACTCTGCCCTATGTGTGGCTGACAGGGGGTGCTCCCACTTTCACATTTCCCTGTCTTCGGGCCCCGCTACCGGCGGGAGTGGCATCCCTGACTCTGCTCCTACCTCCTGGCTCTCGGCCTGATGGATTCTCTTGGGCCTGGTGTGACATTTCCAGGGGCAGCAGTGGTAACATCTGAGGCCGGCAATTTGCTCACTGGACTGTCAATAGCAGGTGGACTATCAATTGTCTCTACTTAAACCAGTTCACGATGCCACTTGCTCACGTTTGGCCAGTCTGTCATTTTTGGGGCTCTGTCAAATGGGGGCTCTGGTCAAGCTGTCCCTTTTTTTACTTGTTTGTATACTGAAGTATGTGATCATAAAAATAACTTGAGCTGTTGCTATAACTACTCGTACTCCAGCTTCTTAGTTCTTAGTGTACATCCTGACTTAAAAAGAAAAGAAACAGTACAGCTCAGCATATCTAAGCATTACTTTTCCCACAGTATTTTTATATCTGGCTTAATTATGCCTGTGTACAGAAATCTGTCTTCAAAGTTAGCTGGTTTAGGAATACTACCTTTGCCTTTTAGGGTGAGCTACCAGTTGTAATAGATTTAATTTATGCACCCTTGGGACTGGAATCCCCATAAAATTAACTTTTGGGTCTCTGTTCTTTACTGGGGCAAGCATTCATTTTGTAATAGATAAATCCACGTACTCTTGAGCAGGGCTCTCACCCTCTCACATTATAGGAGTCAAGTGGGTGTTTGTGGAGAGTAGGGATATTCTTGCCAAGAATCTGCTGCATAAAAACTGAAAAGATCCCCTTGTGCATTGGTCCTAATGACCGCATTAAAGTGAAACTGTACAAAATCACGAGAAGGAAGTTGTGGACAAGATAATGCCTGAGAACACTATGGTTTGTTAACTTCTTATAATATCTGTGACTTGAAACTGCTCATGACTTTAAGAAAATACAGTAACACTAGAACAGCTTTGTAATGGTGTTATGGTCATAAACCAACAATGTTATACTTGCACAGCATCTTCTATATGTAAAGCATCTTTACTCATTAACATTAGCAACAATGCCCATAATTTCTCCCAAGAGTATTTTCCTCTCCTCCGCCTCTCCCCAGTGATAAACAGAACCTATAACTTTCAAGAGTGACCATTTTCCTTACTTTATCTGTCACCATGAGTTCCAAAGCCTAGGAACAAAAGGCACCAGATGTGTGATGCCTGAATGAAGTTGTACTTGTTGCTGATGGGATGAGCCTACTTCCTATAATTCATAATGGAACTTTTCTGTAACCATAAAATGGCAGCCCTCAATTAGACCCTCGATATTCAGAGTTATGGAGTTCTGAAGACAGTGACTTGTGTTTCTCTGATATTTCACCAGACGGTAGAGAACATGTAGAGACTGGTACTAGACTTGAGAACGATGAAAGCAGGAAGGAACAGATGTAAAATGATCTTCTGAGCATAAAGAAAACAATGGTGGTTTGCCAGTTAAAACAGATTACAATTATAGGGGGCCTTTATCTTGGGCAGTTTTTCCAAAGTGGCAGCTATTAAAAAAAGAGGAATTTCAGCTGAGATTAATTTTAAAACCTGATGATTTTCTGCAGCATCACTTTAACATTAATTTCCCCTATTTTCTGTCATCCTCCTAAGGCAGGGGTGGGGAACCTTTTTTCTGCCAAGGGCCATTTGGACATTTATAATGTCATTCGCGGGCCGCTCCCTCCTCCCCCCCCCCCCGAGGAAGCCCAGGCTGGCAACGGGAGCTGAGCCCCAAAGCAGTGGCAGGTGGAGTGCTTAGCCCTGCGCTCTTTGGGGTTTCCCCCGCTGGCCCCTTGCCAGCCGGGGTCCTGCCGCCTGCCCCAGTCAGCTCCCACTATCTGCCTGGGTGTAGGGGGTGATCTTCCTTTACCCCCACCCAGCCTCCCCCCATCTAACCGCCTTTCCTCCCCCACCCCTGCCTGGCCCAGCCCATCCCACCAAACCTAACCTCTTCCCCCATCCCCCTCCCAACCCAGCCTCCTGCCCCCCATGCCTGACCCTCCCAGCTCAGCCTCTCCCCCACCAAACCTCCTTCCCTCCCGTGCCCACGCCTCGCCCACCCCATCCAGCCTAGTCTCCTGCCCCCCTCCCCACCCGCCCAGCCTGGCCTCCCCCCCCCACAGCCCCCTTGCCTGCCCCTTAGCCCAGCCTCCCCCACCCCCCACCCCCCTTGACCATCGGCTCCCCGCGGCTCCTTTCGCCGCCCGGCTAATGGTGGCCGCACAGCGCCGGCGGCTCCCCCAGGTGCTTCCCGGACCCTTCGCTGAGCACAGAGCCGCCCCCGCCTGGTGGCCCACACGCGTTCCTGGCTGGCGGCTCCCCCAGGCGCTTCCCGGCCCCTTCGCTGAGCTGCCCCCGTGCGTCCCTGGCCAGCGGCTCCCCCAGGCACTTCCCGGCCCCTTCGCCGAGCGCAGAGCCGCCCCCGCCTGGTGGCTCGCATATGTCCCTGGCCCGCGGATCCCCCAGGCGCTTCCCGACCCCTTCGCCGAGCGCAGAGCCGCCCCCGCCTGGCGGCCCGCGCGTGTCCCTGGCCAGCGGCTGCGGCGCGTCTTCTCCCCACACCCCAGTGCCTGACTCAGCCCTGGCCCCGCCGCGGGCCGGACGGAATGATTTGGCGGGCCGTAGGTTCCCCACCCCTGTCCTAAGTGTTACTGAAACCAGTAAGAAAAATGTTTTAGTGTTATGTTGGAACATTGTTTAAGCCCATGAATGAATAGTTGGGTAAAGGGCTGTTTCCTCTTCATTATTTCTGAACACAGGTACTAGCCACGGGACTGAGTGGCCTCTATTCATCTTTGCCTACAAAGCTGGAAGAAAATGGAGAATGGCACTGTCTGCTGAAAGATGACTGGCTCCTGTCCCCAGCTCTTGTTCAGTTCATGAATTCTCTAGAGTTTTGCAATGCAGTAATACAGGTACTGGATCTGACTCAGATTTCTTCTTTGTAGCAGTAGTTAAATGGTATAGTCAACGCCTTTTACAGGATGTGCTTATTTGGTGGCCAGTAGTGTATAGAACTGATCTTTGTTTAGTTTAACATCTTTTTTTTAAATGAATGAATGAAAGATCTGCTCTAGGAGTTACGTTGGGGAAGTCCTATGGCCTGTGTTATAAAGGAGGTCAGATTAGATGTTTACCACAGTTCTTTCTGGCCTTGGAATATATGTATGAAAAAGTGTTCAAAGCTGTTACTGTTCAGTACGGCTATAAAGATTAATCTACACGGCTGGCTTTCAAGTAGCAAAAGTTGCTAATTAATAAAATGTAAATATGCAGGTTTTGGGGAGTTGTTACATTGAGTAATTGGGAGACTTGTCTTAATTCTCCTCCTAAAGATTGTTGATTGCATTGTAAATATCCCCATTCATATTAAAAGAAATCAAATGTCTTTGAGGAAAAAGGTAATTTTATCTATTTGAATAGTGAAGAATATCCCATCTTTACATCTATGTCCTCATAAAAGTCTACAAACAAAAACACTTATTTTCCCTAATGATGTGTACTATATAAAGAATGTTGTTACCCTAGTTGAATTTAGCAGGAGTTAAGCATCTTCTTATCAACACAAATTAAATCCCTTCAAAATTGGTCTGTTTAGAGCACACTTTGTTCTTGATTAGATTTTTTCCTCTTTTGATTCCTAGTTATTTTTCATCTCCAGTCTAAAGATAGAAATCAGGTTTTATATATTTTTTTAGGCTACAGTTTTTCTACAGCAAGTGTTTTATGAGAAGAGAATATACATTTTGTTGCATCTGTGGATTTGTTTTCTGTCTAAGGAAGTGTGCTCAATAACATTAGTGAAGTTGTCGTATTTTACTGTGAATTAAAAAGTAATTTCTGTAAAGGTTTGTATGCGAAATATAGTGAAGCAGTTGATTATACTTGTGTAACACAAATAGAACTTTATCATTTAAAAAAACCCAACCTTACATCATAAGTAGAATTAATAGTTGTTTTCACCCTCAGAGCTGCAATATAATCAGCCTTCTAATGCATACGTGTTGAAATGTGAAATGGTGGCCATACTCATTTGTAAGTCTACCCTGTTCCAAGAGAGGTTACAATCTTAGCCAGTGACATTTGATACTACATTTTTACTAGAGTGAAGACTGTTATAGACATTAAAGAAAAAGTGAAATTATTTTAAATCCATTTAAAAATAAATCCAAACAACCAGATATTTAAAAAAAATGTTTCTGTAAAGGGATTGAGGGAGAGACATTGAATGAATTCTATTTTTTATGTAGTGCTAGATTGTAACTTTACAGTATACCCATGGTAGGAGACAGTTCTCTGGTGTGCTCCTGTGGTGGTCCAGCTATGCTCTAACTGCGATGAGGGGTATGCCTGCACTGCATTTTAAAACCTGTGGCAGCAAGTCTCAGAGTGTGGGTCTACAGACCCGCATGCTACAGTGCTAAATACAGCCATGTAGCTCAAGCACTGAAGCCTGTGCCCCACATTTCGTAGTCCAAACTCCAGCCTGAGCCTGAAGATCTGAATGGTTGTTTTTAGTGCCTTATTGTGAGCCTGAGTCTGTAGACGTAGGTGCTTGACTCTGCTATGGGTTTTAAAACACAGTATAGACATACCCTCAGCCAAAGCTTCACCTTGGTCACCCTGGTGAGGGGAATATATTGCTACTTTTCATGGAGTGGTTTATTCTATGCTGGGACAGCTACTCGTACCAGTGAATAAACAGGGAGGGTGGAGCCATGACTCCAGCCCCTCTCTGACTCCCTCCCTCTCTCCCCACCAACTGGGTTAGTGGGGTAGTATCCCCTGTTCTCTCCTCCACAGCTGGAGTCAAAAATCTGAGGATGGCTGAGAGGCATAAGAGGACCATATTTGTGGACAAGTAAAGGCTGGGACATTCTGAGGGGTGGGTGGGTGTGATATATTATGCATATACCCAAATACATATGTAGTGTAATTAAAATATTTTTTTAAAAAAATACTTGGGTTCTAATACACTTCTGTGCTCCTATAATACCAAATTTATTTTTTAGAAAGTATTAGTTCATAATAGGACGTAACTGTTTTGCTCTTTTGAAAACAAAAAATTACCCCACATTGTAAAATAAGGAATGGTTTGTCATGTTTTACTACATGATTTTTATTACAAATGACAAGTAACTTTAAGTGCTTAACCAGTCTGTTGAGTGAGTAATGCACTTTCAAAAGGTTGTGTGTTTGACCAGCGGAATGAGAGAGCTCCCCGTATCATGTATGCTTGAAATACATAAAAACTGCCATTCTGCTTTTTTATGGTAGTATTACAAGTTAATGATAGTATGTTCACCTTTGTGACCCTGTCAGGGCCGGTAGGGCTAAAATTAGGCCTACCAGTTCTATTTTGGTTCATGGGCATGCACATCACACTGATTGTCCATTCATCCTTGTCAGCAGGCAGGGAGATTGAAATATATGGGAAAAGCCCTCTGTGTTTGGCTGTATCATTCTTGTTGTTACTTAAGTGTACTTTGTGTATTTAATCTGAGAGGGGAAACCTTTTAATACCCAAAACAAAAACTGTTCAGAAGAACAAAATCAAGGTATCTTGTTGAAATGAGCAGAGGGTTTTGACAGTGATTAAAGATATTCTGTGATTTATCTTATTTTTAAGAATCTTTGCAGAGATTGATTTAAGAACAAAATATGATGCTTCAGAGATGCAGTTTATCATGACATGAGATTTCTTGTTTAGGTGGCACATCCCTTGATTCGTAACCAGCTTGTGAACTACATTTACGATGGATTTTTGGTGCCAGTAATGGCTCCTGCACTCCATAAGGTCAGTGATTTGTGTGTGCGTACACAGGTTTATGGCAGACAAAGGCAACATTAGTAACCAGTGGGATAGTATTAGGTGGTCGTGAAATTCCATATAATCTAATTGTACCGGTATGTGTTTAGGCCAACTTTGCCCCCTTCTCTTCTGATACACTCCATTTACCTTTTATGGCATTTGATCATTAACCAGGATGGAGGCATCTCTGTGTGATAGCAGAAGATCTTCTTTCAGTAAAGGAGTATGTACTGCTTTATTCTGTTATAGACATGACCGTAGCACATCTATTTGAGGACAGCATCCTCCACCTATCTGGGAAATAGTCCCCAAGTAAGCTGCCAGTTGTGATGCTGTGTCAATGCAAGAATGAACAAGTTTGAAATGTAAAAACGAAGTCATGTTTGTTTGATGTGATCTTTAATGTTAAATCCACATAAATTCTATCAGTACCAGCATGTTGGTGAAGATATGGTAGGGGGCCTGCTCCTACTGCTTGAGAAACCATGGTAGGAAGACAGTGACTTTTTTCAGCAATAAAAAAGTATTACATATGGACATGCACAAAATTTGGCGGGTATGACTCTTAAGAAATTTACGCATTATGGTGGTGCAGTTGAAGTGGCGTTAGTCTTACTGCTGTACTAGCTATCTGCCTACTATTGCTCTTCAGCCTAGTTCTGCTCTTAGAGATGTAGCAGGAGCTTCTAACCTGTTTCCAGCTTTCTAAAGCAAGGTCTATGTTCTGTATTGTCCTACAGCTTCTGTAGCAGTGCTGAGTACTGTGCCTGTGTTTGGAGAAGAAATGGTCATTATCCTTCAAGTGCTGATCCCTATGAGTATTGCACTGTGGGTACACATGTGCTTCATGCACCTGAGATCAAACAATGCTTGCTATTAGCTACTCCTGGGGGAATTCTGTGCCAAAAAAATAAAAATTCCGTGCACAATATTTTTAAATTCTGCAAAATTTTGCATATTTTTGTCAAAATAATACCATATAATCACACCAGTTTCAATTATATTTGGTCATTTATTTCAAAATATCTGTCAGCAAGTATATCAAAATACCTGTCAATAATACAGACGACAAAAAAGATTGAGAAAATATTTTTTGACAAAATAGATTCCTTACTAGGCATATTAATATAGAATTCTAAATAATAATTCATTTAAACTACAATATAGAACCATATTTCCTACAGACCCCAGAATGCAAAGGCTGGGGGGAGTCAGAGGTAATGGAAGAGCTGAAGGAGAGGGAAATAATTGCTGGGAAGAAGCCTGGGTGTGAACTTGGGGGGTTGTTGGATATGGGTAGGAAAAGTGGAATAGGGTTTTTGGGGGGCCAGAGGAGGACTGTTCTGGAGCTTTCCCCATGCAGATTCTAGCTGACCCTTAACTTCTCCCATTGAGTCAGGCACATATGTTCCTCCATCCACACCTCCCATCCCCATGTGGCTCTGCACTTCCCCCCACCCCCATGGTCCTGTGCCTCCACTCCCATTCAGCTCCTACCCCAGTCTGTCTTCCCCCACTAGCCCTTTTGAGTCACTGTCTAACATCTCAGCACCTCACACTGTCTGTCTCCCCATAGCCCATATCCTGACCTGGCCCATTGCAAAGAAGGCAGGCTTTTTCTCTTTCCTTACTGGCTGGCAGTGGCTGCTGTGTTCTGTCGCCACAGCACCATCTGGTGGGCAAAATACAAAACTGCAGCAACTTTTTAGCAGAAGCTTTTTTTCTGCGCAAAAAATGTCTCATTAATTATGCATCTACGCAGTGGCGCAAAATTCCCAGGAGTATATTAGTGTCCATTTGTCCACTCCTGAGCTGTTCCTTACCTCATGCTTTGAAACAAAGTTATAAAGAGCAATGTGGACCACCCATTTCTTCCTTTTCTACTTACCGCTGCATGGTCTGAGATGGAACATTCCAGTATCCTCTAAGTTCTTCCTTCCACTTGATCTGTAAATAATGCATATCAAGTTATTAGACTGTTCTTGTTTTATTTAGTATAGACACTTAGGTTTGGGAAGTTTTTTCATTCTTCCCCATCTCCATTTCTGGTTCCAAGCTCAGACTATGCCCAGGATTCTGGACTTCAAAAATTCTCTATCCTGCTTCGAGCCTTCCTGGTCAGCGATGACTATCAGATGTGCCTATACTGCCTTGGAGAATCTCACATCTCTGCCAAGCCTAGTATCTGCTGTTCCTTCCCCAGCCAAACCTGTCAAGCATTGGAGGTTAGATTGCAGTAACTACTTATGGAGCGTTTAGTGGAGCCTCAGTCTGACCCACCCTGAGCAAATTCCCTGGTATATCATGGGTTAAGACAGAGGGGTAGAGCTAACGACTTATCTATTCAGATGAAGCACTATCTAGAGAGAGTCTTCCCCTAAGTCCTCTTCTAAGAGGAAGACTCTTCCTCGACACCATCAAAACCATGAGTCTTTGTGCCATAGGGGTCCAGAGGTTCAGAATCCCTGAAGACCCACAGTACACTCTGAGTGCTAAGTGGGCGGTAACTTCAGCTCTGGCACTGGCTGTTTCCCCTTTGTGGTTAGTGCTGTGCAAGGAGAAACACTTCAACCCCCTACCTAGACAACCATCAGTACTAGCAAAAAAACACAGGGAGTCACATAGAATGACAGTACTGACATAGGGAAGCTCTCACTAGCAAGGGACTCCATATTAAGGTTGCCAGTTTCGGTTGGACGTATTCGTATGACATAATCTTTAATTAAAGATTTAATTTTTAATTCCTGGAGACTCCAGGACAATCCTAGAAGGTAGGCAACCCTACTCCCTATGCCAGCCCCATTGGTTTTAGGAGATGGGACCTTTCATTTCCTGACTGATCTGCAGGTCTCCCATCCTTTCAGACCTAGTCCTTTTTAGGGAGATTCTGAGACCCTCAGGGCAGGAATACTATGAAGAGCGGGGCTGTACTCTAGTACCATCTACCAATATGGGTGCTATGACATCATCAGTACCGATGGCACTATTTTTAGAACTGGACCCAATGTTGTTCTCGTTGGAAGGGTCTAACATTGAGGAGGGACCATCATTGCTTCCATCGAGTGAGGTTAGTCTGAATGCAAGATCCAGAATCTCCTGTGCTCCTCCACAAGACATACCTCTCTCAGGACTATTGGTACCCCTTGTCTCCTTGGTTGGGACAAAATACCTCTTCTCTGCCCTTTTAAGAGTAGGTATGCTTATTGCTGGGTTTTGCCCCAACACCTTAGCTGGTTCTAGGATAGCTTTGTTAACCAGCTTTTGCTGGTTTACTGCTGGATCTGGCTCTACTTCCTCCTCCTCCATGGGCTTCCAAGAGGAACTCAAGCTGGTCTCTTGGAGGAGCAGGAAGATGGAATCCTTGATGGAACTTTACTTCATCTGGGTAATGTATGCACAGGTCTGATGGCTCCCAATATGGCCAGTGAGAAAAATCCATCATGGACTGAGATGGTCCCCGTACTGCCATGGGGGCTAAAACCCAGAGGCTTAGGGCTTCAGCCCCTGGAAGGGGCAGGAGGAGGAGGGAGGCATGGAGCTGCAGGGTGAGGGTTGGAGTCAGGGTTCTGGGCTTCTTATGCTTGGGAGCACTGGGGCTCAGGGCTTTAGATGGGGGTGAGGGTCGGAGGAGCCTGCAGCTTCACACACAGTTTCCGTGGGGGGCGGGGTGTCAGAGGCACCAGCTTCCTCCTTGCTTCAGGGAGCTCAACCCTCGCTCTGGAGAGGCCTACCCTCCACTCCATTCCTTCCCTGAAGCCCCTACCTCTTTCCCCACTCCTCCCATCCTCCCTCCGTGCCTTCTGCACACTATGGAAGAGCTGATTGTAGTGGGTGGTAGGCACTGGGAGGGAGGGGGAGGAGTTGATTGGCAGGGCTGCCTGCAGGTGGGAGGCGCTGGGGGGGGGGGGGAGGGAGAGCTGACTGCCAGTGAGTGCTAAGCACTATTTTTTTTCCCATGGAGCCAGTGCCTATGGTGCCAGTGCTCAGGGTTTCAGCCCCGCAGCTCTGTTCCTATCTTCAGCCCCATGGGGACGCTGGGTCTTGGGACATTAACTACAAGGGGAGCACCAATGTCAGCCCCATCACTCCCCCCATAGCTAAAGCCCCAAGGCCTTTCTCTTGCCCCCTACTGAAGCAGGGAGTGGAGCCGCAGAAGCCAGGAGTGGAACCTTGGGGCTGAAGCCCCAGTGCTCTCCCCAAGTCTAAAGCACAGAGCCCTGGTGCTCCCATGGGACAGAAGCCCTGAGGGCATGCTTCCCCCACCCCCACCCCCATGTATCTGCAGCCCCAATCTCACTTGTGGCTGATCTCCGTAACCACCTCTTCAGTGTTACGGACAACCTCCATTCCCAAGGTGTCCATAACTCTGAGGTTCTACTGTATTGGAAGTGGAGAGAAAGATTCTGAATTGGGTTATCCAGTCACTAAGAGCCACATTTTTTTTTACAGTTACTCTTTTGTCAATCTAGAATAATTTTATGGATGTTTTGGAAGTTGTTCTGGGTTTACTCATCTTAATTGAGAGCAAAATTTAGTCCCGAGATTAGTCTAATCTGGCCCTGGCTATGAAGTTCTTGAGATTAGTTGGGTATTCGTATTTAAAAAGCTAAACACTGTTAATATCTATCATTAAACCAGTTAATGAGAAATTGGGCTGGCTATCACCACGTAAATGTTACTTAAAGAAATCCGATCTCCACGTCAGTGAAACAGCTGTTAACATTTCCTTTTTGTGGGAACTGTCAGTGGTAACTTTTCTCACACACCTCCGAAGTCAATTGAATTCAGGTTTCTTTTGAAAACGGAAGTCAATTTGGCTGTTAGGAGAGTATTTGAGCTCCAAGCCTTAGTCATTAATGAAACTTCTTCAGATTCAGCATGTCCTTTGTTCTTCCAATAACATACCTTTGCTGGCTACAAAAATGTCCTTTCACTTTTCATGTTCAAAATTAACAACTTAATGCACTATTTCACCTAAACATATTTAATGGAGGATAGACTGCACCGTCTAGTGGATCTGAAGAAAGGCTTAGATGCGTCTGAGACAAACCCCAATAGAAGGTAAGGAGCAAATGTAGTTACATCTGAGGTCTTCATAAAACCCAGAAAACCCCCATAATAGATTACTATTTTAAACCCTTGCTTCTGGGACAGACACCTCCTGGCTGAGTAGATAAGGAAGGTTTTTTCACTATGCTGGAACAATTCCTTCATATATAGAAACCATTTCTAATTGCCACCCAAAACGTTAGTGCTGAGTTGAGGATGTTTTTTCTAGTTATCTCACTCATCCACCTGGAGACCTGTTTTTTAATAAAGAAAGGGCAAAATGAGAGAAACTCCTGAGCCAAATCCTTCCTTAAATCAGAAAATAGATTCCTCTTACATTATACACAGAGCTGTGGGCTTCCTAATTTCTAAAGTAATTGAAGTTATTTTGGGATCTAAACTATATCTGGGATCCAAAGGCTTAAATGTGCAGATAAACATCTGATCTTTTTGGACATTTCTGGCTCAATATTGCAAAGCTAGCTGCTGCTTTTCCTCTTCTCCTGTATTCACCCACCCCTTTTGGGAGCTCAAATAGATAAGTAGATAGGTAGGTCTGTGGAGGGTTAAATGTAAGGAAGAGATGGTTGGTGTTTATTACTATGGATGGTCTATCTAGACCATTCTGGTGGGGCGCTTTATTTAGTTGTTGTTTGTGGATTTTAAGTACTGTATTACCCAAAGCCATGGAATAACTGCTTTCAATAAATCTACATAAGCCTTCTGTCCATTACAGTTGTTAACTGAAAACCTAGGAGCGGGCAAAAACTAGAATCCAAAACCCATCCATCCCAAACTTTTTTGTGGGTGGACCTCAGATCTGAGCTCCAGATCCAAACCTGTTCCCCTGGTTTTAGTTCAATACATAATCCAGTTAATGGCCTAACTAACAGCTCTGCTTTGGAAGGAAAGAACATTGAAACAGTCATGTCAGTTCAGACTAATGTTCTATCTGGTCCAGTATCCTGTTACAAAAAGGTGCAATGATGGTAAAACCATCTTTCTTCCTAACCTCAGGAATTTGGTGGTTGGTTTATGCCCTGAAGCATGAGGGTTCATACCTCTTTTTTCTTAACTGTGGATGTACTTATTAAATATAAGAAATACAGAAAGGAGTTTTCTTGTCTATTCCTTGGCTCTCCAAAGCCCTGCTATACTTTCTAAAAGGCCTCCCTCACTGTTCCAGAACTTCTGGAGCTGACACGAGTCACATCAAGTCTATCATACTCCTGCTGCTGTATTATGGGTGTGTAAATGGGGCAGAGCAGGTTGGGTCATCAACTTCTTTCTACGCAGTTCATATTATTCTGAAGTGACTCCACCTAGTGGCCATTACCCATTTTACAAAAAGAGCCTGTTCTTCCTCC
This sequence comes from Sternotherus odoratus, assembly GCA_032164245.1. Lineage (NCBI taxonomy): Eukaryota > Metazoa > Chordata > Testudines > Kinosternidae > Sternotherus > Sternotherus odoratus. The sequence continues at coordinate 48,268,726 of JAVMKO010000004.1, forward strand.
ACCAAGAAGACACATGCTACAAAGTTGAGAGAGTTATAGGGTATGTCCTCTCTTATAGGGTGGGGAAAGGGGTTGAACTGCAGGGGGACAAGATGATCTTTGGGGTAGACATGGACTTTTAAAGTTTGTATAGTCTGTATTTGCAGATGCTTATTTGAACTAAATTCTTGGGGCTGGTCTTCACTAGGAGGGGAGATTGGCTGTAGATACGCAAAATCAGCTATGTTAATAACGTAGCTGAATTCGGCGTATCTACAGCTGACTTACCTGCCGTCCTCACCGCAGTGGTGGTCGGCAGCATGCTCCCCCGTCGACTCCAGCTTGCACCTTTTGGCGAGCTGGAGTTCCGGAGTCGACGGGGGCGCTGCTGGCGATCGATTTATCGTATCTTGACGAGACGCAATAAATCGATTGCCAAAAGATCGATCCCTCCCCGCTTTAGTGAAGACAAGCCCAAGGAGAGTCACTTGTCACTAAAAAGTTGTTTGGTATTTTGAGCCTGATTTAGTGTGTGTCCTTTGTGATATTTGTTTTAAAATTGTAAAAGATCCTCTTGTAGTCCTAGAAGTAGGATGAGAACTTTTTAAATAAAAAAATAAGATTATCTCAATGTATGTAGAAAGGAATATAGACTTAAGAGGAACCTTTATGTTAACCAGCTAATATCCTCCACCCCATGCTTTCAAAGTTTCTGAAACCCACACTGCTTATTGAAATAAACTATTAATATATATCAACTTTCCTTCAAAAGCTCATTCTGTTTTCATCTGGGCATTGATAATGTTGGGGCTGTGGGGCAGTTCTATAGACCCACCATTAGGTGGGTCACAGAGTTGTCCCTGTTATCTATCCCAGGATGACACTTGCCCAGAACCCTGATATCTGGGGCAGAAACATCCGAACCACAGGAGTTTTAAACTGTATGTAGTTTATTAATTAAGTTAAATTAATGGAAAGTATAAAATAAAATACATATTAGCAAAATTAAATGAAATGGGGTTAATATCAATCATCAAATTAAAGTATATCAAATAAACCAATAGTTCCTTGTAAGCATTAGTGTAGTAATTTGGGAAGGCATCCATCTTGTTTAGCTGTTAGCCCTAAAAATAACAGCCCCTTACTCATTGCCCTCGTGATTCCAGCTCCATGGCTGATATGGGAAGAGTCAAATCACTCCTAGTTTAGAGCTAATGTTGAGACTACATCTCTGATGGCAATTAAAGCAGTATGCCAAAATTATAGGTTATTTAGGGGATAGCCAATCTCTTCCTCTCCCTCTCTGCCCTCCCAATGTAAAGTTTCATGAAATATTTCAGGATTATTCAAAATGACAAAATGGCTTGCTACATTGGACAAGCAAATAAGACTTTTATGTAAAAATAACATTTCTCAGGATTATAGTATACATTGATATATGCCTGTGATCTTTAAAAGAGGTTGTATTAACGCAGTTAAAAGGCAATTAGGAGACAAGGAGCGGGGGGGTTGGATGGGTCGGGGGTTCTGAGGGTGGGAGTGGGTAAATAGGAGGTGGGGGCCAGGCTGTTTGGGGAGGCCCAGCCTTCCCTACCTGGCCCAACATACAGTTTCACAACCCTGATGTGGCTCTCAGGCCTGAAAGTTTGCCCACCCCAGTCTAGATAATACTTAGTTCAGCCATGCGTGCAGGTGACTGGACTAGATGACCTCTCAATGTCCCTTCCAGTCCTATGATTCTATGATATATTATCTCTATGCTGTAAAGAAATTGGTATGAATGTCTTCTAGAGAACCAAATCCAAAATATTTCACTTAACTCAGGACACAGTCTCCAATCTGCTCAAAAGGGAGAGAGGAAATTGAAGGTTAAAGAGAGAATAAAGGAAACAGCACTATAGTTAAAATATAGTTTATTGGGGACTTCAATCACTTCCAATGTTCCCACTGACTCCTGCTAGCTTCCTCACAGTGCCAGTGAAGCAAGGTTTTGTGACTTTTCCACCTTTGACCAGATACTCTGTAAGGTCAGAAGTTGCTTTATTTTTCTCTGGGGTAATGGGAAGGAGTTTTCCTTGCTAAAAGTCTCTAAAGTCAAAACCGGAGGGAGGCCGTTAAATAAAAGTAAAAGTTGTTTGGCATAAAGCAGAAGTTAAGAGAGGAATCACAAAATGTATGACAAGTGTAAATGAATACATCCATTTAACTATTGTGGAGGCATTGCTGGGTGAGCCTAAAACTTAAGTTATGAAATTTCTCCCTCATCTGTAGTCTAGTCTCTGTGTTTGTGTAACCTTTCACTCCTTAATATACTCCTTTCCCTTTCAGTTTGGAAATGCAGATACTTCATTATGTAGGGCGGCCCATTGTCTTGGTGTCCGTATGGAATAGAACAATGTGTTTCTCCAGCCAGGGTTCATCTTTGTTGTAGCATAAATGATTTTGTTCTCTTATTTTGTTTGATTCTTTTTTTTTATACTCTTGGCGTTTACCTGAATACTAATTTGCATTTAATAAAAAGGATTTACACACTTCCCAAAATCTCTCTCCCAAAGGCATTTAATTGAAGGCAAGGGAGCCAGCAGGTAGTCTGCAGAAAATTTAATTAATTTCCTTGTTTTTGATATGTCTTAGGAAAAACTGCTCTGGTATCAGTCCTGCAAATCAGCTGAGTCCCAGTTTCCAGGCTAACTGTCCGATAACATAACCTATAGAATACAATATATTTAATTTCCCAAGGTTTCCAGAGAAAATGTAATTCATATAGGACAGACACACCCACTGTCACAAATAGCGTGAAAGAAAACAAAAGCAAACAAATTTGAGATGAAGAAGAGATTCCCAGAGTACTGATAAGCTAGTATGAAAAATCCAGTTGCCATCTTAAGGTTCCTTTTCCCAAGCCACTTGGGGTAGAACCCATGGTATGTAGTTGAGTATTTTCTGCCAAACAGCAGTAATCTTTTTCTTTTGCTAGGTGGTTGGCTGGGCTCCCCCTAGGTTAGTTTATATAAATACACATGATATACATAATGTGACAGTGTCAGACCTGAAGGGTATAGGAGAGTGCTGGAAGGCAGGTACATCAGTCTCAGGATGTGCAGGTCTCTGTTCCCCCTATAGCCAATCAAAAGCTACTCCAGGCCAATCTAGACACCTGGGGTTAATTAAGAAGGTTCTAGCAGGCTGCAGGGCAATTAGGAGCACCTGCTGTCAAGTAAGGCCTTAATAAAAACCCCTGCCTCAGGCAGACAGTGTGGGTGTTTGGAGCAGAGAGGAGTTTGGAGGCATTGGAGCAGAGAGGAGTTTGGAGGCATTGGAGCAGAGAGGAGTTTGGAGGCATTGAAACAGAGAGCAGTTTGGAAGGAGGCCCTGAGGTAAGGGTGAAGTGGAGAGTAAAGAAGCAGGAACTGTTGTGGGGAAGAAGCCCAGGGAATTGTATTGTGCTTGGTGGTTAAAAGGGCAGCCTTCTCAACTGATACTGTTAGGGTCCCTGGGCTGGAGCCCGGAGAAGAGGGCGGGCCTGCCCCCCCCCCCCCTCCTGCCTTCCGCAATTAGTCACAGAGGCTAGTGAAATCCGCCAAGAAACGCAGGACCCACAAGTACAGGCGTGGAGCTTTGTCACAATAATTACACACAAACACATTATGTTAAGAGCACTCTTAAGGTTGCAAAGTTCAGTAGGTGCAGATGCATTATGGTACAGTCTTTAATTCCATGAGCACATGCTATTTTTTGACAGGATCCCAGCCTCATTCAGTACACAGGACGGCTGTAGCTCACTTAGCAGCGGTGCAATATTTTTTCTCCTTGTTCAACATATGGCCCCAGGCCTTATTTAATTTAAATCCTGCTCTGAACACAGAACTGTTAACTTACTCAGGAGCTTTTCTGGGTTCTTCACAAACAATTAATTTATTTTCACAAAACCAGTGTGCAAGGAGGGAGCTAATGTAAAATGAGAAAGAGTTACTGCAGATTTACATCTGGTTAAGCAAGAATCAGGCCCAGAGATTTCAGATGGCTGTATTCCCAATCTCAGTAATCTTCTAATCTGTACCTGTGTGTGTGTGTGTAATACATGTATACACTGTATTGCTAGCATCTACGTTATAGCGTAGGACCCTTCGTGCATGAGCTATGTCATCATCTTGCTCCATCATTGCTGATCATACGTTCCTACTTCAGAAATAATACATTCAACTAATGTGTAGCTGGTTTTATCGAGTCTGCAGAGCCAGTGAGAATGGGATGCAGAGTACAGGCTGTGGCCATGAATTTCCTCTTTTGTGTCCTATATTCTCTTCCTTTTTTATTATGTTTGAGATTGAGGTTTGTTTCAGACTGAGCTTATGGTAACAGACCAAGAAGATGAACTCCTGATTTTTTTTCCTTAGTGAAGGATTATAATGACCAGCTTGCATTAGTACAGTATCTTTTTTTTTTCTAATGAAATAGGGATCTAGTAGTCCAAACTACCTGAACTATTAACAGCAGGCAGAGAGACAGTATATGAATAACAGAATAAAGCTTGTAAAAGAGAGTGAATGATCACCCCAAATTTAGAGGTACTAGGAATCTTCCACATTTCTACACAGTTCACAAGGTTGTACACACTATTCCAGTGTTCTGTCACTAGTAGAAACAAAATCATTCTGCAGGTGATCATAAAAAAAATGCTTTAAAAGGAATCTGCAACATGACATTCCTGTGTGCATAGCAAACATGCAGCATAATGGAACTGGGATTTTAATATTTACAGCGTGTTACACAAATGCTGCCCTTCTGAGTATTTTCTAAATCCTCTTAGCTTTTAAGTGACAGCTTTGATTCTTTTTTTAATAAAATCTGTCTTTTCATTCATCCAGTTAAGAATGGTAGACAAAAGATGTTGAATGCCCCTTTTCTTATAGACAGATTCCTGTATATAAGAGTTTAGCTTTGTACACGTAAGCTTATTAGGCTCATATGTAGCTATTTTTAAAAAGCTGACTTCGCAGCTTCAGTGCATGATGCAGAGGCAGCCTTTGGAATGCTTTATGCCTTGCCAGCACGTATTGTCAATAGATAAACTTAAAAAAACCCTGCGTTAGCAAAGTAACATGCAATATTAATTTTGATGTATGAATATCTAATACTTGGGCCTGAAATCTGGTAGAAAACTTTGTGCATCAATCTGCGTGTGTGTGTATTTGGAGTACGGGGTTAATGTGCTGCTGGAAAATAAGAAGTGGAAAGGTAAAGATGAACTACAACTTGGTGAGGGATATATCTTTTTAAAAAGACCCCTATATCCTGTTTTGTTGGTTCATTCATTGTTTGCTCTTTACTATTGTTCCGTTCAAGGGGTGAGGCATAAGCTGCTATTCAATATATTAATCTGAATACAAAATAAATGGCTTTACCATTTCCTGACTGCAAATCTGAACCGTGGCAGGAGAATGGAGCCAGCCAGAAGGTAGAGGGATGGTGGTGAGGGTCTCAAGTTATTTGTGAACCAGTGTTGTATGTCAGCAGATAGAAGGGCTGGTGGTACTTTCTTTAACTAATCAAATAATTGAAATAAACACAAAAATATTTGGTTTTTGAATAAGTCAGAGGCTTTCTGTTCCACATACTTAAAAGCAAAAAGCATAAAATGTGCTTATTATAGTGTATCGTGTGTGTAGTGTTATTGCAGAACCCACACATAATGTAAGCACAGTGGTGGTGTTTGTAAGATGTACACTTACCATATATCTGTTGTAGGTGACTGTGGAGGAGGTAATGACTACAACTGCGTATCTGGATCTCTTTTTGCGCAGTGTTTCAGAGCCAGTTCTACTCCAGATTTTCTTGCGTTTCATCCTGCTGCACCAGCATGAGAACGTGCACATCCTAGATACGCTCACGAGTCGAATTAATACTCCATTTCAGGTAAGGCAAGCAGGAGGGGAGCACGTGTGCTTTTGATGAATTTGGGTTAACAGATTTAGTGGGAGCTTCATCATATCTGTATTTACTATGTCTGTTTAACCTTTAACTGTGAATTTCCTTTCGTTCCTGACTGTGATCTAAACATAAAGTTGTTTTGCTACAATTGTTGTCACTAACCACCATAGTGACGAGCAGTTTGGGAGTGTGTAAGATAGCTGTAGAGTGGTTTGAAGGAGGCTCTGGGGGGGCTTCTAGGAGCCTAACTTCTGTCACAAAATAGAAGGTAAGTTTGGAGTAATTTACCTGCGTCTAGTGGAGTTATTCCCACTCTGGATACTACATTCCTCCCTGAGATTTATACAAATATTCAAGAAGAACAATTTTGGTGGCCTTATGAAATAGCTCAGAGTGCCTCAAGGAACAGGAATGTTCAAATAATTTTCACAGAAGAAACTGCCTGGCTCCCAACCATGAGATACACACCTTGCTTCCAAATTACCTGAGCTGAGCACTGTCAATATGCCCAGTTTGTTCTTCAGGAACCAATTATAAACCTTTCCAGCATGTCTGTTTACCAGTAATGTTACTTGCTTCTTTGTTTATAAGAGCAATTTTGTTTGTTTGTTTGGATTTGTATTTAAATAAGCAGATTTCCCTCTTCTCTGCAGCACGTGCACCTTTAGTACAGAGGGTTTATCGCAGGCTAAGGCTACAATTTTGCAGAAAGCCCCTTGTTAAAATATTCATAGAATATCACTGTAGGTAGCTAGTTGATGAATATACTATAGAGTAACATATGGTATAAGTGCAGGAAAAGCCAGAGAATCAGTATGTGCATTACATTTGTGTATTAGGGAAACAGCTTGGATCAGAAGTGTGTTTAGGAATGGGAGTGCATGAATCTATGGATATATGTTGCTGTTACTGCATTTCAGAGATGGATTAACTCTGAAAACTCATAAACAGCATTTGTAGACAAACAAATGTCTACAAATCATGTCTTGGCTAATCATAATTACTGTTCCACCGGCAAAGGAAATGGGTATTGTAAAGAATTCTCCAGCCCTGAGCAACTCAGAATCTCAGCCAGAATGGTTCTTTGATACTGAATGAGTTTTCTGCAGTTTAGCTTGGCCAAGTGCAAACGTTAGAAATGCAGTTTTCTGTGGGCTTCCATAGAACAAAAGCTGCACACATTATTATTGCTGAAAAGTCATCTTAATAATTGACAGGACTAAACTTACAAGCGCTTTTGGTCACCTATCCATACATATAAAACACCATCCTCTGTTTCCTGCTAGTACATTTTACGTACTTGTTTTCCTTTAATGAAATACAAATAAATAGACCATCTCTGCTTATTCAAATACATGTTGCTTTCTCATTTTTCTTTACAACTGTGTTATGAATGCAAGAGATGGTTCTCTATAAATAACATGGTATTTAGTGTAAAAAATGTGCCTTCCATAACATTTAAGAAAGTCATTTTGATTTTATTTATCAATCATTATTTTGAACTCTTAAATTATTTAGACAACTCTCCACAAATCACAATAAGGAAACAAGGAGAGCGCCTCACCAATCTCTTCCCTTTATCTGCAAAACATCCCAACTTTCTCCCTAGCTACTGATCCCTCTCTCTACTTTTGAAAAGACTTGACCTCCTTCATAAGGCTCCTGCAATTTTCCTTCAACCCAACCACCTCTGGGAAGAACCCCACTTTTCCCTGTTCCTGCCATCATCTCACCTATTTCCTCACTGTTGCCTTCTCCGACTCCCTACACAGTCACAAGGTTGTAGCTGACTAGTCTCTTCCTGTTGACTTCTTATATGACTGATAGTACCTAATCTACCTTGTACTTGTACCTATCTTTTATTGGACCAACTTCTGCTGGTGAAAGAGAGAAGCTTTTGAGCTACACAAAGCTCTTCTTTAGGTACAGGTAGCATTTAAATGGGTCATGTGATAAAGATTTCCAGCAGGAGTCTGTGAATTGCTTTGAGCAAGAGTCAGGTACTGTTCTTTTTCCTTGGACTAATGTTCTTCTTCCTGCCAAACCAAAGGACACCATGCAGTTCTCCACCAAGACAATGCATGTTTTTTTTGAAGGGTTAAAGCACATATGTATAATTTAATGCCAACGAAGGTAATTTTAAAGTTCAAGCTCCCAATCTCTGTTCAGACTAGTGTAAACTAAGATAGGTACTGCAACATCACAAAAACTTTCACCCTGCCCAGCAACCTCAACACTTTTTTGTCCAGGATAGAGAAATAATTAGCCTCTCCTGTACACCTAGTGTCAGTCATTCATTACCAGGAAACATTCTGCTTTCACAAAAGAGGCTTCTCTCAGGGTACGTCTACACTAGAGCTGAAGACATACTGGGCTAATTGTGATTGAGGTAGTGCACTAAAACTGGAAGTGTACCTGCGTCGGCACAAGTGGTGGGTCAGTGTAGCCACCCTAAGTACGTACTTAGCATTTTGGATAGGATTGTACTTGAGGCAGCTAGTCTTCATGCTCCACAATTACATTTTTATTTTTAGCTCACCAGCTTTCAGAGCTAATGCATGGATGTCTACTTGAGCTGGAATTTAGGGCTCGTCTTCACTAGAACCGACAGGGATCGATCTTCTGTGTCTCGTTAAGATGTGATAAATCGATCTCCCGCAGCTCCCCCGTCGACTCCGGAACTCCAGCTTGCCGGGAGGCGCAAGCTGGAGTCGACGGGGGAGCACAACGCCGACTGCCGCCATCGTGGGGACGAGCGGTAAGTCGGCGGCAGATACCCAAACTTCAGCTACGTGATTCACGTAGCTGAAGTTGCGTATCTGCCGTCGATCCCCCGCCCTAGTGAGGACCAGCCCTTACACTTTCCAGCTCTAGTATAGACCTACCCTTAGTTTGTGACATAACTGAACTCTTTCCAGCAAAGGCCTTCAGCTGGTCAACTATATTTGTCAGAGGTAAAAGCTATGCTTTATCCATTGAGTTGGACAGAGTCCCTTTATTGCTGAAACCAAATTAAATTAAATGGTCTAAATTAGCAGAATTCCTTTGAAAGGGTATGCTATTTCTCACTTCTCAGTTCTTGCAAACTTTTCTCCTTCAGCTTCTTAAAAAGCAAATTTCTGTTTTGTGTATATTATGTAAAAATATATATTTTGGTGTATGTATAACTTCAGGCATCTAATAAAATCCTAGCAGGGTGCTGACAGAATAAAATAAGCATACATTCAGTCTCTGATAAAGCACTAAATTCAGGCTGTGCTTTCTATAATGCAGAATTAAATTTACCTCATGGAAGGGAGGAAAGTTACAACTGCCAGATCAAAAACTGACTGCATTTATCATTTTCCAGCTCTGTGTGGTATCTTTGGCGTTGTTCAAAACACTCATCAGCTTACACTGTGAAGATGTGATGTTACAGCTAGTTTTAAGGTAAAATCCACACTCTTTTTTCTATTCTAATTCTCCAGTAAGAAGTCTCTGGATGTACAGTTAGAGCTCCTAAAAAGAACAAGCAAACAAATAGAGGGATAAAACATGTATGTTTCTGACACACATATACCAAACCGAGAGAGGCACAGTTTATATATCCTATCGTACCCAGGCACAAAATGGGAGACACTGCTTTTCACATATTCTTTTGTTGTAATTTATTTGTAGAAAAGTGAGGGAACAGAATCCATGGATTATTTACCACCTTTAAATGTTCCCTTGTTCTAAATTTATAATATTTTTTCTCGTCTGAACATTTTCTCTCATGAATTATAATTTGCTAAACACACTATGAAGGAGGGCTATATTTACTTGTCCGCAGCTTCTAACTCTTTATACTCCCCCTTGTCCAGGAATTTCTTAAATAAATTCCTGATTTGTGGTCGCAGGGTGGAAGGACATGCTGATTTAATTGTGCAATGTCCTGGATTAGTTGATTTCTGCTTTTAACTGTTCATTTCTTGAGTTATATCAGAACCCTAGGTTTACATTTCATTTTATTTTCCTAGCTGCTTTTCTTTATTCTTTTTATGTTATTTTAGTGTGGCTGGCATGTCTGTTAGAGTTGGATTAGATGGGATCAAATCAGGTCACTGGTAATTAATCTAGGATGTATTAACAGTGACCTAAACAGATCATTAACTTGATTGGAAATCCAGCGGTGTTAGCTATCTCTCCGTGTCTCTTTCCCCTCCCTCCAATACAAGTTATACTAGGATCCCATCCAGTCCCTGCTGGTGTATGTAGGTACATAAGTAGGGACTGATCCATGTATAATTTTGTGGGGAACTCAGAGTTGGAAGGATTCCTCCACTGACTTAAACAGAGGTGAGTGCTACATTTTATTTTTGTATTGTGTTATTTATTTGGGGAGTCACTTTTTATTAAACACTGATTTATTTTAAATGACAAACACAAATCTAGTTAACCCCTAAATCACCCTAAGAAACAGAATTCAGGTATGTGCTAAGTCTGCTCCTCGTCCCTCCATAATCCCTTCTCTGCCCAAGAGCTTTATATGTTAATCCTTCCCAACAAAATGATCCAGCTGGACTTCTTTGTTGCTAGTCCCTTCCCTGACATGCACTGCCTCAATTTGCATTTATGTGCTGGCTCTTTCTGTGGACTTTGCTCCCCAACCCTTCCTCTCTAACTCATCCTGAGTAGATCCAAACTGGTGCCCTCTGGCATGTGCCCCTCCTAGTCCACTGCCCATCCCTGCCCACATTTAGAACAATGCTCTGACACAACCCTGGTCTAGTGGTTTCCTGTAACTACCCTCACAGGCATTTCCTCCTAGGAGCGCCTGTCTTTCCCTTCCTCCTCTAGACTGGAGCCCCGGGTAACTCATCTGACTCCAGACCTACCCCAGATGTTTGATGTTCTTAGGGAGAGGACTGTAATTTGGCAGATTGTGTTTTTTTAATTTAAGCAAAGGGGGAGGTGAGAGGAGAATTTTCCACATAGCTACTCCCCTTAAAATACAAGGAATGTTGTTGTGGGTGTGTAATGATTGGCTTTGTTGTTTCAGATATCTGATCCCATGTAATCACATGATGTTGAGTCAAAGATGGGCTGTGAGGGAAAGAGACTGTTATTCAGTATCTGCTGCTAAACTGCTTGCTTTGACCCCAGTCTGCTGCTCTACTGGGATCACACTGACTGTTGAAAACCAAGCAAAAGATTACATCCTATGGACAAAGGCCACGCCCAGTGCAGGTAAACATGTACTATGAAGGGTTTGGTTTGGAATATCCTCAGCCTCGGGTGGGAAACTGAATATCAAAAGAGTGTATTTACTATTAAGATTTCACAAACAATATGTAATTAGTCTGGATTGGAGAGGGCCAACATTTAGTTATTCCCATGGGACATGTAGCAGGGCGGCGCCTCCCACTGGTCCCTCCAGGGAATTAGCTCGTCCAGCCTCTGGAGCGCCCTCTGCAGGCCGATGTCCCGCTTGCCACTGGCCCCGTGTCCCTCCCTGGACCCCAGTGCCCTCTTACCTGGGGTGCTGCACCCCTGCAGTACCCCCAAAGTCTCAGGGTCTCTCCTTCCCAGGGAACCCCTAACCCTATCCCCACCTTGCCTCAGTCTAGGCAACTGCCAGTCACCATTTGCCCCCGTTCACTGGGGCAGACTGCACTATCATTGCCACTCATCACAGGCAAGGAGGGTTGGCCTGCTGGCTCTGCATCTGTAGCCCTGGGCTGCCCCCTGCAACCCCAATACCCTTTGTTGGGCCGTCCACTAGGCCCTTAAGTCTGGGCGTTTCCAGGCCAGAGCTTCCCCAGCTCCTTTTGCCTATCCTCAGCCCTGCTCCACTCTAGGTGCCTTGTCTAGCTCCCCAGCAGCCAGGCCTGTCTGCCTCTGCAGACAGAGGAGACTGTATCTCTGCACCAAACTCAGCCCTTTTTATCAGGGCCAGCTGGGCCCTAATTGATCCAGCCACAACTGTGCCTGCTCAGCCCCAGCTGCTTTCCATTGCAGCCCTCTGCTGGTCTGCCTTTCAGATCAGCCTGGGAACTGCTTGCCCCCAGCCTCAGCCCTTTCCAGGCTGTTTTAACCCCTTTTTACCTGGAGTGGGGCAGCTCTTTCAAATCTGTATTTTAAAGGATATCCGCATTGGATCTACATTCACAAAAACGTGTGTGAAAATGCGGCTACATCTTATGCTACTGGATAGGCAGTGTGGTTTGATGAGGCTGGTGTCTCAGAATTCCTGAATTCTAACGCTGACTCCAGATTAGAGAGGCAGCCATGAGCAAATCTCTAAACCAGGGGTGGGGAACCTTTTTTGTGCCAAAGGCCATTTGGAAATTTATAATGTCCTTCGCGGGCTGCTCCCCCTCCCCCCTCCTCCGTGGGCTGCTCCCTCTCCCCCCCCCTCCCCCCGAGGAAGCCCAGGCTGGCAATGGGAGCTTAGACCCCAGCTGGCAAGGGGCCAGCAGGGGAAACCCCAAAGCAGTGGCAGGCGGAGTGCTTAGCTCTGCACTGCTTCGGGGTTTCCCCGCTGGCCCCTTGCCAGCCGGGGTCCTGCCGCCTGCCCCAGTCAGCTCCCGCTGTCAGCCTGGGTGTAGGGGGTGATGTTGCTTTACCCCCGCCCAGCCTCCCATCTAACTGCTTTTCTTCCCCCACCCCTGCCTGGCCCGGCCCACCCCACGGAAGCTAACCTCCTGCCCCCTCCCAACCCAGCCTCCTGCCCCCCATGCCTGACGCACCCAGCCCAGCCTCCCCCCCCAAACCTCCTTCCCTCCCGCACCCACACCTCGCCCACCCCATCCAGCCTAGTCTCCTGCCCCCTCCCCGCCCAGCTTCCCCCCCACCGCCCCCTTGCCTGCCCCACAGCCCAGCCTCCCCCCCACACCCCTTTGCACACCGCTCCCCCCCCCCCGCCAGTCTCCCGCCGCCCGCGCCTACTTGTTTGTCCGCTGAGTCCCGCTGCTGGGACGCGACTCCTGTGAGGACAAGGTGGAGCGATGCGCCCCCAGCCCTCGCAGACGCTCTGGGGCAGCGCCGCGCCGCACCGCCTCCCCCCAATGCCCCCTTGCACACCGCTTCCCCTCCCCCGCCGGCCGGTCTCCCGCCGCCCGCGCCTACTTGTCCGCTGGGTCCCGCTCCCGGGACGCGACTCCTGCGAGGGCAAGGTGGAGCAACACGCTCCCCAGCCACTCTGGAGCAGCGCCCCGCCTACGCACTCCCACCGCGACGTTGGTCCGGCCCTCTCTATGGTGCAGGTTTTCCAGACACGCCTGCGAGCCGGACCGGCTCATTTGGTGGGCCGTATATGGGCCGGAGGCTGGAGGTTCCCCACCCCTGCTCTAAACCTTTGTGCCATGGCTACCCATCACCTTCAGGTGCTTGAAGCAAAAGTATCTTCCTGCCCTTCTTAGGAGCTGCCTTACATTATTGTAGAGACTTCAGTTGGATTTTTTTTAATCATACTGTGAATACTCTTCTTTTATCTCAGGTTCTTGCCTAGGCTATTGTGAATCCATGTGCATTGTGAAATACGGAAGAGCTGTGGACATCAGTTACCTGCAGTACCTGTGGGAAGCTGAAGCTACCATTCTCCACTGCATGAAAGACTGCCGGGTTTGGTCTGCCCCATATGATGGGGAAGACCCTGACCCAGACACCTTTATCCAAACGCTGGCAGAGGAGAATAGTAAAAATGTGGAGCACCCTATGTTCCGACTCCGGCAGCAAACGTCTAATAACTGCAGCTCCTCTCAAATTACTCCATTGGGAGAGAAGCTACAGTTGGAGCTGGAATGGGATGATAGCTACGACACAGGGATTTCTCCTGGGTCTGATGTGAGCTCACCCCAGTCTTATAATGATCTAGGGACTGTAGAGAGACAACTGCCTGCAGAGCCACCAAAGCACATTCAAGAGATGAAGAAGAATGCAATAATGCTTGTCAAAGGCTCTTACATAGAAGAATCAGAATTTCAGGATGATGTCATGGTTTACAGGTTATGTGCCCAAAAGGATGCTCAGGATGATGATAATTCCAAGGAGGAAACTTTAAATACAGTAACTGAATCTCAAAACACAATTCAAACCCCGCCCATTAAGAGGTCTTTAAAAAACACACATCCAGACACAGACTTAAAGGAACACAGCAGGAAAAATTCAGGTTTGCCTCAGGATGAAACAAAGGAACAAATAAACCAAAAAGCTGTTGAAACAGACCGACAACCAGACTTAGAGCTGAAACTCTCTCCTGCAGAGGCAGATCAAAACTCAAATGTGAGGTTGCCAAGGCTAGATAGTGAGGAATTCATTGCACAATATGATAAAATTATTGAAGAATTGGATTCTAACACAACAGGCTTGGAGGAGCAGAAATTGCTGACTCCTGATCCTGTATCTCCAGTAGAAGAGGAGGAGGACTTCGAAAATTTTTCGGTGGATACTCCCTCCACAGAAAGTATACGGTCTCCATTTGGGCCAAAGGAGGATACGTTTTCTAACCATCCTTCAAGGAGCCAGAACACTGCATTTACAGGTGGAATTTCCTCATTCAATTTTTTGATGTTCTTTTACCATGTTTGTGACAGTTTATCAGAGCCAACCAAGAACAGGATCCCCCAGTAACCAGTAGTGTACGAATATTGAATAAGAGACTGTCCCTGACCTGACGAGTTTACAGTCTAAATTAATAAGACAAGAAAAGGTTGGGGGGAAAGGGGTGGAACACTCACAAGCAGAGTAAATAATATGATGGCAGTGAACATCAGTTTTGTTCCATAATTTCTGTTTTGTTTTAAAACCCTTTTAGTGGGATCATAGTAGAATGAGATGATCTACACTGAAATAGAAAGGACAGGAGAGGCTAGAAGGGCATTGGTGGCCAGGAGAGAGATGGCAGGAGAAATTGTGACAGTCAGTCAGCAGAGGAGAGGTGTGTTAACCAATATGAAGGACAGAGGGATAACCTGAATAACAGTAACCTATTATGATACTTTTAAATGAATTTTATTTACTTTGATACAATGTAACTATGCCATGGAAGTGTGTGGTAGTGTTCTTGGGCTGATGTTTTTGACCTTATAAAAAAAATTAGAACAAGACCAGCATCAAACAATTGTCCTAACCACATCATTCCAGGGAACAATCCTTCCATTGTGAGTGGTTGAACTATCTGACCTAATACAGTGACTGCACTTTAAATGTCCTATTTCTGCAACTGCTTTTCTACCTATACAGCAGCATATGCAACATAACATAGAAAAGTGATTGATAGGCTGCTCTGCCACCTTTTGCTGCTACTTTGCTTTTGTGCACCAGGTGGCAGCGCTATTTTCATTTCTGCATGCACCTCTCCACAAGCAGGTCTAGGCATCTTGCTTTTCAAATGCCAATGGCATCCTCACTGTCGTGTTTTTCTCTTGTGATAGGCATCAAGTGAAATTTAGCCACAGAATTGTATCTAAATCACTGGGAGGACACCATGTATTCAGCCAGCTTACCCACAGCAAAGCCTGTAAGGGCTGACTTTAAATAACTCCGGGGATACATTAATCTTTTAGTCATTGAAATGCTGCCTTTGAAATGTGGCCAGCAGCCTTGGTGTTTAGTCTTTAAGTATTTCAGGAAGGCAACTTGGTTTTCAAGGTCATTTGCCACTATTGCTGTGATGAGTTCGCTGTACCAGGCACTCAAAGCTCCCTCCTGTCCCTAGGTCACATCCGGCTCTGTCAGTCTCCTGTTCCCTGTCAAACATAGTTCAGCTACTTTGGCTACATCCCTTTCTGTCCATGTCAAGTCCTCATCTTCCCTTTCACTTCCTTTCAAACAGAGCTCTGCTACTTGGGGTCCCACATAGGGCTGGCTCTCCCTCTTTTGCCGCCCCAAGCAGCTCCGCCGAAGAGGGAACAGTGGCAGAGCTGCCACAGGCGTGCTGCCGAAAGCCGCCTGAGTGCCACCCTAACAGTACCTGGAATGCCGCTCCCTGCCATTTGATTCTCAGCCATGCCCTGTGCCTGATGGGCGCGGTTTGGTTCCTTGTTGGGCTGCCCAGGGATTCCTTTTGGCCTCCAGCAGAGTTTATAACCGCTCCATACAGTTGCTGTAAACTGCACCCAGTTATTCAGGATATTGAAGGGAGTGGCTTGCCAGTTGGAGCTTGCTGGAGTGCAGTTACCCCAGTTATGTTCTTTCCCCCAGATATGCCTCCTATGGCTGGGGTCACAGGAGGTATCATAGAAGTTGGCTATGCTTTGTGCCACCCGGGATTCCCCCATGTGGAGTTTGCTGGCTTTCCAGTATTCTGTGGGAGTTGTGCAGAGGAACCAGAATTGGATCAGGGCCGAACCTTATACCTAAGTAACTTTTATAGACTGTTTCCTGTTGATCTCTTTGCTGTCTCTCATTACATATCTGCTTTATCATCTAGCAGTATGCACTAATCCATTTTCATTTGCTTAACTCATGTTCATATAGGCAAAGTTTTTGCCAGGCTGACGATGAAGGATATGTACTTTCCTTGTAAACAGTTGTGTATTTCAGTGGCTATACTGTAAAATGTGTACACAAAACAACACTACTATATAGAAATGACATTAATCTGATAAAACCTACACCTGCCATCAGCCTATTTTTATGGCTTCCCCACTTTGTGTGAATTTTTGCAGTGCAGAAAATGTTTGTGTTGAGATACAAATTAGTCCAGGGCTGGGTTTTTTTATGTTTTGAAGCAGCATTTTTATAGTCCCACTAAATACCACAATGTATTATGATGATGTGAGAAACCTACCCATAATTTACTCTGTCCAGTCCTTCTGTAGAATTAAGCTTGAACGGTAATAAGAAGCCTGACCCCGCTTCATCTGAAATCTTTGGCAGGACTCCAAGTAACTTCAATGGGAGTAGATCCATAGAACATAACATGCTGGATTAAATCTTTATTGGCACATATGAGGTAGAATACTTATGCATGTTTGAATGTCAACTGATTGGATAACCAGTCAAAGTGCCCCTGCTCATGATAGAGTTAACAAGAGAGTAAATATATTCCAAGCTGCGTCTTCTGTCTGGTCAGACCTGGCTTTTTTCCTGTTGGCTTTTAATTGGCATGTGGGAAGTCTGATTTAATCAGGTATGGAGATTTAAATTCCTTTTCAAATGCTTATTCTCCTGATTTTAGTTTTTTTTTTTTCCCCCTTCATTTTTCCTGTAGGGCCATTTATCAGCGTAGTGCTATCAAAGCTGGAGAATATGTTGGAGAATTCCTTGCATGTTAACTTGCTGCTCATTGGGATTATTACACAACTGGCCAGTTACCCGCAACCTCTTCTTCGTTCCTTTCTGCTCAATACCAACATTGTATTGCAGCCTAGCGTACGGTCATTATATCAGGTACTTCATCAATGCCTCATTTCATGCTCACTGCAAATTTTGCCAGTAATTCTAGTGCCTTGTTTACCTGTTTTTCTGTTTGTTGCTGTGCATTTGCTTTCCCCTACCTGTTTGAGGACCTCTCTGATTAGTTTGATGATTTAACTGTGCCAATGCAAGGAGCTGGAAATTAACTACCCAACCAGCATTGTAATAGTCTCTAATTTGGAAGGAGAGAGACTGAGGTGTCAGGCCATAATTCCAAGGATAGTATTAAAAATTTACCATTCTTATTTTGGCAGGTGCTGGCATCTGTGAAAAATAAAATTGAGCAGTTTGCATCCATCCAAAAAGATTTTCCAGGTCTTCTTATACAGGCCCAGCAGTACTTGCTTTTCCGAGCAGACATATCTGATGTGCCTCCAGAATTACTGACCAAAGGTAAATATCAACCACTTTCACAGTGGTATATGATCTAGAACACTGACTTGCTGGTTGTCTGCTCTATTTCCCACAGAAAGATAAAAACAGGAAGAGGGCATTATGCATATCACCATCCAAATGTATTTCTATATCTCTGTAACTTTAAAGGGACAATCCTACATCTTTAGGCCACAATATGTGGGTGCACCTTAAAATGATCTCTTATCTGGAAATTCTTAGTGTATTTTATTTCAGCACATGAAAACTTATTTCTGAAAGAGTAACAGTGTTGGCATGACTTGCTGTCAGACTGGCCGAGTACATGGTTTATGGGGAGGGGCTGCATGTGTGCACAACCTCATTTTATTTTTAGTCTCGTATTGAGCAATGCATCAGTTCTTTTTTGGTAATTCTTGGAGAGAACAGTTGCAGAAATAAATTCATTGTGGAATTCTAGTAGATCAGACTTTATAGGCTGGACTCGAATATCTTTAAGGGAGATAAATATGAGCCAGAAATGTTTGATTATACACTTTTAAATGGAAAGGACGATTTAAAAATAAAATGCAGTACTAGGAGGGGCACATCAAAGGTGGCGGTGAGTTGGTGCCACCCCAGGGCACAGCATTCCCACTCCAGCTGACTTTTGTAGCATCTGCTGCTTCTCAGGCATGCTGTGTACTACACCTATTTTCAATGGGCTGTCAATCATTAATGTTTCATACAGTAAGTCATAATAAATTTTAAATGTAGAATCCTCTTTTCTAAATGATAAAATTCCTCCAGCAGCAGATGGAGTCAGGGCCTCACATTGTAGTCAGAGTTCAGAACTTCAGATGCCAGGTTCTAGAATTGTTGCTGAGCAGTCAGCACCTGGCTCCAAGCCTCCATTAAAACCTGACTTTCACAAATGATGGGAATGCAGGATCTGCTGAGAATTGTAACCATGGTGATAGCATGGCACTAGTTAGCAACAGAACAGGGTTCAAGAGATTCTATTTATTGAATCGTTATCAGTCATTTGGAATGAGTATCCCACTGTCCCCATAACAGATTTTTTGTTTGGCTTTTCATTGGTGTGTGGGAAGCAAGAGAGACTTTTAAAAGATGTTTATTTAATTGGGGTTTTCTGAGGGACTTAATAATTTTCTTCAATTCTAATCAGCATGGTGTCCGCTTCTAACATTCACAGTATGCATATTCTGCAAAATCATAGCCTTTCTCAGGCTACTTCTTGAATCATTGGTCTGTGAAAGGTGTTTGCTGTAAATTAGATGTTTATCACAGAGACCAGTAGGGTTTAGAAACCAGGTTCCAAGAACAGTAGATGAGAGAGACTTACAATTAGGGCGAACTGTAGCTGGTGCGTGGGATGCAAGATTAGAAGCCAATATTGAATGGCCCTTTTTTTTAGGGTATTGTCAATAAGATCTTTGTATAATACATTCCCAACATAACTTCATCCAGCTTATAAGTGTTATGCTTCAAAGCTCTCTGTTTTTAGCTATTCAGACCCAGTGAAACGGCTTCATAAAACAGTCTCTGATTTTGGCATTTATTTATATTTTTTCCTGTTTTACAGCATCATATTTGTGGGCTTCAATGTTTACTGAGTCCCTTTATTGTAGTCATTATTCAGGAACCTGAAGCAGAAGCTGCTCAGTCACTTGCCTGCAACATTTTCTCCTGCCCTGTGGCAGCCCCTGTAAGGAATAAGCCTCTTGCCTAATGCTTAGAGACTAAATAAATATCTGGATAACTGCAGTTTTGGCTCTCAGCCAACCTAGTGATGCCAGCAACCAGACTGTAATTCTTGGGGCAAGTTGCCTCCCTAGTACATCCAAATACCACATCATTATATTGATTAAGAAATGTAAGGTTGAAACTGCTACAGTAAAATATGGTTGGACTTTGAGATTATTGCAGGAAGCTAAAATGAAAATCCAGTATTATGGAACTAAACTTTCTCCTAGATTCTAGATTCCATTTAAGATTGAAAAGTGAAAGTGATGTATAACTGCAAATACCACCATCTTTCCTGATTCTTCCTACATTATTGAATATAGTTGACCTCCTGCAGGATTTAAAATTGAAAAACTGATCCCATTGGTGAAAATTAATTCAAAACAAAGGTGTTCAAGAGGGCGGATATACTTGGATCGCAATAATGCTGTAAGATTTCTAGGAATGATGGGAAATGTACATCTCTGCTTCTACTGGAACAGTATATGGTGAAGAGAAAAGTTTATTTGATTTGAGATTACATATGTAGAGGCATCAAGATATAAACCAAAGTGACACTCACTCTATCTGTGTCCCTGATAAAAACACATCTAGAACATTAGACATTTTCAGTCTCTGTGCTGTAAGATTCTATACTGTGTACAGTTCTGTGCACCTGAATTCCAGAAAAATTCTTAGGAAATTGAGAGCAGAGCTGGATGAAAAACTTGACAGAACAGGATCAGAGGGGTAGCCATGTTAGTCTGGATCTGCAGAAGCGATCCGACAAAGAGGGTATTCACCCACAGAAGCTTATGCTCTAATACAGCTGTTAGTCTATAAGGTGCCACAGGACTCTCTGTCGCTTTGACAGAACAGATTTCCATTGAAAAATACAGTTTCATTGAAATATTTTGCAGGAATGGGTTTATTTGGATGAAATTATTCAATAGGAAAAAAATCAAAATGTTTAGGCTTTTTACTTTTAATTATATTTAAGTATTAAGTGTATTTAATATGCATATAAAAGATAATTCATGTTTTGATTTAATATAAAAATCAAAACATTTTGATAGCTATTGAGATGACTTTTTTGAATTTCTATTTTGCAGGCAATTTCAAAATGCTTGCTTTTTGTTCCACTTCATAACTCTTCCTCCCCTCCCCACAAATGTTGGAATTTCCTGCAGAACAGAAATTCTGGTTCCCAACTAGCCCTAGTTGGGAGAAAACCAGAGAACACCACAAGTGACTAAAGAGTCTGGAGGGCTCTTTAGTATTGCTTTACCAAATTATTACTAAGGGATGAAAACTTTATCCAAGTATCGGAAGGATATACACTAACGTCCATAAACTGAGGAAGGGGAAACAAGGACGGAGAAATATAGAACATAAGAACCGCCATGGTGCAATAGATTAGTGGTCCATCTAATCCCATATTCTATCTCTAACACTAGTTGACTGGCACTGGATCCTTCAAAGGAAGGTGCAAATAACCCAATAGTGGAAAATTCTAGAATAACCTGCCCATACTTAAAGGAAAGTTTCCTCCTAACCATATCATGTAGTGGTTAGTTTATGCCCTGAAGTATGTAGGTTTAGTCATTTGTAGATTAGTAGAATGTCCACTGTTAACACACTCTCTCTCTATATATATATAGAGAGAGAGCAAGAGAGAGCTAACAGTGGACATTCTACTAATCTACAAATGACTAATTACATTTTGAATCCTATTACCCTCTTAACCTCAATAACATTTTGTGGCATGAATTCCACAGGTTTATTGTACAAAGAATAAAGTTCTTTTTATATGTTTTGAGTTTGTGGCCTTTCAGTTTCATTGAATGTCACTTAATTAAAATGTGGTTCCAACTAGCGTTGAAATGAGAGCAATGGGTTAAAATTAAAGTGCTGCTGACTTTTTAGTTTACTACATTTTAAAATTTTGTATTGCGTACTGTGAATAAGAGATTAATCTTGGTCTCAATCCTGGAATGAACTTTGTGAGGGCAGACCATAGTGATGTGCTGTTCTCATTTACTTTTAAAAATTATTTCCTGCCTGTCTACAGGAAGATGGTAGCCTCCATGAAGAAAGCTTAGAGAGAGTCAGAGCTGTAGAAAAAAACTGAAACTTCAGAGTAGTATTTCTTAAATAATATGTTTGAGCTTTGCAGAGTTGTCATGAAAATTTATCTGCCCAGGCCCAAAATGCACTCTCCTGCCTTTTCAGGGTGATGGGGAAAAATATATTTTACTTGTCTGTCCAAACCAAAAATAAATACTAATGCCAGGTAAGCAGGAGAGTGGACTAGGGCAAGGCTGTATTATTTTAAATTATACTTTGGGGAGGTGTTTTCCACCCATAAAATGCAGATAACTCTGATTTCCCTTTTTAAAGGTACCTTCATATATGTTCTTTTCCATTACCCTGCCTTCACTTACACGTTGTTTCTTCCCACTGGCAGCTCCCAGCAACCAGATTGCTACAGAAAAAAGGGAGCACGTGGGGGTGGGAAATAACCCCACATGCCTATCTGAGCCTTGACCTTTTTTGGGGGGGGGGGGGGGAGTGTGTGTGTGTGTGTAGAAATAGAATTTGGGCCACACAGTGTGTATGTAAAAACGTTGCATTAGATACCAGTCGTGGAGTGAATAATTCTCTAGCATGCATTCCACAGTACTGTAGTTTGCAGTTTAAATTCAATTTGCTTACTGGTCAAAACTGATTCTTTTTTCCTTCCTGGATTTAGAGAACACCCAGCACACCTGCAGCCCAGGGAAAGGAAGAAATCTTTCCGAAGCTTCCCAAACCCTGCTCCAGCCTTTCTTGGGACACAAAGCAAAGAGAGTGATGGTTCTCCCTGGTCTTCCCTTGCCTGTGAGGAATGCCATGCTGGCAGCTGCCCTTTTCCCCGAGTTTCTGAAGGAGCTAGCAGCTCTGGCACAGGAACATTCCATCCTGGGTTACAAAATACCGGGTGATGTTGAAG
This sequence comes from Sternotherus odoratus, assembly GCA_032164245.1. Taxonomy (NCBI): domain Eukaryota; kingdom Metazoa; phylum Chordata; order Testudines; family Kinosternidae; genus Sternotherus; species Sternotherus odoratus. The sequence continues at coordinate 48,291,107 of JAVMKO010000004.1, forward strand.
ATTATTATTAGTGTCATTTTTACAGATTTTTTTTAACTAATAGAATTAGCAGATTTTTAAATGCAAAGCTGCTTACAAAAGAAAGTTCTACTTTGATACTTCCTGACAATACTTGAGCTGGGGAAAAAAAATCTCATTCCATGGTACCTTTATATTGGGCCTTATGACTTCCAACTGTGCAACATACTAATATATATTCCTGAGGGGTTCTATTATTTCAAATGTGTACCCCTCTTCCCTTGTGCATATCCACAACTTCCTTTATCTCGCTGCTCCTGTTTTCAATTCTGGCCTAGAAAAGTGGGTTGCCCAGTGGGAAAATACCTGATACGTAAATATATGTATGAAAACTGCACAAAATTGGTGTTAAGGGTCAAGATTTTTTTGGAGGGGGGTGTTTGCTTTATTTTTAAAAGGGGAGTCTACAGTCCCACCTCTGAAATCCCCTTTACCAAGGGTGGGAGTTGTGAATCCAAGTGTTCTCATGTGTTCTAAATGCATGACTAGCTGAAAGCAGGTGCTGTATCCAACACATACCATATTGCCTTATGTTGCTTACAAATCTGCAGCTATCAGCTGTTGGTCTTTTGAAGTCAAATTAAATGTGCAAGTGGATGTAGAGTGCAGACTGCTTGGAATTTTCCTTGCAGTTTCTCAGCATTCTTTGATAAATATTCTATCGCTATCTAAAATCTCAAGCAAGCCTTATTTAGTCAGATTTGCACAAAGTACAACGCAAAGTGTTTCTATGCAAGCTCTAACAAATTTGTAGAAAAAATGCATTTGTGTTCTTCGACTGATAAGCTGAAGAAAAGTATTCAGTATCTTTCTGTAATGTTAAAAGGGCAACTCCGATCTATTTTTGTTAAGTACTGCATTTTATGAAAAAGGATAGCTTACCTCTGAAAAGGCGTTTAATATTTTTTAATGTCATTTTGGTTAGGGAAAAACAAAATGGCTACATGTAAAGAAACATTGGTTATTTATTTTTAAGTTATGTGCTAGTTTTTGCTAATATTGCACTTTCAGGGTAATAGGGAGGGAAGATTGTTCAGTAGTTGGAGAGGAAAAAATAACAGGGATAACTGAAAACTGTTTGCTAGTGACTAACTGCTTAAGAAAATTCTCTTCTGTGAGTAATGAGATTCATTACAAGAACCCAAACATGATGAATTGGTGCATCACTGCTGCATTTAGTCTTACTCTTAGTGGCATAATTGTGCTTCCAGCGCTATACTTTGCTCTACGTGAATGGGGGCTCAGTTCATGAAAGCCTTAATGCTTCCCCTTTCTACTATGAGAAGAAGAAAACAACCCCAAAGCACTGGAAACCGGAGGTAAGAATGATATTAAAGCAGTTTTTATTATGCTGCTGGTTATAATTTCCCAATACTGAAAAGCCCCATTTTATAACTTCCCCAATTTCAAGCACGTTACCTTCACTTAAGGAATGTAAATGGAAAGCCTATAATAAGAAAGATCAGGTTGTATTTTGTAAAGTACCTAAGTGACTTAGGAGCTGAAGTCCCATTAATTTTCAGTGGTCCTTGGTCACGGGGGAAGGTAGATGTCTACACAGTAGTTAAATATCTGCAGCTGGCCTGGGCTTGGGCTGCAGGCTTATGAAGTTGCCGTGTAGATGTTTAGGCTTGAAGTTGAGCCTGAGCTTTGACACCATGGATGGTTGCGGGGGGGAGGGGAGGAGGGAGGGAGGGAGAGAGTGGGGACACGGTGTCTGAGTCCCTCTCCCAGTCTGAGCCTGAACGTCTAGACAATTTTTAGCCCCACCAAGCAGAGTCAGCTGGCCCAGGCCAGCCATTGGTCTTTTAGTCCAGTGTAGACATATCTGTAGGTGCTGTGAAAAGTGTATCGATCATCCATAGCAGGGAGAGGTTTAGTAGTGCCTGACTGCATTAAGTCCTGTCTGTAGGAGATGCTAAAAGTCCTAAAGTGGATCTGCACAGATTGCCACCTGCAAATACTTCCCTGGACCTGCCCTCACTTGTGTGTCTACGTATTTGTAACACACTCAATCCTGTGGTGTCTGAACACCAGCTTCCCTCCCTCACAACCCTGGCTGCTGTCTCTCAGCCCTTTGTGCTCAGGCCCACACATCCCTCCAGGTCACTTTCTTCTCTGTTGCTCCAGCTCCATGCAACTCTTTGCTGTCAAATGCAATTCCACCAAATCACGCTCTAGCGTCACGCTCCACTCGCCACCCCTTAGATTGCCTTTTTAAAAACTCATTTAATTTAGGACTGGGAGAATTCTGCTACTGATTCCATTGCTGCTGGAGCCATGGCCAACCACCAGCCTCAGGTCCCTTTTCATCTAGCAGCTGGTATGTTCTTCACGCTCACTCATATCCCCATCACCTTGGAACTGCGGTTCAAGCCTGTTCTTTCATAAATTAGCCCTAAGGGGAAGAGAGAGATGGTGAAGCATCACTTACCACAGTGCTCCAGCCTCATCTGGGCTGGGTCAGTGGCTGCTGAACTCCATAAACATGGATCTAATCTGTTCACCTAGCCACCAGCTTCTAGCAAGAACCTGATGTGAGTGCTTTAAAATGGACTAAATACCTGTAGTAATAAAATAAGCAAATGAGTCATAACCTAGTAGGGATTTACTCCCAGGAAGCCACTGTTACTGGGGTGAATTAGGTAATTCTCCCTTTCCTTGCCTTTAAATTCAAATCAATTAACTCTTTTGTGTTTAGGAGTGGTTTCATTTTAAATGGGCTTTTTTGTTTTTTTTAAAAATGTGCTTATTCATTACAATAGTCCGTTCTGAAGACAAAGGTAGATGGAGACCTTAAAATGCGGACTGCAAACTAGATCTGTAAGTTGTGGGGTTTGGACCCAGTAAAATGTAATGGTTCCAAAGGAGTTATTCCAGCCTCCCACAATAGTGAACTTTAAAAAATCCTACAGTGTGCAGAGGAATTCTTACTGACAAGTCACACTGTATGCACACAAGGTATGCTTTAAACAAAGAAAAACTGTCTGTCTCAAAGGAGAGACCATATTATGGACCTGTAAATTTGGCAAGTGATTTGTCAGTTTTTGATATACAAAGGAAATAGCAAATAAGTCTGGTCAGTTTCTACTCCAACTCTAAACTCCAAATAAAGATTCCATATACATTAAATGACTTCTGGTGTGAGATGGCATAGGCAGGGTTTCAGTGAGGGGTGAATTACAAAACCATAATCTCCAGCAGCCTGAGAAAAAACTAACTATGATGGTGGTTGTTCCTACCTTCAATGTGCAGAGCAAACTACATGTAATTTAGCTTGAAAATGGTGGTTGTTTCTTTATCAGAGCCTCAGATTAATAATCCTTTCTTGTGTAAATCCTTCATCCAAAGGCTGTTTAATATGCTGTTGCTTTCAAATTGGATTGATCTGGAACAACAGAAATCCAGACCTGATTCTGATCTGTTACACTGGTGGAGATGAGGAAAATCAGACCCAAAGAGTGTTGGCTTTTTTATTAAAAAGGTTGTCCTTCTATACACTTAGATACATTCCTTCAAAGTATCTGCTGTTCATAAATTGCTTTTAGTAGTTCATTTGGGTTGGTCACATCCTGTGGTTAAAGCAGAAATGCATTCACTTAGTGTAGTTTTACCTGTTTGAATATTACCTAATTGGATAATCTTTTTGTGTTATGGGACAGACAGGTAATATATATAATATATAATATAATATAATATAATATAATATTATATTGTAAGATTAATACATTTAACAAAATGGGTTTTTGTTTTTAAGACTTAGGTAAGGGTACAGGTTTTCAGGGGGAAAAGAATGAGTTGATAATAACAAACTTGCACCTAGATTTCACCAGTTCCAACCTGGGCAATAGTGGGTAAAAGGCTTTGACAGCTCCTTGGTGTATGTGAAGTGAGAGAGCTTTCTGTCCACTCCAGAGGGACACAACGGGCATCTTGAGCACAAATGAGGGTTTAAGTTGAAGAGGCCCTTCTACCACGAGAAGTAGGTCATCTAGTGCAAGGGTGAAGCATGCACTGCCATTGCTTGTGCTGGCATTGCCTCTGGATAAACAGAGGACTTAATTCTCCAATGTTGTCAATTCAGCACCTTCCACAAGCATTAAAAAAAAATCTTCAGGATGGGGAGAAAAACAGAGCAGTCTTATTTGGTGCAGTTAAATGATGTCACGGCTTTTACTGTATTACTTTGAATTGTAGCCAGAGCTACAAAGTCATTACTGCTCACTGTGCAAATCTTCTTTTATACATTGATTATAACATAGTTCCTCTTTGAGGCGGCTTGATTTAATAAGCAATTTACCTTGCTGTACTGACTGAAATTGCTATGTCATACCTACAGTTTTTATGAAGGTTGCTATTCTGACATTTGTAACATTTAGACTGCAGCTGCAATTGCGAGTAATGGAGTACTTTTTTACCCACACTAGTTCTGGCACAATACAGTAGAGTCATGCTGTCAGTGTCTAAATTTGATTTAGGTAATTACAAGATGTCCTTCATTGCACCTTTTGGGCTTTATCAATAAAAAAAAATTTGAATATGACATTAATTACCAAAAAGTATCTAAGTTAAAACACCACAGGCTGGCAGTGTGGTATTCACGTCAGTGTGAAATAGACAGAACTGAAATTTGTATTACTCTTGTTTGTCACAAGCAAAAAAAAGTCATTGTAGCTCTGTGTCGAGCCATTACTGTAAAAAATATAAGACAGGAGGGTGAAAATGACACCTTGTTAATGTGTGTTTGGATTTGTTTGCATAAGTAGGTATTCCAGAAATGCTACTATGGGTGGCACCAGAAAACCCTAAGATTGCTGGGGTGCGTATTTAATTTATAAATTCGTTAGCTACACAATCTTAGATTAATAATTTTCTTTGAGGGAGGTCCTGCTTTTCCAAATGTGATCTAGCATAAATATTTTTTCTTTTGTTGAAGACACTTATTTATGAACAGGAGTATTACTGTGTCAAGTACATACGCACTTTAATTGAGTTTTTGATCCTTTGGCCTGTAAGGGCTGCTGGGAAGTCATTACTGCTTACTGAGCAAATCTTTTTATTCATTGATTATAACAGTTTGTGTGGCAGCTGGATTAAGGCCTAAAACCCTCTATGGAACTTTTTTTTTTTTTCAAAGGCTGTGTTTCTGAACAAAATAATTTTCTTTGCCAAAGTTAAAGTGCCCATATGTACTTGTATACCTGCAGACTTATATTTTGGATATATTAGCTTCAAGAGATTTAATATTTTATGGCAATTTCCTTAAAAATAACCAAGTGGCTCTAGGCCAAAAAATAATGTAGCTGGGTTAAACCTAGGTCTAATCAAACTTTGTCTAAATGCTACTCTGTCAGCTTGGCTAGCACCAACACAGAATGCCCTCTCAGCTCTGATGGAAGATGGAGCCTTTAGAGACAGCTCAAGCTAGAGCACTGAATGCAGCACTTATCAAGAGGCCATTTCACCCCTGGACACAACTTTCTGTTAACAGGGAGAGTGACATTCAGTTTACCAACTCTAGCAACATTTAGTTTTCCTTAAAGCTCCAGAGCAGATTAAATTAAAGCAAAGATTCTCACATAGAAGTTTCTAGCCCTTACAAATTTAGAGAAGCTTGAACTTTCAGTCCTCCTGTCAACTTTGATGGCAGAATTTTAGCAAAGTCCTATTATATATACATACACACACTCATTGAAACCTGCTTTTCTTTTCTTTAATATTGCATATCCCCACCCTCCACAAACATCTCAGAATCAGGCTACTGTCGGCAAGGACAGTGATTTGCACCCACAGTTTAGGGGGAGAGAGAGCTACCTTTAAAAAAAAACCCCAAAATTGGTTGGACCCTTGTGCCTACATTCTGGCCCTCTTCTACCTGTTTTGTGCTACTCAGGTTTCAAAAAGCAGGTAGAAAAAAAATTAACTTTGCTGTTCAACTGGGAATGCCTAACTGGCATAGGGCCACTTGTTGCTTCCTAACCACTTCCCCTGCCCCAGGACATCAACAAGAGAAGAGGGGAAGGCTGCTTCAGTAATCCTTAGCTACCAGACTAGCCCCTTCCATGTGCAACATGAAGTTATCCTGAGGCTGTTCTAAATTATACTAGGGCCCAAATCAGCCCTCAACTAGCCCTAGGAGTAGGGAGGCAAAGGTGAACCCAGTGCAGCTTGCCTGAGCCCCGGGCTTTAATAGATACTTAATTAATCCTCTTCGCTCCTCGTGGAGCATGAGGCATCAACCATTCTTCTCCATTCAACTCGATCTTGGGCTAGCCAGTAGATTTCATCCTAGGTCTTTCCCATATTTTTCATTTCACCTTCGATAGTTCTTCGCCATGTTCCCAGCGGTCTGCCTCTCCTTTTCCCCTGTGGTGTCCATCTAAGAGCAGTGTGAGGATGTTTGGTAGTATCCATTCTCAACACGTGCCCATCTTCTCCAGCTTCGTTGTTTCACTTCATCCACTACGTTGTTAATGCCTGTTAGTCGGCTCACGTCTCTATTGGTGACACGTTGCGGTCAGTGTATGTTAAGGATGCGCCTAAGACACCTTCCTTCGAAACCCCGGAGTCGACTTTCTATCTTCTTGTTGGTCCTCCACGTTTCCGCTGCATAGAGCAATACAGAGCGGACATTCGACCTGTAGATCTTTACTTTAGTTTTAGTTTGAAAGATTAGAACATAACATAAGAACATAAGAACGGCCATACTGGGTCAGACCAAAGGTCCATCTAGCCCAGCATCCTGTCTACCGACAGTGGCCAATGCCAGGTGCCCCGGAGTGAGTGAACCTAACAGGTATGATCGAGCGATCTCTCTCCTGCCATCCATCACCCCCCTCTGACAGACAGAGGCTAGGGACACCATTCCTTACCCATCCCGGCTAATAGCCATTTATGGACTTAGCCTCCATGAATTTATCCAGCTCTCTTTTAAACCCTGTTATAGTCCTAGCCTTCACAGCCTCCTCAGGTAAGGAGTTCCACAGGTTGACTGTGCGCTGTGTGAAGAAGAACTTCCTTTTATTTGTTTTAAACCTGCTGCACGCCAATTTCATTGAGTGGCCCCTAGTTCTTCTATTTTGGGAACAAGTAAATAACTTTTCCTTATTTACTTCCTCCACACCACTCATAATTTTATATACCTCTATCATATCCCCCCTTAGTCTCCTCTTTTCCAAGCTAAAAAGTCCTAGCCTCTTTAATCTCTCTTCATATGGGACCCGTTCCAAACCCCTAATCATTTTAGTTGCCCTTCTCTGAACCTTTTCTAGTGCCAGTATATCCTTTTTGAGATGAGGAGACCACATTTGTACGCAGTATTCAAGATGTGGGCGCACCATGGATTTGTATAAGGGCAATAAGATATTCTCCGACTTATTCTCTATCCCTTTTTTAATGATTCCTAACATCCTGTTTGCTTTTTTGACTGCCGCTGCACACTGCGTGGATGCCTTCAGAGAACTATCCACAATGACTCCCAGGTCTTTTTCCTGATTGGTTGTAGCTAAATTAGCCCCCATCATATTGTATGTATAGTTGGGGTTATTTTTTCCAATGTGCATTACTTTACATTTATCCACATTAAATTTCATTTGCCATTTTGTTGCCCAATCACTTAGTTTAGTGAGATCTTTTTGAAGTTCTTCACAGTCTGTTTTGGTCCTTACTACTTTGAGCAGTTTAGTATCATCTGCAAACTTTGCCACATCACTGTTTACCCCTTCCTCCAAATCATTTCTAAATAAGTTGAATAGGATCGGTCCCAGGACTGACCCTTGGGGAACACCACTAGTTACCCCTCTCCATTCTGAAAAAGTTCCATTTATTCCTACCCTTTGTTCCCTGTCTTTTAACCAGTTTTCAATCCATGATAAGATCTTCCCTCTTATCCCATGGCAACTTAATTTACGTAAGAGCCTTTGGTGAGGGACCTTGTCAAAGGCTTTCTGGAAATCTAAGTACACTATGTCCACCGGATCCCCCTTGTCCACATGTTTGCTGACCCCTTCAAAGAACTCTAATAGATTAGTAAGACACGATTTCCCTTTGCAGAAACCATGTTGACTTTTGCCCAACAATTTATGCTCTTCTATGTGTCTGACAATTTTATTCTTTACTATTGTTTCAACTAATTTTCCCGGTACGGACATTAGACTGACTGGTCTGTAATTGCCAGGATCATCTCTAGAGCCCTTTTTAAATATTGGCGTTACATTAGCTATCTTCCAGTCACTGGGCACTGTAGCCGATTTAAAGGATAGGTTACAAACCCTCGTTAATAGTGCCGCAATTTCACATTTGAGTTCTTTCAGAACTCTTGGGTGAATGCCATCTGGTCCCGGTGACTTGTTACAGTTAAGTTTATCAATGAGTTCCAGAACCTCCTCTACTGATACTTCAATTTGTGACAATACCTCAGATTCGTCACCTACAAAAGACAGCTCAGGTTTAGGAATCTCCCTAACGTCCTCAGCCGTGAAGACTGAAGCAAAGAATTCATTTAGTTTCTCTGCAATGACTCTGTCATCTTTAAGTGCTCCTTTTGTATCTCTGTCATCCAGGGGCCCCACTGGTTGTTTAGCAGGCTTCCTGCTTCTGACATATTTAAAAAACATTTTGTTATTACCTTTTGAGTTTTTGGCTAGCTGTTCTTCAAACTCCATTTTAGCTTTTCTTATTACATTCTTACACTTTATTTGGCAGAGCTTATGCTCCTTTCTATTTACCTCACTAGGATTAGACTTCCACTTTTTAAATGATGCCTTTTTCTCTCTCACTGCTTCTTTTACTTGGCTGTTAAGCCACGGTGGCTCTTTTTTAGTTTTCTGGCGTTGTTTTTTAATTTGGGGTATACATTTGAGTTGGGCCTTTATTGTGGTATCTTTGAAGAGAGTCCATGCAGCTTGCAGGGATTTCACTTTAGTCACTTTACCTTTTAATTTCCGTTTAACTAACCCCCTCATTCTTGCATAGTTCCCCTTTTTGAAATTAAATGCCCCAGTGTTGGGCTTCTGAGGTGTTATTCCCACCATAGGAATGTTAAATGTTATTATATTATGGTCACTATTTCCCAGCGGTCCTTTTATAGTTACCTCTTGAACCAGATCCTGTGCTCCACTCAGGACTAAATCTAGAGTTGCCTCTCCCCTCGTGGTTTCCTGTACCAGCTGCTCCAAGAAGCAGTCATTTAAAGTATCAAGAAATTTCATCTCTGCATTTCGTCCTGAGGTGACATGTACCCAGTCAATGTTGGGATAATTGAAGTCTCCCACTATTATTGGGTTCTTTATTTTGACAGCCTCTCTAATCTCCCTTAGCATTTTGTCATCCCTATCACTGTCCTGATCAGGTGGTCGATAATAGAGCCCTATTGTTATGTTCTTATTAGAGCATGAAATTACTATCCATAGTGATTCTATGGAACATGTGGATTCATTTAAGATTTTTACTTCATTTGATTCTACACTATCTTTTACATAAAGTGCCACTCCCCCGCCCCCACGACCTATTCTGTCCTTCCGATATATTTTATACCCTGGAATGATTGTGTCCCATTGATTGTCCTCGGTCCACCATGTTTCTGTGATGCCTATTATGTCAATATCCTCCTCTAACACAAGGCACTCTAGTTCACCCATCTTATTATTTAGACTTCTGGCATTTGTGTACAAGCACTTTAAAAACTGGTCATTGTTTATCTGTCTGCTCTTCCCTGGTGTGTCAGATGCTTTATGTGAAAATTTCTCATCTGATCTGGCCCCTCCTTTATCCTTTCCTGTTTAAAACCTAGAGAATCTCTAACGACAGACCCTCCTGTAAGAGAAGTCTCTATCCGATCCACGTGCTCCTCTGCAGCAATCGGCTTTCCCCCATCTCTTAGTTTAAAAACTGCTCTGCAACCTTTTTAATGTTTAGTGCCAGCAGCCTGGTTCCACTTTGGTTTAGGTGGAGCCCATCCTTCCTGTATAGGCTCCCCCCATCCCAAAAGTTTCCCCAGTTCCTAATAAATCTGAACCCTTCCTCTCTACACCATCATCTCATCCACGCATTGAGACTCTGAAGCTCTGCCTGCCTACCTGGCCCTGCGCGTGGAACTGGAAGCATTTCTGAGAAAGCCACCATAGAGGTCCTGGATTTCAACCTCTTTCCTAGCAACCTAAATTTGGCCTCCAGGACATCTCTCCTACCCTTCCCTATGTCGTTGGTACCTACATGTACCACGACCACCGGCTCCTCCCCAGCACTACTCATAAGTCTATCTAGATGCCTCGATAGATCCGCAACCTTTGCACCAGGCAGGCAAGTCACCATACGGTTCTCCCGATCATCACAAACCCAGCTATCTACATTTCTTATGAATGAATCTCCCAATACTAACAGCTGCCGTTTCCTAATAATTGGAGTTCCCTCCCCTGGCGAGGTGACCTCTGTGCAAGGGGACACCCCACCGTCACCTGGAAGGAGGGTCCCAGCTGTGGGAAGGTTTCCCTCTGCTCCCGTTGACTGCTCTCCTTCCAGAGGCCTTTCATCCTCCCCAACAACACAGGGGCTGTCTGACCGGAGGTGGGACAAGCCTACGATGTCCCTGAAAGTCTCGTCAACATACCTCTCTGCCTCCCTTTGCTCCTCCAGTTCCGCCACCCTGGCCTCCAAAGCCCGTACACGGTCTCTGAGGACCAGGAGCTCCTTGCACCGAATGCACACATACGCCACCCGCCCATAGGGCAGATAGTCATACATGCTACATTGAGTGCAATAAACTGGATAGCCCCCACTCTGCTGCTGGGCTTCTGCCTCCATCATCTCTAACAGTGATGTAGGCTAATAGGAATGTTTAAATGAGGGGGTTTAGACTATAGTTTATAGTTTAGGGCACAGGATTTAAAGAGTGACAGTTAGGCCTCCCCTGCTTCCCACTCCCCTTCCCAACTCCCTCTCACAACTCCCCTGTTAGCAGCCCTGGTCGCAAGCTCCCTGGTCGCTTGCTGGCTGCTTTATAAAGCCCTGGCCTTCCTGATTAGCCCCACCCCCTGATTAAGGCTCAGCCACTGAACAGAGGCTTCTAAAGGTCACACCAACTGCCAGCCAGAGCAGATGGTCCTGCAAAACAAACCCTCAAACAAACAGACAGAAACACAAGCTCAGCACACAGCAAGTACCCCCAAACACACACAGCCACTTACCCCAAGGGTCCTGTATCTGCTCCTTCTTCACCTGGAGAACTCCCTCTCACAATTCCCCTATTAGCAGCCCTGTTCGCAAGCTCCCTGGTCGATTGAGGACTTCCAGATGTTTTGAAGTCTGTTGAAAGCATTTGCTGCAAGACTAATTCTGGTGGATATCTCTTTCTCAATGTTACCATCAGCTGATATGTAACTACCAAGATATTTGAAATCATTCACCTCTTCTAATTCCACGTCATATAGGACTGTCTTCACCGAGCTTGCTGTTTTTGCTTTCGTTATCTTGCTCTTACCAGTATGGATCTTGAGCCCCACGCATCTAGCCGCTCTATCTACCCTATCAGTCTTCTCTTGGAGGTCCATTTGAGAATTTGAGAGTAGAGCGATGTCATCCGCAAAGATAGATACTGCCTCACTTATAACATTAATACAATTACCACTTGGGCATTTAAACTGTACAGCCAACCAGATCCCTGCTATAGTTGAAAAGATAAATTGTGACCTCCTTGCTGCTGTAACTTGGTTTTCTCTCATCCTTAGATGAAGTAGAACGTTTTGAACTTCCTGTCTGAATCATATGAGAATAGCAGTGCAAGTGTGATACAGAGAAGGGCACCCTGAGATTATAGCGTTGAACAAATACCCTACTTTGTTCTTTAAGAGTGAGAAGCCACTTTACACACACCCAAGGCCATAAATCTAGGAGAGGCTGCTGCTGCAGCTAGGGACTGTGAAAGTCTGTATATAACAATGGGCTGCTTAGCACAGAAATAAGAACATTACACTAGAATGATATCACAGCAACTACTTAATGTAATTTGAACCCTTTCCCAGAACATTACACTTTAGGCATTCTACTTGTGAATGTTAATGAAAGTTTCCATCATACACCTCTAACACAGATCAAATTAAACTCTGCAGCCAGGGCTGATAGCTAAAGGTTGTCTTTCCTCATTACTTCACGCTGCCAGCAAAAATATTTTGTCGGTTTCTCCCTCCCACCCCCAAATGTAGGGTAACTGCTGCTACACATGTATAATCACTTCCCCCTGCCAAAAGCTTTTACACTCTATCTGGTAGGAGCCCACATGTTTAACTACCTCTCTGTCCATTTGGATGAGATTGTAATGACTGTGTATGATGTCAACTTTTATATATTGGCAAAATTTCTCTCTCTAAGCTGAATGAAAGTCTCTGTACCTCACCCTGCCTAATAACTGGAGCACATAGGGCTAAGCAGCAACTCAGTGAGGGCTTCAGTAGCTGACACCTGCATTAAGGGCAGAACTTAAGCCTTAATTCAAGAAAGCCCGAGCTTTTATCCTCTGTGTGAGCTTTGTGACAGCCTCCCTCTCCACCAAGCCTTTTGACATGGATCACTCACACACAGTCTCTGCACCATCTCACCCAGCAACACCCAGCCTGTTTTGCATTTGCCCAATAGTCAGTTAACTCCTTGAGGCTGGATCCCTAAGTCTTAAAATGTTCCATAAAGTGCTGTGCACACACATGATGCTATATAAGTCAATCTGACTGAGGGGTATGTGGCAAAGTTGTCACTCTCCCTAAGGAACAAATTTGAGAGTTTAGATGTTGTCCTGAGCTTTTTGGTAGGAAGCAGGAGACTCATTCTGGCCATGGTTAACTGGGTGTTTTGTGCCCCTCTGAGCAGGACAAAGTCTCAGGTATCGTCAGGAGAGCTCAGTCAAGTTAGCTGAAAGTGAATGAAAAGCACTTAACTCTCAGATCCAGGATAACAGGTTTGAAGCCATGTTAGCCTGCTGTGTCAGAGCTTAAGCTTCCCTCGATCCTGGCTAACACTGCTTCAGACATGAAGGCCGTGCTAGCACCTTAGTGAGCATGCAAAGGACTTCATAAATTAAGATCGGATTCAAAAACATTACCCTTCTTGATAGTCAGTCAAGAAACATCCTTAAAATCATTTTTGTCCCTATGCAAAATGTTGGTTAAAAAATTCAGCAAGTGATGAGTCCATAATATGGTTGAAGATTTTTAACCTGCATCCTTGTGTTTGCTTCTAATACAATAGGAGAGTTTGTTACAATTATCCACTTCTAGTTTATGCGCTGCCTTCCTTGTTCTCCATTGTATGTGTGGCAGGCAATACTGAAAGTAGGTTGAGATTTACAGTAGTTGCTATTTTAAAACAAAGATCTAATGCTGTATATTCATAGAACTTGTCAATGAATTATTGGCTATTTTTATTTTATAATTACAGGCTATTTTCTACCCTATTACTTAATTGCCTAGAACAAATGGGTTTGAAAACAAGTAACCATTAAGATATTTACCAACAGTAGTCATGCTATGGTATCTGAGCTCCTCCTATTTTAAGTATAGTGCAGTTACTACACTCTTTCAGGTAAGGGGGTAAGTGTAACACACATCCCACTCCAAAGCTACCCAACAAAAAGCGTTAATACAAAAGGATAAAACCTTCTGGAAAAGGAAGGGTTTGTTTGTTAAGGTAAAGAATAGGGTTAAAACACATGGACCAATACAATTCAAACTTATGCAGATGCTTAGTCCATAATTCACAGCCTTTTGTTTCCTCCCACAATAGCAGGAGTTAAGGGCAGAGCATTAATCTAACAGATTCAAAGTTCAGTGTGTATTGTGGTTTGTGTCATAACCATTTATTAGCTGAATGTATTTTGTAAAATTGATTGAAACTTAGCACTCTGAACAAAGTCATCATTGAACAAAACAGGTGCCACTAAGTAAAAGACAAAATGGTAGTTTTGCTCAGTTGTGACAGAATGATAGTAAAGCCTTTATTTGAATGTCATTTTAAATGCACAATTTTTTAAAAGGTCAAGGTCTCTGTCTTCGCAAAACTCAGAGCAAGTCTTATCCTTTTCAGACAAAACAAGGCAACCTAATGTTAATGCTTTTTGTCAGCTGCGCAACCTTTTAACTAACTTATTTTTATGTGAACAATGGGTACATTTTACTCAATAAATATATTTGAAAAATCCTTCATTTTGCCTTTTTTCTGCTTAACCTGTGAGCTTGTTTGTTCATATGTTTCCCTGTAAAGAAAGATAGTAACTGCACTGCTAATCAAAGTACCAGTGAGCAGGGCTGAACTAGCAGTTCCACCACTTGAAGAGGAGAGCTCGATTCCACAGAAGAGACCTGGGCTACATCCTCTCTGAATTAAACCCTGATTTTTAAGTGTGTAAGATCCCAGATCTCATTTTCAAAAAGGATTTAGGCATCTTGAGTCAAAATCCCATTGACAAGAGGATCTAGGCTACTAAACGCCTAAATCAGTTAGGCATTGCAAAGCTGAACAGTGCAGCATGTAAATAGCTTTAAAAACCTGGGCCTAAGAGCTTAAGAGGGTATGTGCATGCATTCCAATGGCAAAGCATTTTACCCTTCAGAAGTATCGTTGAGAATAATTGTGGTTTTTAGAAAGGATTATTTAGAAGCATCAAAAAGAGGCTTCTGAACTCCAGAAACCCCACTCCGTAGCCCTATCAAGTATTTATTACAGCTGTACATATAGCATAGGCTCTTGAAGTAGCAGGCTTTTTCCATAATGCACAGGTCTGCCTGGGTTTCGGCTGCCTAAGTTAGTTTTTAGGGACCTATTTAGCCACTTGGGAGGAGGGGGAGAAAGGGAATTAGGTTTGGGATAGATCATCCCTTGAAGGAAGGAAAGGCAGCTGGGCAGTGTCTTCTCCTTTTCCTCCCTCTAGCAGAGTCAAAGGAGGAGTGACAGCACTGAGGAACTGCGTCCCGCTCCTGACAGGTGCGGGGAGTGGCCAGCAGTGGCTGAGCTGCCACTGGGTGTTTGGCAGAGCAAGTAGGTGATGTGACTTCTTCATTACATTTCACACTCGAAGATGTCTGAATTTCTAACCTTCCAGAAAAACACTGCTGCTACCTGTCCGTATTTAATCACAACCAGATACACATTCTAGAGTATTCAGACAAACAGTAATTGAATCACTTACCTTTCTCATGTGTGCAAAACTAGCAACAGGAAAAGTGAACAACTCCCAATACTTTTTTTTGCTCTGACAGAGGGTGAAGCATTGAAGGATGATTGTACAACAAGAAACTACCTGAATAAACACCAAAAGGGAATAATTATTCTGTTCCAAGCGGAGACTACACAGTGTCTTTTTCTAGCTCGGGCTGGAGCTGAACTGTACAAAGTCCAGGGAATTGTCCAGTCGTTCCCTCTGTATGGATCTGTGCAAATAGCTTTGAAAGTTACTGTGACAGCCTCTTCTCTAATATTTGCTTCACCAGGACAGGGTCTGCTCGCCCTCTTGTTGTTCTTTGAACCAATCCAATCAGTTTATTCAGAACTTTTCGGTTTCCCTTCTTTATCTCCATAACCTTGAAAGCAGGAGCACAAAGTATTAACCATGGAAGATGTTCCATTTTCCCTCTAAACAGATGCACATTTTCTAATGTTAGCATCAGCTTAATGTAGGCCCAAAATTTAGTACAGTAGACTCATTTATCCAGGATGTGGATTAACCAGGATGTCAAAAAAAATATGCGTAACTTGCAGGGCCGGCTCTGGCTTGTTGCCCCCCAAGTGCACACACAAAAAACCCCCACCAGGGTGCAGGGCAGCCAATGAACCAACAGCCCCTCCCCCACGGCACAGTGTGGCTGGTGAACCAACCGCACCATCCCCATATTTCCAATGGATGGTGATTATCCAGGTTTTTATTAACCAGGATTAATTTTTTCCCTATCATCCTGGATAATCGAGAGTCTACTGTATTAAAGTAAGTTTTTGGCCATGTTTCTACAAGGACTGTGTGGGGCTGGAACCCTATGATTGCTTGGAGCCCCGCTGGATGAGTACATGTCACTGCAGGATCAGGACCTTGGTCCTAATAGAATTACTTGTTTCATGATTATTTTTTATTCCAAGGAACACAATTTTTTTAAGACATCCCTTGCAGTGCTGCCTCAAAGCCTGAAAGTAAGACTTGTCTATTTTACTTTTCATAATGGGGTGAACTGCAAAAGGTAAGATAGCAACCAATATACAGGTTTTAAAGTGTTCAATTTCAACTTATTAGTAATAAATTTAAATGTATCAATTCGAGTTCAGAATTATTTTGAAATTCTACTATGACAGTGTCCTTAAAAAGTAGAGACACTGGTATTTCATTAACACTTACCTGGCATTTTTCACGGGAGCAGAAATTTTAGAACTAACCCTTTAAAAATGATCAGAAACAATAACCTGGAGGAATCTCTTACCACAAAGCATTAAATGTTTAATTATATTTATTCATCATGAAAATACTACCAGTGAGACAGATTCTTTTTTAGACCCACTAACTGACCCCAAAATGCCTGCAGATTGGCCTACACAATTACTGTGCACTGGCCACTTGCATGGCCAGTCAGGTAACCATTGACCCATTTGTGCATGCAAATACCCAGTTTGAAAATAGAAAACTTTAAGCTAGAAATGATGGCTAAAAAACGGAACCGTTTAACGAGGGAAGTATGAAATTCGCCATCACTTTGTCTTAAATCAAGATAAGAGGTCTTCCTAAGAGATACGCCCTTGTTCAACCATGAGGTATTGAGCTCTACCATGTTTACTGATGTAGCAGGGGAAAGTAATTCTCTGCATGGTGGCAAGTATGAGGTGAAATTCTATAGCCTAAATTATGTATGTTGTCAGACTAGATAGTCCCCACAGGCCTCAAACTTTATTAATACATGAATTACCAGCTACACCAATTGCAAACACATCCACCTGTTATTGTATCTGAACTTTTGCCCATCTTAAATTTTGTCTATAATATCCCAGCATAGATAGGGCACATTGCTATCTTTATCTGCTTCCAATTACTTAAATTAGAAAGTTCAATTAAGTTTATTGCCCATTCATTCATAAATTGCTCAGTATTTGAGTGTTAGTTTCCCTTTTTAAAAAATAAACTACTGTTCAAAAGCAAGGCATTTTCTCTTGCAATAGCCCAACTACTGGGTAAGATAAGATCCCATGGTAATTTAAAGCACAGACCTACAAGCTTTAAAAGCTTTTATACTAAAAGGATCACCTGAAAGCAGCTGGAAAATAAGCATGCTTTATCATGACTGGCTTTGCTAAAACACTGGAAGCTGAGGGAGGAATTCCGTTCTTACAAAATAATTTTTAGTATTGAAATAGGTATCCGGTTATGGACCTTCAGCTTTTGTGCTGCTGAAGAGTTCCAGCTCCCTGCTCTTGTGCTTCAGTACTAGTCTGAAAATACAGAAGCACTTTTATCAGCCACTACAAATGAGTCAATATAAGGGAGGTCATGCTGATCTACTGCAAGTTCATTTTCTTTATTGAAAGCTCTTTGCAAAGCTGTTAGTGTCCCCCCAGTGAGACTCTGGCATCGGTGGCATTGTTCTCAAAAGATGTGAGCTTTTTTTTCCAGCTGCATATGTAGCTAGACAATGTTTATACTTAAAATAAACATTCATTCCTGCTTTTACATTTTGCACTCGAGAGAATGCAAAAGCACCTTGACGTGGTCAAGGTTACCCCCTCCATTTTTTCTCCTCTTTCATAAAATTACAAGTTTACTTTTTCTAACTGAAAATCTCTGGAATCTTAAAATCGAAATGGTTAAAGCTTTCTTCTATGACATACACACACTATATGTTAGTGGAAGGCTGTTCACGAGGGGGAGCCTATCAGTATACATTTCTTGGGAGAAGAGACATGGAATTTGCAAAGACATGATAAAAGCCAACTTTTGGGCTTACCAGCATTGCTGCTAATATTATTAATGTAGAATAAATAATGACTTCTTGTTAGATACCCTGAGTTTTCACACAGTTATATTAATTTCATCTCTTTGACCTCAGCCATCTCCTAAGATGACAAGAAAAACAACAACGGGGAATTCTACTGATCAAAATTGCCAGACCAGGTTAACGAAAGTGCGCTCTGCACACATACAAGTGAAAGGGTCTGGACTTCTATTGTGCTTGTTTTCTTGCACTATCACTTTCATACATAGTCAGAATGACTTGGTTTCTTTGATAAGCGAGACTAATAAATCCTTCATTTCTCTCTGCATTTGTACATTTTCAGAGTCAGAGGAAAGATTTCAACCCATTAGCATCACAGACTACTAACATGTCCAAGTTCCCACCCCTGTTCTAATCACCTCTTCCTGATGTCCTTCCATCACTGCCTGACAGATCTGTTCGAGCTCTTGTTGATTCTGGATCAGGTCAAGGGTCTTTTCTTTAACAATTTGAAGTGGGGTCTTCCCCTCTCCCTTCCACAATTCCTCGAGCACCTGCATCATCAAAAATGGTAGAGGAGGGGAGTCAGTGCCTGTTGCAGTCACAATGTCCACTGCAGTAATGTGTGAGTGAATTTAGTCAGAATAAAAGCAAAGAGTTAACATGTGATAGACAAACTTTCCCATGCAGCTCTGTGGACACATGTCAATCTTGACTTGCTAGTGCCTCTCTGGAGCAAAACCTGTCCACCCAAGAGCATCAGGATGAGATCCAACAACTCAGTTTAATTTATGATCTGAACACAGCTTAAAGTCGAGTGCAATAATCCAGAGCATTACCACCCTTTACTCTGAAGCACAATATGCACGTCACATAGCTTTGCAACAGTGAGGCTCTTTGTGCCCCTGCTGTAGGATTGCCATACAAGAAGGTGGTGTAGTAATCTCTTGTTGTTCATACGAGTGTTGCTAACATTTTTTACAACATGCTCAGTCAGCAGAGAATGCCACTGCAGAGAATTGACAATTAGACAACTATTGTGCCCAGCCAGCTTCCAAGTAACTCATTTCATTTACAGACCATCACCACCACAGGAGGGAGCGAGTGAGGACGTTTAATAGAAAATAGAAGAAAAATATTGCAAATCAGAATCCATGCGGCAGCCCTATCTCATCCATATCTCACCTCCAGGAATAGCTGGGTGAACCTAAGCTTCTGGAATAATTACTAGCTAATGTGAATGTGTTCCCCTACTTCATAGCAGGGCTATCACCATGGAATAAACCTGGGAGAAGAGAGCACTTATAAAAAAGCAATTTCCTTGGGCAGTCATTTTCTGTATTTCCTCTGCTCTTATTTCAGAGATGGGGGTTGTGAGAGAGAAAGCCCATATTAAAAACAGTTGTTTTTGCTTGATCCTGCCCCCAAAACATAATTGTATGTTTGCCATCCTGGCACACTGGGGTGGCCCAATGAAGCCATGTCAAAAATGAAGCACTACAAATTTGCTGTGGATCAAGAAGTGTTTGGGGTGAGGAGTCCTAATTTAAAGCTATTTTCAATAATTAGCAGAGCAGCAAGGTGGTTTGTGAAAAAATAAATCGAATGACATTTTAATCCTCCCATAGATTTTTCTCCAATATGAAAACCCTTCAGCGTGAAGTGATGTGACAGTTGTGGCAGGTACTTTAAGAACACTGCATTGACACTACCTACTCCAAGCCAGGTGCAACTCAAATTTGCCTCCTATGCCCCAACCCCTCTCATCCCCACCCCAAAAGAATCTTGTTTTTGTTTGCCAG
The DNA here is from genome assembly GCA_032164245.1 of Sternotherus odoratus. Taxonomy (NCBI): domain Eukaryota; kingdom Metazoa; phylum Chordata; order Testudines; family Kinosternidae; genus Sternotherus; species Sternotherus odoratus. The sequence goes on from JAVMKO010000004.1 coordinate 48,310,872, forward strand.
AGATCTTGATAGAATAAGAACAAAGTTGGCCTGTGAAGCCACATTGCAGGCCTTGTGTTTTCCTTGGGAGAGGGAGAAGGACAGAAGAGAGATCAAATGATTAAAAATTACTGATATCCAATCAGAGTTACAACTACCATAAGTGATATTTCAATCTAAAACTCAAGATGCCTCTCCTCCAATTTCATTCCTTAGCACCACTGCAGAGCCATCTGGAATATCCTAGGAAAAAATTCAGCTGACCCAGGGCCAGACAGTGGCCTCGTCCATTTCACCAACTATTCTGAGAGCTCACTTAAGGGACACCCACAGTTGCTTCCTCTCCACTATCACTAGGTGTTCAGTACTCCCCAAGGGAGTAGACAGGAAGCTTTATGAAAGGTAATTCTCCCTTAGCTCCTCTGAGGCATTGTGACTCCAGGTCACCCCTCATGGAAGTGCAACTTGCAATTTGCGCAAACTAGCTCCGAGAAAAACTCCCCAGAGATCTTGCTGAAAATAAAAACTAACCAGTGAAGAACCCACAGCTTTCTAAGAAAAGGGCAGAAACTCATTTTAGGTTTGGCATGTACCGTACCAGCAATTCTCAAACCGTGGTCCTTTCCCAGGCTGCCCAGGGAAGGAGGAGGGCACTGAAGCAAAACAAACAATACAAAACCACACACAAAGCTGCAAACAAAACCTTCTACTCCAAGCAGAATTACCAAGAGAAACCCAGTGAGACGTCTATAGGTCAGAGCTAGGGAAGTTTGAGAATCAGGGAGAAATAACTGGTTCCCCTGACAGCTGATATTACAGTTTCTAGAAAAAGCTAGACAAATTTGACAGGCCAAAAATCTGGCCTCATCGCACTCCATTTTTCTTTTTTTAAATGTTGTTCTAGCCTAGATAAGAGTCTAGTCTAAAAACAGTGAAAAATAATTTTAATTCATCCCCACTCACTGGTCAAACCAGGCTATAAAATGGCTGAACAAGAACAATGGGGCATAAAGTCTCCAATGCCAAAATGAAAGTCTGTCTTACCTTCATTACTGAAATCCCAGTAGTGGCAACTATAGACTCTAGCCGAGGTTTGATTCAGACTATGGCCAGGTTCTGCCTGCTCTAGCCACGTATGCCTAGCACCAAACCATGGGTCAGAATGATTTAGTAACAACTTGTAAGTCTTGCCGCCACATAAGTGTCAGTCTAAGCATTTTATAATTGTGGAATGGGCAAGATGGTTGTGACACCTGGGAAAAGGTTTTCAGTTGAAACTAGTCTGCAATCTCTTGTTCTTCGTATGGGTATAAATACTGCAGCTACACCATTCTGGCCTGTCTTGTATCCATTCTTCCTCCCAGAATGCAATGTCTGTGTGTTTGCAAATTATCCAAAAGCCTCTGCTTCTAACAAGTGCTGTGCACTTTGGACCAGGTGCTCCAGATTCCCCAGACTGCGCTTGTACAACCATGATAGCAAAAGGGTCCTGTTCAACTTAGGTTCATATGTTGTGCTCACTTCCCCGGTATCTGCTGCATGCATAGGTGCCAAATGGTTCTGTCACAAAGTATTGCTGTGCAGATGAGCTAAACCATTGTGCAAACAATTTTGTACAATCCATGTGCCTGCAATGGTAGCCCTGATTAATGTACACACTATTTTTGAAGATGTTTGGTTTGTGTGCTATAATTACATCATACAGCATTGTACAGCAGTGTTCCTTCTTTGACATGCGAGTTTTATTGCCTTGTACAACTGAGACTGAGCACAGACCTTTTAAAAATTTAAACTGTTGGCACTTCCTGCAGTACAAGCATATGCATATGCATGACTATTTGCTCATCCCATCAAACCCTTCCATCTTTTCTTGTTGGAGCTGTCTTCACTACTGCAGTTAATTCCTCCCACCCACCTCAAATGCTGCAATGCATCTGCTGTTGTGTATATATATACAGCCTTTTTTGCCCTCAGAGCATCCCATCTCTCAGCAGTAGGCAGAGAACTGTTATAAACATTTGTTATTCTTCTGACATCAAGGCAACCAAAATATTTTTCTAAATTCGGCCAGGTTTGATAGCATCACTCAGTGACGGGAAAACAGTACAATTATTACTCTGTGTCTGAATTCAGATCATAGAGCCCAATACATATACCACAAGGAGCTCATAACTAAGCAGGAGATACAATCTCTCTTACATTCCTTATTTTACAAACCTGTAAAAACTGCCTCTGTATAAATAAATTAAAATGCAAAAAGCTCCATTAAAACTATGTTAGCTTTCTGACTTAAACACCACATACAAGGAAAAAACTAAAAATATGAAGGTCTTCTTAAAAGTTTCAGGCACCAGGGTGATGGGTGCTCTCAAAAACCATGTACACTGAATTTCTGTATATCCACATGCACTAAGTATTCTCAGTGTTTTCTGCCCCTTACAAGCTTTTATTGTTTTAAGACCATTTCCAACCACCATGAGCAACCACAATTCTGACTGGCTTAATTATGAACTGAGATTTCTCAGCTCCACCAAAAATCAGGCCAGTTAATTTAAACTTTAAGCACCCAGACTTAGAACTCTTGTCGTCTTTAGAACAATTTTATGATTCAGACAAACATGATAAGTGAACATACAATAATTTCATTCCAAATCTGTAGGTGGAAGGAATAGGGAAGCACTTGCCCTTGTTGATCTGAGACCATTAACCCTGGAACCTCATTATGTGAGTTAAATGTCTTAATTTCACTGTTGACTATTTTAGAATACAAAAACTAGCTAGTGTATTTATCCAGTGATGTTTAATATTCTACAGATATAAACTTGCAAGGCTTAAAGAGATAAATAGCTATTAATTATATTATCATAGGACCTAAAAGAGGATAGGTGCTCTGAACTCAAACAAAAGTTATGCTTTTACAGTTTATTTTTTAAAGTATAATCAAATATATATACAAAGATTTTTGTCACTACAGGATTTGGCTGAAGTTGGAAGAAAATTTACAGGGGATCAGAAAACCTCAAGTGAAGATTTTGAAGGGGGAATGAAAGTTCTTAATTTTTTTTAAATAAATATAAAATGGTGAAAAAATACATTTTATAAAATGATTCAAAAATGTACTTAACATGTTAGAATTTTGGAGTGTACTTCTCAAAAAAAGATCCAGAAAGATCAGAAGAGGAGGCAATTTTTTTTTTCAGATTACCTGTAACCCTGCAAAAATGCTCACCAAGCTTGAGAGTTCAATCCTTGAGGGGGCCATTTAGGGATTATGGGGCAAAAATCTGTTGGATGATTTAATTGGAGATTGGTCCTGCTTTGAGCAGGGGGCTGGACTAGATGATTTCCTGAGGTCCCTTCCACCACTAATATTCTATGACCATTATAAAATGTGACACAAACACCTTCCTCTGCTCTGCCAACAGTGTTAGCATTCAGTAGCCACTTGTTAAATTTTTCAAATAAGCAACTTTATCCTTTCTGCCCAGCATGCGTGAGAAAGACTGTAAACAAGTGCAAAGTCACTTCACTAGTGTCCTAAAATTCCGCCTTTCAACTCACTTCCCCCATGAAGCCTAAAAAAAAGCTTGGTAACAGTTAGGCACTGTGACCACTGCCTATCATGCTAACTTAGCATAGTTTCACTGTTACCTTGTGCTCCCCATGTTTTTTGTCTTGTACTTAAGTTGGAAGCATCTTGTGGATTGAACTGTCTCTTTTGTGGTAAACCCAGGGTTAGAGACTGCCAAAGAAGGTTGTGGAGAGAGGGGTAACTACAGGCTAAATTAGGTCCAGCTGAGCAAGGCTGCCACAGTCAGAAGCAGGGCCAGCTGAGACTGGTTAAGGAGGCTGCCAGAGCCCTTTAAAGAGACTCCTCCCCAGAGAAGGGTGTGGGAGTGGAGGAGTGTGGTTGGAGGTAGGAGGAGTTAGAAGAGCGAGTTTTTGGAAACAGAAGAGAGTGGGGGTCAAACCCAGAAAGGCTGCCAGCAGGCAGAGCAGCCGGAAGGAGCCCCTTCCCAGGAGGGAGTTCGCCCTCCCTAGCCAGGCGAGGAGCCAAACTTAGCCAGAGAGAGCTGCTCGAGAACCTGAATCTGGAGTGCCCGGGGGGCCACCTTGCCACACTTTGTTATGTGTTTATTCAGTGCCTAGCACAGTGGGCTCTCATCCATGACTGGGAACCATAGGCACTACCTCAATACAAATTAATTATTAGAATTTTTTATAATAATGGTCATTAACATATTCCCGGATGTCAACTGTATTGTTAGCAGAGTCTCTTAGATCCCATCTTCATTTTTGGAGACTGGCCTAAACAATTATTTGAAAAAAGAGGGGGAAAATAGTTGACTCTATCTTGGGTACCTGGCTAAGATGCAGCAAAGAGTATCATTGGCTTATCAAAAGGGCAAGTCTTCCTCCTTCAGTCTCACAAGGCACTTGACAAAAATTTCTCTTTTACCAATAAACTCTGGCTGTGTTTTGCCCTTTGTCATTCAATGGGATGTGTGACCTCTTACCACTGCAGCTCCTATTCAAATTATGAAGGACCATGAAGCAGCAAGTTCCCTGAGCATCAGAGAGTTTACTCACCAGAGACTGGACCAAGCCAATAAAACATGGATGTCAATTCTAATCTTCCCAAAGCATAGGAATGTTCAGAATTTGATTATAGGGATTATTAGTCAGTAGCATCTAATCCAAATTGCCCCAAATTCAAGCATGTTTGGATTTGTTGGGGATTTGTTTCAAGCCTCTCTCTACTATTTAATCCTGAATTTTATACACATTCCACCTTCAGTAGCAGTTTGACATATTTCATGCTTTAAATATACAATTAATATATTGACACCTTGGAAGTAATGGATTCCAGCTGGAGATTTAGTGTAAAAATGAAGTAAGTAGTGGCAGTTTCAAAGGTACAGTAGGTCCAAAACAAACTCACTTGTTTGGCTGCTGAAGATGAGATTGCTCCTCTCTCTAGAAGGTTTAGAAGGTCAGCCAGGAAGAGGGAACTGACTGGACTAAATTAAAAAAATTAAGTGAGATGAGAGCGCACACACAACATGATCTTTACCTCTCTACATGGTGCCTGGTCATTTGTATGTGACATACAATTATTTAAACAAAGATTAAATGTTATAACTGAAACAAACTAGTTACCTTGTCTCCTAGTGGTACACTATGTCAATACAACTTTAAAAATGTAATTGTATTTTTGGTCAGCTGAGTAGGTTTTGCCATTTTAATATGATAAAAATGGAAACCCATGGATTATAATCGATAGTGATTAAAGATTTCCCGTCTCTGGAGGGTATGGAATAGACTTGGTTCACCAAGATACCATACATGTCTAGGCTCCCAAAAGAAGTGGTAGCTATTTGGAACTCTGTTGTCCACCCACCATGGAGTTTACCAGGAGTCAGTGCTGGTGTTAGAAGATACTATTCCCAATTGTTTGTCTGGCGATGGGAAGACGGATGGTTCTGTTTGATAACTCAATATAATCAGAAACCCTCACCTTTCCTTAACTGTAAGGTTGTGTTGTTTTAAATAACCAAGCATATCATTTAGAATCCAGGCCATCACTTTCTTTGGACTCATCTGGGTCTGTCTCACTACACTTTCAAAGTATTCCATTAATCCATCTTCATTCTGTTTAGAAAAAGAATTAAATGGGTCAATGATAGAAAGGTACAAAAAAGAACATATTCAGAGAGCCCTGATCCTCTCTCATTCTCAGGTAAACATGATCAGTGCACTCACTGCAAGATCTTGGCAACCTCTGGCAACTCCAGTAAGGCAACAGTGCAGTCTATACTAGGAGATGCTCTATGAAAAGAACACATAAGCATAGCTGTCAGCCCATCTTCCAGGTTGAGAATATCGTACATTTATTGTAGTTTCTATCTTTCATTAATCCGTCTCTGAAATTAGTGTACAGGGAGAAGCAGCTTCACCCAAGGCTGGTGTTGAGAGTTCTCGTTCTGTTCTAGTCTGCCTACCCTCTGGTGAAATGATCTGTCAAAGAACATGCTATGTTTACCACGGAATTGTTTTCTGAAGCCACTTAGAAATATTTAATGCTTGATCTTGCAGACACATTTCGGGTTCTGGAATAAGATGGACTTGTTTCTATCCTTGGTGATTTGGATAGGTCAGACTAGAAGAATCAGAGTTTGTATTGTTCTAGTTTTTTCAAGTCAACTCTGATGAAGCCCTCATTGTTGGAAATTTATTGAACTGGGGGACACAGATTCAATTTTAAACTGTACAAGAAATCGGAGATTGTTTTTAGTATAACAGATACGGCAGGATCTGATGGATGCTGTGATGTTTGTCACTTGGAGAATGATGGCTCAGTAACTGTAGCACATAACTAAAAAGACCTCCAAGAGACTGTGGATATTGTAAATGGTCATTCTTACCTATCAAGGGAAGAACCTAAATTCAGTTGTGCTACTGGACTTTGTATACAAGTTAAAAGTACAATTATGTAATTTTTCTAATTCCCCTCAGGACTCATTATTCCAAATACAGGCATAGAATATTAAGTATTAAAATGACAAGATAACTAAACAGACAATATTACCTCGGAAGTTCAGTCAGGAAAAAGTGAGCAGGTAAAAGTGAGCCCCTTCTTAGCAAATACTGTGGGTCTTTACAACCACATTTTTAACATGGGTGAAGCAGGTATGCCCAAACAATTCTCATGCAGGATAAATTCAACCAAATTCCCAGACCCACACTTACTTGATTTTCACATGGAAATGCACATACTTGCAACCACTTCATTGTGCTTTTTTTTTTAAAAAAAATCTGCCTAGTATCATCTTTACCAGTACCAGTCTATGATGAGTGAAACAAAGCGTGTGCTTTTATTAAATTAAAACCTGAACCAAATTGAATCAGTGCAACATGAATGGAATATTTTCCTTATTGTTCCTGCAATTTGTTATATGACAGAAAAGACATGATCAGCCTTTGATTTCCAACGGTCCTTACTACCCTACCCTACTGTTGGAAGTTAGGTTGGACCAGTTGTGCATTCTGATCAACTTTCCTAGAGCCAAATTCACTGCCGTGGAGTGCCAAAATCATCCTGTGACTCATATTAGGAATATTTATCTGAAGATATTTGTCAGCCCATGGAACATCTCATGCAGGCAGTTTTGCTATGGAGCTCTTATATACACTGGATACCGACACTGAGAACAATTTTCTCCAAAATCCTAGCTCTCATCCCTCGCTATTCACTATAAGATAACTAATTTTCACCACAACTTCCAGTTTTCCTGACTGCATTTAGAAAGCACTTCTGCATTTCTATCATCTTAAAAAGATTAACATATATTGAGATAAAAATTCCCAAATACAAGAGACGATTAAACAAATTTTTAACATTCGTGTAGCATATACAACTAATAGAAAATGCTGCATAAGTATCAGGCTAAAAAACAAGGTGTAATTCAAATAATGGAGAATACTGACAAAGAAGGCATCCGTAACAAACCTGTACATTTTAAAGCAAATATCTCCTTACTGTTAGTTACTGGATGACACAAACCAAAGGATATTTTGGATTTTTACCTATCTCATAGAAGCCATTTAACTGGCCATATACTGACAGCAGTAATCAGCACTTAACACACCACATGTTGTTAATGCAAAATCACAAACAACAAAAACCAAATTGACTCTAGCAATAATTTACCATCTTAAAACCATCACAGAAAGCTGCTATGTTCTCATTTATGAGAATGTTAACTGACTATCCCACTTAATCCTGAACAACAGAAAAGGAAACAATTTCAGAATTATAGCATTGTGTTCGGTATGGAGGGTCACTTGGTGCTTTCATTATATAGTGTATCAATACATTGTCACTTGCTTATTAGAATCGCATTGGAATGAAATGTGGCATGCAAAATGTCAGCCAGATGCAAAAAATTTCTTACACATTATTTAAATTGATGCTTTAATAGTCCTGAGCTGTCAAAAATAGATGGTGTGGTTTCAAATGCTTTTTTAAACCGTTTTAGCTTTAAAATGCTACAATGTTTTGCAAGGTATCGTGGAAGAAATCTTTGCAGACATTGGGTTCGCAATGTGAACTGGTGCCTTTAAAGACCTGATGCCTCCCAGAAAACGGAAAAAAATAAAGGAAACTATTCTATTGAAAAGTAATTCTGTCCATATTTCATTTTATGCTTTGTCCTTTCACTGTTTGTACCATCAGAATTTCCACAGCAACCAACTCTGAGGAAATAAACAGAGGAGCATGAGGGAAAGGGCAACAGGGGCAGGTGAAGGTATAGACTGTATGGCAGAGAGAGACCATTATGTAACAAACTGAATAGTTTTTAGTGTCTTTCATGATACATCAATCAGGTGTTAAAAATCCTAGATGGTTAAGTTTAAAATAAGCAGAAATGCACCTGTATTTTAGAATGACAGGGTACTTTAGACATGTCAGTAACCTATATTAGAGTGAGCATAGGTACTAGAGAGAGCTGGCAGAGGAAGATAATGAATGATCATATAGGTCTGTTCCATCTCTAACGTCTATACTTCAATGACTCTGATCTTTGGATGTCAATATGCTTTTTTTTTATTATTCTTTTTATAGCAGCACTTTAACTCCACAGTCTCATGTTAATAAATCAGCAAAACAAAACAAAAACCCACCAGGAAGAAAGCCAAAATCAAACACCACAGGTAGACAAAAAATCAGCAGGACTCCCTAATTCCAGGTTCAGTGTTTGCAGGCCTATTGGTTTGCACAGATTGAACTTGCATGCACAGACTAAGTAACTGAACACTTAGCTGCTCAGATGGCACGACCAACTGCCTATATGCATGTGTAAATGTGGGATTTTGTCTGAGTAAAATGTGCTCCTATAAATACTCCCAGTTAATTATTGTAATTATAAAAATCTGCTGAAATTTGGCAATACATGTTTAAGAAACCACAGAAATAAAAAGTTTCTAAGTGAAGGATGTCCTTCCATTTCAGTTCATCCTGTTGTAGTTAGGTCCTGCAGCAGCTATGACCTTCCACGCTGGAGCGCACAAGTAGTTACTGCAATACCTTCCTACAATGGTGAGCTAAGAAACTAATGTTCATTTTGAAGTCTGACATTTTAACAGAATTTTTGTGCATAATATTCACACTAAGAAGTTAGGGTAGAGTACAGATTCTGCATTTTGAAGGCATCCGTCTATCACTGCCATTGATTTAATGAATACTTTTGGGCACTCTAACTTGAAAGACTGTTTCTTAGATTTGTGCATCTGGCCTTATCAGCCATCTATGGTAGCTCTTAGTTAGGCTTAAAACAGAAATGGAAACATAATTTTCAGGTAAATTAAGAGCTCCAGAGGAGAAGGCTCTTGCATCATCACTGATGAGACTATGTAATAGCAAAGAGGGGAAAATGTTAGCTAAAAACGGGTCACTGAGGTGAAATGGAGGCAGGTCCATTTAGTGTCTTTGATCAAACCATATTTGTTTTCAAAAACGAGCATTTTTCCTGAGGTGAAGTTACTTATAGATGTGTGGAGAGAAACACTGGCTGCAAAGCACTTTAACATCATTAATCAACATCTCTCAACTGCTATCTTCACAGCCACAGGACTTCTACATGACTTATGACTGATCTGCCCACCAAAATAAGGAAAACTTATCACTCACTGGTAAGATGCAACATCAGTAAGGCAAAAACCTTCCTAGTCACCTTCTTCTCAAGAGATTTCTGTAAAATTTGATTTAAATATTAACACACAAAGTCATCACTGCTGGATCAATTCAACAGAGACTGAACGAGAACAAGGATGCTGTAATTTGTTTTCAAGAGACTGGATGGTCTTTAGATGGATTCTAGAAGTTTCCAGATTTTAAATCATCTGCATCCACATTCATTTGCATCCACAACCTCCTCCCCTCCTTATTAACTGCATTTTTGGGGCAAAGTTTTCACCATGTTCAATGTACTTTTTTTTACCAAAACAATGGTAATTTATTATTTTGTTAAGCATGGACAATGTGCTTGGCCCTGTTCCAGACAAAGACAAAACAATACCTACTGGAAAGATCATGCACTTGTGGACAAGACTTAGTTTGTCAGTAAAAAGTTGTACACTTGTCAGCATTGTTAATGAGTCCACTTTGAGAGAGATGAGATCATCATTCACTAGCAATTTGTTAGCTCCCAATTTCTTCAGGAATCCGTTCTCACAGAAACAAACGGCACATGTTATTTCTGAGCCTGGTTGAAAGATTTGGCACGGAGGTCCAATTTAAGAGAGCTGTTAGACACATTTCCAAATTTAAAAATCCATGGCAGCTGACAGCTGGTTAATATGACATTTCACAGTGCGTTTTCTCTAAGCACTGAAACTTTGAAGTTTCTTGGTTTATTTTAGCACTCGATCAATAGACCTACCAATAAGGTGAAACTGTGTTCAGGCAGAATCCCATACTGTTCAACAAGCTTCACTCTCCTCACACTGGGGAGGTCAGGAAGCCTCTCCCGAATCCAATCAATATTCACCACTTGCTGATGGTTCGTATTAGTGGGCAACGATTTAGTATTGTACAGAATCAATGGAGGGAGGTTTGGCTCTGGCATGAACCTGGGGAGAGTGAAGAGAGCGTATTTGGGGTTATTTTTAATCAAGACAATCCTCAGCATCTCAACAACAGGCTGTAAAATTTGTGTACAAAAGTTAATGTTCCTCTGGAAATGATATTACTGGATTTCACTGAACAAAATATTGAAACTTCACAGCTCAGTATATTACTGTTGAATAGGGAAAAAAATCAATCCACAGCCACTATTTTCTCTCTGATTATGTATCACAGTGTGCCAAACAACCAGCACTAGAAAAAGTATTATTTAAAAAATTTGACACCCAAAATGTTAAGTATGGATGCGGCCCATCGCTCTTGTTGGTGAGCATGAATTCTCATTCCAATCAGCAAGGCAGCGTGGGTTGGACAGGAGGGAAGCACATTGACAGGCCAGGAGTTCTCTGTGCAGGTTGCAACCTCTCTGGTATTAACCTGAGGAGTGCTGATGAAACCGCATGCTGTGTTAAAAGCAAAATTACCATGCTCAGCAGGATGTCATAGTAAATAAAACCGAGTGACAACATCAAAGAACAAAGGATCTCAAAAAGAAGGCTAATTCAAGCCATCACAAAAGCATTGTGATTCAAGCAGCAACCTTATCCTGACATGAACAAATGATGGACTGATAGATCTCAAAACAGACAAAAAATTGTTTTCGCTTTTGAAAACCTTTGAGACACACCCTTAAGCCTTTTGCACTTGAAAAGAAATCATGTTTAATGTGTTGGATTTAGATTTGGCATTTAGTGCACACAAATAAGTTCACAAAATACACGAACAGTGAAATTTAAAACTTGATAACATAAGTTTTGTTTGAAATAGCTTGGACTCTGCCTACTCACATTTGCCTGAATATTTTCTTATAGCTGCTATACATATTAGCCATGTTAAATAAGGATCTGGCCTCTAACATATTAGAGAACTAATTCATGAAACACCTTTTTTTTTTCCTGCTAACACCCGTGCACTCAGAAACAAAGGCTAACCAGGCTATCATATTAGCCCCCAGCTGCCCAAGCAGACTAGCTGTCAAAAACGGAAAATCCATTCTGTCTAGATAATGGTTACTGCTGTATTTCCACAAATACTCATCTGTAAACGAGTAAATCTAGGACAGAATTTTTAAAAGTGCTCTGCCTTGGTCTAACTCTGCTCTCTCACTAAAGTCAATAGTAAAACATCCATTGACTTTCATGGGAGAAGAGATAAACTATCATAGTATATGAGGAGAATTACAAATCTGAACATTTGGAATTCTCCTCAATAAATGCTTAAAAAGGAGAAGTGACTTCACTGAGCTCAAAACATGCCTAAAAATAGGCTAATGGTTATTATGCCACTACATAACCACCCTGTATGTAGCATATGAACTGAGCCCACCAAAAATCCAGCTCAAATATGTAGCAACAACTGATTTCAGTAGGGGTAGATAGGATGGAGCCCAAAATCTGAACTGCTGTGAAAGGGACCTGAGAAGGGATTTTGAGAAGTATCCAGTGTCCTCAACTCCCACTGAAGTCAATAGAAGTTGAGGGCATTCAAGAAGTGAACTGGGCTTTAATTCTTCAATAAAAGTTAACTTTAGAAATAAAATGATTGTCATTACCGGTAATCCTGTTTTCCTTCTTTATCTCTCATTGGTATCGTACACCTAAAATAAGACAACACAGAAAATATTAAATATAATGGGTTTTACTCTTTCTCCAGCGATACTGGTACTGCTGCATAAATATTTTTGTAGCAATTAACTTCGCACCATGGAGATCAAGAGGGCTTAATTAAGCTTGTTCAAGGCAAATGTATGTCTTAGTATGGAGTCCAGTTCTACCCTTATACAATCCAATGTAGAGTTTATCATTTTCTCTCAATATTACAAATATTTAACTTTAGTGCTACATGGCAAAGAAACAAAACCATATGTCAAGGCTAATTCCCCGCTCTGGCACTTCAAGTGCAGAAGGTGGGGCCCTACAAGGATTCTAAAAATTAATATTGGCCTCTCCAGGCTTGTATTGAACTCCCAAGGTTACAGCTTTTTTTGACCTTGGATGGGTAGATGCTGCTACCACCCAAGTGCAGAACCCCTTTTGGAACCCAGGAAGGCACACTTGGAAATTCCTTCCTGTGGGGTACCCTCAAGCCCTTTCACACACACACCCTCCGGGGAAGAGCTGAGTAAGAAAAAGAAAAAGGAAATCAGCTGTAGCCACCTGTGCATAAACCTCTTAAGACACAAAAATCCAATTCTGTTCTTAAAAAAGTAAATTTTATTAATTAAAAAAAAACAAATTACATCTGAGAACTGAAGCTATTGCTAGATTTTAAAAGAGCAGCTACAAGGATTAAGCACCAAGAATAGCTTTCTTGAGGTATAGCTTAAAGGTTACAAGCAAACCAAAAGCACCTGGGGTTAGAACAGAGGAATCCACAAAGTATAACGAAATAAAAGGGATAAACCTAAGCACGTCTTTCTAGACATTTCCTGATCTACTTATATATCTGGGGTTTTAAATGAGTCGTTTCTAGGTAGGAAACTGATGATTTTTCATACCTAGCCCAAGTGACTTACAGCATAACTGCTGCCCTGTCTGACTCTCCCCGGGAGAATAGCAAAAGACAGACAAAAGGGGAGTCTTTTTTCAATTTTAAAAAGTTCTAGCCTTCCTATTGGCTCTTTTGGCCAGGTGCCCACTCACTTCCTTTTATCTATGTATAGCAGTGAGTCTTTTTAACCCTTTACAGGTAGAGCAATTAGAGAACAGCTACTAAGGGGGATTTTATAACTACTGGCTTTCTGGGTGTCCATAAAAGGAATCTCCCCCCCACAAACACTTCATTTATCACACCACAAAAAGGGGAGAGAAAGTACCGTATTTTTCGCCCTATAGGACGCTCCGGCCTATAAGACGCCCCCGAGTTTTTCAATAAAAAAAGCCGGACAAAAAAAAAAAAAAAAGCGCCTCGCTCTCCCGTCCCCGCCGCGCGGGCGGGCTGCTGGGAGCGCGCCGCTCTCCCGTCCCCGCCGCGCGGGCGGGCTGCTGGGAGCGCGCCGCTCTCCCGTCCCCGCCGCGCGGGCGGGCTGCTGGGAGCGCGCCGTTCTCCCGTCCCCGCCGCGCGGGCGGGCTGCTGGGAGCGCGCCACTCTCCCGTCCCCGCCGCGCGGGCGGGCGCTCCCAGGGGCCCCGGGGCCCGAGCTGCTCTCGTTCCCCGCCGGCCCCGAACACATGCGGGTGGGCTCGGGGGGGAAGCGCCGCCCCGCCCCGCCCGCCGGGCCACCTGCAGCCGCCCCAGCTCCAGCTGCCCGGTAAGTGTTTCATATATTCGGCATATAAGACACCCCCCCTAATTTTGAGATTATTTTGGGGGGTTAAAAGGGCGTCTTATATGCCGAAAAATACGGTAGATACATCAAGTGGTCCTGATGCTGTAGCACCAGGAACATAGGGCCCAATCTTACAGCCTTTTACAGGCTACAGTCCCATTGCACTACAGTGGAAATTTTGTCTGGCTTAAATAAGTTTACCTGGATCCTGCAATTGTTAAATAAATTCTGCAGCATGCTAAATGGAAGAGAGCAGTACATGGCCCTGGGGAGAGATGGAACAGTCTAGTACAGCGGTGTCCAATAGAAATTCGATGCTAGCCACACTTGTGGTTTTGAATGTTTCTTATTAGCCACATTCTAAAAAAGCCACATGCATTAGCCACAATTCAATAGCCTATTACAATAGACTCTTGATTATCCAGGATGAGAGGGAAAAAATTAACCCTGTTTAATAAAATCCTGGATAATCACCATCCATAGGAAACATGGGGAGGGAGGATTGGTTCACCAGCCACCCTGTGCCGGGGGGACGACGACAGGGTGTTGGTTCACTGGCTGCCCTGCGCCCTGGTGGGACTTTTTGTGTGTGTTTGGGATGGCAACAAAGCCAGAGCCAGCCCTGCGAGTACGCGTTTGTTTTTTGATGTCCTGGTTAATCCACATCCTGGTTAACCCAATCCTGGATATTCGAGAGTCTACTGTAGTCACATCTGGCTAGTGGAAAATGTATCGGGCACTGCTGGTCTAGTGTATAGGGTACGGGCCTAGCAGTCAGGAGACCTGGGTTCTATTCCCAGCTCTGCCATTGAACTGCTATGGGACCTCACTGTTCTGTGTCTCTTCCCCCTCCCACGCTTAATCTGTCTTGTCTATTTAAATTGAAAGTTTTTCAGAGAAGAGATTGTGCCTAGCACAACAGGCATCAGTTGAGTCCTTTAGGCATTACTGTAATACAATTAATGCCTGTGATGGGACCACACTCCTGAATGGTAATTCAAACAAACAAATGGAGAGAGAGGACATTTTAATACCAGAGAGCATCTCACTGGGAAGCATTAGAACTCCAAAAATGCTATTTCAAATCTCTCTCTAAAATATGAACTCACCCAAGTTTATAATCAAAGGCTCTGGTTTCATTCATAACAGTTCCTCCATTTTCAAGTTCCTTGATTTGCCTCTGTATTTCATAGTCTGACAGGGGGAAAAAAATTCAGCTGAGTTACACTGCACCCACTGCATTTTTATACTGCCCATTACTGCATTGTTCACTGCCATTCAGTAAATGAAAAGATTATTTTAACCTTACTGAAACCAAAAGCAATCTATTAAGGACGGAATTACAGTAAACCCTCGATTTAACAGACCTCGATTTAACGGACGTCTGATGCAACGGACAAAATTTCTGAGCAAGTCTGATGCATCTGAAATCCATTTCTCGCGGGCTGGCTGCCGGCTCCCGGCTGCCGCCCGGGTCCAGGCAACGGGCGGGCTGGCTGCCGGGTCCCGCCTGGCTCCCGCCTGCGGGCGGGCTGCCGGCTCCCGCCCGAGTCCCGCAAGCAGGCGGGCTGGCTGACGGTTCCCGGCTGCCGCCCTGGTCCCAGCAGCTGGGACCCGGGCGGCCTGGCTGACGGCTCCCGGCTGCCGCCCGGGTCCCAGCAACGGGCAGACTGCTGCTCCGACAGCTCGGGTTTTTTTAATTAAATAACGGACTTTTTGATTTAACGGACACCCCCTCACCCGAATTAGTCCGTTAAATGGAGGTTTTACTGTACTGGGAAAATTGACCTCTCTCTGGCACTATTGTGTACACATTTGGTTCCTGCAAGGGGGGGGGGGGGGTTCTTCCCAACTTACACACACTGCAGCCAGTTCCAGACACTCCAGACTTCAGCTAAACTATGCAGACAGACCATGCCCTGGGCAAGCAATCAACTTCATCTGAGGACACAGAGCTGCTGTATTGCTAACATCTATCAAAGCAGAACATGCTAATACTGTATCATTCACTTTACTCTCCTTGGAGATAGAGGGTCACTTCCACAATAAAACTGCTAGCCAACGTGGCCAACATATCTACGGTATCCTATACCGAAACCAATTATGTTTTGTGATACTTGGTTCGGTCACCTAGATGAAAAGTATGAACAGCATTTCAATAAAGGAGCAAACATTTACCTATTGCTCTTGCCAGGAATCGTGCACTATTGATATTCTTCACTTCGGTCCTTACTCCATAAACTTCTCCTGGGTGATGCACAGATACATTGGCATCCACTCTCAGTTGACCCTCTATAAAAGGAAACATCATCACTAGAGTAGATGACCTTGGCATGTGTTAATAAGCAGCATGTTATGTTCAGGATTTTTATACTGGACTTCTGAAAAAGATCTGAGGTCAGGAAGAGATCAGCTGCCTTATAACAGCTTTCTATTTTCCCATTTTAAATCTCCATTGTCAATCACAGAATTCTCTGAGAATACTGCCTTTTGGAATGGAATGACATGATTCCTCTGAAAGACAGCTGTATAGTGTAAGTGCATTGGCTGAAAACCTTAAAACCATACTCTAGAGCGGTTATTTCGTGTAAAGCGAGGACAGAACTAGGGTGAATCACCTAAAAGACAGTTAAAAAAAAAAAAAAAAAAAGGCTGCAAGATTCCAGTTTTTATTTTTCTGCCTGTGAAAACATCCTCTGAAAAGGCTACTTGATGGTTGTACACTGCTCTACCATGGAGCACAAGACTTTAACAGCAATTGCTGGCTAGATTTATTGAAGTATCCTTTGGAATTTAAAGCTGAAGGGCAAATGTCAGAAACTTGTTTTTTTAACTGTAATCTTCTTCCTCAACAAGTAAGAGTTTGTATCCTTCCTTATTGACAAAAGCATAACATATACAGACAAACAGAAAGTTACCCAGAGGGCAAACCTGCACTAAGGCAAGGGGTGGATTAGAAGCCCCAGGAGATCCTGTCTGATTACCTCGCTGGTAATTTACCAAATTCTTCCAAAACATCCATTTATGCAGAGAATTTGTTGAGATAGTAAACTTGGGCATAAAGAAAAGAAAAACATAGGCATACATCTCTCAAGTCCACATCACTCTTGCTATGTCATCAGAGGAAACACATTCTCTACTCATCCTCCTTATCTGAACTTTAAATTAATATGCAGTAAAATGAAGCAAATATTTGATATTTACACAACAGCACTAGCGAAGAAAATGTCAATAGCCCAGTGTTAAAGCTGTAGAGAGGTATAAAGCCTTAAAGCCCATTCAGGACAGCCAACGTAAATTTGCAAAAGTGGAGCTTGCCTATTCTGTAAAAGCTGAATGGATGCCATCGTTAAACTTCTTTGTATTGATGGAGACTTCTGGAGTAGGCAAATTAAGAAGGGAAGTATAGAAAGGACCCCAATATTCATTTTAAAGGAGACTTTTCTCCTTTAATCTGGATCATACTTGGGGGGTGAGGAGAAATATATGTCAATAGTATTTTTCTGTCTTCACATTGCTGCTATCAAAGATGTGGGTTTCACTCTACTCTCTCACTGTTAGTCAGAAGAGAATGAGATTAACCAGGCTTAAGTGAAAAGAGAATTGGGGCCTGTTTAGTTTAAAAAATGCTGTCTCCCTCACAGCCCAGCTTCATCTCCTATCTGTTCATCTTGCAGTGAAGTCATGCTTATAAGCAGTTTGTTCAAAGCGATGGATGATGAATTCACCCGTCTTCCTGGCACATGCAACATCGCATGGCATACGTTGTTGGTGTGATGCCAATGGAAGTCTCAGGGCCAAATTCAGCAATGAGAGATGACAGTAAGTTACTGTATATCATAAAGTCTTTAGAAGTAGCAGAGTAATGTGCTGATTTGGCATTCAGAAGGTATGCAAAATGAGTGACCTCCACCGAATGCCCAAGTCTCCTCTGACACTGGTGTAAATACACTAGAGTTTACAATAATGTAACACTAGTGTAAGTGAAGACAATCAGATTTTGAGATAGTGGAAGTTGCCTCAGAAAAAGCAGCTGGCCAGAGGGTACAAGATAAAGATTCTGTTTATTCCAGTAGTGTCCAGAAGCCTAAGTGAGGATCAATGTCCCTCTGCATAAATACATATGAAGATTCCTGCCCCATAGAGCTTAATATCGAAGAACTACTAATTACCCATTATTTTAAATTACTCCTGAACCATTCCCCAACATTCCCAGAGTCACAAGCCACTTTGGGCTGAGCAGGCACAACTCTGATTGAATTCACTGAGAGTGGCACTTGCTTACCTCAGGGGCTGACCGTGATGTTAAATCACTGGCTCACTGCTGAACATCTGTTTTATGATCAATTTACACCCAAAAGTTAACTTACACAATCATCTGTGCCGGGAGCCTTCGCTCTCAACTACTAATCACTGTTACAATGTTTCCATCCACAGTTAAGTACATGCAAGACGAGCAGAGAAAGACAGTAAGTGAAAAATAACAAGATCACTGGTGCTACTTCATCCTGCCCTGGTCTATCATGTAAAACTGATCTATGAGGTAGTATAAAAATCCAAGTGCTGCAGAGGAAGCGGGGCCCATAAAGACACTTGAAGCAGAACTGACCTTATACAGCCACTGAAGATTTTAAAAGAAGGACACTGTATTAAGAAAATGCTAAATGTTAGGCAACTACAGAGCAAAATAACCAGAAGCTATGAAACTACACCTGCAAACACAGAGAATTACAACTAACTGGAGGGAACATTGCCCTGCCCCCTCCTTTACCTGCCATGATTGCCTGGCTGCTCCCAAGTGTTTGAAGAATAAGCTGAAGCTCTCTGACTGCTGCAGCTGCCTCTTCCCCAGAGCTCATATCAGGCTCCATGACAACCTCCATGAGGCCAACACCTACCAAAGAGACAGAAAAACGAGATTCCCAGTAGTAGCTTCGGATTTTGACATATTAAAGTGCAACAAGCTAAACACAAGACAGCACTTGGGTTTGTTTGAGAAAACTGGGAAACCATGTTTTATTAAATAACTGTCAAAATGGGACTATCTTCAGAATTGTTACATAGAAATAAAATACACAATAGTCTAAGATTTAACTTACAGGCATTCCCACACACTCTCCCCTTTGATGACATAGGGAAGAGATGGAAAAAGTATCCCCCCCCCCCTTTCCTCTGAGAAAGCTCCTACGAATAGGCCACCTGATTTCCCAATTTCATTTTCTCATTACATTCAGGTAAATTAATGTAATCACAGTTTCTTACAGCTTCCTACAGTAAAGGTATTAATTAACACTTGCAAGTGTGGGACCCAACGTTAGGCATCTAAATCCATAGTTAGGCACATAACTAAATGTTTTGATTTTCAGCAGTGATGAGTACCTGCAGTCCTCAAGGTCACTGGCAGCTGTGGATGCTCACCACCTCTGAAAGTCAGGCCTGGTATTTAGGCACCTAACTATTTATTTAGGTACATGGTCAATGTTGGTCAATGTTTAATTTATACAATAGACACTTTAGAGCTTTCTGGAGAAAGTAATCATTTTTATAAAAGCTAAAAAATTAAAAGCCATTTCTGACTCAAATCCTGGAACCCCACTCTGCCGTCTGTGCACGTTGCTTCATTCAGAGTCTGCTCTCTCTTTTTAAACAACACTTACAGCTGCAGGAGCATATGTGGCTCCTCTGTCCCAGTGAATACCCCCTTGACATGTTAAAGGTCTTAGTTGGATGTTGGCTGGCAGACAGCTTTGAGAAACTGAGCCACTAGCCTTCTGACTGGCCAGTGCCACTATGTCATCAGCAAACAGGCCAGAAAAGGTGAACATTCGCATTATGAACATTATGGAATTTTTTTTACATTTAAATCTAATTTAAAAATGTTCACTGAAAGCAACAAACCAGATTCCATCCTAGCCCCTCCCACCGCCCCAATTAATCTTAAATATTCAGCCCATACGTAGAAAGACCGAGGGGATAAAAAAAAGTGATCCAAGCCTACCAGCCCTGTTCAAGTCAATGAGAGTCTGGCTCCTTGTGTCATCATGAAGACTCTTTCCACTGTCTTGTTCCAACTGAATCTGCTTGATCCTCACAGTCCTGGTTATCATCTGGTTCTTTTTCCCCCCTACACAGAGGCTGTATGAAAGACTCCCATTCACAGCAATGGGAAGTCTCTGCTGAGTGATTTGATAGCCAGCCTGCATACAGAATTCAGGTCTATGTTCAGAATTGTCATTTTACATGAATAATCATTTTAATTCTTGTCCCAAGGTAGACTAGCCCCACTCGAGTCCAACTCCCTCAGCCAGGCCCCTTGCCCCCACATGCCAGCCCCTCCTTTCCCAATAGCTAGGACTGTCACTCCTACTCTGGCCAGAGCTCTACTGCTGGTGAAAATCAGAAAAACTAGAAAAGCCTGATTTCCACTAAAATTGCCATTTGGTCACTCAGGATATAGGGAGGAGGCAGGTGACCTCTCACACAGAGGCCTGTGGCAAGGGAACAGTCAGTCTAGAACAGGGGTGAGGTCTAGCCAGGGCCCCCTCATCCATATCCCTCACTCTGACTGGGACCCTCGCTCTTCCCCACAGGCCAGAACCACATTGATTTTGGTGAAAACCAAAAAACTGGGGCAGCCTAATTTTAGTGGAAAAATCAGCCTTTTCTGATTTTCACCAAAATCAACAGTGTTTGGACCTGACTAACAGGGGAGAGAGGCTCAGCTGGAGTGGAAGAGAAAGGCCAAGCTGGGTGTACAACTTGGCCTACATAGGCAGTGAAGTGTGCAACCTTCTAGTTGTAAGTACACTTGGTACAGTATTATAGTTTTAAATCAATAAACATCAATTTCACTGTATGAACACAAATTGATGAAAAAATATTTCTATCGACGATAATCAACATTTCAGGCAGGCAAAGAAAGAAAAATGCTGCTGGAGAACTTATTAGAGTTTGATTTCAGGATATTTACTTTGACATGTGATGTTGTCAATTTGTGTTAACAGCTATAAAGATTTAGCTTTTTGAAATATCTATGGTCTGACACCCCCCATAATTTCATGCAGCTGTGAAAATATAAATAGATAAAAACAAAACAAATGATTAAAAATAAACATTGATTTTATCCCTCAAAACTATAAAAAACAAAAATTGAATTCTGCCAAACCTAGTTTTAAGCACTATAATAAAAACAAGACAATTGGCTCCATTCTATAGGCTCAATATAATCTATGCACATAGCTTTCCCTGCCTCCTCCAGCTTCTCATTAAAGTGATTTTTTTTTAAAGCCTCAAATGGTGTGTGACAATAAATAACAAGAATCCCATTTCCCATCCGAAGCCCCATTTTCAGGAGTAACAATAATCCCATTGTCAAAAGACCCTAAGAGCAGGATTTATTTTATCTATTCCATTCAGCTCATTAGCTTAAACTCTGTATCTTATTATAGGGCTCCTGAGAAGACTGCCTTATTACGAAATGCAGGCTGGGCGTTTTACAGTCAGTGCTCAACACTATAGATGCCAGCTGCTAGAAGATCCTGAGTTCTGGTGTGTTTAAAGCTAATAGAATGTGTCAGGTATCTTCTTGACCCAAATTTCCTTGCTTATTTGACTAGAAGATGCTGTAATATAAGCCATTAGGTAGTGGCAGAACACAGTGCCTGTGTAGTACACATGCTACCTGAAGATACATCTTCCCATTGCTCCTCTCTTTCAAAACAGATGGACTAATTTTTATTCTGCTTCATTCTTTTCTGTTTGTTTTTGGTGGAGCGATCACCACCAGGAAAGTCTGAACATTCTTTAATGTAGGAGCAGAACCACCCACAATTTAAAGGTGACCGGCAACTGGGTTTGTGATTTCTTCTTTTTTCTTCTTCGTGATGCATAAATCCAGTGTGAAAAGCTGAGCTTGGCTTCTTTTGTTTCTACTTTTTTCTCCTGCTTGTTTAGAATTTCCACTCTTGTTAACTTACTGTTTTAACTATCTATCTAGGTACTTATTGGTCTTCAATCACTATAGTATGCAAGGCCCAGATCCACACAGGTACAAATGTGCTTAAGTCCAGCTTTAGGCTCCACTGCAATCCACAAAACTCTTGTTCCACTGCTGCCGCCTAACCCTCTAGGTGCCTAAATTCACTTGGTACCTAAGTTCTCAGGGTAAAGTTACCTAGACACCTATGTTGCTGCCTCAGGATATGCACAATGTTGCCTCCATCTTAAGCATCCAATGCCTAGTCCCAGAGCTTTCCATGAACCCAGGGAAGATAGATGTTCACCCACCTACCTTGCTTGGAGGGCCCAATATGGGAGGTGTGCTCAGCGGCTGCCTACCAGATGAAGTCCTATTCAAAAATCAGGCACCAACAGCATCTACCTTACAACTTTTAGCCCAGCGGTTAGAGAACTCATCTGGGATGTGGGAAACCCAGGTTCAATTCCCCTGTCTGCCTGAGGGAGGAGAAAGGATTTGAACAGGGATCTCCTACCTCTCAGAGAGTGCTCTAAACCTCTGAGATATGGGATATTCTGTGGGGCTCCCTCAGCTTCTCCTGTTGCAGCTGTTTCATTATGTATAAATAATTAAACAGTAATTGGAGCAGAGGGATCAGACCTAGGTCTCCCTCCTCCCACATGTGTTCTCTAACCACCAGGCTACGGAGTTAGGCTCACTGTCACTCTCTATCTGGCCCAGAGACTCTTTAGGCATCGCAACGCCTCAATTATTTTGTGGATCCTACCTCAAGTACCTCCCAAATATTAATATTATTGTCACAACACCCTTGAAAGCAAGATAGGGAAGCATTATGACCATTTCATAGATGGGGAACTGAGGCACAGAGATAACTTGTCCAAGGACAAAAAAGGACATTTCTAGCAGAGATGGAAATTTAACCAAGATCTTCTGAGTCCCAGCTATGAATTAACCAGAATATCATCTTTCTTCCAAGGACATAAAATGAAGGGGGGAAATGGAAGTTTATTACAAAGTTCTGTGTTTTACATTTAAAAACATCTCAAATGTCTGAACAAACAATTGGGAGAAAAAAATCTTTTATTAAAGTTTCAAGACTTCTACACATTGATCTATGGCCTGAAGAATACTCTCCTCCCTAATTTGCTGGACCTCCAAGGACACCTCCAAGAAAAACTAGGAAAATAAGATTTGATATTCCTGATATTTGTTGGGTAAAACACAAGCAGGACAAAGCATTCAAGTCTTCTTTATTCAAAAAAGCTAAGTGAAGCAAATCCATTGTTTTTCCCTTTACAGGCTGCTTTTATGTTCAACAACCTCCAGAACAAATATATGGAGGGAAAGACCATCTTTAAAGTTAGAACTGTGACTTTGTTAAAACAAAAATAAGGTCCCTGACCTCTGTTGTATGCTGTCAAAAAGGTTAAACCAGACTCTCAACTAATTACCATATTCTTACTTCATTTTGTCAAGTGCAGTGAAGTGCAGCTTACTTCCAAAGACAGTTTATTCCAAATATGAAATCAATCCATGGGATCCAAACCTACTATTGCACATGGCAAAGGCACATTTATTAAGTTAATTCAAGATCCCGGCAAAGATTAGAAGGTTTGAAAAGCAAATGTGATATTTATAGGTCTTTAAATTTAATAGCAAACACAAAACACAGACGCCATGATGTTTATACTATTGTAATGTGTGTTTGCTACACATTCATTTAAAAAGGGGGGCTATTATCAGACTGGTTTTCTTTTACCCTAACAGACAATTAGTGCTAATACAAGGAATGGAGAAAGTACGGCCTCAGCAGCTCCATCTCCCAATTCAATTACATAAAGCCACTGGAATCGTGAGGCTAAGCAAGCAGTCAGTAATCAGGGCAATCATATTCAATCAGCGAGCACCAGGATATAGCTATCTATTCATCAGGGCTTGGTGCAGCATCCTGTTAGAACACTGATTGAAAACATAAAAAGCATCTCTGTTACCCCCAGCCCTGCTCCTTTTCTACAGATATAGAGGGACCAACCATAATGCATACTTACAGGCAGATCTGCATAGAAATAGTGTTTTCTGTCAAACAAGGACTTCTTGTTTATGCTGCAGTTCAGTGCAAGGCCTGTCATCACTGCTGCTTCTACACATCTCCTGTTGAGAACCTAAAGAAACATGACATACAATTTCACTCAGACATTCACTATATAACAAATGGTTCTTCCACATGCTGCCTTATAGAGAGCATATATTCAATTTTGCTTGCCTTCAGTAGGCATTATCTCAGTTTTCTTGCGTGGGTAGCTCATATTCATCATCAGTTTGACAGAAGCTACAAATCTGCAAAGTTTTATATGGAAAATAAAACTATCCAGTTTTTGTTGTATGCTGCATGAGACTCCTCACAGTGTTTTGGACTGCTTCTTTTGCAAACATAACCAGTACTCTTGACACCCCAAAACCTTCACAGGGTATGTCTATACATCAAAGAAAAAAAAACCACAACTGGTCTGTGCTGGCTGACTTGGGCTCATGGGTCTCAGACTGTTTTATTGCTGTTTAGACTTCCCGGCTCAGGCTGGAGATTGGACTCTAGGCCCTACAGGATAGGAGGGTCATAGAACAGCCATATTAGGTTAGGCCAAAGATCCATCCAGCCCAGTGGACAATGACAGGTGATCCACAGGGAATGAACAGAAAAGGTAATCATCAAGTGATCCATCTTCTGTCACTCATTACCAGCTTCTGGCCGATACACGCTAGGGACACGATCCCTGCCATCTTGGCTAATAGCCACTGATGGACCTAGCCTTCATGAACTTATCTAGTTCTTTTTTTAACCCTTGGCCTTCACAATATCCTCTGGCAAAGAAGTCCACAGGTTGACTGTGCGTGGTATGAAGAAATACTTCCTTTTGTTTTAAACCTGCTGCCTATTAATTTATGGATTTATGGCTTATTATAACTATCCGTAACCCACCAAGCTCCCCCCCACCCCCCCTTGCTCCCCTTTTGTCCTATAACTGCCCGGGTGTTAACAGGACCACTTTACCTTGAATGGCCTCTTAGAATGTCTTTAGCTGTGACATTCTGAGTACCTTTCCCAGACCAGAAGACGAGATCAGTGTAGCTCAAAAAGTTTGTCTCTTTCACCAACAGAAGTTGGTCCAATAAAAGATATTATCTCCCCCTCCTTCTCTCTCTTTCTTAAAGTTGTTCTAAGTTCTATTTTTAAAAATTTGTTCAGGTTAATTTAATAATTGATTTAACCAATTCAAATCAACCAATCTGAAATAAATAATCAAACTTATCTCAATATAACTTTGAAGTGCTTACGTTTTCAGTGCTTTCAAACAGGCACAGTGCATCATGAAGCTGTCAAGATGGCAACTTCTAGCAGAATTGTTAGACAGTGTCAAGACAAAATCATTTCAGTACTGAAATTCCCTTACCTATATTACAGATACCATCACAAGTGACAAAAATTGAGACATCTTTACAAGTAAAACTTATTTTTTGCTATTTATGAAATCATTTTCTTTTTATATTTACCAGCTTGAGCCATGAAAAAAGATGAACCAGTTTTCCTTTTATTCCTATACTCAGTTTATTGCCAATTTCACTATTATACATTGCATAATGATACAATCTCTATATGGCAAATACAGAGAGTTAGTTTTAAAAATATACTGCTGTCATAAGTGTGGAGTGTTGTTTTGCCTATGTGGGGTTAATATTACCTGAGAGGGGGTGACATAAGAGCTCCCGGTCCACAAGAGGGGGGAGGGAAGTTAGTTTTAGTTTTCCTTCCGTCCCAGCTTGGGGCCTGACCCATTTCTTCGCTCTCTAGCTATGGAGAGCAAAACTTCTATTTTTTCTTTCCTATATTCATAAGTAGCTGAATTGTAAGTAACATATTGATTTTCATAAGTTTTTGTACCGGATTTAGGGTGTTACTAGCCTCTTCAGAGGGAGGGGTGAGAGAGCTCTATATCTGTAAAGCGGTCTTGTAAGTGTATGCTTTGTTCTCTTTTCTTTATTAAACCTCTTTAGTTATAAAAAGCATTTGGTTATTTCCCTTAAAGTGTCCTAGCTTTGGATATGACCCAGGTAGGGGGAGGAAGTAGCTAAGTAGTTGAGTCTTTGAGTCGCTCTCCTGAGGGCAGGAAGGAGGGGCTGGGCTCGAAGGTTTTTTTGTTCTCTTCTCTCTCGGTAACAAGAAGGAGGGAGGGTGATGGGGGGAAGTGAAGCAGCATCTGAGTGTCCCGGGCTCTCAAGAGAGAGAGAGAGGCAGTTTGGGGGAGTCCGTGTGCCCCCCTCCAGGGTCTTGGAGATTCACACGGATGATGGCAGCTTGGGTACCCCAATTTCCCAACTGGTAGAGTATGGGTTTTGGGGGTGTAAAGGGGAAGCAGTTTATAGTTAAGGGACCATAGAAGAGACTATCCTCCGTACCCCAGCGTTCAGAGAGAGGGAATCGACACTCTTACAACTGCCAATTGAATTCCTTTTAAATTTCAGGAAGAACATTTCTATTGGTCTTAGGTCTCACAAAAGATAATTTTTATAAAGCTTAAACTTCAGGTCAAATTTGAACTCAGTATCCCTTAAATTACTTTCTTCATTGTATCTCAGACACTTAAAAAAAAGTAAAATCACACTGATGCTGTATGGAATATGAGAGAGACTTTATATTATTGATACCAATCATATGAAATTGCAATGAATCTTTCCAGATATGCAGTGTAAGGTAACTGTGAAAATGTTATGATTTGCCAAGTATGAAAATCTTGTTTACATGTTGTTATCATCTTTGTATTGTGAATTATAAATGTTTGATATATCTGTATTTCTAACTTGTACTATGTTTCTGGGTGACAACCGATGACAAAAGGGCACAAGTTTGCTATCTAGTTTGCTTTATGGCCTAACAAAAGCAATCAGCTATACAATGAAACATAGAAGGAAGCCAGGCTACATGCGAGTCAGCCGGACATGTAGGGACATGCCTATGGACAGAGGATTCCAAAGTTTTTCCAGGCCCATGTGCTTGGGGAGAGGATGTACAAGCCACATGGCAAAGGCAATAAAAGGCAGCTGCATCTTCTCCATTTGGTCTTCAATCCTGCTTCTCACCTCTGGAGTAACTTTTCGACAAACTAAAGTTCTGAACAAAGAACTAAAGACCTGTCCAAGCTTTGGATGTGTTCCAGAGGAACTCTCAAGCCAACAAACTCTAAACTCTGAAATATGGACTTTAAATCTTTGTATGTATCTGATTGCTTTACCATTTAACAAATCTCTTCTTGTTCTTTCCTTTTTAATAAACCTTTAGTTTTAGATATTAAAGGACTGGCTGGCAAAGTAGTAGTTTGGGTAAGAGCCAAAGTAAAACGGACCTGGCACTGCGGCATGCCCTTTGGGGATCAGAAGAACATGCAGAGTTTCAACTCCTCACCTTAGTGGACCTACATGCTAATTAGGAGTCGGAGAACTGGAATGCAATAAAGGGAGCTGTATGATTTCTTTTTCAGCTTCTTGATAACCATAGTGTGGGATCAGGAGCAAAGTTCATGACTAGTTCCTGAGTCTAACTTCAGTGTGAATCACCAGTTTGGGGAGAATCTACTGTCCTTTTGCAGCCTCCCTGACCGTGGCATTTTCAGTGAGGGTTACTCCAGGTCACACACGCATCATTTACATTGGACATAGTAGTTAGGATCATAGGTGCCAACTTCTCTTGGCATCGGTGGGATGGCCCCCATCCCAACTCCGCCCCCTCCCTTCCCCTATTGGACTCCTTCCCCAAATCCCTGCCCTCGCCCCACCTCTTCCCTGCCTCCTCCCCTAAGCATGGTGTGTTCCCGCTCTTCCCCACAGCTGTTTCCCGGCGGCAAGCACTGGGAGAAGTGGGGACGCGGCATGCTCAGGGGAAGAGGTGGAGGTGAGCTGGGGCATTGGGCTTGGCTGTCAGTAGGTGTAGAGCACCCATCAATCTTTCCCTGTGGTTGCTCCAGCCCCGGCACACCCAGAGAGTTGGCACCTATGGTTAGGATCTCACTACATTGGAGTTTTACTCCCCCTCCCCCAGAAGAAACCTCACAGATGTGTTTTTGGGTTGCCTCTTTACCAACTGATCAATCAAAGCTCTACGACAAACGGATAGAAACACTTAATACAGTATAACTAAAAGAATAAAAACTTTTTTTTTTCAAAAGAAGAAGAAAAGGAATTACAAGTTTATGGCACTTAACCAAAGTCCTATTGTAACTACATGCTTCTTGTCAATAGGACTTTGGATACATTGTCTGCTGAGTCTTATTTTATAAGACTCTTTGTTTTACTCTTGGATACATTGTCTGCTGAGTCTTATTTTACAAGACTCTTTGTTTTACTCTTGGATACATGGTCTGCTGAGTCTTATTTTAGAAATAACAGTTTTGGAAAAATAAAGGAAATAAAGCACACTTACTGGGATAAGAATAATTTTCAGTTTGAATGTTGACCAGCAGCAAAATGGACTGAATTAGTCCTCAGTGCCAGAGTGAAACATACTGGATAGTGTTCAAGTACTTATTTGTTTAATATCATAATGATAGTTTCTTATACAACAAAAGTTCCTACATTCAGCAATTAGTATTTTATGTTCCAGACAATAAACATTTATTACTACCCAGAGAGCTTGTATTTTAGCACAATTTTAGTCTGACCACTGAATCTAAAATACAAAAAACCAAACAAACATGAAATTTCAAATTCACCAGGTAACTTTCCCTCCCTCTCTCCATGACCTGTGGCTTTATCTCCTTTCTGCGTGATCCTGTTAGATCCCACAAGCTAAGCAGGGCCGTATAGGTCAATATTTGAATAAAGACCTCCAAAAAATGTTCAAGTGATGCACAAAGTGGTGCTGGTGACTTAAGGTGGCACTCTACCCTCTGAGTAAATATTGAATGGGGGCCTCACTTCCAAACAATTGGTTAATACTAGTGTGCTTATTTCACTGGCAAGGGAAGTGATCCTATGTAACTATTAGCTACCTCAAAAGGGTAATGAGGTTTAACTACTCACTTTTCTTCTGCCTGGGCTGCAATTTTATCATCTAAGCTTTGCACCTGGGTAACTCAGATAGTTAGGAAAACTACTATGTCTCCTCAGAACAGGCACAGCTTTTAGAATAATGATAAACATCAATTTTGCATGTGAAAGCTTCCCTTACTAATGACCTAGAGTAAGTTCCCCAGTTTATTTATGTAGTATGATGTTATTAACTTGACAGCTTTGACTTGCACTGAGGATTTAAATTATTGGCTTGAACTGACAAGCTGACAGTCTGAAATGCTTGCATAGTGCTGGTTTTGAGAGAAAGATATGGAACGGCTGGGATGGTCTGGACAAAACCCAGCATCTATAAAGAATTCTAAACATTTCCATCCTCCTAACATCTGTCATGGAACTTTATTTCCAGGGAATTCCTAGAAAGTTCTCTCATACAGGAAATGTAAATTGTGTGCATTGGAAAACCATGAAAGAACTCAATGGTGGCATTAATATCATCCTCCCTGCACCCTTCCCAGCTACATTATCTTGCTATCATTATCTAGCGGTACCATGGTAACCGAAAGCCAATGAAATAAAAAAATAACCTTGGGAAACTATTTGTATAGAAATTACTCTACTCCTTTCACTCTACTCCTTCCTCTATTGGAGGAGATGTATAGATTCTTTGCATGACCTTATTTTTAGGAGCAAGATCAGTTTAGATAGAACCTAGCTCTTAAGTCTATCTGAGACAGCACCTTCAACAGCATAAACATCTATTAATACCAGTGCTGGCACTCTAATCACTAGCTAAGTTATTTTTTCCTCTTTTTTTTTTTTTTTTGTTAGACAAAGACATTTATCAATGGACTGACTAAAATTCATTTGCTTTTAGCTAAAAACCTAAAATTTCCATATTCAATAACCAATCACTTTTGTATAGTAAAGAGCAGGTATTCTCCATAGATTGCTAAAGAATATAAAATAAATGTGAATGACAAAGATGTGACTCACCTACTCCTTTCACTGGAGAAAGCATCTGCTTGCTTTCCATACAATCCTTTTGTCAACACATTTTAATTCATTAATTATTTGTATTATAATAGCATGTCAAAGCCCCAAATCATAAAACAGGGCCCACTGCATTAGGCGCTGTACAAACACAGAACAAGGAGACTGTCTCTGTCCTAAATATCTTACAATCTTTTGCTTCTAGGCCATGGATCCTCACACATTTTCATATGGTACACCACATCTTAATAGTGTCTCTCTCAGGAAACCACCTCTGCCATTTATGATCCTGCAGACCACCACCCTCCTACTCAATAAACCCACCAACAATCCCATGGCAATCACACACGATGTATTTAGTTTATTTGTAGCTTCTTTAAATGCAACTCAGCAGCTGGAAACAAAGAGGATGCAGTACAACGTCACTGCCCATCCACCACTCTGAAGACCATCAAGTACTCCATGAACCACAGTTTTAAAAAACTCTGTCCCACAATGCTAGACCAGCAGTTCTCAACTCGCAGCAGCATGAGGCCCAGCTGTGTGCTAAAGGCCACCGGGCTACCTGGCCACCCAGCATGGCACTGGGGGTCTGGGAGCTATTGGTTGGCCCCATGGGGACAGGGCTCTGGGAGCTGCCAACCGGGTCCAGGGTCAGGGTTGCCGCATGAGGAGTCAGAGGGGGTGGGGGGAAGGGTGCTGTGATTCTCAACCTGTGGCCCAGGTAATACATAATAAATAAGTTGAGAACCACTGAGCTAGATATACATTCTCAATTTAAGGATATTTTATGTCACTCTGGTTTCTATTTGGTTCCAGTAATGCATTCAGTCCTATCATTAGTGTTGTGTTGAAAGTACTAACTTGTTCTGAAGTGCATTAATAATTTAAACTTTAAAATTATTACTCTCAAATCTATTTCATTTTAGTGTAATTGTGAATATTAGCTCTGCAATTGCAGACAAATGTTTACACAGAGATTTCTTCCTTTGTCTTCCCACCATCTAGAAGGTAATAACTATTTTGTATTTATAATTGTTTAGAATGTGTAATATGAGAGATGGACTAAGCATAACACCAAAGTCAACAGACGAATTCTTATTGACTTCAGTGGGAGCAAGATTATGCTTATGAAAGCTTATGCCCAAATAAATTTGTTAGTCTCTAAGGTGCCACAAGTACTCCTCATTCTTTTTGCTGATACAGACTAACACGGCTACCACTCTGAAATCTGTCACAATGAGAATGGTAGAACTGTGGCAGGTATCAGGGTTCAACTGATGAAACACTAGTCACGCACATAGATATACATATAGTAACTTGGACAGAATCTCCAGGAACTAATCTAACCATCTATGTACTGGAAGGAACTTTAGATCAACTCTCCAGGATGGGAGCTGTGTCAGAAGTGATCACAGGTTGTGTGTCACAAGACTGAAGATCACACTTAAATCAAAAACAGAACAAGCATGAAGAAAACAGACAGCTAAATCTAACAGACAAGATATTACAACAGCAATTTGAATGGAACTGAAAAACCCATTTCAGATGTTATAAGCCTTAAAACGATCACAAGAAATCAACTGATGTGCCATGGTTCTTTCTGCCTGATAGTATAATAGATGCTGCAATGCCTGCAGTTTATTTCCAGATTAACAAACCTAAAGTCTGGATATATGAAGATACATGCAACTGTGTGCAAGAAAGGAAACAAGTCAAAGCAAAACATCAATCCTCAAAAACACCTTCAGAAAAAGCAGCATCCAATAATAAAGAATAAAGCAGCAAAGAGCAACATGGAGGAAATACGTGAATAAAGACACTGAAGCAGTTGCTGAAGGAAGCATTAGCAAAACATCATGTTTAAAAAGAATCAACAAGATTCTGACTGGCAAGTTTACACCAGCCTGAGAGCCCATTAAGGTTTAACAAAGAGCTTAACAACAGAAAAGAACATGGAGCCATGAGCAGGACTCTCCAAAGAGATGATAACAGGCCAATACCAAAAGGAATTATTGATATTGACAAAGAAATCAAACACCCAGAACTAGACATTGTAACATTTCACATCACAAACAAGGGGAGAAAAATGCAATTAAAGTTAAAACCTGGGAAAGCTGGCAGGTGTAGACCAAGTCACCAGGGAAATGTTCAGAGCTTGTAATGATGAGACTATAAATAAAATTACTGAATATTTCAAAACAGTACACGACCAGGAAAAGTTTCCAGAAGAATAGAAAATAATGGCAGTATAGTCAAAATACCAAAGAAAGGTGATCTAAGCAACTGCAGTAACTGGAAAGACATTACACTCCTTGAAGTGATAAGCAAAGTTTTCCACTGGATCCTCTTAAGCAGAATAAAATAGCAGATAAGGCAAATCTACAGGAATATCAGGCTGAATTCTGACCTGGAAGATCATGTGTCAACCAGATTTTCACCCTATGAATAATCACTGGAAACAGCAGTGAATGGCAAAAGCCCCCATCATAAACTTAAGAGATTTTAAGAGAACATTTGACAGCCTCCAGCACAATTCACTCTGGAACACCCTGAAGTGTTATGATACGCTAACAAAAATGATTAACACCTTCAAGTCCTTATCTCAGGGTGAAGTATGTACAAAAGTAAATGCAGAGTTGAGAGAATGGTTTAACAGCTAGTGGTGCCAAAGATGAGTTCTCTCACCATTGCTGCTTGGCATTACCATTGACTATTGTGAGAAAAAGCATACATGGATACAACACAGGCATTGCATAACTCAACAGTGCTACATGAGAAGATCTAATTTTTGCTCTCATCATAGCTCTTCTAAGTCACAGATAAACACAAGCAAAGATCAAAAGACTGTCTGGCATCACAAGAAAGATGGTGTTAATAATCAATTATGAAAACACAAATGTAATGAGAACCTCAGACATGTCCAACTCAAGCATTACATTAGAAGACAAAAAATTACAACAGGTGAGTCAGTTCACAAACATCTGCAGTAATGTGCAGGCCAATGAGGATTTCAAAAAGGAAATAATGTCATGAATTGGCAAGTGACAGCTGCATTCATCACCTTAAACAAGATTCACCAGCAGCAGCTTAAACAAAAAAATCTGCAACTTAAAGACCAAACTATGAATCTTTAATGCCAATGTTATTTCTACTTTAATATGAATGTGAAAGCTGGAAAATCCACAAAAGGTACAGCCGGATGTCTAAATGCCTGGGAATGCAAATGCCTCAGCAAAATACTAAGTATGAAATGGAAAAAAATTAAAACAAGTGCCTGAGATTTATCAGTGTCCAACTACTTCTTTACCTCTCAAGTTATCCAGAAAAAAAATGATGGAAATATCTAGGACATGTAATACGGACAAAGCCAGTGCCTCTGCCATAACAAACATGTCACTGGGAAGCTAGAGAAACATGTAAGAGGCTGACCAAAAAAATCCCTCCATTGAACAGTACTTACAGAAGGAAAACTTATACCTTCTAACAACACTGAGAAAATCCAAAGAGTAGCACAGGATAGACACGGATGGCAGAGCCATGTTCATGTCCTAAATGACATCCAAAGATATGGGAAGGATGCAGATTCAGAAAAAATTGAGACATCAGGGGAGAGATTTTCAGAAGTGCTCATCAGTGGCATAACTCTGTTCCCACTGAAGACAACAGGAATTTATGTTGACTTCAATGGGAGCAGAGGTAGGCCATCACTGAGTGCTTTTGAAAATCCTCCCTCTAGAAATACCTGAAATCTTAATAATTAAATAAACCATATAAATAGCACAAATAAAAAGTTCATATTGTAGATGTACTGAAAATACAATAGGAGGTTTTAGTTATTTAAAATGGTTGACAGTCTAGAAACATATTGTGTTCATTTCACCCATGACTATTTAAATCCTGAATTATCTCTCAGTGTTTTTGCTGTTAAGGAGAAAAATGACTTCAAATGTGCAGAGAGACTGATGAGACTAAAAGAAAGTCCTATGATTAACAAAAACAAACAAACAAACAAAAACGGGTAAATGCAGGAGTTTTAAATATGTAGAAGCACCTGGAATGGAAAAGTGCATAATTGCTTTTAGTTGGAAACTGTTATCTGGAAACCTCAGCCATTGTGGGGGAAAGTGGTTAGAGCTTTTAAACGCCAGACATACCATTTTATTTCTCAGGCTAAAGCTATCATTTATTCAGGCACCTCTCAAGTACTTCTGAGAGGAATTTTCATTCCCTTTCTATAGACCTGATTTCAGCTCCCATAAAATAAAGACTTCCAACTTCAATGGTAGGTCAATCAGGCCTTAAATTAGGTCACTTTCATAGCTCATAAACAGAATTTTAGAACAAGCTATGGTATATGTGACATGTCAGGTGTCAAGAGGTTCTTCTATAGCACGGGTCTTTAGTGGGTGCTGTTTATGCCCCAAACTCCCTCTTTGTACTCAATCCTCTAAAGACAACAGGCCACAATTCGTGCTGAAAACAATTATGAGCCAAATCATCTGGGAGAAAGAATTTAATCAGAAAAGGGTTAATAATATTTTGGAATAATTTAAGATCATCTACTAGATGTCCAAAAAGCCATAATTCACAAAGAAGACTGTTCTGGTTAAAATCAATTACCACCACCTGGTTTAGAGGGTAAGTGAAAGCAGTTGTAAACAAAAAATGTTATACATAGGGAAGAAAGGGGAGGTTGATACTAATGACTACAAATCAGAAGCTAGGAATTGTAGAAAATTGATACTGGAAGCCAAAGGACACAAGGAAAAATTTATGGCCACAAGACTATAAGGAGTTTTTAACATACATTAGGAACCAAAAGAATCTTGACAATTGTGTTGGTCCATACCTAATGGAAATAGTAGAATTATCAGCTGGGAGTTCAGAGGCTAGGCAGGATGGTCCTGCGGGCCACAGTTTGCCCACCCCTGTTCTAAGGTCTATGTTGCACAACGGATCAGACGAGATGATCATAATGGTCCCTTCCAGCCATAGACTCTATGAACCTAAGACCCAACACCCGGCAGCTTAGGATCTTTGGGGGAGAGGGGAGGAAGGTCACTAAGACAATGCTTACAGTAGAATTTATTTCACCCAAAGAAAACTAAAACTCATACAGCTTTAAAGCAAATGTTCCTGAGCTTGCTGCCCTTTCAATGGGACATAAAATATGGTGAAAAAGTTATGCTTTCGTGCATTAATAAGCATTGAGTGTTCCTATGTAATGCCATGAGAAGGCACAACCCTAAAAGGATTTAGATGTGGAGAATGGCATATGTTCTTGAAAAAGTTCTC
This sequence comes from Sternotherus odoratus, assembly GCA_032164245.1. Taxonomy (NCBI): domain Eukaryota; kingdom Metazoa; phylum Chordata; order Testudines; family Kinosternidae; genus Sternotherus; species Sternotherus odoratus. The sequence continues at coordinate 48,346,127 of JAVMKO010000004.1, forward strand.
TCTCTGCTGAGGAGCTCCACTACCTCTAACAGTTCTAGGGTAAGTGGAACAAATTTGTATAGTAGCATGGAGACAGGGGATATGAGGAACAGTACAGATGTTATCCACCTCTGCTACAGGAAGGACATTTTGGGAAGAAGAGAGAAACAAGTTGTTAAACAAAAAACAAAAAAATGGAATAAGAGGGAGAGATTATCTGCTTTTTACTCACCTCTCCTCAAAAACCTATCCATTTCCAACCTTGACTACACCTGAGCTGCTGTTCATGTCCATAGCTATTTCTCAGAGGCATCACCATGAGCAGCAGAACAGTGAAATGGACATGACCCTGGGTCATTTTGTTTCTGGCAAACCACTTGCAGCGTACTAGAGGCAGGAGAATCAATTGCATTCTCCTGTAGGAGTAGTATAGAGGCAAAAGATACTTGGAGAGGACAGGACGGAAGAGACAGACTTCTCCCCCGCCTCCTACACAACATTCTCAACAGCAGCAGATCACATTTGTACTCCACAAGGAATGTAGGACAATCACGTCACTTATCGCTAGAGGGAAGCATTAAGAGAGAGCAGTAATACAGACATGATCCTTGTTGCAAGTGTCTCTCACTCTCATAGTAAATGTAAATTCCTGTGACACTGATAACTGTGACTAGAGCCCTGCAAATCTGCAGGTATCCGCTTTATGGTCCTTGGACCATTTTTGCAGATAGTATCACGAATGCGGATACAAATTTTGTATCTGTCCAGAGCTCTGACAGTAGGAACTGAAATGCAGACCCCACCTGCCCTGGGCAGGCAGTCCGGACATGGGCTGGGCGCTGTTCCGGCCTCCACCTAGGGCAGGTGGAGGGTCTGCCGTGGCTCATCATAGCTGTCCGTACAACTCTTACTATGGACAGACTGCAGCTCCGAGCCACCCCTGCCCGAGCCGGGTCGGGGAGAACCATGCTGGCAGGAATGGGGAGTGTGGGTCCCTCCACTTGCCCTCGGTGGGAGACACTGGGGGGTGGGGACACTGGGCAGGAGCGGCTTAGGGTCCCTGCCTAGGGCTCTCCCCGTGGCTGGGCTGTGGCTCCAAGCTTTCCCCTTCCCAAGCGCCATGCTGGCAGCTGTGGGGAGCGTGATGCCTCCACCTTCCCTGGGCAGGGAGCCTGAGCAGCCCCCAGCCTGTGTCCCTGCCCCTCACGCACCACACCTTGGGCAGGTGGAGATCCAGGCTCCCCACAGCTAGCAGCAAGGTGCTCCCCAACCTGGCTCAAGCTGCGGGCAGGGCTGCTGGGAGCCTGCCCGCAGTGGAGGGGGGCTGAGTGCAAGTCTCCCACATGTTGCCAATGCATATTCTAAAATACCCTGCTTAAATAAGAATCAGAGAGGTAGCCGTGTTAGTCTGGAATAGCAGAGGTAACAAAGAGTCCTGTGGCACCTTAAAGATTAACTATAAAATACAGAAGCATAAGCTTTCGTGGGCTAATACCCACTTCGTCGGCTGCTTGCATCCGACGAAGCGGGTATTAGCCCACGAAAGCTTATGCTTCTATACTTTATAGTTAATCTTTAAGGTGCCACAGGACTCTTTGTTACCTCTGCTTAAATAAGTTCACATTTATACTGCCAAAGTAAATATCAGCCTTGGCTAATGCAGCTAGTGCTACAGAAAAACAAAGCTGATACTAAAGGAATGATTCCATATCATACTCTTACATACAAATACAAGAACTTTTTAATATTCACTTTCAGCTCTGCTCTCTCCATCCTGGGAATGAGATTTTTTTTCCCTTGTACAGATAAAAGCAGTTGGTGGAGGTGAACAAGTTGAAGGATCACTAATTTTTAATTGACTTATCAAGCTGCCTACTAATCAGGTGCAGTTATCTTCTCTGCAGAAGCCTGCATATGCTGGAGCCTATGATTTTCCACCAGGGAACAATCATGAAGGCAACAACAGCCATTGCCCCAATAAAGCACAGAAATCAAAACAAGAGGAAGTAAAGATTTATAAAAGGGGAAACACTACCAGCTTTCATGTTCACCCTGCTCAAATTTTTACTCTTTCCTAGGCAACTTTCCAATTTGATTAAAGATATGATTTAAATCAATTTCCCCACATCATTAACAAAATGTTAACTAGATGGGCCAAACCAAACATCTTGAACACAATCCTCATTTTAAGTGTCGTTGTGTGGGGAGGTGTTCAGATCTGCATCCGCCATTCAGTTTTTGGTTATAGGCTGGATCCAAAACTGGAAGGGGCTTATTTTGCAATTCAGGTGCAGCCAAAATCTCCTCAGAAAAGCCACTCATATATATGTCCTCCCAAGATAGCACCAATCTCTGGCGAATAGCTCATCTTATAAGATTTTCACCATCTCTAGAACAGCTCAATATTTCTGTGCCATCAGATCTGAAACTTAGCCCTGATTTGGCACAGACCTCGGAACCTAGTCTAAACTCTACCAGAACATCGCTTCTTCAGCCATCCAATACTTTCACAAGCTGGCATGTCACCATGCATTTCTCTTCCCAAGCCCCCAAAATTCCCTCAAGATCCCAAACATATTTATCTAGGCTTATTCTCAATTTCAGAATCCTACCTAAAGCTATTTTTCAGTGAAGGAAATAAAACCTTCAAAGAGCACAGTAAAAAATAGAAGGTTGCAATAGCAACCTTCAGGGTTTACTTCCCAAAAATACCTTTGGGGAGGCACCTTTACTTTAAATATTTTGACACCACTGTCATTTCTTTATAAAGAGCATACTTGTTATATGATACAACAATAACCTTGTTCAGTGGTTACTTTCTCTGCACTTCAAATTTGTATATATAGTAAATAATATTTTACATGTATATAGTACCTGGCACCAGAAAGAATTCCAGGGAGCTTTACAATGAACAAGTATTTGTAGCACTGTCATGCCCACCTCAAAAGACAACCACATTAAAGGAGTAAAAATGTGACTTTAAACTAGAGGATAAACTAAAAATGTTGAGAGGGGGCAGCAGAATAAGTGAAGTGCGGAGGAAGCTATTTAACCTGAACACCAGCATCTTAAAGGGGTTGCTGACCAATGAAAAGCCCTATATTACCAGGGTTCGGTCACAGAGATCCCCTTGGGACTGTCACTTGATGTGCTGAATTTGCCTCTGAACTCATTTTCCCTGCCATCTTGGGATTCCAGAACACTATCTCATTGAGCCAGACATGCTAGCCGACTGCAAACACAGACCCAGGTCTGGTCCACACCCCACGCCCCCAAAAGCTGAAGACTAACTAAAAATTGCTCAGCAGGTCACCCATCTCCAGACACCCAGCTCCCAATTTCCAAACCTCAAATAAACCTGTTTTACTCTGTATAAAGTTTTTACAGGGTAAACTCAAATGATAAGCCCTCTATAATACCAATACAGAGATATGTACTGCTGTTTGACCCCCCCAGGTATTAATCACTTACTCTGGGTTAATTAATAAACAAAAGTGATTTTATTAAATATAAAAAAGTAGGATTTAAGTAGTTTCAAGCAATAGACAGAACAAAGTAAGTTGCCAAGCAAAATAAAACAATACACGCAAGCCTAAGCTTAATACATTAGAAACTTAGTACAAGTAAATCTCACTCTCAGAGATGTTCCAATAAGTTTCTTTCACAGACTAGACTCCTTCCTAGTCTGGGCCCAATCCTTTTCCCGAGTACAGACCTTGTTAGTTCCAGCAGACATCTTAGGTGAAAAGCCAGGGATTCCACATGACTGGGACCCCTCTGTTCTGTTCCACCCCCTTTTATAGCTTTGACACAAGGTAGGAATCCTTTGTCTCTCTCTGGGTTCCCCCACTCCTCCTTCTAAATGGAAAAGCACTAGGTTTCAGAAAGATTCCAGAATCATGTGACATGGTCACATGCCCTGTGAGACCCCTAGTCTCCATTCTTCAAAGGCTGGCCCATACCCAGGAAGTTTTGCAAGTAAATGGAGCCATTCACAATCAGTTGTCTTAGTCAATGGGAGCCATCAAGATTCCAAGACACCATTAATGGCCCACATTTTGCATCATTTTTATTATTTTATATATATATATATATATAATGCAAAGTGTGGGTCCACATACATACACACAGACCGACTGACTGCAAAAAGAAGTTGCCATTAATTCAATCTCTGCATGAGATATTCCTGTGTTAATTCCTTAGCAGGAGTTGTCAGATATACATGGTGATCAAGTTACAGAGTCAATACGCAGAAAGAAAATAATGAACCAAAGTTTTAGAAAACAAAGAACTGTGCTACAGACAAAGATATTATGAAGAACAAAAGATAAGAATTGTGCTTCAAAGTATCTGCTCAACAAAAAATGTTAAGATTCTCTTATGAGACAAACTCAGATGAAATATAACTTACTGGTAAGGTTCCTGGTAGAGAAGCATCAAAGAAAGATACCAAAGAGTTAGGTGGTGCTGCAAACTGGACTTGGGAGCCAGAGAAAAGCTTTGAGTTGGAACTGATTTGTGCATGAATTTCCAGACCCACCACTGCTACCCAGGGAGCCACACTGAAAGAGAGGGGAAAAGTAAATATGATTGGTACATATTCTATTAAACCTCCATAGACTTCTAAACACTACAAGACCAAAAAACCTTTGCAATACCTTGTAGTAGCACTGTGTTGCTGATCCACAATAAACGCAGAAGGCAAATATGAGGCAAACTTTTTCATTACATACAGGTAGAGGATAATAAGTAGGAAGAATTATGTAAGTAGGAAAAAATAACGGTCTAAATCCATGGAATCTTACTCATATGAGTAGCATCAATGAGGCAAACCAACGTAAGTAACAGCTTCCTTGATCAACCCCCAATTTTCTACCCAACAGAAATTATAAATATCAATTGCATTTCATGTACTTTGATAAGTCTCTAACAGACAGGTGGCATATCAATTATGTATACATTGTCAGCTAGTCACTTGCAAGTTGGAAAAGGTTTGTACTGCATTAGCATAAACATTAGCAGTCTGATAATAAAGAAATCATAATTTCCACTGGAGAGGAACTGCTCTCTGAACATACTCCACAAGAATGAGCTTCTACATATCATCTGAAAAGTAATTGCAATTCTCACATCCATAACCTTTATATAGGCAAGAGATGGAGGTCACCTTCACAGTGTGAATTGCTTGAGAGCTTTTGTAAGTAATTATCTGGCCTTGTACAAATGAAGTGACTCAAATATAATATTTAACTGGTGAAGTCAGGTTTGTATGACAAGATACTAAAGCAATATTAATACCTACATAGAGTTGATAAGTGGGCTATGGAAAAACATTAAACAAATACATCAAATGCAGAATTTCTTTCAAAAGTGAAAACTACCGTATTTTTCGTCTTATAGGACGCTCCGGCCTATAAGACGCCCCCTCGTTTTTTAATAAAAAAATCCGGACCAAAAAAAAAAAAAAAAAAAAAGCGCCTCGCTCTCCCGTCCCCGCCGCGCGGGCGGGCTGCCGAGGTTCCCCCCTCCCCGCCGGACCAAAAAAAAAATGTGCGCCCCGGTTCCCCCCCTCCCCGCCGGACCAAAAAAAAAAAAAAAAAAAAAAAGCGCCTCGCTCTCCCGTCCGCGCGGCGGGGACGGGAGAGCGAGGCGCTTTTTTTTTTTTTTTTGGTCCGGCGGGGGGGGGGGGGGAACCGGGGCGCACATTTTTTTTTTGGTCCGGCGGGGAGGGGGGAACCTCGGCAGCCCGCCTGCGGCGGGGAGGGGGGAACCTCGGCAGCCCGCCCGCGCGGCGGGGACGGGAGAGCGAGGCGCTTTGGGGAAGCGCTTTGGGGAAGAAAAAGTGCGTCTTATAGGGCGAAAAATACGGTAAGCTTGAGCTATCAAGACTTGAGTTCAGGGTTCTGTCTCTCTCCTTTAACCGCTGACTAGATCATTACCAAAAACTGAGTAATGGGATTGAAATACTGTCACTTACGATTAATTTTCAGGAATTTAAATAAAGTACTTTACAACAAATAGTTTTTCTCCATATTTCCATTGAGATTACAAAATCATATCTGTAAAAACAAGGCTCATTAGCTATGTTTCAGACAGCAGGTAGAATTAATATCTAAGGCCCTAAATCCAAAAACTCTTACATGTTCTTAACTTTACTACCTTGAGAAATCCCACTGATTTCAGCGAAACCAATGGGAATGAAATTAACAAGACAACTCACGATAGTAAAGTTAAGCACATGAGTAAGAGTTTGCATGATTTCTTTCTGCATTAATCTCAACAAGGAATCATATTGGACTGGCTTGTGGTGGCTTGGCAGGCAGTTATTTGATTATGGTGGGTGCAGTGTTATGCTCCAGAAGCTCAGGTTTCATTTAAAAACAATTAAGTATCTATTATATTTGAAACCAATGATATTTGCCTGAATCTGCAGAAGACCTGAAACATTAGTTCTGATGTATATAGACAGCTTACACTCATGTGAACCCCAGGGGGGTCGACAGGAAACGGGAAGGTTGGAGGGGGGAGAAGTCTTGGGGGGGGGGGGGGTGGCGCGTCGGCAGCAAGAAGCAGGGGGTGGTCAGATAGGGGTTAGGGACCAGGCCACGTCTGGCTGTTTGGGGAGGCACAGCCTCCCCTAACTGGCCCTCCATACAATTTCAGAAACCTGATGTGGCCCTCAAGCCAAAAAGTTTGCCTGTCCCAGCTTAAAATTATTTTCACTAATATTTTCAAGTATTTGATGGAAATATTTCCATGACTCGAGTGTGGAAAAAACTTATTTTTTCTAACGTAAATCTAAATTTTGGGCATAATTTGACCTGAAAATATTCCCTAAAAATCTCCCTTCTAACAGGCTTTCCCTCTGCCCTGCTCTGAAACTTTCTGCATTAAATCCCTGTACCTGCATTCAAATGCACATAGTCAGAGCCTTTCCACTCAGGTGCAAAGGTCTCTATAAGACCATTAGATTGTATCAGAGTTGCAACTTCCCTGAAGAGGAAACCCCCACAATTTTGTACAGCGCTTTATTTTATTTGGTTTATCTAAGAAGCCAATCACTGTCATGCAATTGCACATACATTGCCTGTGTTAAATAATGTTTAAATTATCAAGTGGTGCAGAAAAAGCGAATTCAAATCCTGGCAGGTAGTGAGCTTCCAAAATCTCCTTTGATTCTGAAAGTTCTTAAAAAACAGTTATTTTAGCAGCAGGAATATGATGCTCTGGTGTCAGATCTACTGAAACTGGTGGGAAATTGGGGAAAGGAAGGGGGAAACTTGGGTGGTTAAGTCATGAAACAGGAGAGGAAGGGATACATAACTTGAGAGCTGATATTGGGAATAGTTGAGAAATATTAATGGGGATGTGAAACAGCAGGGGAATCCAAATAAGGGCATGATATTGGGGAATATAGCTGGGGGGCAGGGAAACTGGGACTTAAGTTTCATGGGGGAAGAGATTAGTAGAGTGAAGGGTTGTGGAAAGTAAGAGTGTGTGTGTGTGTGTGTGTGTGTGTGTGTGTGTGTGTGTGTATGTATGTAATGCAGGCTCTGAAAACAGCACAGCAATATCCCGCGGGGGTGCACATGGGCCGGACCGAAACCTGTCAGTCTTGTACCGCGCACTGCGCGCTGGGGTTACCGCTACCCCCAGTAACCTGGGCCTTACCCACGCTCTCCCGCGGGACTATTCCCCGCTCTCCGGCCGGAAACGATGGGCCCTGGGGCCTGGGCCCTTCTCAGGCTTGGTCCGCAGTTCAGGGCGGCGACATCCCCAGCTCTGTAGCGCTGAGCTACTAGAGAACCGCGGCAGCGCCGCAGTATGGAGGCCGCCATCTTGCTCTGGGCAGGTGATGGATCAGCTGACCCGGCTGCGGCGCCTCCTGGGAAATGTAGTCTCTGGGGGAGAGATTGCAGAGCGGAGAGGGGCAGGAAAACTACAACTCCCGCCAGGCCAGACGAAACCAACAGCTCCCGTCCCCCCCCCCGTCCCCCCCGCGTCGGAGTATCAAGGGACTTGGTTCCTCCCAGGGATGGAGGCTGGGCACGTTCTGTGCTGGGGGGGGGGGGAGTTGTGTCTGTCCTGAAGGCGGAGCCTCACCTCTAAGGACATAAGAATGGCCGCACTGCGCCAGACCAAAGGTCCATTCAGCCCAGTATCCTGTCTACCAACAGTGGCCAATGCCAGGTGCCCCAGGAGGAGTGAACCTAACAGGTAATGATCAAGTGATATGTCTCCTGCCATCCATCAGCAACTTCTGACAGCGGGAAGCTAGGGACACCATTCCTTACTCATCCTGGCTAGTAGCCATTAATGGAGGTAACCTCCATGAATTTATCCAGTTCTCTTTTAAACACTGTTATAGTTCTAGCCTTCACAGCCTCCTCAGGCAAGGAGTTCCACAGGTTGACTGTGCGCTGTATGAAGAACTTCCTTTAATTTGTTTTAAACCTGCTGCCCATTAATTTCATTTGGTGCCCCCTAGTTCTTGTATTATGGGAACAAGTAAATAACTTATCCTTGTTCTCTTTTTCCACACCACACCACCAGTACCACACCACACACCATGATTTTATATCTTTCTCTCATATCCTCCCTTAGTCTCTTCTTTTCCAAGATAAGAACATAAGAACATAAGAACGGCCGTACTGGGTCAGACCAAAGGTCCATCTAGCCCAGCATCCTGTCTACCGACAGTGGCCAATGCCAGGTGCCCCGGAGTGAGTGAACCTAACAGGTATGATCGAGCGATCTCTCTCCTGCCATCCATCACCCCCCTCTGACAGACAGAGGCTAGGGACACCATTCATTACCCATCCTGGCTAATAGCCATTTATGGACTTAGCCTCCATGAATTTATCCAGCTCTCTTTTAAACCCTGTTATAGTCCTAGCCTTCACAGCCTCCTCAGGTAAGGAGTTCCATAGGTTGACTGTGCACTGTGTGAAGAAGAACTTCCTTTTATTTTTGATGAAAAGTCCTAGCCTCTTTAATCTGATGCACAGGCAGCCACCATCCCACTCCCTGAACTGAGATATGGATCCAGAGCCCCACAGCTCAGGCACTAGGGATCTGGGATTTACCTGTACAGATATGGGACTAGTCGGGCTCCCGCTCCCTGCAGGGATCTCCTCCAGATAGCTGGCCCATCTCTTATTAACCTTTTTCAAATACATGGACTCCACTTTGAAAAGATTGTGCATCATAAATGCCCCTCAACTCTCTCCCTCTGGCCTTCTATCTCCAATCAGCTGCAAATCGGCCTGCTCCTACTCTCAGTCCATATACAACCACTTTGGATTGTTCTCATCTCTGGGCAACGATCTGGCAAATGAAAGTGTGTTTTATAATCAAAGGCCCCCTGGCCCATAAGATTATCAGTGAACCCCTCCCAAAGGACAGTTTCACACCATGCCAAAAGACAGTGCATTGCTTCAAAAATATCTTTCTGTAACACTAAGAGGCTTAAAAGGCCTTGATACTTGATTCTACAGTGCTTGAAATATGCAGGCTCATCCTATGTAAAATAACAGCAATTCTGGAAATCCTAGAACAGAAGGCAATTCCAATACCTTGATTTTATTTATAGTTCTGAATTTATTTTAATTTAAATTGCTTAAGCACTGGTAATACAAGCTGCTCTGTTTGATTAACCCCTGACTGCAGACAGGCAAAGACCGAGTAACTTGCGCATAGGCCTTCCATCGCCAGTCTTTTGGGAAGTCACGTCAACGCTGTGCCCCTCCTACCCTGTGTCCGTCTTGTGTCCTAGCACAATAGGGCCATGATCAGGGTAGTGCCTCAAGGGCTACTGTAATACAAATAAATAATAACAATCATCCATTGTCACATACTTATGCAAACATCACAGTTACTAGTTATACAGCTACAGGGCATGGAGAATAGAATCAACAACTATGTTCTAGATCACAGGCCTGTGGAGCTTAAATGGGAATAGTCATTAGCTGTTGTTTATATCATTTTTTGTAGGCCAACTGCTAGGAAAAGATAATCAGTCACAAACATTTGAGCAGGTCTGATTTCATCCAGTAGAGGACAGTGGTGCACATAGACACCAGCTGGTAATTTGCAACCCTTATGCCTCACATCTTGCCAAACCTCAAAATGTAGAATGCAAGGAAGTTGTGACTACAAAAAGCTCAGAAAACTGTGGAAGATACATTATTCAGCAAAGATATCATGTTCTATTATTTTGGTTCTGTTCTTTTATATATAAATAATTAAAAAGTGAATGAGTGAGGTGAGAAGGATATTAATTAATTTTGAGAGAGAGCTGAACAAATTTATGAGTGCCATTGTATGACAGGGTTGGTTGTGATGGTGAGGAGCAGGGCTCAATAGGCTCACTTCCAGTTTTTGTCTTATGGTCCTAAAACTCATGCTTTAGGGTTTCAGCTGGCCATTGGAAGGGGCAGGAAGAGATTTCCCTCCCCACACCAATGCATTCTGGGAGGGTTTTTTGTTTTTTAATTTTCTTCCTCTGAAACATCAGGGATGGCCACAGAAGGAGAAGGGAACTTGGGCAGGGTGGGCCAGGGCTCGGAGGTGGTACTGGGCAGTCTCTCCCTCTGGTGCTTGCTCACATGCTCAGGGTCTAACTGATTGCCATAAGTGGGATCAGGAAAGAATTTCCCCCCGGGTCAGATTGATAGTGACCTTAGGGTTTTTTTGTTTTCCTCTATAGTATGGGTAGATGTCACTTGCCAGAATTATCTGGGTCTCTCTCAGTTAATCATTTCCCTTCCACTGTGGGGGCCTTGAGCACTCTATCACCTTGATCCCAGCTATTCACTGCCTGTGATGCATAACAGGTTAGTCTCCTGGGGATTGCAATACCTTGGACTCATTGCAGTTGGGTTTTGTGTGTTGGTACTGTATGGTGTGGGTGGCCTGTGATGTACAGAAATTCAGATTAGATGATCCCTTCTGGCCTTAAATTCTGTGACTCTATGCTCCTTATAAAAAGTACCATTTGCGAGATATGCTTAGTAGGTATTTATTCTACAATCCAGAATTTTGGAAGTGCTGGTTTCTGAGATTAGCCCCTGAAAAGATGAGCGGAAAATAATGAGGCATAATAAAAAAAAAATCCTTGTAGCAAAGATGTACTAGACCCAGCAGCTCAGTGTCAGGTGCAGGGTCCGCCCCGGCAAACTCATCGTAGGATGAGGCTTTCGTGCAATCAAATGATATTTTGATAAAAAGTTCATTTCTTTCACCATTGTCTCCAGACGTTAGTCTGGATTTTATAGTTATTTGCTCCTTTATAGGGAGCGGTAGATAAAAGTAGACACTTCTGAATGTTGTTGTTATTTTTGTGCTGGTGGGAAAATGTCAAGTTTTTGGCTATTGTACTTTCTTTTAAGCCCCGTATTGTGGTGTAGAAGTAGAAGATTTCACAAATAATAAGTAAGAAGTTAAAACCTTATGAATATTAAAACCGTGCTAGGTAAGGCCCCACATTGCTCTGCTCTAGGGATTTCTCCCTGGTGAGTATATAATTGAAAAAGGGAAGGGGCCACTTAATAGGTTAAAAGAGGCATCCACCTTCCCCACCTAAACAACTTTCTCATTCCCTCCACCTCCATTCCCAAATCAGTGGCCTATTCACTAAAATTGTAGTTTTGGAAAAGACCCACTGTTTGTGCTTCACGCTGTTCCACACACCCTCTTACTTCGTTTGCAGAAAAATCCCATTTTTTAAAATCTTTCAGACTGGCCCTCTTTCACACACACTGCTGATCAATTGCAGGCACGCAGAGAATAACTGTCTTTCCCAGTCTTTGAGCTAAAGGGCTCTGTGTTTTTTGTTCCTTTGGACCCTAGTCAGTGACATTCACTTTACAATGTGTTTATAGATCAGACCCTGCTATTCCAAGGCAGGATGTCTCCAGTGTTGCGTAAAGACTCACATGACAGTAGGTCTGTACTAACCATGTAGGCATCCCTATTGGTGAGAGCCCAAGGGAAAGTTTTCTGTGAATCTGAATTTATTACTAATGGAATGTAGCTAATGCCTGAAAAGAAACTGGAATTTCATGTAGGACAAATGCACTACTTAGTGTATCATCTAAACCATACACACCCACTTATCTGAAAGGGGATCTTCCTGAATTTCAGTTTAGAGGGCTTGACTGCTCTAAATTTTGCTTTCTTGTAATCTATGTTTAGCATACGTTCTTATCCCTTATGTGGGCTGGGAGATCTCCCTGTAGCGTATCAGGGAATGGGGGATTCGGGCCCAAGTATGTGTTGGATGGCTCACAGGCTGTCCGCAGTGTCTTATTTCAGCATGTGGAATAAAAACAGGCAGGAGCTTCTGTTATATTTTGAAATAGAGGGTGTGGCTTTTGGAAGAGTGGATCCCATATCTATTGAAAACCAAATGTCCTACAAGGAAAAGGAATTAAGATGATTATTGAGTATGAAAACCAACTATGGTAAGGGGGGGTTGTCAGGCTTCTGTACCTCCTAAAACCACATCTATATTTTGAAAGCTGTTTTCTCTACAGGTATAACAAGGAAGACTCTCCTCACGTCCTGCAATTTTCAGCTAGTAAGTACATGGGTTTTTTTGTAGCAGATCAGACCATGGTCCAACTCCTCATGCTTCCTGCAGTGACTGATTTTTTGCAACCTTCTTCTAAAGTTTTTTTTTTTAAGTTAACCAAGTAGGCAATATCTTATATTAGGTGACGGGAAGGAGGGCATTTTTTTTCCTGACCACAGCAGATAAACATCTAAAATAATTGCCTTCTATGAGCCACTAATCAAGTCTCTGCATGCATGCACACATGCTGAGGTAAGGTGGATGTATGGGCCTCCACGTTTGAGGGCATCTTCTAACAAAGCATGGAAGAGTATGGCAATAAACAAAATAGTATTCTTTACTGGTGCAATGAGTGCCTCTCACCAGTTTGTTTTATTAAAAGTGCTACTACTGATCAAAAAAGGTGCCAAGCTAACCTAAGACAAAAACAATCTCATAAAAATATATTGGCCATCATACAATAAACGCAACACTAACAAAAAAGTCAGAAGATGTGTCAAGTAGTCCTCACAGGCTTTGTCCTAGGATGTGCCTCTGCAGCAGTTTTATGTGGACTTTTACATTCCAAATGACTGTGTCAGGGTGTATGTATATATTTTATATTTGAGGTTAATTTAACTTGATTGAAAAGAAGATCATTGGCTTCACCCTTTAATTATCTGAGTGCTGTTTTTAATAGGTTGGAGGCCCTGCAATTTGCATTCTATGCAACCCTAAGTTTGGAAAATAATATCTGGCAACTGTAGAAGATAATCGCCTGTGACACAATGCCCTCCTTATGTTTCAGTTTACTTGGATAGGGTAGAGGTACTGTTGTCCACACTGCACTTGTGGAAGCCATCAGACTATTCCCTATGGTCAAATTCACAGATGGCATAAGTAGGCACAGATCCACTGTTTTCACTGGCATTTTCAGGGTGACCACACCTATGGTATTGGTCCCATCTTAAAGGTCTTTGAGCTAAAATATTGCAACTCAGAACCATATCAGGTTTATATTTAGGTACTACACAGTATTCTGGGAAGCTGTATTTTGATATAGCAGAGACAGTGACCAAAGTGAACAAATTACAGAAACATTAATCTGTTTTGTGATCCTCATGAGTTCCTGAAGGAACACACACAAGGAAGCGATCTAGAGATTCAGCAGATAGAAATATTTGTAAGTCTATAAGGTGCTTAAGTCTCAGTTGTAGTAGTATCTGCATAAAATAATTCTTTAATAATGTTTTCCCGTTCCTTATTTTCTGTCTTTTTCCCTCTCCCCATTCTTCATTTTGGGTAGCAAAAGGAGAAGGTGTGTGGAGGACTTGAAGACACTATCTTTTTCTCCTTTTTTCCCTTATATTTTGCTAGTATTTGTTATTTTTCTTCTCCTTCATTATTTAACTGCAATTTCAAAGAGCTGTTATTGGTAACTATGTCTGAAGCCTCATATATTTCTTAAATTAAGAGCAACAACTCTTGTTACAACTCTTGTTTCAGCTATGACTTGATATATAAGGTCAGAGCTATAAGATTTCACCAGCATATGGTTTCACATAACACAGGCCTAGATCAAGAACTTCCTCCTATGACCCCTGGATATAAGGGGAAAACACTAAGTGCTATTATACATGGCACAAGTCTAAATCCTAACCTTTCACTGTTTCTAAAGCCAGTGTGACACAGGACTATGGCTTATCATAACTATTTATTTTCAGACAAAACTATACCATCCAAACTACATTTGAAATATTGTCTGTCCCAACATCCTTTCAGATTATTCAGAACTTCAGTTTCATGTGCTCACTTCAGTTTTAAGATTCCAGATGACAGCCTCACCCAAGGAAAAAACAGACATGAAGACCAATTCTAAGTTTGTTTAAGAGGAAAAATTCCACTGATCCCAGAAATACACAAAGTGTTTTCCCTGTGTTAAGCACAACTCTGTCTCATGTTAAATAGGTGGAAGAACTGTTTGAAAGGGTTGTTAAGCAACACAATACTTGCAGTAAGCCCATTATAATAATGGCATTAGTCTACAATTATTTTTTTAATTACAAACTTTAAAAATAGTCTCAAGAGTTAAATCCCAGCCCAGTCCTGTTCTTCTTAGAGGAATTTTTGTAAAATGCAGGATTATTTATAGGTTACAAGCACTTCAAGAGTTTAGATTATAAAAAGAAAATGATACTCTAGATGAGCTTTAGCACTGTGCTGCTGAGTCTGCCTTTATTGTACTTAACACAGATGATTGCTTTTAATTTTCTGAAGCAATAAGAATGAGAATTAAAAACTCTTGACCAATTGCAATGTTCTGATTATTTGTTTTTTTTTAGCGGAATAAGGTGAAATGAAGGAAAAGAACAAATTCTGATGATGAACCTAATAGGCATTTGTAATAGTATATCATCACCGCATGGGCACTCTAGTCTATGGTTGCAGCATTGATTTGGGCCTTTTTCTGGCATCCCACCCTACTGGGTTCTCCATCGGTTTTTCCAGCCTCCATCTTTCTCCTCTGGGTTTTCTGTGGCTTAGCCCTTCAGCCAATCCCATGAAGTCTAAACCCCTTCTTGGGGTAACATGAATAAGTCCAAATGAAAGTTCAAACAAATCTTCAAACTAATACCACTTCCACCCCTGAGGCACCACTGTAAAAAGACTAAAAATAGCCTTTTAGACAGCAGGTAGAAGTTGTGGTGTGGGCTCTGAAACCTAGCAAGGGGAGTGGTCTTACACCTTCCTGTTAGCGGCTTTTTCTGTTACAAATCCTTGTGTCTGTTGTTTTGGTTTTTAAGTTACACCATCTTTGGCTCCCAAGGCCAGATCCTCAGCTGGTGTAAACTGAAGTAGCTGCTTTGACTACAGTGAATTCTATGGAGCTGTACCAGTTTACACCAGTTGAGGATCTGGACCACACTGGCTTACACTGACTTTTTATTGAGTAACTAACACAACCATTGTCAGCAGCTTTGAACCTGGCTCCTAGGATTTTAATTGCACTCAAGGATTCCCTTACTTATGACCTTAGGAGACAGGCGTGTGAAGTCACTTGTCCTTCTCCTTCAGAAAGGTGCATTTATTTTGATGCATACTCTATAATTTATTTATATTGTACATGTGAGATAAGTTTGCTGACCTAGATAGTGGGCATTGTAATCAAAAAGTGAGGGGGGAAAAAGAGAATGATAAAGCTCTTGATCAGGCTTCTTGAAGCTACTCCTTTACTCTGAAATTTCCACCTACAGGCTTTTCCCACACGACCCAAAATCAGGTGCTGAGATATCACAGTGATGACTGGGGTGTAAATGCCTAGAAAGATAGATTAGCTGGACAGACAGCATTTTCACACAGATACAGAAGGGCTTATCAGTTTCTCATCTGGATAGTGGCTACTTCAGAGCCATGATGGGTAGGCCTGTTTACTCTAATTCATCACCCAAATAATTTATTTTCATGAATATTTGAGTGTGTATGAATAGTGCCAGATGGACAGCCCTGAGCAACAAGTTCCTTTATTTAGCGACAAAACAGGTACAAACATCCTCCTCCATGTTGTGCTAAATCCTCAACTGGTGGCATC
Organism: Sternotherus odoratus; assembly: GCA_032164245.1. Lineage (NCBI taxonomy): Eukaryota > Metazoa > Chordata > Testudines > Kinosternidae > Sternotherus > Sternotherus odoratus. The sequence goes on from JAVMKO010000004.1 coordinate 48,362,248, forward strand.
ATCTCCATAGCCCTTGGCCTGTATGCTGAAACTGCCAACTTGTGCAAAGAGTGGTGGTTTTTGTAATATGAACTGTTCTCCACTGCCGATAGTCATTTCACATAAGCTATTGAGCAGCTGTCAGACGATAAGAACTTTCAGCACCTTTTGGGCTGGTTTTGAACAGAGATAAAAGTTTCTGTTTGAAAACTTGGCTCCAGTGCAAATTTTTCCATTAACTTAAATGGGGCCAGGATTTAACCCCCTATATTTTGTTACCTTGAGCCTTTCAGTCTGCCCAGTCAGTACCCAGCACATAATTTCCTTTATCCATGTACCAGATAAACTGACAAATCAAACATATCTGCACCTCCACTCAAAAGAGTACTTATGCCCCTAATTGTGCTGTTCCTCCAGGATCTTGAAGTCTTATCAAATTTCCATTTTTATAACACAGTAAGTAATAATCTGAAGGACGCCCTCAATGCCTGGTACACCATGCAGCCTTCCACTCTATAGTTGCCTCTGCATTCTAACATTAAGGTTTTGCTGCACAATAATTAGTTTTGGTGAAAAACTCTGCAAGCTCTAGTGACTGCTAGTGTATTTCTTCTCCAGATATGCTGTGTTGTCGAGAAGGTGGCGATGCCCCTCCAGTGTTCCCACCAAGGTGCTCTCTAGTCTACATATTAGCAGAGAATGTGGAGAAAGGAGCATAGATTACAGACATTATTATAGGACAAAGCCAGAGATGCTATCGTACACCTTTACCAGCACTCAAACTACTATGGTTAACAGGAGGAGGACATAAGGGAACATATTATTATAACAGATTCAGTACAAGGTACACCATTCATGAATTTGAATGGTTTAAAGGGAGAGGAAAGGCGAGACAAATCTAAGAGGGACATGGAAAAAGATACTAGAGGTGGATTTGTTGGGTCAGAAATTATCTTGGAAGTCCTGAAACATGTAAGATACAAACTCTTGAGCTCTAGCTCTTTCAGCAGTCATTGGACCAATCTTACAGACTTTATTTATGCAAAACTCTCGTTGAAGTCCATGGAGTTTTCTGAGAGCGAGGTCTGCAGGATCAGCCTTGTCACACAGAGAAACTTCCATGTCTGCTGACTCATATTGAATTCCTTGCACATGCTGCAGGATAGCATTAAGCAAAGATGAAATAGAAACTTCAAAGATTATCCAATTTATTAAATGCTCCAATATGTGCAAAGCAGGAACATCTCCTAAATGTTGGGCTTTAGACTGCAATTTACCAATCAGTTACTGGAACTCAACCCCTTCAATCTCACACCAGTTACTGATTGATAGGTTAATATGTTGCTACACAGAGAATCTGGCTCCCATTATTGGAGATGAGGGCAAATCTCAGATCATGTACAATAATAAAAGTACTTAATCTTTCTCCCTTTGTTTCCCCACCCCACCTCTACACCTTTCTCCCTTTAATAGAGCAGAAGAGGGAAGCGTCACAATGACAGATACATTTTGTGTGCTGATGTAGAATGTTATGACTGTTGTCCTCAAGGCAGCACAACATTTGCAACCTTTTATAAGTAATAAAACTGGAAAGCAGATGCACTTGGATTGGTATTTGTTAAATCTAGTATCAAAGGTCAAAATACTAAGTCAAGCTAAATATGTCCTAAATGTTTAGAGCCAGATCCTGCTCCCATTTAAGTCATTAGGAACTTTGCAATGGGGGATGAAGTGAGCTCCCAATGATGTTTATTAGTTATGGGTTTTCCTTCACACTTGTTTATTAGAAAATAGTATACAATTGAAAGAGAGAAGGGGCCGCTTTGCTTTTTCACAACATTTTACATCTTCACATCACTGTACTAACATTTATTAATCATGAATTAGTTAATTATTCATTAGCAGAGGCTTCATTGTCCATGTAATGGGTGATACAATTATTTAGATGTAGACAAAATTATCTCCTGGGGTTATTTAAGTCAGAGGGAAATGTAATTGTGCACTGGGGTAAACCATAGCAAGACTAGCAATGAATTACATCCCAGTAGATAGAGGGGAAGTGCTGGCAGGGAAAGGGACTTGGTTTCTTCAAATTAAGATGCATATGCCTGTCAGTGCTGGTGTCAGGATGGCCAGCTTTGTCTTAGTTAAGATCCTGATCCTGCAGCTGCATTCAGGTTGGTGGAGCCCTGCACATACATAGAACCCCATTGACTCAGCTCTGGTGGCCAGCCTGTTTTTGGGAAGAGCATCAAAGCACTTCCCTTCCTATCTCTGCAAGAAGGGGAGAAGGGACTCTGCAGAGAATATTCTCTCCCCGCACCCCCGATGCAGGTATCCCAACAGAGGATTAAGGTGCCCCCTTACTGTCCCTGAGTAGAACTCTAGAAAACGAGCATTCTTGTCCTTTGATTTTAGTGAGACTACATCAGGTGAAAACCCAACTCCCTCTGAATGAGGGTGGAAAAATCTCACTCTACCTAGACAGAGAACAGACAAAGGGAGAGATTCTGATTCCCTCGAGCAGCATACAATCTTATTCCACAAGCAGTCCCATTCTTGGAAGAGGGAAAATACATGTAGCCTGATCCTGCAACCCATCCTTACTTAATGAATCTTTGTTCACACAAAAAATAGTACCAATATGTCATTTTAGTGGGACTACACATAGGATTGAGCACATTCCTCCAAGAGCTGACAGAAAATTAGAAAGGCTTAAAGTGTTTTATTTCAACATCTAAGGCTCCCAACCTGCAAGGAGCTCTGTATGGCTAGATTCCTGAGCTCATATAGAGCCCTGTCAGCTTCAGGTGGCTCTCCACAAGCACAGGGTTCCAGCCACATGGAGCTTCTTTCCAGACTGGGGCCTAGGTGTGTGTTTGTCTGGTAGATACAGTTTAAATTCTTTCTTTGGTCAAGAGCTGCTCTTCTAAGATTCTTTTCCTGCTGGATTCCATGATAACTGTACTTGGTATTTTCTCTAGCTGTTGTTTTTGAGGTGGGTCCCCTTTTGTGGCCCCTTTAGGCATAACTCATCCAGCTGTACATCTTCACTGGTATGTCTCTGTCCCCAAGAGATCCAGTGTAGTGGTGTTTCCACCAATGCCTTTCAGCCATACCTTACCCCTTTTAGGGTATTTATAATTCAAAGGCAATCAGGAGCAAAACAAACAACTCAGAAACAGGGTCATCCTACAAATCTTCAGTGGGGCCCCACTCTTCTATTCAGTGCTTGCCTTCTGGACAGTCTGTGCATCTACCAATTCCCTTGCCCAGCTCTGGTCAATCTTTCCAGGAGGACTCCTCTAGTTGGCAAGCAAGCTGCATCTCAGGTCTGCAACCAGGCTCCTCTCCCACCAAAATAAGCAGAACTCTATCCTCCTTCCTGGTCAACCCTGAACTCATCTATGTCTTCTCCTCTTATCTGCCTTCCCCCTGCCTGACATTGGCTGCAGGTGTAGTGGGGCAGGGTCAGCTACATTTACAGCCTCTCCTTAACCCTCTCATCACCAGTGTGGTGACTGTCTGCCTGCTTAATCCTGTCACTGCTCCTGTGTGGCTTATCAGCCTCCTCACAATTCCACATTGGTTTCAAACCTTAAAAGAAAATAACGTGACAAGATATTTTAAATAGATGATAAAAAACAGCATAAGTGAAAATCTAACTTCTGTACTAATGAACTTACTCTAGTTTATATAGCTCCAATTTAGCTAGAGAAAATCTCATTAGATACATGCATAATGGAGCCTGCTGGCAACTTGTCCGGTGCCAATAATTACTGAAAAACAAATAACTTAGTGCAGGCAAAGGGTTAAATCAATGCAGTTGAACTACATTTATAAAGTTCCCAGTGACCTCACTGGAGTGATCTACTTCAGTACAGTTCTATTTATTATCCATTATTAAGGTACCTGACTCATGCTGTGCACTTTTATGAGAGTGCTAAATAATACAAATTAATAACCCCCTCTCTGTTTCTTCCCTAGTATCCACCACCTCATTCTCCCATAAATTAAGAAAAAGAGGGGAAGTTAATCAGAATGTAATTGATGATGAAAGAATTCTTAACCTTGTATGAGAAGAGACATCCAGCTTTGTTTTGTATAACATTATGATTACTTGGCAAATGAATATAGGGAAGGATATGGCAGGCAAATACAACTGTGCTCTTGCTTTAGTCATTTTTAAACTCTTTTTTCAGTGAGACAAAACACAATTAGTGTGTGAATGGACATAACCATATGCATCAGATGCCAGCTGTATGCGACTTCCTTGAATTACATAGTCTTTTAATTTCCCCCCTCCATTTTATAAAGTGAATCCCAGTAAGCTGGATAAATTGACAACTGTGTTACATGCTTAACTTCCCAAGCTCAATAATAGATAGCTTTGCCTTGCCAAGAATCTTAGCAAGCCCTTAGCAGACCTAGAAAGAAATTCTTTATTCATTTGGATTAGTGTCTTCTAGTCACTCCAGTTATTTCTTAGAGGATGGTAAGGTTGTTCCGCTAATATTAGGTATTGTTTTACCTTCCTTGTCAGACCTGAAAATCTCATCCATGAAGGGCTTCATGGAAGAAGCAATCACCTGGCTTACTAGATGAGGAGTTGGAGATGGTCTAGTACATGAAAGGTTTGCAGGCCACAAAATTATACCAAAAGTAAGGGGGTTTGTGGAGGATAGAAATCAAAAGAAATTGATATATTTGAAAGGGAGTTCGAGTGAGGTTGGTAACTCAGATGCCTCAGACCAAATGTTTTCAGTTACTATTTGAAATAATACAGTTCTCAACATGCTAATGCTTTACTTGAGAAAAGGAAGTTTCCTGTTCCCTACTTGTACGATAAAAAGATTGCAATACAAGAGCTAATTTTTTGAGATAAAAATTGAAAAATCAGTTCTCTCTAGAGTATTTCCTGGCTTTATAGGCCACTTGACTTTTTAATGGCTTGACGAGATGATTCTTCAATGAAGTGTTTGTTTTGGAGGAGAAAGCCTATCTGAAAAGTTTATATTTGCAGTTGTATTATCTCATAAAGAGGTAATAATCACAAAATAATTTCTACTATATGTGGAGCAACTGGTTGTGCTTCAGGTTAGGTGTGCTAGAAATAGTCTGGTGTGCCTATAGAATTTTAGAGTTTTCAGCTAATAATTTTTTCACCTTCTCATTTCACTGTGGCTTTTGTTTTCAGTGAGAGCATACACTGTATTCGGCATTAAAAAAAAGGTATGACAATTTCCTGCAATATCATTGGAAAACCTTATGAAGTTAAATTTAAGTATCTTTGGAGTCCACTGTATTAAATGCAAATGTAATGTATTATTGTGGACCGGCATGATCAAAAGACTGTATTGAACAATATGGCAGACAAGAATGGTCTTTTGTCACCGTGTGCAAAATGAATTTCTTGGGATATATTATGGGGAAGGTGAATGCAAATTCATCAGCCCCAGTTATGCAAAAACCCAGCCTTTTGACGCTATACCTTGAGGTGAGAACTACTGATTATCTGTTCCTGGAATCTGACGATCAAAGGTCCAAGCTGAATAAAGGAAATACTAACCTATGCCTGGGTGTCTTTGTTCTAAGCTGTAGCTGTTATGAATTTTTAGCCCTTTGTGGGATATTTGAAGGACTGATTCTCACCAGAGCCCTTGCTGGAGTTGGCACTTAATCAGGATGATTTGTGGTAAGCTTTTTAGCATACATGTAGGTTCTTTTGTTGTTTTTATATGTTTTGTCCGCAATCCTTTCACCTTAAGAATAAATGTGCTTGTTTGAAAGAGTTGGTAATTTATAACAGGGGGCAATTATACTGTTTATAGCCTAAGAAGAGAAAACAAAGCACAAATGGTGCCCTGTCTAAGCAGTCTGGCTTGTTGGAAATAACACATTATAGGCAATGAACTGTGTAGCCTGGAAAAACCCCGGTTAGGAGGGAAAGAGGGGTGGGTCTCTGCCGAAGAGAGGTGTCCGCTGAGGAGCCAGGAGCCTAGAGTGAATGCCTTTTCTGGACCATAGAGGGGGAATATAGGGTGCAGTTGCCCTGACCTGTGACAAAAGGTATATGGTAACAAGCTGGCGTTTGTATGTATGCACAGATGCATCTCCTGGTTGTAATCAGAATGGCTCAACAGTGAGTTTTATGCCCTATATTTGTTCAAGGGATAAGAAGCCTATGATTTTGTTGCAGGAGGATCTGAGTTTATCTGATGCTTTCATGAAGTTCTGAGTGACTATAGATTCAGCCTAATGGTAACCATAGTCTTAAGTGGAATGTAATAAATGCCCTAATGAGCTTTTTAAAGTGCCATCTGGGGGCTGGTACTTTTGCAATGTCACTCAGAAAGCTGTTGTGTGACACATAGTTGGTTCATTTTTTACTTAACCACCAACCAGCAAAAGCCACCATTGGTGGGTGATTTCTCCACAATCAGAGACAGTTATTATAGGGACAGTCCCACTTTTTGGGTCTTTTTCTTATATAGGCTCCTATCTTATGAGGTTTTACTCCTTTCTTGGGTTGAAATCACTCTAAGGAGTGCTTGTTGTGTGCCAGTTTTATGGGCAAAACATCCAAGAGGAGGTAGGTGAGCTGCTACTGTACAGAATATGAATGTGTTCTGTTTAGATCAGTTTTAGCCTTACAGGAAACAGTTTGAGTCTAGCTGTCAGCCATCCCTGGCAACTTTTTCCTGATGGGACAGTGAAAGGTACCTGCCCTGCTGTGACTTCAGCTGAACCTTTTGAACCACAAAGCAGAAGCTGTACTAGCTGGCTGGCAGTTCTCCATCAGGGACTATCCCAGGGGAGGAAGAGACGTAAAATCCCACTGCCCTTGTTACTGTTCCTATTATTTAACATTTATGCTGTGTTAGAGGCTAGAGCCAGCCGGGCTGGGAGTTCCTTGTGCTAGATGCTGTACAAATAAGTGGGTCAAGGTGTGAGGCCAGGCAGACAGGGTAACAAATTTTAGGATGTGCACAGTTCTTAGCCACTTAGGATCACCAATCAATAGCTCTCCATCTGCTTGTCTTTAACCAGATTTCAGTTTACTGTAGGCATTAAGAAAGTAGTGAGTTTTAAGGAGAGGCTTTAAGGAGAATAAGGTGGTAGCTTTACAGATTTTGACAGGCTTTTCCAACTCTTTAGAGGCAGCATGGACCACGACACAAAATGGAAGTTGCCCACAGTCTAGAACTATCTCTTCTCCAAAGGAGAGAAACATCGGAGAAGGGTTTAAACCTTCTTCCATAAAGCCATACTTTTGGTACTTATGGAAATTACTTAAGTTTTCTCTCTCTCTCTCTCTTAGTTGGAGGGGCTCATGGTTTATCCGTCCATCCACCCCAAGTGCCATTAGTAGTAGCTGCTTGCAATGCTTTTCATTCAGCTGCAGACGCCATCTCCGTATCACTCTTTCTTGATCAAGGTTTCAGACTTTACTGGATGCAGTACTTTCTGTGATTCATGTCCTCAAGTCACACTGTGACTTATGTGTTAAAGCTTGATTCAGTAGATTCTAAAATTGGTATATTATTAAAGACGATAGATGACATGGAAGACTAAAACAATAATTGTATGATAAAATTAAGGATTTGCAAGATCAGAGCAAGTGTGTGAAATCTTTACTGGGGTTTGAATTAAAGATAACATCGTACTCCACTGTAGAAAGAAAAACTGCATAATATTAAAACCTGCAATGTTAGGCTATTAACTAGTAAATGTTGAAGGCCCTGTGTCATTTAATACTTCTCTTTTAGTCCTAGAAAATATTTTTAATCTGTTTTAAGTTTCCTGCAAATATTTCTCAGTTCCATTTCTATAGAAGCATCATTTATTTTTCCATTGAAAAATTCCATGTTATATAGACCTAAGAATAAATACATTTTTTAAAAATTTAGATGATGTGAAGTTTTCTTTGTAACTACCCAATTGCAAATAAAGGTTGAATTGAATGGACACAGTTTAGATGCTTTTGATGATTTACTTTCAGAACTATTCTTCTTGAATTTCATTAAGCTTTTTGGATATTGTTCTTCAAATTGAGTGTATATAGCTTTTGTTGATTTGCTTCCAAATTCTATTTTTTCCCTTCAATTTGATCACACTTTTTTGGTCTACTATCTGCATGGTTGCCTTAATACAAATATGCTGTTGAACAATATTTAAATTTCATTTTTTTGTATATTATTTTGTCACGATTAAATTCTTTGCTAAGAGCCCAAGGTTACTTGTGGATATCATGTTTGTGTCAATATGTTATTGTAAAAGAAAAAAAATGAAGTAAGAATCCAGGAGACATTTTTAGGATCGTTACACTAGCTAGACACACATCTTGCCTTATACAAACATTTACAACCTGTGCTTTTATGTTGCTGACCATTATGATGGCCTGTCCCAGACAGGAGGTGTGGACTCTCCCAAGGGTCTCTGGTGGGGCTCCCAAGGGAACAGATGGTTTAACCTGTTCCTCTCCACTGTTCAAAAACAGAGCTAAATAGGCTTCCTTTTTTTGTGTTAAAATGCACAAATTAGAGCTAAAATCACTTGTGGTAGGGCAGTGTTTCTGCCCAGCCTGCAAAGAGCTGAAAATCACTGAGACTGATGTGGGAGGTCACAGCAGAAGGTGACTGACAGTCAGCTGGTGAACGAGTGGCTGGTGAGGCGGCCAGCAGAGAGGAACTGTGGTGAGGGAGCAGAGAGGGGCACAGAAAGTTGGTTGTATAACTCAAAAACATGAGGCAGAAGAAACTGCCCCACACACTCTGGGGTGGGTGTCCTGCTCATTGTTTTATGATTCTGAATCCTGCTTGTGCCATTTTTTCTAATTAATGTTGGGTGACTTCCCTCCGTTCATTAAAAGCTGTCCCCCGGTGTGCAGGGAGTGAGAAGTCCTCTCTGTGAATGCAGCTTGCTACCATTGCCACAAGGAAGTGGTGTTTTCATTGTATAAGGCCTTTTCTTATGCAGCACAGTTGTTCAAATTCATCAAATTCTCAGGAATAAGCAGCATGTAAACAGAATTTAATGTTAATTCACAGTAGTGATCATAGCTCTGATTCTAGACTCCAATGAGCAATATTAGCCAAGCTGCAGTGTTTCCTCATCGCACCATCATTCTAGTGGATCAATTTTTCTTGTTTTGAATGTAGCAAGAGCGGGGAGAAACAGGTGCCCTCTGCCTCCTTGACCCCTTGTTTGAAGTGTAGAAAAGGAGTCTGTTGTTCAAAGAAATTGCTTTGTTTTTACCAGGAGGAGGGATGTGCTGGAGGCTGAAGTTTCTGCCTTTTTTAGAATTTCATGATTGTGTGAAGCCAGTCTTATAGCAATTGTATCTCTCCTGAGCTGTCAGCAGCTCAGAGTCTTCTATTTTGATTAGACCCGTGACTAAAAAAATTATCATAATCCAGTGACAGGCATGAAGAAAGCCATAATAAGGCTGATAACAATGCTTCAGTTAGAAGGCTATTATGTTTTAGTGCCTTACTACAGCATACTGAAAAAATCTATTCAGATTTACCATTGATATGACCAGTGCCTTGTTAAAATCTGAGACCTGCTCTATTCTTAATAACACTTATTATGAATATGGGAGGAAAAACTAAAATACACACCCACTTACATTAGAGTTTAGATGTTGGCAGTTTTACTGCAGCCATATAAAGTAGCTAAAAATAGAGGGGCCCGTGTTTTCTTTCTCTTCTGGAGGTGGTAGGGAGTTGAAACATGCAAATCTGGGCAGCAGGGAAGCATAGACTGGAGACAACTGGGTTTGTATAATTGTCCCATGTCTCCTCAGCCCTGTTAAATCCCTTCTCTGGCATCTCCACAGGCATCTAGATCTCTGGGAAAGAACTGTGCTTGCTAGATTCCTCCACCCCCAAAACATCTCCTAGGTAAATCAGCAAAGTTTATTGCAGACATTCTGCAAATGGAATTCAGTTATATTTTTATTAATCTGTTTGCAAAGAAAGCAAACTTCTGAACAGGTTGAATTTTAGCCCTACATAACATCCACCTGGTTGTCCATTCCAGCACAGCAAATCTCAACACTGGAAATAAGGGGGCCACAATATCTTCTCACCACCTTTGTACCTCTTTGAATGTTGTGGCTAGCCAGGCATCTTGTTCACCCCAGTATAAATTAGGGCATCCAGGCTACTAACTTACACCAGGCTACCGACAGCCCCAAGGGGTCATTCCACCAGTCAAAAATAGCTTGGGTGCAGTGATGCTCTATGTTCAGGCTATGCCTCCATGCCATTGGCTGAGAGACTGAATGGCATAGAGCATTACGCATGGTAACAGATGGAGTTCTTTTTAGTATATGTGGCTTAATTCCTAGTTAGGTGAGTGGCAATAATCAAACCCAGATGTTGTGAATGCATGACACGATGGCCAAATCTGTGTCTGATAGGATAGTGCAGTCTTTTGGCCAACTGCAGATGGAATTGTGTTTTTCTGCCATCGTTTAGTCTATCTCTTAGGAGTGAGAAGTCCAAGGGGACCACAAGGCTGTGGACTTAACTTATTTAATAAGGGCAGGTATCCATTATATTCTGGGATGTTATATGGGAGACAGATTTTTCAAGATGCTTCCCTCTTCCCACCACTATCACCCAAGTTCAGCTGTAGCCCACCAGGTGTTGATCTCCGGTTATGCATAGAGAAAGCTGGGAAATTCCGTGCAAAGAAGACACAGTTAGGTGTTGTCTGCACCCTATGTTGTCTTCACCTTATGTTATCTCACCAGCTCTCCCAATGGTTTAATATAGATTTGAATAGGGTCAGGGAAGAGGACCCTCTTGTGGCACTCTGCAGGAGGACCTTAGAGATGGAGGAACAGTTGCCCATAATGGCCCTCTGGATTCACTCTGACGGGAAGGACCTGAGGTGTGACAAGGATTTGATGATCAGTGGCATTGAAAGACACAGAGAGGTCAAGTAGAATAATCATAGATGTTTGTGGACAGGAGGAATCAATCCGCCAGAGTAACAAGTGTCCAGACCTAAGCCAGGCAAAGATCCAGGAAAAAAGAAGGTGGCACTAGACTTGTTTTTTGCAGTTTGGTTTTTTTTCCCTGTCATAGGGTCCACTTGCCACATGTGGTACCTCCTCCCAGTCACTCTGGGGATTAGCTCTGATGGTCTCTCTTCCATCATCCTCTTTCCCTGTAGATCTGTCCTACTCCAGGAATCACAGCCTCCTCTTCATGGCTCAGCCCTCTGCCCAGGTCACCATGTGGTTCCTCCTTCCAAGAGAATGTAACAAAGTATTTCCAGGAACAAATCATCCCGGGCAGTCCATGTCCTCTTCCTGGTATGTGCCACATCCCCAGTGACTGGTAGGGGAACCCAGGCTCTCTGCTCCATATTCCAGCTCAGGGACCATCTAGTCAACACCCCAGGTCTATACTCCTATTCTTTGCTGCTTTTCCCCTGAGCCTACTCCTATCTTCCTGGATCTCCTCCCTCCCCCCTCTGCCCTGGGGGTCGGTCAGGCTTCCAAATCCCTCCTCCCATGGAGGAACTGTGCATTATTCGCTATATTCTTAAACCTCTCCCTTCCACAGCCAACCTGCCTGCTCTCAGCTATATACAGGCCACTGCTGTTCCTGCCCCTCCTGTTCCTGCCTACCTAACACTACGAGGTGCTGTATTCTGTGGCTGAGTAGAAGCAGTTGGTTTCATGAAGTAATGAAGGGGCTAGAAAAATTCTGGCCTCTGTGGCAGAGGAGAATTAGTTTTTCTGCCTCATTTACAGCAGTGGCATTGGTTTATGGAAATACTTAGTGTCCAAATCTTTCTGTATCACACCGTGCTTTCCACCACAGATGCTTGCAGTATTTTTCCTGCTCATTTTTGCTGTCACAGATTGTCCGGGACCAATGGTGATCTGTGTTTATAGTGAGATGGAAGAGATACTTTGGTGCTCTGGTATCTATAGCAGTAGTTATGGAGTGGGTATATATTTTCTGTCCTCCTAGGTGGAATTTTCCATAAGCTTCAGAATTGGCCAGGGTCCAGGAGTTTTTAGGCTGGATCATAGTGATATTTTTTTCTTATCTTGTGACTAGACTAGTCTAGTAGAAAAAAAAAAGGAGGAAGGAAGATCTATAGCTTGGAATGCAGAAAGACAGACACAAAAGCAGGACACATTGTTATGGATTAACAGAGAGAGAGCAGGGGATTGATGCTGGGAGCTACAATTAGGTTTGTTGAAGTTTAGTCAATCTGAAAAAAAATTATAGTAAGAAAACATGATACATTCCACCTGTAATGAGTTTCACCTGTGATTTTGTTTTCATTTTAATAAACGAATAAGTTCAATAATGGTTGCAGTTAAGAACAGATAAATACATGCTCCCTGACCTCAGTATAAAAGGGTTAGGCAGGTGAAGTTACTTTTCAAAAATAATCCATTACTACAGTATTAACAAGATCCATAAGTAAGCAGTAATTAATAACTATTAATATGGTTATCGATCCTCACTGTGCTTCATTCTCCTCCACCTAAGATTCTTTGCCCTTCTCTCCGATTGCAAGGTCTACCCTCACTCTTGACCTACCCCAAACACCAATTTCCCTTATGTTATAGCACATTTCTGGTAGAAATCCTGTGCGCAGGCTGACTTCCACCACTACAAATTAATTTTCTCTTCCTTCAATTCTATCTTCCTAGCTAAAAAGCCCCTCTAATTCACCAACTTAAGTGAACCTCCAGTCTGCAAATCAAACCACCTTTACTCACCCTTCAGACTCTCCCCTCCTTCTTCTTCCACTGCTCTTTCTTCACAGGATCGTGCCAATTTCTCCCAAGAGAAAATTGACAAAATAAGATGTAACTTTCCCCATCTCCTTGGATTGTTTCTCCTCCCTCTCCCTTCCTACAAATCTCTCCTCCTTCTCCCTTGTCAGATGCAAAGTTTGTCATCTGGTCTCATCTTCTAACCCTTCACCTGTCCAAGTGACCCCTTCCCATCCCCTGATCTTTGTGCCCACCCTCATTCCCTCCTTCTTAACCTCTCATTGTCCTCTGGCTCTTTCCCCTCACAATACAAACATGCTTCAGTCTCTCCCATAATAGAAAAAGTGCCTCTTCCTTTGACCCCTCCTGGCTTCCCACTATTGCTCCATCTCCTTCTTCCATCTCATCTCTAAACTCATTGAATATGGGTCTACAATTACTCTCTGGAGTTCCTCTCCTCCAATTCCATTTTAGACTCTCTGCTTTTAGTTTAGCTTCTGCCCTTGTTCTCCACGGAAATTGTCCTCAACAGAGTCTCTAATGACCTCTTTGTAGCCAGATCTCAGAACCCCAGTACTCCATCTTCATCCTCTGAGACCTGTCAAACACTTGACATGGTCAACCATGCTCTTCTACTTGAAATATTGTACACTCTAGGATTATGGGCCTCTGTCCTCCCCTGGTTCTCCTCCTATCCCTCTAATTGCTCCTTCAACATTTCCTTTGTAGGAGCCTCTTCATCCCTCCCCACCTCCAATTTTCCATGGTGGGCACCACAGGACTCCTGTTCTTGGTCCACTTCTCTCTCCCTCTCTCCTTTATTTCTGGGTAATCTCATCCACCAACACAAATTCAATTACCATTTCTATGCAGACAGTTCACAGATCTACCTCTCTACTCCAGGCCTGTCTCCGTCTCCCCAAACTAAAATCTTGACCTGTCTCTCTCTCATCATCTTATGGTCGTCATCATAATCATCCATCAGCTCAAGGTCAATATGGCTAAAACAGAGCTCTTGATCTTCCTCCGCTCCCCTCCTTTGTTAATCACTGTGAAAAACGCCAACCTTCCTGCAAGGCATCCCCCCTAACCTGGGCATCATCTCTGACTTAGACCTCTCTCTGAGTCCTCACATCCTGCCTAGGTCTAAATCTTGCTGATTCTTATATCCATCCATAGAGCCAAAACTCTCATCCAGATGCTCATCATGCAACCCTGCCCCACTCACATCCATTTTCTTGGATCATCACTTTGACTGCGTTGTGCTTCTCTTTGCATCTCTTTATTGGATCCCCTTTTTCTATTGCATCAAACATAAGCTTCTTCTCAAGTCCTTCCTGGCCTACCCATACCTTACTTCTCAGGTCTCATTCACTATTGAGATGTTTGACTGGACCATGATACCAGCTTCCATCACCCCCTTGTTAAATTTTAAAACAAGCACCTTTGTGCTTTTTCCAGTGCTGCCCTTATATTTCGGAGTAGCTCCCCGTAAACATCTTCAAAGCTTCCTCAGTATCCTCTTTCAAATCTCTTCTTTAAATTCTTCTTTGTCATGATGCCTGCAATACATTTGACAACAATTAGGCCACTGGTGCACAGATATCACTGCTAATCATGCTGACGAATACTGTTTCATTGTTTCCTTGTACTCTCCCCTCTACATGTCTGTTACTACCTAATGTCTCTCTTCTAATACTTGGGTTGTAGGCTCGTTGGCACGGTGTTCATACAGCACCTACCACAATGGGGTTCCGGTCCATGACTAGTGCCTCCTATGCAGTATAGTAATACAAAACATAAATAATTCATCACATTATTCTACTATTGGTTGCCCCCTTGGCACACACAGGAGAAAATAATGCTGGACCAATCAATGTTAATTCACACACACACCTTTAAATTCACTGGTGTAACAGAGGTGCATGCTGAATAGAGCTTCTTCTCTTTTGTTTGTTGGCTTCACCCCTCTACTACAATACCCCATCCAAATAGGATGTTTACACAAAGGAGCTTACAGAAGGGAAGGAGGGAGGAAGAATGCCATGCTACCCCCTTTTCCTATGGATTTCTGGTTCTTTGTACGCATTGTCTTAATTTTTGCTCCTCTAGATGGGCATCCATGAATCTCTCACCAAAAATCAATGGAAAGGCTGTCTTCAGTAGGGCTCCTCTATGCTGTGTGCCAGAGAAAAGAATTGCTGGGTAATTGATAGGGTAGTGTGGGTAATTTACAGTTATTTCTTGGTGATGGGGGGTAAACTGATATTTTTTTAAAACACATCTGTTTTATCCCTCCTCATGTATATTATTTTTCTTCTTGGATTCTGAGCCCTTCGGGGGCATTGATGGAATCTTATGTATTTGGAAATTGCCTAGCCGTTGTTAGTACTATTGTAATTCAAATGAATAATAATAATACTCGGTATGTTCTGAGTGTATGTAATTCAGTAGAAAATGTCTCACAATGTTTGCTATATGTTGACATTTTCTTATGAAAATTAACAATTTCATTTTTTAAAAGGTTTTTTTTCTGTATTCATGTATGAAAACTATTTCACACCAAGCAACAAGCTATAATTTGGGCAAGGTTCAATGTCATTACTGCAATACAATTTTCAGATGTCCCCTTCCTTCAGGCCTCTTTCCCCCCCCCCCCCCCTTCTAGCGCTCTCTATTTTCTTTTTCACCAAGGATTTTCTCTCTTTCTGTTTCTGTGTAGGTATGTTTCTCTCTTTTACTTTTGGATCCAAGCATTAGTAATATGTTATTTTTAAAAATAATAAAACTATCAGGGTCTTTTCTACTGGGAGCTGAGTATGTAGCTATCACTAGATAGACTTACGCCTTGAAATGAAAATACAATCTAAAGATGACATTCTATTTCAAGTGGAATGCACAATGCCATTATTACAATACAATTTTCAGACATACTAGGCTGCAATTTTCTGGGGATGATATTGTCCAGTCTGGAATGGCTTATGAAAGTGGATGCCAATCTCAGGGGAGATTGCCATAAACCAGGGCACAAACCCCAAATTGTTTGAGTGTTCTTTTAATTAAATTTCACCAATCAAGTACCAGCCTTTTAACAGCCCTAACAGAATCACAAACTGTCTCCTTGGACACTCCGTCTTGCCCCCCAGCCAAGCCTGCTTTTGTCAACTATAGCTCATATCTCAAACCAAAGACAACACTTGTATACAATCCTGTAATACTAACTAACTAAGAAAAAGAAGTAAGTTGTTTACAAGGTTAAAATAGGTAAATATGCATACACAAATGAGATACAGTCTTAGGTTCCCAAAGGTAATAGAAGCTGTTGTAATAGGCAACCTCTATATGTCCTTGAGGGCTAACACAAGACAAGCAGCTTGTGGATCTCTTCCTTATGCTAAGGCTTTGTCTACACTGGCAAGTGAAAGACAAAACTTTGTACTGCAGAGATGTTAAAAAAATACACACATCCCTGAAAGACAAAAGCTGGTGTGAACGGTGCTTTGTTGGCAGGAGCACTCTCCTGCTGACAATCCTAATGCTGCTCCTTGGGGTTGAAGTTTTCTGTTGACAGGAGAACTCTCTCCTGCCAACAAACAGCGGCTACAGCAGTGGTTCTCAAACTTTTTCTATTGGTGACCCCTTTGAGACACCAGGCCTCTAAGCGCGACCCCCCTTAGGGGTCGGGCTCTGGGGCTGCTGGCAGCCCCCGGGGCAGGGGCTGAGCTGGGGGGGTGCCTGCAGCCCTCCGGGGTAGGGGTTGAGCTCAGGGGAGGGTTCCAGCAACCCCCCGGGACAGGGGCTGGGGCCTGGGGCACCGCCGGCAACCCATCGCGGCAGGGCCTGGGGCTCAGGTCGCTGCTGGCATGGCCCGCATCTCTGGACGCCGCCGGCAGCCCGCCATGGCAAGGGCCGGCTCCGGGGCTCGGGTCGCCGCCGGCAGCTTGCCACGCCGGGGCCAGGTCTGGGGCTCAAGGCACCGCCGGCGGGTTGGGTCTGGGGCTCAGGGTGCCGTTGGCAGGGGTCGGGTCTGGGGCTCGGGGTGCCACTGGCAGGGGTCGGGGCCGGCTGCCAGCTGCAGGGGCTCGCGACGCCCACATAACTGGGTTGCGACCCCTCAAGGGGTCACGACCCCCACTTTCAGAACCAATGGGCTACACTGTGCGCCTTTTAGCAGCACAACTATAACGGCACAGCTGTGTTGCTAAAAGCTGCATAGTATAGCCATAGGCTAAGAAATATTGTCTTTTCTGAATTCCAAGCAGCATAGCGATAATTTTTCTTGATGGGGGATTTTTATCCCCTTCTCCCAGAACTCAAGCACCATTTCATCAATTCATTTCAGCAAACAACAAAGCCGCTTGTCCACTGATGTTCCACAGTGGCTTGTCCGGTGTCTGTGGGTCTTCTTTCGTTGGGGAAGAGATGAACCTCTTGTGGTACAGCAGTATTTCACACTTGGTAATGATTCTCTCCTGAATGGGGTTTTACAGTTTTAGCAATCACTTTTTATAGTTACAAAGCAAACACTTAAATATTACTTTATAACATGGGCTAAGGATATAAGATTAATACATGCAGCATCCTACAAGCATTTAATAAAATCTGAGCACTAAACATATTCTCATAAAATATATTTTAATAATATTAACATACAAATGAGCTAGATTGATTTCCAGCTATGCATTTGTCAGTGTTCAGTGATGCCCATGAGCTGGCACTGGTCTGCCAGTGTCACACCCCCAGTGCTACACTGGAGTAGGAAGGGGGCTCAGCCCCGACCACCATCCTTAATAAGGCATCTGTCATTACATTTTCTTTCCCCTTGATTTGGACTATTTCCATGTCATACTCCTGCAGAGCTAGGCTCCAGCGTAATAGTCTGGAATTGGTCCCTTAGTGTGGAATAGTCTGTTAAAACCATTTTTTATTACACAAATAAAGATAAATTGCCTAAAAATTGCCTAAAAACCCAAAATATGGCATAGTATTACCACTCAATGACAGCATAGTTCTCTTTAGTGTAGGTCAGTTTTTTTACTTAAGAAGGCAATGGGATGTCGCTTGTCTTCCTGCATTAGCACTGCATCTAATTCCATGTTAGACGCATCAGTGCACAGCACAAAGGGTTTGCTCTTTAGACGAAGCCTCTTTTATGTCCTTGAAGCCTCTCACAGGATTCATACCACCTGGATTCATACCACCCAGTTTAGCTTTCCCTTTTTTATAAGGTCTGTTATAAAAATCTCCAGTAATAGTTGTCTAGGCCAATGGAAGGTTCGGATCTGCTTCTTGGTTTGTGGGGCAGCCCATAGAGCTAGGATGTCTATATAAATCCTGGTAAAGTTCTGTAATCCCTGCAGCACTTCATTGGCAAGCCTCTGAAAGGTAGTCCCTGCATTAATTAATTTCAAAAGGCATAATCTTAACTGATATAGGCCAAATTCCACTATAAAATCTAATTTTTCCTGGGCATCAGCATGTAAGGGAATTGACAATATCTTTAAGCTGGCACCCTGGGCTGCCAGCGTCACAGCTATAACCTCACAACATCCTCTGGAGATGGGTCTTGCTCTCACTGTAACTTGTCTCTGCTATTTTTTTTCTGGATCTTCCAAACGCTTTCTTGAATTCTCCACACAGCCTTTGTAACCACTTCTCATTCTGATATTCCCTACCAAAGCTTCAGAGGCGTTTGCTATTTATCCTTGTCTCTGCCGTCTGTCATTCCAGCCCTACTTCTTCTACCATCGGCTAGACAGTGGGAAGAGCAATGTAATACTCTAACTCCTTCACATGTCCCCAGCTACCATAAAGGGGGAAGATTAATAAAAACTGACCCTTAAAAGGTTTGGTTACACCAGTGAATTTAGGATTTCTCAAATAAGGGAAGTAGTAACAAAGAGAGGGGGTTCTGCAGGGCAGCCCCAGGAACAAGAAAACCTAGGGAGGGAATTTACGGTAGACTGAGGATGATGTGTTATTTGAGTTACCAATAAAGTTAAATCCCAGGAAGGGAGCACATTTCAACTACATGGGGAGGCGGTGTCAATGCTCTTCATAGTGAGGTGAGAACCTTGCTTCTGAATATGAAGCCTTACCACATCATCAAACCTCACATAGAGCACGGACAAGGCTCCTCCATCCTGGGTCACTCTTTGCATGCCCTGTATGTTAAGTCCCCAAAGTTTTCCCTTTCTAACTACTGGTTGATGGATGGATTCTTTTGGTCAGCCCCTTTTGTGTGTTCTACTAGCAGTCCAATTGCAGGCCTGCCATGGTAGAGGCTCTAGTTTCATTCTTATCACGTCCCAGATATTTCCATCTTTTTGGGATAACTTTGGAGATGAGAAGTTATCAAACTCTCTGATGAATCTCAGCATTTGTTTTAAATTTATTCCATTTAGTATCTAGTATTTTCCTGAGGCATTTGCTTTTGAAGGCATTTAGATGTCTGTCTGGACCTTTCATGTCCACATGGTAAAGTGAAAATAACACTTGCGTTGAAGATTTGTAAATTGGTCTTAGAATTGTACATTTTTGATGACCAAATCTTGTTTAAGCTGGTGAACACAGCTGCAGCCTTCCCAAACTTATCACATTATTTCCTTCTGGATATCCCCGTGGCTTGCATGTTACTGCCAGCATACATGGATCAAGTCACCTCTTGCATTCCTTGCCTTTAACATAAAGATTACAGGGAGATAATTGGACATATTAATTCCTGGCATAACTCCATTGTATTACATTGGGGTTAATTTGGCCAATGATTTCTGGTCCTGTCTTATTCAGGAGTAAGCAATAGACTATCTAACATTGGCTATTGCATATGATAAGCAGACTTCTGGAGCACATGTTACTGCTGCAAAAGCCTCCTTCATGATTGTGTGTCTGTCAGTGCTCCTATCCATTTGCAGTTAGCTTCCTTGGGTGCTTTAGGCAGGCAAATTACGCTTACTGGTATTTTCTAGTCTAAGCTATTTCTGCACTGCTCTGTATAATGGTTAATTTCCCCCAGTGTTTGGCTAGTAGTGCTTTATAGTGCAAGTGTGAATGGTATTCCATACATGTACAGTAGCAGCTGGAGCATACCATAGATCTACAGAGTTAAGGCAGCCTAGCACGCACCCTGGAAAAAAAAATTCCAAATCCAAGTGCATTCTGAGGTCATTAATATGTCACTAGCAACCCTATAGCTAAAACGGTGCATTTAATTAATGTTAATTGCTCATAGCCCATTGTGTGGCTCACGCAGAATTTATAGAACAGCACTTTGTATAGACCTACATTTAAAAAATCACCGCTTTTATCTTAAGTTTTCAAACTCTTTTCAGTTGTTTATATTTTTCATGCACCACACAGTCATATAAATATGACTTGTATTTTTTATTATTTGTGGAATGTTTGAGAAATCTTAGGTATGGAGAGTTGGGTGGGAGAAGGAGCATGGACAAAAGCCAGCTCCAGCTTTGCATTGTGTTTTAGGTGTTTTTTTTTAATAGCAATAGAATACGTCCTCTGCTCAAAGAGAGAGCTGATTTATCAAGATTCTCATCTCCTTTTCCCCCCTTCTTGGTTCACATGTTTCTTTCAGCTGATTTTTGCATGGGTGATTTTAGTCTTTCTTAGAGACTGTTTTTGGGTATTTTAACCCCCCACAGCATGCTGGCTACAAAGAAGAAGTGACAGGTTTGAAATAAAAGTAATGATAGCTAATGGTTCATATTACTGCCAGTGCAATCAGAAAAAAGCACTCAAGCACTTTCAGATGATAGCTCCAGTGCAAAATAAAGTTAGCAGACTAGAATGAGAAAGCGAATTAATGGTTAGGAGCAGAACTTTGCTGTTGTATTATGACATGCATCATCTTAGGTCCATGAACATTATGTCATTATATATTTACCAGTATCTTAACCCTACCTTCCTGCTTTGTCCAGTCCTTCAGTTGTCTCCTCTTTAAATAACGACGGTCTTAAAAACATCACTCATTATGTTTCAATGGCATTAGGTATACCTACATCTATAATACCTTTGTGTGAAGTAGGTCTGCACTAGCTTCTTCTGTACTCTAATGCTCATGTCATCTAACTCTTAAAACCCTGTGGCCAGATCCTGCTCATTTTATGCAAGTAGCCCCATTCCCATGGACAAGACTGATTTTCATGACTAAGGTAAGGATTTTGCCCTTTACCTGTGTGAAAGTATGTCTTGATCCCTTTCATAAACCCTTGTAATAATTTTGAAAATCTCTATTTTATCAGATCAGTGTCTTCCTTTACTACTGAAAATGAGACTATCTACCTGCATATTTCCCTATAACTTATGTTGACCAAGAATGTACCCAGTCTTAGTGATGATCAATTATTGTTCTTCAAATTCGTCTTTAAACTTATTCCTTCCATCACTTCTTACCTGCTTTGCCCCCCCCCCCATTGTTTATACTAATTTAAAAAAAGAATAGTCAACAATCTCTCAGTGATTTTTCACTGTTACATATCTTGCCTGGTGATACTATCTACCTGTACCTTTTATTATTATCATCCCTTGCTGTGTTAAGGCTTATTCGGATTCTAAGATCCTTGGGACAGGGACATTTACTCATATTTATAACTATGGTGTAGTATAACAAAAATAGTCCACAAATATAGTTCCAGGTGGGATCCAATATGTGCCTTATTATCACCTTATTTTTATATTCTCCTTGCTAATTCAGCAGAGTAGCATACTTTTTTGCATGCAGTTCTGCATGGTTTAATCCCCTTCTAATAACCCTTTTTTCCTAACTGAACTATATGGTTATTCCATTTAAGACATATTCTCTGACCAATTATATTACATTTTTCTACTGTGAAATGCATTTGCCATCTGCTGGCCTAATTACCTATATGAGCCAAATAAATTTGAATCCAGTTGCTTATTCCACTTTATTTGCTCTAACTCTAATTTTAATATCATTTGAGAAGCTAGAGATCTTATTTTACTGTCATCTAAATCACTGGCTTGGACCTGTACTAATAATAATATTAAATGCTTACTGTCCGTAAGGCTTTTTAAGCCAAATTCTGCCCTGAGATATACTAGAGGGCCAAATACAGCACTTGACCCTCAAAGGACATTACAGACATTGATTCTGATCCTGAGAGATACAGAACACATCCTTGAAGGTGTTGAGCACCTTACATTCCTGTTGACACTACCTCACAAAGCTTAAGTTACTTGTCTAAGGCTACAGACATCAAAACCAGGGCTAGAACTCAGGTCTAGAACCCTGAAATGTGAGAGACATTCTCTCATCAAAACCATCTCCTTCTATCACAGTGTTTCCCAAAGTGTGGTACATGTACCCCTGGTGGTTTGCGAAAGGGTTTCAAGGGGTATGCGTCAGAATTTTTTATTTTACTTTATCATAGTTGGTGGGTTTTTTAGCAGCAGAAAACAATTCACTAAAATTTAATGTATAAGAATGGTGTACACTTGAACATTTATTTCTAATAAACATTTAATCCTGAATGAAATTAATTAGATGTGTGTTATAAAAATGTGGCTCCCCCATCAACTATCTTTGCCGGAGAAGGGGTACGCTGGTAAAAAAAATGTCTCAAAAGGGGTACGCAAATGTTGTAAAGTTGGGAGACACTGTTCTATCATATAGCTATTTAAATCTCTTAACAGTTCATTTCCAACTTATGCCACCTGTATGCTTGTGAGAGGCGTGTAACAGCCAATTGTCTAACCAACAGGAATATCAAGTAGGTTAACATGCACACAGATGAACCTGTAATTTTATTCAGACTCATTATAGATTTAATTTTGAAAAGTGACCTCAATTTTGCATCTGCACTTTTGCACCAGAAATAATTGCTGGCACCATTTTTCAAGTGAAAATAATAGGCATATTGTATAGAATTAAGACATCGTACAAATTAAGTAATTAGGTATTTAATGTGCCTGAAGTTATCTGTGCACACAACAACTGCTCCAAATCAGAGGCTGAACTGAGACCTTTTTAAAGGTCAGGGCCTATAGTATATCTTCAGATTATTTTAATCACAATTAGACCTTGGTCCTGCAAAGTAGTGAGGGAAGACTGCTGTAGCTATGTGGAGCTCCACTGACTACAGGGGTGTTCCATGCAGGTGCACCTGTTGGTCCACATACCACACACTATAGAGAGAGCTCTAGGCCAAATCTACATTTGAAAAGGTTTGGTGGTATATTTATATCAGCAAACACGCCTAGCATAAATTCAGTTTATACCAGTTCTTCATGGGTGGTTCATAGAAATACGTAGATCCTCCATTAGCACACTATCCGCTGGTAAAATTACTCTTACTCCAGTCAAGAGCAATCTGCAGGGACTGGTATGTGACGATCATATGGGCAGCATGACATGGGGGCAGATTTGTGTTGTTTTATGGGCAAACGCGAAGAGAACCACATTTTGGATTGGGATTCATTTCCATCCCTTTCTAGAACTAAAATGGCCTAATTAAAAATACTTCAACTGTATTTGAAACTCAAACATATTCAAAATACAATAATTAGAAAAACATGTAAAATGTGTGCTTACAGATTGGGACAAAGCACTCCCCAAACTATCCCTCCTTTGTGTTCCAAAATTCAGTTATCTGCTGTACACCCACAAATTAACAAAATAAGAAGAGAAAAAGAGGTTGACACAAAGAATTTATAATATATTTATTTCATTCCATGATCTGAGTCACAGGGAAGACAAATAGCCTTTATCAGATTTTAATTTAATTTTAGATTCCTTTTGAATGAACATTTTTGCCATATTTTGTTTATTGATATACAACAGACTGCAGAACTTTTGAACTTAATATTAAAAAAATATAGTTTTCCATAAAGTTAGTCGCTGCAGGAGATCAAGTCCTCTTTTACTGGTTGATTTATTTCTTTTATGATATAAAACAAATGTTAAGCATGTGTAAGAATTTATTTATTTTCAGAACCATTTTTTTTACTAAGCAATAATGTGCCATTTATACAATGTTAGTCATGAATACCAGGTCTCACAGCAAAATTTTGTTACAATCCTAAATTTAATTTAACTGCTGGAGTACAAGCCACCATTCACTCATAGGAGCATTAATGCAGTTATAAAATAAAACAGTTACATGAAGTTAGAGACTGTAGCATAATAGGAGCCTGATTCTCTGAGGCCTCAATTTACCTCACTGTGCCGTGATATCTGAACACAGTGAGGTAAATTGTGGACACTATATAGAAGACTGACCATCTAGGACTCAGGCTCAAGGTGCTTTACATCCACATCTCCCGGCAATGTCAGTACTGGAAGGGGTATTTACCACTGCTTCCCAGTTGTGTCAGTGGGAGCTGAGGGTGCTTATCACTCACAGGATCGGGCCCTTTACTGTATTTTCTTTTGTTTTTTCTCTTCTCAACCGTAATACGTTTTCAAAGAGTAATTATGTTTAATATATATTTGAACTGCTGGATCCAGGCAAACTGAAGCTGGCATTTCAGAGGAAGGACAATGCATTACAAATCGTTATATATTTTTTTGCCCGCGGTGGTTATGACTGATGTCATCTAGCCAGTCAAGCAGCAAGTGAACATCACAATTGGAGCTAACAAACAAAACAAAGAGATGAAGCAGTTGATAAGAGGCCCAGTGGAGAAGAGAACCATTCTTCACTAGGCTTTACTATATTTCTGTTAAGAAAGAAAAGAACACGGCTCTCTTTTTTGTTTTTACATCTTTCATCAAGCATTCTCCCACACAGAATTCTGCCACTTTGTTATCTGGCTAATAGTATTCTGGAAAATATACAGATTTTGCGGTACACTAATTTCTCTTTGCATCAAACAGTAACTAAATGCCATTGCCATGGGATGATTCCCTATATGTGGGACTCATGCAGGCCCTGTACACGGGGAGGTGAATTTCATATAGAACTATCACAGCTATGCTTTGATGGTGACGTTCACCTCTCCCACACAAAGCCAGACTAATCCTTTCTAAGCAGAGGTCAGGAATGGCATCCATCCTCTGCCCACACGGCTGCAATACAGTCTTTCTATAGCCATTCCCTGAGCTGTATGAGTTCCCAGCCACTGGATAAATATGGATCCTGCAGCCCCCTTTCTATCCCACTCCTAATGTTCCCTTCTACCTCATGCATGAGATTGAAAGTTGAGCAATAAAGAGCAGAAAGGTGTCCTACTTGTCAGTGTTTAAAACTCTTTGTATTGTGTTAACTATTTAATTCTAAGCCTAATAAACATTTACTCTTCTGTTATGGGCTCACCTGAGTCAGTGGGTCACCTAGCAATGTGAGCTTGCCTGAATTTTTCAGGAGTAAATAGCTATTGAAGTCAAGTTGGCCACCTGGGCTTTAATTCTCTAGTGCCGACTCAGCTGAAAAGGTGCAGTGAAAGCTCAGCCCCAGACTTTGCTAGGCTTCTAAGGGTACGGCTACACTACCCACTGCATCAGCGGGTAGCACTCAATGTATCGGAGATCGATTTATTGTGTCTCATCTAGATGCGATAAATCGATCCCGGAATCAACTCCACCTCGGCAAGAGGAGTAAGTGGAGTTGGTGTGGAAGCAGCCACCGTCGACTCACCGCCGTGCAGACAGCCAGGTAAGTCGACCTAAGGTACAGCTATTCGCGTAGTTGAAGTTGCGTATCTTAGGTCAAACTGCCCTCCTCCCCCAGTGTAGCCCAGCCCTTAGATTAAGGTAGAGGAGATCTTTCACCCAGAACTGGTCCCTGGTGAAAGCAGGCAAATCTTTTAAATCTTGCCTGCTGTGACTGATTGGCTTCTGCCTGCTCCCAGCCTCTGGAGAACCAGAACTTATTGGGTCTGCCAACAGCTGATTCGGGGTGGCCTCTCTAAGCTGTTCTTGGGGGTCTGAACTCAGTTTCCCATGGAAAGTACCCTTCTTCAGGCAGCATGTGCCAAGACGATGAGACCTCTAGCGGGGGAAACACCCCACTTCCCTAGTTATCAATCCTCGCCAAGCTTTGCATTTCCCCTGCCATTAACTCTGCCTATGTTCCCACAGTCTTGTCTATCCATATGTCAGCTTCTCACCTCTGTGCCTTCTTCCTCGAGCCCCATATGCATGGTACAACCTCTCTAAACTTATCCACAGTGCCTAGACCCTGCCTGCATTTAAATTCTGCCATGCTGAAATACAGTGTATCAAGTTGTCTTGTATAGAAATTGCACATTGCTAGTCCATTGCCCCTAACTTCTGTCAACTAGTCCCTCTGTTCGGACTGCAAGTTCCTTGCAGCAGAGACCATCTTTCTTAGGGGTCTGGAAAGCACCTAGCACAGAGTGGGCACTACTGAAAATGCTTAATATGAGAGACTATATTCCTTAGAGATTTATGATGAATCCACAGAACAGTGTAAGGTCAGCAAGAGGCATTTTGATGAATCTGCTGGGCGAGAGTCTTTTGTGACTCTTTCTCTCCTGGATAGGGAAGTAGGTGAAGAAGGTTTTCTGGTAGTAGGAGGGAGAGCTCATAGAGGAAGAATGTTTGGGTTCTCCTGGGAGAGCACAGTGTCTGGTGGAAGGTGGTGGAGTGTTGTGTGGGCTCCACCAGCTACTAGAGCCATAGAAGCCAAAGTACCTACAATTTGTGCCTGGGCTGCCGTGTGCTACCAGGGTTCAGCTCAAGACAAAGTTTGATAGCACAGCAATTCAAAGACTGCACAAGTAGGCCCTAATTACAATACTGCCAATTCCAAATGTTCAAGAATCACATCACCTCCACCCCCCAAATCCATAACATTGTCCCCCAAAATCTTTATAACTTTTAAGAATGATTATATTGTGGTATGATATCTGTCTTTTCATTTTGAACTCCCCCTGTCACTCACATACATGTGTCAGTCATAGTGTTGCCAACTCTTCCAACTGTGCAGCAGGAATTCTCACTTCAAGACCCAACTGAGGTCAAATTATACAAATTTATTGCCTGATGGGGCGCAGCTCTCCCCAAATCCAAATATTCTAATTAATTCTGTGCCCCCAGCCCCACATTTGGCCACCCTTTAGCCCATCAATAAATTATACACACCCCAGCCTCCATGTCAGCTGTGATTTCCCCCCCCCCCCCCCCGCAGCCACACACCTGCCCAATGGCCTTCAGCCTCACCTCTGCTCTCCTCCTGCAGTTCCAGGAGCTTTTCATCCCCTCTTCCAGGACTGCTGGCATCACCTCCCCTTTATGTTTATGGTAGGGACTATTCCTTCTCCCCTCTCCTCTAGCCAAAAACTCCTTTTAATGCCTGAGGGTGTCTGATGCTTCCAGTAGCAGCACTGTAGATTTTCTCTGGGAAGCAGGGAAGACACAGAGGGCTTTTTCTCTTGGGTTGGGATGAATGGTCCAAGAGGGATGAAGCTTCTGATATTGGCAGGCTGGCTCCATACCCATTAATGGGGAGAGTGGGCAACGTAATCACAGACTCAGCAGCCCAGCCCCCTGTAATTACAGTGCGAGTGTTTGTAACATAGGAGACCCACCCTCCTTGAGCCACCAAATGCTTCAGCAAAGCCAGGAGAGCTGTGATTTCTTCAGATTTCTAAGGTAAAATGTAAGAAAGGGCTCTCTGCTCCGGCCGGGGACAGGCGCTCGTCCGGGGGAGAGCCGCGCCGGATGACTACGAGTAGAGCTGTACCGGAGCCCCCCTAAAGTCAGGGGGCCTGGTACAGCTCTACCCGTAGTACCCCCCTGTCGCCGGCCCTGCCTGTCCCTTACTCCAGGTGTGGCATGGTCACATACAATAAGAATGCCAGTTCTCCAGGTCACATACAATAAGAATGCCAGTTCTATGACATGAGGGCTTCATAGAATCTCAGGGTTGGAAGGGACCTCAGGAGGTCATCTAGTCCAACCCCCCTGCTCAAAGCAGGACCAATCCCCAACTAAATCATCCCAGCCAGGGCTTTGTCAAGCCTGACCTTAAAAACCGCTAAGGAAGGAGATTCCACCACCTCCCTAGATAACTTATTCCAGTGCTTCACCACTCTCCTAGTGAAAAAGTTTTCCCTAATATCCAACTGAAACGTGAGACCATTACTCCTTGTTCTGTCATTACTCTTGTGCTAAAGTGTGTTTCTTACAAGAAATGTGCTATATCTGTTTTGGCTCACTGCTCATTTCAGGATGCAATTTAAGGTATTATTTTTAAACCTTAAAATCTGAAATAATCACCTCACAGACTGCCTTTCTCACCAGGTACGATTGCTTGAGCTAATAGTCTGCCAGTGTAATTGCAAAGAGTCTGGAGACAAGGCGTTCTCTGGAGTGACAGCAGTTGTGAAATTTACTTCACTCACTGTTTCATCTGAGCCTGAATCTGCAGAAATTCCTGTAATATGGCAAGGCTTATTTGTTCTCTCAGGGTTTTTTTTAGGGGGAAGAATCAGTAGTGGTATGAAATAGCTTTATTGAGTGACTTTGGGGATTTCAGAGAGTGTTGCTGTTTTTTGGACTGTGATTGTAGTTGTTTTGTTATAAAAATAGTACATGACCTACAACTCTGTACCTACAACTTGTATTTAAAAACAAAACAAAATACAAATATTTTTAATTAAACAAATTAACTAAGGCCTGGTCTACACTTAAGCTTAGGTCAACATAGCTACAGCTCTCAGAGGTGTGGAAAATCCACACTCCTGAGCACTGTAGCTATGCTGATGCAAGCGTGTAGACCAGCAGTTCTCAAACTTTTGAGAACCGCAACCCTTTTTCCTTTTCCACGGTGGCACGGCAGACCCTTGTATGTTCCCTAAAAAGCCGCAGAGTTGAATACTTCCGCATTTGGCGGCTATTTTCGGTGGACATGCCAGCGCTTCAGAGAGTGCTCGGTATGTCCACTGAAATGCCGCCGAATGCGAAACTAATCAATTTGGCAGCTTTTTGGCAACAGCAGGAGCTCGCGACCCCCCTGGGAGCGTTCGGCCACCCCTAGAGGGTCGCGACCCCCAGTTTGAGAAACCCCAGTATAGACCCAGCTAGACTGATGGAAGAATGCTTCCAATGACCTAGCTGTGATTGCTCGGGAAGCTGGTGTTCCTTCCTCCAGAGACAGAAAAACCCCTTCTACACAACAGGGGTTATACTCACATAGCTATGGCACCGTAGCTATGCCACTATAACCCCTGTTGTTTAGACATAGCTTTAAAGTTCTGACTTTGCTGCAGAATAGCGCACAGCAGTTCATCTGGTTCTTGTAAGTTTTCTCCTTGCTGTAAATTCCCAGAGTATGCTATGATTAAGATAGTGTTGACCTGTTTATTCCCTCTGAACAGCATGAGTTCAACTGACTCCTCATTGGGGCTGTTGGGGGAGCTAGTTGGCTCTGGGGATTGTGAAAAGCCAGACCTACAGGAGGTAGCTTTTTTTTTTTTTAAACTGCTAATAGTAGATTCTGTGGGTGTACAACTGCTGACAGCCACATCTGAACACTGCTGCAGAATTCTATCACCCGTGCTGCAAATATTGGGCCTGTAGAACTGTAGTTTCAGACCTTCTGCCTTTGTACCACCAATTATAGACTGTATTTTGGTGCTGAAATTTCAGCAGGTGACTATAGCACGCACTGATCTGGCAAATTTTTATAGGCAATACTACAAGCTAGCAGCAGAGACAGAGGAAGGCTGTATGTAATCTGAAAGTGAGCTACCCTCTCCCTTCTTTAAATAGCAATTTTAGGTACAAAACCTCATCTTCGAGATCTTTAGCATACGAGAAGTTAAAATTGAATGGTGTGCAGAGGATAGATATTCTACAAATGCATTAACATTGCAACTACATTTGAAATGATAAATGACAGAGTTAATCATGGAGTAACTGTACATAATCTCATGAACTGTTCTCCATTGAAGTCATAATTAACCGTCTGCATGCACAGAGCTGCCTAGTAATGTTTCCTAGCAGTACTTACCATCCACAAGGATCTGGCATTATGTTAGAATGACTTACACAGAGCCATTTAGAAACTGTACTTTTTATCAAATGGTACAGTACTTTTGTCTGTTCTGATTAGGAACAACGCTTGTTTTCTAGCTTAAGATGCAGTGACAAGTGTCAAAGCAAATTTGTCAGCAAAAAACATACTGAAGTGTCAATCCTATTAGATACACACAGATAGAACAATCATAGTCCTAGTGCAGCAAAATAAGGATGGACATAATTGTCACTATAATATCCTAATTTTGGACTGCAAACTTGAAAGCTGTGTAATTTGATTGGTTTGATCTGTGATTTTTTCCCCTCCATGTTACAGTTACTGAACCAGTACTTGTTTTTTCCTAGTTTGTAGAGTATTTTATTTTAACAAATCGTTTTTGAGGTATATTACAGTAGATGGAAGAAAAAGGGGGAGGGGGTGAGTATTTAAGCATTTCACAACCTTGTAATATTTCAGACAGAACAAAGAAGAGAAAACAGCTTTGTAACTAGTTCAAAGCTAGTCTTTCTGGTGATCGTGTAAAATTTAGACTTTAATATCAATATGAGCATGAAATCAACCCACATTACAATCTGCTACTTTGTTTTGAATGAATGTGTCGTGACTAGAAGTTTAAGTGGTAGCTACAGATAAGATTCAACAGAGTACTTTAATGATATCCCTTTTCAAGTTAGCTGCTGGAAATATTATTTTCATTTAATTTGCTGGAGTCCAGGGAGAATATAATTTTATTTTCCTTTATATAAAATTAACAAATATGTGAGGTTCAAAAGCCAATGCCAAAATCTTAATTAAAATGGACATTTTCTCTAATCTTAAGCATGTTGTTCAGGAAAAAACATTCTGCCTGAAATAATTTTATCTTTGCTCTTCAACTGAGGGAAATTCCAAATTAATATTTTGTAATGTCTCAGTGGTAACGAATATTTATTTTACAACGCACCCGATTAAGGACAAACCTTGTTATGATATTAATTTAGTATGGATTTCCTTATTAGAGTTTGTCCCAAACCATTCACTTTCATTTGTTTTACTCCACGGTGTCTTTTAGTAAACTAATGTTGTGTCTACATTAATAGCAATTTTGAAATAATCTAGATTCAATATCTATGTTAATCATTATGAGAGACAAATCATACCCCCCCCCCCCCCGCGCGTACTGTGAGAATGGAAAATGCTCCTGCAATGGAGCTGGAGTTGTTCCACCATGCAGAAGTGTGAAGTGGAAGAGAACAGGAACTGTAAGTTAAAATTCCAGGTCAGACAGAGACTGCAATGACTCCCTGCCCCTGCATGCTGCTCAAAAGGACTGGAGTGGGGCAAGATGGGAAATGGCAGGGCAGGCTGGAGGATCTCCCACTGCACAGATCCTTTAGTCCTTTCTGTACCATAGGGCCATAGACTCTGCGCTGAACCTTTGCAGGATTAGTCACCACACAGTGAGTCTGGTGTAGCTGTGTATCCCCCCACCTGGTTTCTCCCTTCTCCATTAATAGAGCTCCCCAGCCCCAACAGAGGTACCGAAACTTTGAAAAGGATTTGAAACTGTGGGCCAAATTCTGAAGTTCTTCTCTATTTATACAAAACTCTCACTGAAATCTGAGTAAGGAGTGTAGTATTTGTCCAGATAGATTAGTATCTCTAAAATTTAATGGTGGCTTTTTATTTATAGGTACAACTTTTCTATACTTTGAGGAATGATAGCTGTATATTCTAAATGGATGCCTCAGGTCCTTCCAGCCCAATTATTTCCCAAGTTCAGTTTCAATTGATCCTTCATACTGTACTCCAAGGCACTTTTTGAAATGAAGAGCTGGGATCCACTAATGTAACCCTTAGGAGGAAGGCTCCTGAGGGCTCTTGCTTCTCAATAATCTAACCAGCAGCTGACATACGAACCTAGTTGGCAAAGATACCATAGCATAGCTATGACTTTCATTGTCTTAGCATCACAGTCAAGAATTTTCTTCCAGGCCAGCTTTCATTATCATTTGTACCAGGGTCACATTGAAATAGCCTTAAAAGAAAATAGAAAGTAAATGTGTTGCGCCATAAACTGACACCCACAAAATGTTTTTTTTTAATTTAGCCAAGATTTGACTATGTTTTATTGACCACATATTTATTATGCTGATTTTAATGTTGGCGGGGATAAGCCTAGTATTTGAACAAAAAACTTAGTTTGTGGGGGATTTTATGGTTTTCTTCCAGGCTAAAAGTGTATGCCATAAAAATTTGCTTATACCAGGTAATGCAGTGAAAATGTTTGCTAAAAACTGAGACCACCGGGAACTTCTTTGGGTTTCTGTTTGGACTCAGTGTCCTGACCAGGTTCAAAGAAAGAGATGTGAGGTGGACCAAACGCTATGGTGTAAACAAGTTGAGAATCAAGATAACCTTTTTGGCCCCCATCCATTCTCTGGGACCCACTTTGAAGTGTTCATAGCAGAGCCCAGTGACCCACAAGCCTCCTTCTGATGTCTTCTGGGATGGGGCATGGACAGATTCCTCCTACCCCGACCGTAGCACCAGACTGAAGAAGAATCTTTGGAGGACCAGTACTGGGCTTCTGAATTTGGGATTATGAAACACTGGACTTGCAGTAAAATTTTACCTGAGTGGGTTGCAAACCCAACTGCAGAACCGTCCTCTTTTATATGGGCTTACGACCAGCGCTGTTAGCTAAGTAGCAGAGTTTCCCTCACAATAGCACAGTAAAAGGTTTCTGGTCATATTGGGAAAACCTGGAGTTTAAAGATGAAATATAAAGGATACGAGAGAGGCCAGTGGGTCGTGGATGCAGGTACCAGCTGGTTACACTGGATACAATGGAAAAGTAGGGGTCATGATCTTAAAACCACTGGACATTTTGGTGTTACAAAAATTGTAGCCAAGCTAAGGGAGCAATTTTGTTGCTTAAAATGCAGAAAGGGAGTATAAAATTTGTGCAGGAAATGTGATACTTTTGTTGCAAAGAAGGACCCTCCTCCTCTTAAAGCAAGAGAGCCCTTAGTAGCAGTATCTTGTGGTGGCCCCAATGGAACACACTGTCATTGATGTTTTGGGGCCCTTGCCTAAGACAGAGGCTGGCAATCAATATTTGTTGGTAGCTATAAATTACTCATAAAATTTATATCCAATTACAGCT
The DNA here is from genome assembly GCA_032164245.1 of Sternotherus odoratus. NCBI lineage: Eukaryota > Metazoa > Chordata > Testudines > Kinosternidae > Sternotherus > Sternotherus odoratus. The sequence continues at coordinate 48,395,111 of JAVMKO010000004.1, forward strand.
TATCCAATAAGAAATTGAGAGGCTGTGACAGTAGGGTAACCAGATGTCCCATTTGTAAAGGGACAGTCCCATTTTGGGGGTCTTTTTCTTATATAGGCGCCTATTTCCCCCCCACCTTCGGTCCCATTTTTTCACAATTGCCATCTGGTAACCCTATGTGACAGTAGCTGAGGTCATAGTGAATGAGTGTTTCACCAGATTAGGGGTCATGAGTAAATTACATACAAAGCAAGGGAGAAACTTTGAATACAAAGTGTTTCAATTGATTTGTGAGATTCTAGGGATCCACGAAACTCATAATTTCCCAGTAAATTCACAGTCTGATCGCATGGTGGAAAGATTCAATAGAACTTTGGGGGTTCAGCTGGCTACTTTTGTAGAATAGCACTAAAGGGACTGGGATCAGATTATCACATTTCTTTTGAAGATTTATGGAACAACAATTAATTGGAGTGCAACGTGTACCCCAGCATTCCTCATATTTGGGCATGAACTGAGGACCATAGCAAACCTTTTGTATGGCATTCCTGAAGAGGAACAAATGGACTTGAATTATTTGGATTCTGGAAATCCAAAATTGAAAAAGTTCACACCTTTTCTAGGGAAAATTTGATGATAACCTTTGAAGAAATAAAAAGGCTGTATGATATAAGGTCATATGGGGAAGCTTAAGAGGGAACCTGGTTTGGTTGCACAATCTTAGAAGAGTAGGAACCTTAAACTGGACATTCCTTGGGAGGGGCCCTGTGCTGACTCAAATAAAGGAAGAGGTAAAGAGGATACATTTGAGTCCCAAGACTAAACCCAAAGTTATCCATACATATGAGAAGATATCCTGGAGACAGAACTTCCATTTGGCTGCCCCCTAACTCCGAGAATGTAGCTGAAAGTTGAGGCCAAAAGAGTTGTTAAAGGTGAATTCCCCATTATGAGTTAGAACAAGATGGGCGGGATCTGTCTCAGCCATCAAATTCCACAGAAACAACAGGAGTTCCTTCAAGGCTGATTGAAAGGAAAGAGATGTGGGTGGGCAAAACATTATTTTGGATAGGTAATATGAAAACATCATGACAGAAAGGCACTGTCTTGGATCATAGTTAACCGTGTATCATTTTTAATTTCTTAAATTATTTATTTTCTTTCTGCTTGAGATGTGTTGGTGTTATCCTTTTAGAGCTCATCGAGATAACAGGCAAAGCTGAGGAGGGCAGGGATGTGTTTTGAGTTGTGTGAAACCTTGTTATGGGATGAGGTTGGTAGGTTTGAGTTTACCTTTCAGTTAGCGTAACTGTAAGCATAGCCTCCACTTAAGACAAAAGAAAGGTGGGAACTTTCCCAGGAGCTTTTTCTGAATATTGTGTGTGTGTGTGTGTGTGTGTGTGTGTGTAAGAGAGAGAGGGGTGGGGGGAGGCAGACCACAAAGAACCTGAGAACAGACAAGATAGACTAAGTTTATGGCTACACTACAGCTTAAGTGAACATAAATTATGTAGCTCAGGGATGTGAATTAGCCACAGTGTGATGGAAAGTGCTATGTCGGCGGGAGAGCTTCTCCTGCCAACATACCTACTGCTCCTTGTGGGGGCTGGAGTAATTAAGCTGATGGGAGAGCTCCCTCCTGTTGGTTTAGAGTGGCAATATTAGGGCTTGCCTACACTGGCAATTTACAGTGCTCCAACTTCCTCACTCGAGGGATGGGAGGGGGGGAAAACACCCTCCTGACTGCAGGTGTTTCAGAGCTGTAAAGCACCAGTGTAAACAGTGCACCTCATGGAGGTAGGTTTTTTCGAGCGCTGAGAGAACTCTCTCCCAGCACTGTGTGGTGACTACACAAGCCACGTTAAAGTGCTGCCGGTGTAGACTAGCCCTTAGAGAGTTTACAGAGTTGCAGCTGTATTGCTGCAACTGCGCCACTCTAAACCTTCTAGTGTAGCCATAGCCTAAGAGAGAGGGAGCCAACCTAATGGAGAAGCTGTGAAAGCACAGTGGCTGATCCTGGAAGAAACCTTGGGGAGGGGTTTTTGGACCAGGGTGCAGACTGAAAAGAGTGTTCTTAGTGCTGTGAGCAAAAGAAATTATGTCCTGCTATTCAATTTGTTCTGTGTTCAGAGACACAGAACTTTGTATGTTCTTTGTAAATAAACAAAACTGCAGCATCACAGGAGATACCAGGTTCCATCAATTTCTGCTTCCAACTGGAACATCCGTAAGCCCCCAAACTATGACTAGCTGCTCATGTCAAAAGTGGCAACAATATTTTCCCACTCATGTGTAAGTTCACAAGAAAAGGACCTACAATTTTGGTGAGGCCACCACCGTCCTAATCCAGAGATTATCAGGAAGCACTGACTGATCTAGCCCTATAATTTAGGGCGGTCAGATGATAAGTATATTGCCCCAACAGTCCTTGAAAGGTCTGCAGGCACAGACAGTGTTGCCAACTCTCCCAGTTTCATCCCATTTTTGGTCCTTTCTAGAGACGATTCTGCGATGCCTTGGTGCTCTGGTTGGCTGCCTTCCCACTTCCTTGTTTTCTGGGGAAAAAACAGCCAATTGGGACTGCTGTAGGAAGCAGACAGCCCTTTCCCTCTCCCCTTAGGCTCTAACAGAAGTTTTTGGGTAGAGAGGGAAGGAAGGAGCAGAAAGAGTCTAGCTGCTCAAGGCAGCTTTGGTCCCTCCTCTCTCCTTCTATGGAAATTGGTCAGTTTCTCTTGCTCCTCCTTCCTTCTCCTCTAATCCTGCAACACCAGACCTGGGAAGAGGCAGAAGAACTGGAAGTGCCCCTTACCCCAGTCCATAGAGAAAAGCGTGATGAATGTCTACAGTTCTATGAGGAGCATACGGGAGGCTGGGGGCACGGAGCAGATGTGGGACTGTGGGGGTGGGCAATACCGACATGGATGTGAGGGCTGGGGAAGATGTAAGTGCTGAGGGGAAAAAGGGAACAGAAGTTGCATGGGTTTGATGGGCTGGGGGACAGGAAGATGAGAGGCTGGGGGAACAGCATTAATTAATCTGAATTTGGGGGTTTGGGAAGCAGGTGAAAGCTCTGCACCATCAAGCACCACCTTATACAAATCTGTGTAATTTGTTCTTAAGTGGGTCTAATAGCACAATCTGCAGCAGGAGCATTACTCACTATCCATCTCTGAGGCTTGCCAGCATTGTAATTGTCACATCTACTGGAGGTGGGCAGAGGGAGTTCAGAAATGAGAAAACCTACCCCAAAACATTATATAATCTCCCTTTAAAAGCCTTGTGGGTTTGTTTTTTTTTGGGGGGGGGGCGGTCTCCTCATTGTTGGTGGTCTAACTCATGATTTTTGAATGTTGGGGATTGACAGTACTACAAATCTGCCCCCCCCCCCCCCAGCTGGAGGGCAGGAAAGCCTCTAGCTCCAGGTGTTACTTGTTCCATACTGATAGTGGGCCCTGAGCGGTTGCTATGGAAACTAGTTACTCCAGGCTCCCCAGTGCCTGGTGTTCCAAGTGTATGTTCACTATGGAGTAGGAGGAAGCTTTACTATGCTGCTATAGGAAGGGGGGCAAGCAGGCCTACCACCTTCTAGAAGATTCCTTTCAAGGACTGGATGGGCAAGGGGGAGAAAAGAGGTTTCTCAGGAAGCTTCAAAGAGCAGAAATACAAGTCACAGGAAGTCCCAAGAAAAATGTAGAAGGAAATCGGAGTCAGTAGTTGAGCCTGTTGAGGGAGTTTGTTGCTGTTGAGAGGAAGGAGAGGGGTAAAAATGGTAAGTTTTATGTGGATTCTGATAGATTTGAACCCTATGTTTTGATTGTACATTAAAGTATTTACCCTTTACTTACCCTGGAAAAAAAATATTGCAGTCTGGACTAATAATATGTATATGAGATGAAACCAGAGGCTTTCACCCAGCTCTAATACATGCTATCTGATAAATTATATTCTAGAGCACTGTTTCTCAACCTTTTTGTGCTGATGACCCCCTTTGGACGTAAAAAAAATTGTGATCCCCATATACGGAGGCTTGAAAAAAGTACAACACCCTACCTTAAATATCATTAAGTAAATTATGAAAAATACTGGTCCACCACCGTTAATAAACTGATATTTCAAACCTATGCAAATATCAGGGCCAGCGTTAGGGGGTAGTAAGCAGGGAAATTGCCCAGAGTCCCACACCACAACTGGCCCTGCAAAGCTGAATTACAAGCTTCAGCCCCAGAAGGGAGGGCTCGAGTTTCAGCTTCAGCCCCGAGCTCCTCTGCCCAAGGATGAAGCACGGAGCTTAGCTTTGTGGGGCCCCCTGTGGCATGCAACCATGGGCAATTGCCCTGCTTTCTACCCCCTAATGCCAGCCCTGCTTGCGCCCCCTCTAATCCTCTCCCGCAACCTCTAAGTTGAGAAACACTGTTAGAGAGAAACAGCCTTTAGTGAAGCACTGATTTTATTTACCTGGCTATATTTTTAATATACTGATTTTGACTTCCTTGTTTTCCAGAAGGATTTCACTTCTTGAGATGGACAGTATGATACTGGCATTACAAATTATAAATATTCCCATTTTAAATTGTAGAATTGTTATAAATCTTAGTGAGTGAAAATATCTATTCAAAATATAACAAAGTATGGTCTCTCAAGAATGTTTTACGTGCTGCACATGAAATTGAGCTCTGTCCTTCTATAGTGCATGCAATCAAATAGCTGGCTAAGCTGACATTTTAGCTCCCTTGTACAGTGTGTTCTCAGCTGCAGCTCTGGGTGAGACATTCTGCAATAGGGTGGTACATCTAACTTGGCGCTAAACTAGATGTGTGGGGGCAGGAGTGGATAGAGCACTTGTGTTGCAAAATTCTATCAAGCTGTATTGGTTTCTCGTTTAGTGGTATTGGGTGTTCATTCTAGAAATCCAGCTGAGGTTTCTAGTTGCAAGAGATGTCTTGTGAGTATTATGTTGTCTAATGAGCACAAACAGTCACTGAGGGCTTATGCATCTTTCATGTACTCTGAGTGCAAAATAGAGGATGTTTATATGATTAGAAGGGCTTATGAACCTTCAGTAAATGATGCACTTTTTGTAAGTTGTGCAGTTAAGCTATTTTTCATTTTTAGAAGACAGTATTAAAGAAAGTGCCAGATTTTCTAAAAGCAGCTATGTATTTCAGGATTCTGCAGTCTAAAAGAAAACTTTTCCTCCCTCTGCTATCAAACAGACTAGTGAATCATTTTAAGCCTACATGGCCTGACCCTGAGAGGTGCTTAGTACCCTCATCAGCCTTTGCTTTAAGCTAATGGTATGTCAACACAGCAAAAAACAACAACCCACTGCTGGTCAGTGTCAGCCAACTAACTAAGGCTGTTTCATTGCCATGTAAACTTCCGGGCTTACACTCTAGGATGGGGTGGGAGGGTCCCAGAGTTTGGGCTCATGCTGGAGTTGGAACTTAGGGACCCACTCACCCCATCCTAGAGTGTAGCCTGGAAGTCTACACAGCAATGAAACAGCCCCTCAGCCCAAGCTGCAGTCAGGCAGCTGACATGGGTCAGCCACAGGTTTTTCTTTGCTTGGAGACATACCGTAAACATCTAATTTGGCAACCACGATGAGCTGTTCTCATGAGATTTTTAACCTGAAATGGCAGAAATCTTGAATGACATTATAATGATGATAATTTTAGAGATACCTATAAATAGTAAATATATTGGTAGTTGTCCCTTCTACATAGGGTGACCATAGGTGTGTGTACGGGGTGTGCCGGCTATGCCCAGGACCACCCTAATGCAGGGGTGGGCAAACTACAACTCATGGGCTCCTCCTAACTGGCCCCTGAGCTCCAGCTGGGGAGGCTGATCCTCTCCCCTACCCTACTGTTCCTCTCCCCCGCAGCCTCAGCACACCCCACAAGCAGTGTTCGCAGGGATGGGGCTTCATGATAGCATGTCTGGCTCCAGGCCAAACACGCTGTGCACTCCGGGGGAATCATCACGGCAGCGACACATTGTTCTGAGAGGCAGCATGGTAAGGGGACCGGGGCCAGCCTGGGCCAGGGGGTTGGATAAGGGCCAGAGGGTCTCGGGGGGCTGTCAGAGGATTGGGATCGGGGGCTTTGGATAGGGCATGGGAGTCCCAGGGGGCAGGAGTGTGGCTAGGGGTCGGGGCAGTCAGGGGACAGGGGAGTTGTCATGGGGGTGAGGTCTTGGGGGGTAATTAGGGGGTGGGGAGGTCTCTGGAGGAGACGGTCAGGGGACAAGGAGCAGGAGGGGGCTTAGATAGGGGGTGGGATCCCAGGGGGTGATTGTTTAGGGTGGGGGTCTTGGGAGGGGGCAAGGAGCACGGGGAGTTAGATATGGGGTGGGGACAGTTCAAGCTTAAAAACATTTTAACAGCGAAAAATAAAATGGTTTTACAACTATATTAACCACCCTTAGATCTCTGGCTATATTTGTCACTGGCTAAACTGTTTGACACAGTAGTGCTTTTGTGATCTGAACCAAAAGAAAGTTAAGTCTCCATTTGCTGAAATTAAAAAATGTGTTTTTATTTCGTTTTCTTGACTGTGCCTTCCTTATTACTTATCAAGATAAATCAGACCAAAAAAATGACTTTCCATTTATTCACCGTAATGAATGGCTGGGCGTGTATAAGGTCACTATGCAAAAAGATGCTGAACATTGAGTCAGGCACTGGTAGTATGAGGAATGATTTGAAAACTGGAAATTTGAAGGCTAGAGATGCCAGGAGTTAGATCTTTTCATATGCAAAGTAGAACAGAAAGCTACCTTTTGCAGCTAACCTCAGAGGGTATTCTTTTTCCCAGTTTCCCTCTCCTATGTCCTCTTATTTGCTTGCTTAAACAAAAATTTGACACTAGAGAAGTAATACTCAAGACAATCATTTCTTACTTCTAATATGGAAGATGAGCTGGAATATACTGCAGTCTCATTCTTGCATACCATGTAACAATAGCAGTTTTTAATCATATATTTTTTTGTTTTCACCTACATGCTGATAAGATTAATTTGCTACTCTCTATTAAAGGAAACAAATTATGGAACAGCATGATGATTTAATAATACAAAGAAAGCTTTTTAATGGAAATAATAGCCCCTGTAGGAACTGAAATACAGTCTGTTCCTGATCTCGTTGACACCATTTTTACCTCAGTGTAACTTCAATAACTTAATTGTTACTGAATAACATTGGTGTAAATCACACCAGAATCAAGCCCACAGTATTTTTTCCTCTGAGGTACTAACCCAAAATGCTGAGGAGAGGGTGGGGGAGGAGAAATATAGAAGAGTTTAAAAGTTATTACAAGTACATTTTTTCTATAGACTATTTTAACTTATTTCGGATTAATGTGCACTGATCAAGTCTACCAATTTCCCATCTATTGCAAAAAGATTTTACTGCCTCTGTACCATGAGGAAAACTACAGTGTAATATAAAAGCTATTCTAATCAGCATGTCTAATTATAAAGAAGAGTTAATAATTTTACTTTTTTAATGCATCTTAAATATGTCAAAGACTAAAAAAAATCAAGCAAGAAGCTACATACTTTTAACAGTGTGAGGCTGCAGGTAGAATAAGATTCTATTTTTTTCTAATTTGTTTTAAGGAAAGTTCTGATTTTTAAGAAAAAATTGTATGTATGAATTTAAGGGCTTTATCTAAACAGAAAGTTACAGTTTGGCAAGTTTGGCAAGAAATAAATCTGTTGCACACTGCCTGCCATGCAGTCCTTTCCATGTGGACCCTGCTGCCACACCTTCAAAGTTCTGTAGCACACTCTGACCTTCTGCTGTTGTGGACACAACAAAGAGAGATTGGAAGCAATGTTTTCACTGCTCACAAGTTTCAAATCAATTATTAACCAAGTTTGTATTGGGAAACTTTGGTATGGTATGGTGATGAGTACAATGGAATTGGGGGGGAGGGAATATAACAAACCATATAGTGGCTGTGAATTACATTTGTCCCTAGAGAGAATGCAGCTACAGCAGCCTTTTATCCTGACTCGCCAACCAAATACAAACTCTCATAACACAGTTTTTCCATGGAAGCAATTTGGAGGATGGACCACCTTAATAGTGAAGAAAAAGGGATAGATTTCAACCACATCTGGCAGAAGATAGTGTTACTTCCATTAAAAGCAGCAGATGGTCATCTGTCCAGCCGTCAGAGCCACATTGCAGTTCCTCCAGACTGATGTTGGGAATGATTTGCTGGCTGAACGGAATGAGTATGTTAGGAGACCTGTTTGGCTATTTTGCATGTGTCCAAAGTTATTGTCTTTGTTTCATCATCCTTCTTTCTCTAGTTACGCAGTTATGTTTTCTTTGTGGGGATAATAGTAATTGGTTCAATAGTATTTTATTTTTATTATAATAACTTGTAAAGGCCCCAAACATATTGGAGCTGCATGGTACTGCGTACAAATACTTAAAACAACATAGTCCCTGACTATGAAGAGCTTACAGTCTCATTTATGACAAATAGTCTCACTTTTGGAATTAAGGGATAGAACAGTTCTTTGATTGTAGAAGTATTTATTTTCCCTACAGCCTTGATTTCTTGTACAGAGTACTTCCTCTAAATTCTGTGTTTTCAATGGTTTTTTAAGCCCGTTTATTGGCTGTCGATAGTACAACAAAACTTTGAACATTTAGGCCCTAATTATTATTATTATTAATTATTATTGGTGCTCCAATGCATCAGATCTCCCCTGTAGTCAGACAGTGCATTGCACAGAGTCTGCTCATGTTTGGTGGGGGTTATCTGGTCCCTGTCCTCAAGAGGCCCAAAACCTCTGGTTCTTAAGTCTCTGTTAAGGAGTAGGTAGAGGAACCCGGGTCCATCCACTCCACTGGTTCCTGCACAGGGCCCTTAACTTAGTCCCTGGCTATGAAGAGCTTACAGTCTAATTCAGGGGTGGGCAAACTATGGCCCACGGGCCACATGTGACCCGCTGGCCCTTTTTACCCGGCCCGCAAGCTTGGGCGGGGCCACTGGCCCCACCCTCCCAGCCTGGGGTACCAGGCGAGCGCAGCAAGCTGCGCAGCCCCGCACTTTGAAGCCGCAGCGCCGGGGGCCACCTGAGTGCCACCAGCTGTGGGGCCCACGCTTCTCAGCTGGGGCGCTGGGAGTGCCACCAGCCACAGAGCTGTGGAGCCGGGGCAGTGGGAGCGCCCCCAGCCGCGAGGCCCCACGCTCCCAGGCCGTGGTGCTGGGGCCGGGCCGAGCGCCGCCCGCCTGAGTGCCTCCAGCCGTGGGACCCGGTGCTCCCAGGCCGAGCGCCACCAGCCCCACCGTCCGGGGCTGGGCCAAGCACCGCCAGCTACGGGGCCCCGTGCCCGGCTGAACATGGTAAGCAGGGGTTTAGGTGGTGAGGTCCGGGGGGAGGGTTGTCGTGGGGGGGCTTAGATTGTGGGTTCCTGTGGGGTGGTGGTTAGGGTGGGGGGTCTCGGGAGGGGACAGTTGGGGAATAAAGAGCAGGGGGCTTCGATAGGGGGTGGGGTCCTGGGGGTGGTGGTTAGGGGTGGGGAGGAGTTGGGGGGGGTTAGATAGCAAAGAGCAGGGGGCTTAGATAGAGGGTTGGATCCTGGGGGGCAGTTAGAGTGGGAGGGGGCCTTCAGAGGAGGTGATCAGGAATGGGGAGGGTTGGATGGGTGGAGGTTCTGAGGGAGGCGGGAAGTGAGTAGGGTTGGATGGAGGCAGGGCCAGGCTGTTTGGGAGGGGCACAGCCTTCCCTACCCGGCCCTCCACACAATTTTGAAACCTAAGGTGGCCCTCGGGCCAAAAAGTTTGCCCACCCCGGTCTAATTTATGACAAATAGTCTCACTTTTGGAATTAAGGGATAGAGCAGTTCCCCAGCCCAGTTAAAGTGAGTGAGGGTAGGGGAGAGTGAGCAATGGAGAGGGGGGGCTGGAGTGAGTGGAGGTGGGGATTCAGATAAGGGGCGGGGCCTCGGAGCAGGAGCAGTGCTAGGGTGTTTGGTTTTGTGCAATTAGAAAGCTGCCAACCCTAATTCCCATGTAGAGTTCCACTGTACAGTCATTATCACTGTACTTCCATCACCTACTGCCAGCATGCTCATGGCCACCATGATGTGCAAACGTACATTCTGATTGCTTAAAGGCTTTATTCAAAACCCCCTGAAGTCGTTGCAAGTGTTTCCATGTACTACTTTGGGTGTAGAGTAGACCATATGGGAGCAGTGAAAGTAAACCTGTAACTCTCATGTTCAATTTCTCAGTACTACAAGATAACTCACTATTGTTCTGTTTTCTTCAGATCTAAGATAGATTTTTAACATATCACTTTGAAGTCAACGGGACTTTTATTGACTCCAGCAGGAGTTGTACAATCATAATCTTCTGGCAACCTGAGGAAATGGACTGAAGTAAAAGTTACAGTGCTGGGTACCCAGCATATCATCCTTCTGCTTGTGATGGTAGAACCTTCAAAAAGTACAAATCTATATATATAAAAGTCAAATGGTGTATGTATGTATGCGCGCGCGTATGTATGCAAGCTTACTCCTTCCACACCGTTTGGGCTAGAGACTTGAAATTTGGTACAGTTAGAGGTCTTGGGGTCCTAATGACCGTAAGAGTTGAAAATTTTTCAAATCTCACCTCTGACGCCCCCCAGGGGTGAAATTCTTTAAAGGCCAATCACATCAGCTGGGTAGCTGCTATTCTCTGTGACATACTTATGATGTCATAATACCCCCTCCAACAGACACCGCACTCGCTCAGCTCTCTGCCCCTCCCCCCTCCAACGGAACTCCGGAATCCCTCAGCTCTGTGCCCCCTCCAACGGAACCCCGGAATCCCTCAGCTCTCTGCCCCCTCCCCACCTCCGACGGACCCCGGAATCCCTTAGCTCTCTGCCCCCTCCCCACCTCCTACGGACCCGAGTTGGGTTTGGTCGGAGGGTAAGTGAGGTAGGGGTGTCGGGTTTGGTTGGGGGGGTGAGGTGGGGGTGTCGGGTTTGGTCGGGGGTGTGTGGTTGGGGTATCGGGTTTGGCCGGGGGTTAAGTGAGCCGGGGGTGTCGGGTTTCGTCTGGGGGGGGTGGGAAGGTGTCTGGGGGGGGCGAGGGGTGAGGGGTGGGTGTTGGGGTTGGTCAGGGGGTGTTGGGTTTGGTTGGTGGGGTGAGGAGGGGGGTCGGGGTTGGTCGAGGGGTAAGTGAGGTGTGGGTGTCGGGTTTGTTTGTGGTGGTAGGTCGGGGTGTCGGGTTTGGTGGGGGGGGGAAGTGAGGTGGGTGTGTCAGGTTTGGTCTACGGGGGGTGAGGTGTGGGTGTTGGTCAGGGGGTGTTGGGATTGGTAGGGGGTGACGTAGGGGTGTTGGGTTTGGGTGGGGGGGTAAAAATATGAGTCGGGGTTGGTCGAGGGGTAAGTGAGGTGGGGGTGTTGGGTTTGGTCGGGGGGGTGAGGTGGGGGTGTCAGGTTTGCTCTCTCCCCCATCCAACGGACCCCGCACTCGCTCAGCTGTCTGCCCCCTCCCCACCTCCGACTGACCCGAGCAACGCCGGGTATTTTCGCTAGTTCTAAATAATTGTAGATCATTCTGTGAAGTTCTAGGGCCATATCCTCTCCTGTCCCCCAGGAGTACTTTTTGCACTCTCCCAATGCTGAGCCTGGCAAAAGCTCAAAATAACTATTTGAGATCTAATGGACATCTGGGAGCCCAAACAAACCCCATTTTCCTTGGTCAAGCCTTCTATACCAGCAGTTGGGACTAGGATGGTATACGAGAATCTTTGGAGGCTAGCGGACCTCCAAAGATCCTGAGGATCTTCTTCTGGGGAGAGTCTCTGTAGGACAGAACTGCTAGATTTAGAGCTACATTATGCCAATGGAGTAACACCGTTTCTGAAGCATGGCCAGGATCAGCACCCTAATATTTTTTAAAATAAATTGTCTAAATTGATAAAATTAGAACCAACCTTTTTCATATATCTTATCTTTCCTTCAAGTCCTTTCTGTCTCTCATTGTCTTCTTTGCTCTTCTTCCTGATGCATCACCATGTTATGTTATGTTCCCAAGGAATGCTTCTTGCCTTAGGCAGAGAAATATCTGAGCTTGTTCAAAGCACAAGCATGAGGCTATTTGTCACAAAACATACTGACTGTGTTCTTTAGGGATTGGGTTGTGTCCAGAATATAAAGGAGCTGCATTTGCAGAACATAAAACTTTTCAAAATATTCCATTCCATGAGAATGTTTTGAATTTATAAACATCAGGTGGATTCAAATTTACTCCGATAGTCTTTCTCTCTCTTATCACTACCTCTGCATCATTGGGGGGGGGGGGGGGGAGGAGAGGGTTGGCTGTAAGTCAATATATTTGGACTGGACTGTGAGCTGGTACATCTTAAATCTTTTGTAGCATCACTAGGTAAAAAGGAGATATGAGGCAACATGCATTTAAAAATTGTGGTGAGTGCAGATGATGCTTTTATATTCTTATAAAAACAGAAATACAATAAGGATACTTGTGGCCCAAGGTCATCTAGCCCTGTTGCAAGATTCTGCTCCTTTAAATGCAATGAAAGCTAGCTCAAATAGACAGAGATGCTGCAGTCACACCTCCCAATTGTGTTGTAGTCACACCCCGTGACATGACTGCATAAAATGCAAGCCTATATCTCTATCAGAAGAGGAGAAACCTGAAGGAAGGCTCATTTGCAAAGTGGAGCAAGGTTGGAAAAGTTCGCCAGCTAGAATCTAGGGCTCAAGGCAAGCCCCTAGGGGAGTGACAAAACCCTGTACCAAGGGATAAAAATGTATTGGGTGTACCCTCTAGATGAAGGGCTGTAAAGAACTCTGCACCAATGGTGGAAGTATTGTATTCGGGGTGGGGGAAGTAGGAGGAGTAAATAGGCTTCACAGGACCAAAAGAACTGTATGTTGTTTGTTAATAAATCAAATTCTCCAAAAGGTGGCATTTTTTTGAACATGTGAGAATGTGTTTGTCTGAGAAGGAAGCTGGCATTACTGAGGTGCTGTGCTGTAGCATAGCCTATACTGGACAACACTCTGCAACATTCAGCTTTTAAGAAAAATCAGTGCTGTGACCTCCCCTTCAAGAATGTTATCTAGCATCTAAATTCCCTAATTAAGTGCATGCCAATATTATGAATCTGGAACAATCTCCTCATAACAGTTTTATGTTTTCCTCTCCTTAAAATCTTATGTAACTTATTTCCACACGTCTTCTAGCTTTATATATTTATCACAGCAAATGTAATTGCCTTGTGTCATCTCATCATGGCTAGTTGGGACATGCAGGACATAATGCTAAAATTTCTGTTTTTCTTAAAAGATATCTTGCAGGTCATCTTTAAATATCTATCTAGATTTAGTTCATTTTCTCCTCATCAAGCAGTTTCTCTTAAGCAGGGGTAGGCAACCTATGGCACGTGTGCCAAAGGCGGCACACAAGCTGATTTTCCGTGGCACTCACACTGCCCAGGAGCTCTGCATTTTAATTTAATTTTAAATGAAGCTTCTTAAACATTTTAAAAACCTTATTTACTTTACATACAAAATAGTTTTGTTATATATTATAGACTTACAGAAAGAGACCAACTAAAAACGTTAAAATGTATTACTGGCACACAAAACCTTAAATTTGAGTGAATAAATGGAGACGCGGCATACCAGTTCTGAACGGTTGCCGACCCCTGCTCTAAGGCATTCTCTGTCTGGTATTCTCACAATTCATGATATTAGTTGCTACTTGATTTTTTTTTCCTTTAGAGTATCCTACAAATTCAGAGCTAATCAGTGAATATGAGCAGTTTAGATAATTTTCGCTAATGTGAATTTCTTTAATTTATCCACGTTAAATTGCAACTGCCATCATGATGTCTGATCCCCATTGTGTTTAAATCCATCTGTAGTTTCTTGCAATCCTCCTTAGTATTTTATTAACCAAAACACTTTTGAGTCATTGGGAATCTATAAAAAGGGATTAAGTGACAATTATATGACAGTTATACACATAATCTCTTATATAAATTAGTGAAATAAATAGGTGGAAGGTGTAACAAGTTATGTGTAGACTTTACAGTTTGCTTTTCAACAAGCATAGCAGAAGCTGCTAGGGCAGTGGTTCTCAAACTTTTTGTATTGGTGACCCCTTTTGGACACCAGGCCTCTAAGCGTGACCCCCCTTAGGGGCCAGGCTGGGGGTGGGGGGTTCCTGCAGCCCCCTGGGGCAGGGGTGGGCTGGGGGGTTCCTGCAGCCCCCCCGGGGCAGGGGCCGCACATGGAGCCGGTCGGGGGGGGGGGGGGGCGCCGGGAGCCCGCCGCGACTGGGACTGAGCTCGCAGGGGCGCCGGATGCCAGCAGCCCGCGGCAGGGGTTGGGGCCAGCTGCAAGCAGCAGGGGCTCGCGATCCCTGCAAAACCGGGTAGTGATCCCCAGAGGGGTCACGACCCCCACTTTGAGAACCAGTGTGCTAGGGCATCAGGGATTCATCAAAGCTTTCAGTACATCATGAGTGTAGTGTAGAACAGATGTGTCTCAATGAAGGCAGGACAGCCATCCATGCAGCTAGGTAGTGGGTGGAAATTCAGGTCTTACTACTTATAACTGAGACACTTAGAAGTGTGTGAAGAGCTAAACAGCATGAAAGCCTTGAAGGAGTAAGGCTGTAGTCAGAAAGAAGCTTACAAATTAGCCTTTTAAAATATTATATGCCCTAGTATAGGGCAAATCACACCTGTGATCTCTCCCCCAGCCTCACTGCGTGCATTCTCTTCAAGTGACAGGCATTTACCTGCACTTACCCCAAAGTGGAACTGCAGCATTCACCCCACTTCAGACAACCACCCAGCAACAATGCCCTCTTCTCCCACTATACAGTCATGGTTATAGAGTGAGTTGTGCTGCAGACCCCATTACATTCGCTCTCAAATGCATCCTTAAGGTGAGAGATTTTGCTACCTTAACCTTTCGGTGGGTGTAATCATGAGGTCCTATCCCTATGAGGTTGGGTTTCTGGGATGCTGTAGCCCCTTGTCTACTGGCTGTATTAACATGACAGGCCCAGCTGCGTTTGGTTTCTGTAAGCCTATCCAGGAGCCTAAGAGAGCAGTTGATTAAATGACTCAAAAACAGCTTATTTAAAAACAAAGCATTGTTTATTCACTCAAAGATATATAGCATGCAAAACAAAGGGATATACAAATAAATGCCTCTGTTAGGATATAGATATTAAGGCATGTTTTTAAAGGTCTATACTTTAAGAATTAGGTATACATTTATCATTTAGCTAGTTAAAGAGCTATAAAAGAATTAAAATGACTGTCTGCCTATGTAAGGGCCTTCTTTTATAGTGACAGTCTGAGGCCCTGTTCTTAAGCTAAGGCCTTTGGCTAAGCAGTGGGAACAGCCATAAGCTGGAAAGCATACAATCACGTCCTCACACATTTCAAACCAGTCATACTGAAATAAAATCCAATCTATTACCTCCAGATAAAGAAAAGAGCCTAGAAGATGTAAAAGGAAATTTAGTTTGATAGTTTTCTGTTTCATAAGAACTTACTT
This sequence comes from Sternotherus odoratus, assembly GCA_032164245.1. Taxonomy (NCBI): domain Eukaryota; kingdom Metazoa; phylum Chordata; order Testudines; family Kinosternidae; genus Sternotherus; species Sternotherus odoratus. The sequence goes on from JAVMKO010000004.1 coordinate 48,410,654, forward strand.
ATCAATCGACATAGTTGAGGCTATGTCTTTATAGATGATGATGTAAAATCCTCACTTCTGTATTGTTTTGTCATTATAGTTCCCACTTTGCTACTGTTTATTTGCATGGTCTCTGTCTGGTTCTGTGGTTGTTTCTGTCTGCTGTATAATTAATTTTGATGGGTGTAAACTAATGAAGGTAGTGGGATATAATTGGTTAGCTAATCATGTTACAATATATTAGAATTGGTTAGGTAAATGTCAGTAAAATGATTGGTTAAGGTATAGCTAAGAATATTACTATGTAAATTAGGGGCAAACAGGAAGTAAGTTGGGATTCGAAAATAAGGTACAAGGAGCTTGGATTTAAGTTTGCTGGAAGTTCAGCCCAATAAACATCGATAACAGTATCTCTGAACGTTTCCCTATATTTTAATCTTCTCTTACAAGCTTTGGTAAGTTCCACAGAGTCCGATTGTCTCCATCTCTGGCTGGGAGAGACAGTCAGCTCCTGCTGCAGTCCGCATTCAGTGTCTCTTGTCAGAGATGCCTTCCAACCGCTTCTTCTGGCTGCTCAACCCTCTTTCTTTTTCCTGGTGGTGTTTAAAAACTGTTTTTTGATGTCTAGGCTTTCACCTTTGGCAAACCAGTTGTATAATTCTGTCTGGCACCTTGAAAATAGCATCTTCCAATTAATGGCCCAGCATTGGTATTTTAAGTTCCTTTTAAATAGTTTACCCCACATATCTTATCTCCACCCTTGTTTTGTTTCTTGTTTCTCTGCCTAACAGCCTCCTAAAATTTAATGCCAGGCAAACAGGCAGGCTCATATCACAGGGGTAAATTGAGTAATATATGATATTCATAAAGAATAATGCAGATAACTCTCTCATTCACCGCATTATGTTTAGATTTTTTTTCTGCTTAGGAAATTTTGAGGTTAGAAAGCAGAAAACAGAGCCTGCAAAATCTCTAAGCCTGGAAAGATTTGAATAGAAAAATATTCAGCTAGCTGAGAGACCAGCATAAGGCATCAGGACCACTAATTAACAACACACAGGATCTAATTAACCTAATTAATTATTCACATCATTTCTTTGCTTACTTAGGGGAAAAAATCTGCTACCGTAAATCATAAACTGTTTTTATCAGGTCAGAGTCCATTTGTGCTGGGGGCAATATCTGTAAATCTTGACGTATTTCTTTTAGAATCTATGCAATCCTAGGTATTTTCCACTCCCCTTGAATTCCGTGGAAGTTGAAGTACTCAGCAGCTCCCAAGGCTAAATTGACTTTCAGTCTGTTCTATGGATAGTATATGAAGTTTATAAATCATTATCAATTGCTTGCTTTGATCTGTGCTATTCTTTGGGTAACCTATCTGAATACCTGTGCTATCCTGTATCTGGTCAGTGTCATTCTTCTTTGAGTAGGCCTCATACTAGAATTATCAAATTATAGTAATACAAATCAAACTGCATTTTAGTAAAAGTTGTCCCTCTTCTCTTTAAACTTGTTTGTAGAAGACACTCACACAATACTATCTAACTAGGAAATATTTAGCTCTGATTTAGAAATATAAAGCCTGATCCTACAAGGTAAGAAATTCATTATTTGAATGTCCTAATTCTCTATTGACTTTGGTGGGAAAAGAAGGTGCTGAGAATTAGTCTTAGAGGACCTGATTCCAGTTTTGCTTGTAGTGGCTTTATACTTTCATTGAGTTCAGTACAGTTACTCCAGAATTTACTCCAAAGCGAGAGAAGAATCAGACCCAGAGAACACTGGTACACAGACCACTTTGCTCTGTTTACTTTCCAAGTTACAATTCTCTTATTGTATCATTCCCAAATTATCTTAAATAGAGAGAACTGTTGAGACTTCAATTCTTGTTTTCCTAATTAATCATCCTTCAAAAATCAAAAACTAAACCCAACAAAGAAACAAAAATTCCCCACAAACACACACACACACACAACCCTACCCCCCCTCAACAGCTCAATACTGTGGTTCTGTCACAGCAGCAATTATTAATAAGAGCCCTGGTGATTTTTCCACATTAGATAATGAAAAGGATAATAATGTTTCTTCTGAGCTGAGGCAAAGCATATCAGTGGCATTAATAATTATATTGAACTTTCTTCAATTGAGTTTTTCAGGCCAACTGCTATACAATGGAAGTAATGTTGCCTGTGATTTAAGAGATAAAGGTCTGTCCCAGTCTATCCTGCCAGATCTTTCTGTAATGATTTGTGGTACAAAAGGGAAACATTTATAATGTTTAATAGTACAAAAGTTATACTGGTCTGAATAGAGCTGTGAGAAATATATCCATTAACTGGCCAGCAGAACGCTGAGGATACATTTACACCCAAAGCCTTTACAGTCTGAGAGGGAAAAATAAGCACTAGGAAAATTAGTTTTCCACAGCATTTGAAAAATTAATGGCAGGTTGGGCTATGTATAAAAGTCCTCTATATATAAAGCCAACATTTTTCAGCAAGTAAAACTCAACAAGATGCAAAATTCAGAGAAGAATGCACAAATCTACTTTTAGAACTCACTAATTTACTTGGTAAGAAACAATACGACTCTTCATAGCTGCAAATGATTGAAAGCAGAACCCTAATAACAACAGCTTGTGGAAAGATATTACAGGTAGCCTACCAAGCTCAGGGGATTGAAAATGGAATATGGATTCTTTTATCAGCAGGTTACTAGTTTAAATTCAGCATTGGAAGATGAGGGCTATATTGACTCATTATATGATGGCTGTTGTGTTCAATGGCCTATGGAAATGAGTTGGTGGTCTCAGTCCATTTCCTGGTGAACACGTGTGCACATTACAAAATGCCATCATCCCAATTGGCATTAATTTGCCATCCTTGTTGGCAGTCTCAGCTGAGAGGCCAAGGACAGCATGGAGCATTAAGCATGAAGGCTGATGCACTTGCTAACCCCTAGAAGTCCTCCATCCAGAATAGGGTTGGGAAACTTTGGCATGTCCTTAGTGTACACTGTTAACTGCCAATGCTGATAATGTCCCCTGTGGTAAACAGGATTTCATTTCCCGGGCCTGTAAATTTTGCCACCTTATAATGAGCCTGATATTCATTTAATATCTTTTTTTTAAAGTGATACTGTGAGTACTGTTTAATGGTAAATGGTTCTATGCTAACCCATGCCCCATGTTTAATCAAAAACTGAAGTAATTCAGCCTGCCACATGTGGGTTGTTGATGCAGTGGTAAGTTAAGCAAAACTAGTTGTGTTTTTAGTTGAAGCCTCTCAGGGCAGGCCACATTAAGAACAAATGATTTGTGTCAGATAGATAGATAGATATCTTATTGACCAGTAAATAGAAGGTTTCTTGGATTTACTAAATTTGTTGTTCTGGATGGTAAAAGGCTTATTGTACTGTCCTGTGCCAAAATACTGAAAAAAATCAGCATTTGTGAGTCTTGTACCATGTCTGTTGCCCACACAGATGATGGAACGCGGCATAATAAAATACCATCACAGTGGACTTAAAAAAAGTATTTTACAGACTGTCTAATCCATTAGTTATGTCTGTCCACTGCTCTGTTCAAAAGTTAGATGTTGCTCTTATGGATCCTGGTGGCCACATCATTTCTCTTCATGTTAGAGATCTATTCTGCTATTTTTGCAAGGTGTGCATTCATTCCTTTCAATATTTGTAATACATATTAAGGCATTTAATGAGGTTTAAAAAGAAACAGGATTAGCCAAACCGTGGAAACTCAAAGGGTTTGAATAGCACTAGAAGGAAATGCCAGAAAAGGGTACTAGCAGCAATGAAAAATGCTTACAAAGGCATTCTTAGTTTAACTGTCTACAACCACAAAAATGCAGTTAGAGTTCAGGTTGTACAAAATACTTTGATGTTTTACAATACTAGGATTTTTTTTTAACCTTTTCATGTTTTATCAGTTAGTGGAATTTGCAGAAGATCTTCACAATTTATTGAACTGGAGTTGCTCATTAGTAAGCTGGCCCCTCACTCTTCTGAATCTGCACTACTACTGGAGGTAGGAAAGCCCCTTCTGGTTAATAATTGGCAGGAGGCAATACTTGTATGCAGTGGCAATAAGTGAATTTTAGATTTGTTCCAGTTGACGGAGCGAAGGGTGCATGGTCAAATAGTATGAACACAGGTCCAGGGATTCCTGAGTTCAGATTTCAGATATTGCAGCACAGTGTTGCAGTGAAGGCTCTGGACTGAGATTCGGGAGAGCTGATTCAATTCCTGACTGTGACACAGACTTCCTATGTGACCTTGGGAAAATAATTTAGGCCCAGATTTTTAAATATGCAGTGGTGTTGTAGCTCTGTCATTCCAGGACATTAGAGAGACAAGATGGGTGAGTAATATCTTTTTTTGGACCAATTCCTGTCTCTCACCAACAGAAGTTGGTCCAATAAAAGATATTACCTCACCCATCTTGTCTCTCTGATTTTAAAAGATACTTAGGTGTTGTGGCACTCAATGTTGCAACACTAACTAATTTAGGGGGCTGTTTCAGTTTCTAAAGTGATTTAGGCATTTAAACCTAAATACCATGTGATTCTGGCATCTAAGTTCCTAAATCGCTTTTGAAAATTAGATTTAGGCCTGATCTGTGCTACAAAGTTAGGTTGATGCCAGTCACCTCGTGTTGACCAAGTTGTTCATGTGTCTGTACTCAAATTCGTTTCCAAGTAATGTAAGCACTTCATTATGGCAATGCAGTAACACCACCTCTCCAAACGGCAATAAGCAGTGGTCAGCCCACTGAGATTGATGCATGTGAGTGTAGACATTGCGCGACCTATTTCAACCATAACAGACTTCCAGCAGCTGTCCCACAATGATCATTCTGGTCACAGTTGTCACCTCCACTGCCCAGAGGTCACGACCAGAAGCCATCTCCCCTTTAAAACTCCTGCATATTTTTTAAATGCCTTTGCCCAATTGCCTATCTTGGCAAGCACATCTAGCATCTATCCATTGTTGAGAGCAACTGGCCAACTGACCAGGCCAACTCCACACATTAGATGTTCTCCTTCCTAGAGTAGACAGGGGCTATTGGATCTCCTGGGCTTGTGGGGAGAAGAGATTGTGGAAGCATAGCTATGAACAGGTTATAGAATTACAGACATCTACAAAACTATTGAATAGGGGATGTAGGTAATGGGGTAAAACAGGGATCAGCAGCAGTGCTTCATGAAAGGAAAGGAACCTCATCAGGCATACCACAAGGCCAGGGAGGCCAACAATTGATTTGGTGCTAAGCTGCAAACCTGGTGCTTTTTGAATGAGCTGTATGTCATACTTGGTGGAAACAGCACCAATACCCTTCAGACCATTGTGAATACTTCTGAACAGGCTGAGACATCAAACCCTGCCTTGAACAGCAAGGTGGAGGAAGAAGAGGAGGAAGGGGAATATGCATCAGGGAGTCCATCTATACCATGAGCTAGTATCTTTTTTCAAGACTCCATCGCAATCTGGCAAATCCCACAAGCCAAAGATGGACAAGCTTAATGAAGGGAAAGGAACCTTGGGTAACTTTGTTCATTGATTTTTCCTTACCAGTGTTTAAAAATAAAGATGGTGCCCAGCCAAACACCAAGTTAGCAGGACATAGGTATCAACTTCTCACTGTTTTACTCATACAAGAAGACGTAACTGTATGTAACAGGGTGCTGGCTTAGAAGAGCAAGCAGCCCCCTGCTAGCCCTGACCCAGGGAAAGAGAAGCTGCTAGCTGGAGCTGGCTAGGAGGCCATGCCCTAATTAGCGGAGGGGAGACACCTGCAGGCCTGAGGAGCCAGCTATAAAAGCTGGCAGGAAGGAGCAGAGGAGGAGGAGACTAGGGAGACAGGATAGGGAGGAGTGTGAGGCTCTGGATCCTTGTGGGCCAGGAAGGGGGCTTGTCTTCCTGAGCAGTGGACTGTAACCTGTATATGCTGTAAATAGTAGGTGGTGGGAAAAGACACAGCCAATAAAGTACACGGGTGCTGCACAGAAGGGGCTCCAGTGGTGTTTTTGAAGAGGACCGGCAAAGGGCCTGGTTACACTGTACAAACAGAGTTATTTGCTTTTAATTCCCTTGTAGGATTAGGCAGTGGTTGCATGTGGAGCAATTTGTTTATGTACGTAGGACTCTTCCTTATATCCTCATGCAAGATCTTGATGAACCTTTCATGGAAGTACTCTGCAATCCTCTCCTGGAAGTTTCTAGCGATGTCAGCTTTATTTCTTCCTCCTCGGTAGGATACTTTTCCATGCCATTCCACAATGACTTCAGCAGGCACCATTGCAGTAAATAGGCTAGTGACATATGGGCCTGGCCAGTTTTTGGATGCCAACAGCAGCTGTGCTCTCTGTCCCTTTCCAACCTGCAGGAATGAGATATCAGCTAAAATCACCACCACCTGTGGAAAACAGTGCCAGTACTCAGTCCCTTTGCCCTGTACTTGTACGCATGAAAATAGCCGCATGTTTGGTAAATCCTCATACATTTATGTTGATATAAGAATAATCATAGCTACTAAATATTATAAATGTTGGCATGTTGAATGGGGTCTTCAGGATGGTGACTGCCTCACCTGTGGAGCTCCCCCATTCAACAATCATGGTTGGTGGGAAAGAAACTACGGTCAGGCTGGTTCTTCCAGTGCTCTCCACTGTCTAGCTGGCTCCCCTATATGGAGTCTGTCCGTAAATTTCCTGAGAAGGCTTGTCTGCATTGACACCATAGTCATCACTGGGGCAGATCTGGGACTTTTAGCATTGAAAACACATGTCTCTACCACTTGTACCAAAGGAGAAGTCCTTTAATCGCAAGTAAATAGCAAGTTTTAGTTGCAGGGCTCAGCCATCAGGGGAAGACATGATCATGTGCACTAAAAGCTAATATGTTGTGCAGGGAGAGCAGCGCCCTCCCATTCAAGGCCAGATCACAAGAGTTAACCCTGTGTACTATTACTATTAGACAGTGATAAATCTGAATCTCAATGTACATTGAACACTAATATTCCTTATGTTTGCAGGGACTTGTTCTTAATTCTGTTTGGCTTTAGCCAATCAGGGAAAAATTTTGAAGATCATTATCTTCATTTCAGCTAACACTGTTGTATTTGCAATGGGATATTTAGAACACCTCCTATGTATGGCTTATATATTTCATCTGGATACTACCTGTTAACTTTTTCTCTGAATTAGTTTTTGACCATTTCATATGTATGTATTTTGGTCCCTCACCCAGTGTCAGTGAACTTTCTCAACAAGAGCTATTTAGCAAGTCAGTGAGAAAACAAGTTCATAGCTTTTATTTTGTGAGCTACTCATATATTTTCCTCCTGATAAAAATCCAAATTGTACAGTCAGAAGAGTTGTTCAAAATTACCTTGTCAAGTCTGACTCATTGAGGGATGGGAGGGAAAAAAGGGCTTGAGGGTTTTCTCTGCTGTGACTATCCATAAAACTGCTCCTGAAAAGCAGCAGGGAGTTATAATAGTGATGTGATACTGAAGATCTGTTTCTGAGGAAAACAAAAAATATTTCACAACATGAAGCTGAGAAATATTAGCAACGCTTCAAAAGCTGAGTTGGCAGGTACATTTGTTAACCAAAAGGGGGCAGGGAGAAAGCTTGCACAACCACAATAGTGGCTAAAATACAGTATTTCTGATTTAACACAACAAAATGGATTGATTTGAAATGTGAGCTTTGGATGCTGCAGTGTTAGTGAAATGCACCGCTGTGACAAACAGCCCTAAATGCTCCAACTAAGAGAGAGACAAAAGTTAGAATAAAAAAGGTGCCATTAGACGATCAGGTCTCAAGGTCAGCACCCAATTAAGACAAATACAAAATGAATGGATTAGAACGATTTTTAAAATGAGCTTTGAGTAAGGATCTCAAGGATCCAGTTCAGCTCCTATTGTTATCAATGGAAAAACTTACATTCACTTCAGATGGAGATGGAACAGATGCTAAATACCTGTATTGCTTACAGCAAGTAATGGAAGAAAAATTACAAATTCCAGTAGTGTCCAGGGAAGCAGTAAAAACACTTTGGGTCCTATTCACTACAGACAACGTTCTTATATACATTTTAAAAAAGAGAATGATTTATAAATAGGGTCCTAGTGTAGCAGAATATAAACTTAAAGGTATGCTATGTGTTACTAGTTACATAAGCCTCTTTAGGATCATATTAAAATCCTGTGCATTTCCAGTCAGGACAATGTATTAATAAAGTTTGTTCATTTAATTTGAAGTACTGAGGCCTTGTCTACATTATGGGTGGGGGGGAAAGGAGGGCGGTCAGTCTAAGTTACGCAACTTCAGCTATGTAAATAATGTAGCTGAAGTTGATATACTTAGATCTACCGTGGTGGCCACACTATGCTATGTCGATGGGCAGGGGCAGCTCTACATTTTCTGCCGCCCCAAGCACGGCAATCAGGCGGCTTTCGTCGGCATGCCTGCAGGAAGTCCACTGGTCCCACTGATTTGACGGTGTTTCTGCAGGAGTTTCGACAGTCCCTCGGCTTTCTTGTGCCGCTGCTGAAATGCCACTGAATCCGTGATACCAGTGGATCTCCCACAGGCATGCCGCCAAAGCCTGCCTAACTACAGCTTGCTGCCCCAGGCATGTGCTTGCGCTGTTGGTACCTGGAGCCACCCCTGTCGATGGGAGAAGCTCTCTCATCAACTCCCCTTGCACTTCACGTTCAAGTGGAGTACAGGAGTATGGGAGAACTATCTGCAGTTGATTTAGTGGGTCTTCATTAGACCTGCTAAAATTGACCACAGATGCATGGACTGCCACACGTCGATCTCCTGGTAAGTGTAGACAAGCCCTGAGAAAATTAAGGTTGATCCCTATTTTTCGGGTTGTTGCTGAAAGGGAAGCCAGCTGAAAAAAACAAAAGTTTTTTCAGATTCATAATGAAAGACAGTAAAAGTGAGGATTTGCTTAATCTACTACCAGATAGTTTGGAGAGTACCTATATTTTGTTAACTCGAATTCCAGAATTGCATGAGAGATTCTTTGGACTGTTGATGCAATTGAATTAAAGAAGTTGGATTTTAAATTATTGCTTTCTTTAGTTCATCCGACTGTCAGAAGAAAATATAAACTGCAATGGAGAAAAAATAAAGACTCAGAAGAAATTTTTTTTTAATACGGTGAATCAGAAATGTGTAGACTAGACTTTCATGGTTATTTGGTTTATCCTGAGAAATGTCTTACAAATAATAGATACAAAAACTCAATCCTGAGCCCAGTGCAGAGCCTGCATAAGAGCTCAGTTAGAGAACAGGTGTGGAGCACTGGGAGAGATTGTGGCTCAGGAGGCACAGTCTCTCCCAGCACTTCTCGCTGTGCACAGGATTGGAGTAACCACACAGATGGTGTAGATTCGGTGCAGAATGAGGGCCAGGCCATAGCCCTAGCTCCTTGCCATGCATTTGCTCTCAGGAAAGAGCAAGGACCAAGCAGTCTTTGTTCATAGGGATGGCTATTATGCTCTTTGCTTTTGTGTGCCATTCAAGGGCTAGGCTCCTTGCAAGCCGCCAACATCATTTGTACAATGGGAAGCAGAACACACTTTAAGTGCACTTCAGAAGTCCAGGCAGTCCATCCCTGAGTGAAGCTTTCACTCTTCTCTTCACAAATATTATGGAGCATGCAACTATAACCATAGGAATATTGTCATCGTCCATGTCCAGCTTCCCATACAGGCATCACCAGCAGGCTTTTAAACGGTTAAATGGACACTCAACAGTTACTCTGCACTTGCTCAGCCTGTTGTTGAACCGCTCCTTACTGCTATCAAGTTGCTTTTTGTATGGCTTCATAAGCCACAGTATTAAGCAGCTTCTTGAACAAGCCAGTATTCTGAAAGATGTGTTTGTCATGCACCTTTCCAGACCAGCTTGCATTAATGTCTGTGAAACACCAATGATGATCTACAAGCACTAGTTTAATGTACTCGGTGGCTAGGTGGTCTGGTGCCAGAATTGGAATGCGCATGCTATCTAACGCCCCTCTGCAGCTAGGGAAGCCCATTTGTACAAGCCATCATATGTTGCCTAGAGTCACGGTCTTTTGAAGCAGGATGAGATTAATGGCCCTGCACACTTCCATCAGCACGACTCCAATAGTCAACTATCCCACTGCTTACTTGTTAGCGACTGATCTGTCACAGTCTGGAGTAGCCAGCTTCCACAGTGCAACCACCATGCGCATTTCCAGCAACAGGGCAGCTCTCATTCTCATGACCTTGCGCCACAGTGTTGGGGCAAACTCATCACAAAGTCCCATGATTGTGGCTTTCCTCATGCGAAAGTTCTGCAGCCACTACTCGTCATCCCAGACGTGCATCACAATGTGATCCCACCACTCGGCACTTTTTTTCCCAAGCCCAAAAGTGGCATTTCATTGTGGTCAGCACCTCTATGAATGCCACAAGCAATCTCTTGTCGGAGCTACTATGCGTGGCGAGATCGATGTCTCACTCCTCTTGCCTTTGTAGTTTAAGGAATAACTCCACTGCCACTTGTGATGTGTTGGTCAGAGCAAGCAGCATACTGGGTCAGCAGATCCATTCCTGCTGCCCAAAAGAGTCAGGGTGTGCAGTACACAAACCATTGAAAGATGGTACCAAATGCGGACAGAAGCACAGGGATTGCTGGGATGCAAAGCAATGCATCACGGGGCATTGGGATAGGACCCGGGATGCCGTGCGATCCCCCTCCTTCCTCCGTCTTCCCACAAGTCTTATCAGCAAAAGCTCTTTGTGATAGATGCCCAGAGTGCACTGCTCCAAATAGTGCTGCAAGTGCAAACACACTATTGCGCAAGCAGTTGCCAGTGTGAGCAGATAACAGCAGTTTCCCTTCTGAGCTCTCTGAACGCTACTGTAACTGCCGGCACTGTAATTTTGCCAGTGTCAACGTGCCCTTAAGGAAAACAGGAATTGTGCTGTTACCCAGCCACTGCACAGTGGTGTGTGAGAGGGGAAGGATTCTTATATGCACTTCCTTCCTCTTGTGCACTCGAAGCACAACATAGCTCTTAGCAGCTTTTTTGAAGCAAAACTCCCAAAGGGCTTCCTATTAAGCATTATAGAAACAGCTTTTAATAATGCATCTTTTTCTGAATGGAAATAGTCACATTGTGAGCCTGTTTTCAAGGTCTTTGTGGTTTTGAGTACTTATGAATAAGTGCTGGCCTTGAAGTTTGTTTTACTGTGTGAGATTCAGACTGTGTGCTAAAGTGTGGTGACAGATTGACACAGCGAATGCTTGCAAGACTCTTCTAGCCTGTGTATCCCAGCCATATATACAAAGGATTGTTTAAGTTATTCATAATTTAGTATGCCTTAGGACAGAAAAGAGAAAAAAATTACATCCAGATCCAAGCTAATTAAAAGTGAATATTTTTGGACTGGATTTATCCCTCCTGTTGCTAGGAAAGCTATGCAGACAAATCACTTACAGCACAACTGGGGGGAAAATCTTATTTTGATGAGTTCCAAAAAAATGAAACACTTTTTAAAATGTTCATTTTAAATTGCTGTTATAGAAGGTGATGGCAGTTTTTTGGTTGGAAAGGTGTCATTTTGCCATAAAGTGTTTTCTTTGCAAAAATATTTAATTTATCCTTGTGACAAAATTCACAAAAATATCAAGATTTTTGCTCCCATGCTGGAATTTTTGCTATAGAAAATTGTTCTCACTGGCAGGAAGAGAGGCATGGGCCCTGACTTCCCAGTGCTTTGGGAGCAGTTTTATGCCTCTTTGCAGGGGAATCCTTAGCAATGTTCAGCCATAAGTGGCTCGTGGCTACTGGCCTGGGTAGTGTGTTCAAAGAAAAGAAGATGTAACTAGTGCTCCTTATGTCTTAGGTGCTAGAACTGCCCCTTGCTCTAATGTAAGCCATGGACTGGACCAGTGCCAGGATTGTCCCAGAACTGGGGAGTTGAAAGGAGGATTAAGGCCACCTTTGCACTCCGCCCTCTTTTTTTTTTTTTTTTTTTAATGAAGATATACCTATCTCCTAGAACTGGAAAGACCTTGAAAGGTCATCGAGTCCAGTCCCCTGCCTACACTAGCAAGACCAAGTACTGTCCCCTGACAGTTTTTTTTTTTTTAACTTGAACTGCCCTGGTTGGATTTGGGCCATTCAGTCTGGACCAAATTTGTGAGAGATCTCAAATGCAGTCATTAAAATACAATGGTTTACAAGAACTATGTCAAAACAAAGACTGATTACTTGAGTTCTAGCTGGAATGTCAATTCTGGGTGTTTACTGCTGAAAATTTAGGCCCTGGAACTGTTGATCTGCTTTGAAAGTTGACTTTGAAAAAATGGCATTGTGGGGGTCTTATGTTTATTGTCTGGCATTTAACTTCAGATCAAATGTGGAAAGCTTAGAAATAAAAAAATGTTTATTTCTAACTGGTAGCCCAGCAGATTCATCCTGGAATCTGAAAGTCAGGCTGAGTTCTTTCTGACTTCTGTGTAATCAGCTTTAAAGATGCTGCACTCTGAACTTACTTAAGTTACTTCTCTAGGTGATGAAAGAGTCAAAATAGAATCCATCTCTTTCTCATAGCTGTTTTGGCTCCGCTATGCTAATAGGAGTAAAAAGGAGTAGATATTGAATACACACAGGGAACAGATTGGTTGAATAAGAAGTTGCTGCTTTTACAAATCATAGTCAGTCTTCTGAGCAGAATGACTCTTTAAAATAAGAAATACAGTTATCCTAGTTTAATACGGTTCAGTGGTTTGACAATGACTATTGTATTCTAAAACTCATCTAATTAATTGAAATTTAAACTTGTCACATCTTTTTTTAAGGATGACATTGTAGTTGTATTAAAACATCTGTCATCTTGTCATCTGTATGAACAATTTTTCCTAATGGTCAGCTTGTCACAGTTAATTAGTCTTTAGACATATGGACAATCATAAAGCAATGTGACTTTGAAAATCCTTTCTCGTTACCTGTAATGTTGAACTCTAGAGAGACAGTGCACTCACTAGATATTTGGACTACAAAGACCCTTCACAATGTGAGGTGTATTTTGCACTTTGCTGGGGGAATATGTTTCTCCACAGGAAACATTTCTTGTTTCATTTATTATTTCCTGCGTGTATGTCTCCAGCTCAGAACTCTGTCCTGATTTTGACTAGAGATTGGCTCCAGCTGCAAAATGCAAATCCAGACCAGGATTTTGAAGCCCTTCCCACAGAGTCTGGGGCCCAGTCTATCATTAGTGCCTAGAGTTTTTGTGCAACTTAGTTTTTGGATGTCCAACTTGACATATTTTAAAGGGGGGCTGATTTTCAGAAAATACTTACCATCTTCCTTCTGAAAACCAAGTCCCTTTATGTGTGGCCCAAGTTGGCACCCACCATCCCTAGTTTTTTCAACCATGATGAGGTTTTTCCTTTGTAAAACCTCAACCTGGATGAGTTCAGATGCATGGGGTTTGAAAAGTGGGTTCAAATTCAGGGTTTTGGTTCAGACCCATCCATCTCTTGTTTTGAATGTTGAATATGTACATACGGCCATATTGCATAATACAATGCTGTGCATATGTATGGGCCTGATCCTGCATGAAGGTAAAGGCCTCCTACAAGGTGCTGAACTCCCTCAAGTCTTGCTGACTTCAGTGTGTATTGAGTGCACTGACCACTTTGCAGAAGGCAAATCAGCTCCTTGCAAGATTTGGCTTTCTGCAATATTTGCCATAAAGAGAGACAGAAAAGTAGCAAAATCTATAATAATTCTTGTCCGTTCACAAAGGTCCTGAAACTGAGACTAGGTGCTATTGAAAAGTGTAAACTGGACAATATTTTGAAAGATGTTCTTTCCTTTACAGCAACAGTTCATTTCCCCTTTACACACACACACACACACACACACACACACACACACACACACACACACACACACACACACACACACACACGATGATTCCCATTTCACAAGAGTTAATTTTTTTTCATATTGGAATATGGTTTGTAAAGTCTTTGGCGACAATATTAAGAAAATAGATAAGTCTCTGTGGTGGAGTTTCAACCCCACACTTGCCCTGATGGGGTTAATGGATGTCAGATCAGCCAATTAACCTTTTAGGCTGAAGGCTGAGAGACGAGCCCTAAATAGGGGAAGTTTACCTCTGAGGGAACAGGCAGGGCTTCTATAAAGCCAGGGAGCTGATAGCAGGAAGGAAGCTTCAGGGAGGTAGGGCTTGTCTACACTGACATTTTATAACACTCTAACTTGCTGGTTCAGGGATGTGAAAAATCACCCCCTCCCCCAGCACAGCAAGACTGAATACTTTAAAGTGCTAGTGTGGACAGGCCCCCTCGTGGTGGTGGATTACTAGGAGCTCTCCCACCGCTTGTGCATGACCACATTCGCACTTCAAAGTACTGCCGCTTTGAAGTTTCAAGTGTAGCCATGGCTGTAGTTTCTAATCACTCCCTGGGAGAAATGTTTGGAGGCTGCAGAGAAAAGAGCCCACAATTTCTCCTTGGAATGAAGGAGTAGGAAAGTCTGCAAACCCCAGGTAGAGGGGAGTGCCAGGATAGGAAGCAGCCTACAGAGAAAGCACGAAGGTTGGGGACTGAACAGTCCTTGGCTGTGTGTTGTAGGTTCTCTGGGCTGAAACCCAGCATAGAGGTTCACCTGCCTGCCACTGGGGAAGGGACACTGGTGGGAAAGTGAGCTGAAAGACTGCCTGGGTCTCTGTGGGAGTGATAAACTTCTAAGAACTATACCCCAGAAAGCGGGGGAGCACTGCAGGACCAAGCACAAGAGACCACTGCAACTCTGGGGCAAGAGAGGGGCTGGAGGCAGAGCAGAAGGTGTCGTGCAACAGCAGGAAGGGACCCAGAGTGACCAAGGAGAAGGTGCCATTCTAGCAGTGAGAGAAGCTCCCTGTGACGATCCCCCAAAACAGAGACCAATGCAAAATTTAGACTATAATTAATTTAATCCAGTCTCAAAAAATATTTTAATGTAAGTATTTGAAACAATACAGTTGGCCCATCTTCACTTTCCTGTATAATTTTATCTCATGGATTTTTAAAACATTCCTAAGAATGGAGAAGGGACTAATTGTTGGTGTAAGGGGACAGCAGACCACATCACAGGCAGCATCTGTTTTAATGTTATCATTAATACCTTTTTATTTTTAAGAGAGTGGTAGGACCTGCATAAATTCCAGCAGACAAAAGATCCTCCTCAATGGTCCGTGCAGAAATAGTTGGTCCCTCCCATTGCACTGTTTCCTCCCCGGTTTGAGACCAAAAAACGGCTCTTTTCTGAGTCTGGGACAGGTCTGTGGGAGTGGTGATGAGGCTGGACCTGTTGTAGGGAAGGGGGCACAGGTTCTGTTCAAGATGAATGCTCAGTAAAGCTAATAAAATCTGCAGTCCCTTCCATGCAGTACACCCCTTCTCTCCCCCTGACCCCTAAGAAGGGGAGGAGTGTTTCAGAAGCAGCCACAGGCTAGGATGTCACTGGCATCATGAATGAATTAGAGTTGTGTTGCTAGGGAGCAGGAGAGGCTCCAGATGGTGTGGAGTCACAGGGCTTCCATGCTGACAGTCCTTTCCTCTGGCAGACCTCAGAGATTTGGATAGATCTTGGGAAATCTGTGGGTCACTGGGGCTGAACCTCTTGCTTCTGTGAAGAGGGTCCTATTCCTGCTCAAGAATTCAGAAAAAACCAACCTGTGAGGCTCTCCCTCCTGGCCTCTTGAGACAGGTTTTAACAGAAAAAGCGGTGATTGGGACAATGTGATTAAATCCTTCAGTGAGCACAGGAGGATATTTTCCCATGATAACCATAATTCAATTTTGTGTGGAGCTGCAGTCTCCCCAGCACCTGATCAGCATTTCACAATATTGCCATGTAATGCAGCTATTCTTCTCTTTGAATCAAGCATTCAGCATGCAGCCTGGCTGCTGTATAAGAGATCCATGACAAAATTACAGAACACTCTCATAACTACTTTTATGAATCAAACCCTAAGCCTTTGTACTGCTTCACAGACACCCTAACAGGCACTGACCTGAAATGTTTTAGACGTTAAAACAGTTTGCCAAACGCTGGAGTAGCATAACACAATAAACAGATTAGCCAAATGGAATCATGATACACCGAAAAATGCTTAATACACTGCATGTCTGATATTCGACTTGAACCAGATTCTCAGCTGGTGTAGATCAGCGGAGGTTCACTGACCTCCATGAATTCACTAGTTGTGAGTGTGGAACTAAATTTGTATATTCCTTCCTCCCCATAGCATGATCTGTGAGCCTTGCTTGTATAGATTGAAGATTGTACATATTTTTTTGGGATCATGATGCAAACGTAGGGTTGGATACTAAAAGGTGCTAAGCATCTGCATTGCTCATTGATTTGTCCTGACTCAAAGAGCTGCTGCTCAGCACTTCTCTTTATTTGGTCCATAATCAGGCACACTTCACTCCAGCAGCACTGTCAGGACAAATCATTAGCAGGTGGCTAACACAATCTCAGAGCTCCTCTTTAGACATTGATGGACATGTTATAGCTGTTTTTCATTCCATGCTGGTGTTGGAGGTTTCCTTATGAAATCATGGTTGATGATATGCATTCTAAATTACTATACCCCTGCAGAGTTGAAGTATTAACAAGGTTCATAAAATCTTCATATAAGTCATACAAGAGACATTTATCATTCAGACAATGTTTCAGTTGTGTAGATAGATCTGATGATGTGTTACCCTGAGCCTCAAAGTCTGTAAGGTGCTGCTTGCATGCTGTAGTTTATTTTTTTAATATAATTATCAACCACAGAATACCTTTAATGGAAGCAGGGGTATTAACACACAAAGAATCACAGCAATTGGAAATGGTATATATGTGAATACCTGTCTACACACAGTCAGTATGTTTGCATATGTAGTCATGGGGTTGGCCCTGCATATTAGGGTTTGTGTGGATGTACATATTTTGCACAGGGACCACAGCCTCCATCTTTTAAAGATTTGATTCTAAATACGGAAGAAAATCCTGCTTTCACTTTGCCACTGTCTGTACTGATGTTCTGCTAATCTGTGGCAACACAGTATTTGCAGATGTACTCTCAAAGTTTCTGTGGCCTACACATGTATTTTCTTGAGACAAAATAATAAAATGCTTTCCTAGCACAGAGGTCAGGGTATTCATCAATAATTCATGAAGCATAAGATGAAAATCAAATATAACAGAGATGGGAAGAACTAATATCCTAGATCCGACTACTTCTGAGCTTCAGTAAAGCTAAGCTTGAGAGCCATCCTTTGCAGCCCACTTTGCTCAGGCCCAAGTCTAGAATAATTAAGAAAAAAGTCCCCATGCCAATGTCCCTTGTAATCCATGTCAGGTACTATAGCAACTTGAGTCTTATTGAAGCTTTTGTGTGTGGAATCTTACTAGTGCTACAACATGCAACTCAATATTTAACAGCAGGGGATTTACAGTGGAGTTGAATTGCTTTACTGCACCTATGATGTCTTCACCTCTCTACAGTGGAATTAAAACTATGATTTAATCAGTTGCTGATCTGAAAGTATATGCGTTCAGATAAAAATCAGTCCAATCACTGATTTCTAAAAATAACATTCTCCTTATATAAGGTACCCTTTTTTTGCTATGTACAACTCATCCTCTAGGCCAGGGGTGGCCAACCTGTGGCTCTGGAGCCACATGCAGCTCTTCAGAAGTTAATATGCAGCTCCTGGTATAGGCACTGACTCCAGGGATGGAGCTACAGATGCCAACTTTCCAATGTGCTGATGGGTGCTCATTGTTCAACCCACAGGCCCTGCCTCCACTCCACCCTTCCTGCCCCCTTCCCTGAGTGTGCTGTGCCCTCACTCCTCCCCCTCCAAGCCTCCTGCACGCCAGCTGGAACAGCTGATTGGGGGGAGGGGAAGGTGCATATTCGTGGGGCTGCCGGTGGGCAGGAGGTGCTGAGAGCAGGGAGGGGAAGCTGATGGGGGGCTGCTGACATTTTACTGTGGCTCTTTGGCAATGTACATTGGTAAATTTTGGCTCCTTCTCAGACTCAGGTTGGCCACCCCGATCTAGATCTTGAGCGTGTGGCCTTTCTGTCTACAGTGCACCTTTAAAGAAGCATATGTAATGGCTTTAAGCAACCTTCATGCTCTGTGGTTTTGTTATATTATAAAACAAGACTAACAGGAAATTATAAGAGGGATAAGGCAAAAATGCCACATTTATTGTAAATATAATAAAAAGATAGAAAAAACACACAATTCTATATTACTATTATTCCTCTATGTATTCATATATCCATTCATACAAGTTCTGCGCAGATGTTATAGTTACCAGCCTAAGAAGTTGCTCCTGGCAGAGTACTGGCCAGGTAGCCTGTACACAAGTGGAGCGGAGTCCGGGTCAGATGTGCATTCGATGCTCTGGCGGTTGGTGGCAGAATGGGACTCAAAGTTCCCAGTCTTTAGAGTCTATTTTTATAGGTTTTTGTTCCTATGCCAGTCCATTGGAGTTGCTTTGTCATGCTCTTTGTCATGATGACTCCACGATGGCTGTCAGGTGCTTTGTCAGTTCTTTCCTCCTTTGAGATGTACTGGTGGATTTGTGTGTGTGTGTGTGTGTGTCCAGTTGACACCTTCTTCAGCCCAGGATGCTGGATTCTTCTGCTCTTAGGCTGGCAACTCCCTAACCATTCTTTCATCATTTAAACCAAGCACTCATTCACATGCCTTCTTTAACTTAATCACATTTATCTTATTGTCTCCTTAACTTTCAGAGTGTTACTAATCTATTTGACACTCCCTGTTGAACATAAAACTACAGAAGGTGGGAGTCTCTATGTACTGACTCTTGTAATGTAGCATTTGCAAAGTATTGCCTTGACCACAGAGTCAATTAACAGCTTACAAACTTTCGCTTACAAACTTTACCTAGATACAGTCAGCAGCTTGCCGCCTTTAAGATGGCTTTTTAATATACCTACAGTTTAGGGGTTGCCGCACGCCAGTGAAACAGAAGGAAAAATGCGAAGTACTACAGTTAGGAAGAAGTAATCAACTGCACAAATACAAAATGGAAAATGACTGCTTAGGAAGGAGTACTGCAGAAAAGGATTGAGCAGTTTGTAATACTGTTGCCAAAAACAGTAAACATAATTCTGGGATATATTAGCATTTGATGTTGTAAACAAGACACAAGAAGTAATTTTTCCACTCTACACAGCACTGATAAGGCCTCAGGTGGAGTATTGTGTCCAGTTCTGGGCACCACACTTTGGGAAAGATGTGGACAAATTGGAGGAAGTCTAGATGGGAGCAACAAAAATGATTAAAGGTCTAGAAAACATGACCTACAAGGAAAGATTGAAAAAAAATTATTTGTTTAGTCCAAAAGTGGAAAACTGAAGTCTACAAGTACATGAAAGACTGTTCTAAAAAGGAAGGTGATAAATCTTAACCACTGGAGACAGGACAAGGAGTAATGTGTGTAAATTTTAGTAAGGGAGATTTGTTAGATATTAGGAATGTAACCCTTCTGCCCATCAGAGTTGGCAGCAACAAGGGCCGGGTTCAGTATCCAGAGGTTCCATTCTAAGGACACAATACAAAACCGGCTCGAGCCCCCATCCAGTGACCTGGGACAACAATATACCACCCTTCTGGGCGCCTCTAAGAGGCAATACTTCCCCTCTCGCAAGCACAGAGTCTGAGTGTACCAAAACCCCTTTAATGACAGAGAGAAACACTGTGGCATATTATTGGGTAAATACCACAAACAAAAGTCACAAACCAAACCATGAACCAGAATCCCCCCCCCCCCCCCCCCGCCAACGGGCAGTGTCCTTTCCCTTGGGTTCTTGAGTCTCACAAGCCCCAAAGTCCAACAGCCCCAGCAGAGTTCAAAAGTTCATAGCAGAGTTGTACCTCCACACCGAGGTGGGGGGGCAGGTTATGGGGCACCTTACGTGGTCAGAGGCCGACTGCCCCGCCTCTCCAGTTGTGCTGCAGTCCTCACCATGGGCCGTTGGTCAGAGGCCGACTGCCCCGCCTCTCCAGTCGTGCTGGTCACTCCGCTAGCCACCCTGCTAGCCGACACAGGAACTCCTCTGTCAGCGGCTCGACTCTGCTCTGCCAGCTGTCTCAGGAACTGCTCCGCTAGCCCACACAGGAACTGCTCCACCAGCTGTCTCAGGAAGTGGTCCACTAGCCGGCACAGGAACTGCTCTGCCAGCTGTCTCAGGAACTGGTCCACTAGCCGGCACAGGAACTGCTCTGCCAGCTGTCTCAGGAACTGGTCCACTAGCTGGCACAGGGACTGCTCTGCCAGTTGTCTCCAGAACTGCTCCATAGGCAACACAGGAACTGCTCGGCTTAGGGCCCCCCACTTAAGATAAAGCTCAGTGATTTTTCAGCTCTTAAGTGATTTCAGCTCATAGTGGGGGGCCTTAGTGCAGAGGCACCACCCGACCCAAAGCAACTTCAGCTCAGTGAGCTGAAGTTAGACTCCTAATGGAAGCAAAAGTCAGCTCTAACATTCCACAGGGGAGAGAGGCCAGGTGAAATAGGCCTGTGAGGCCCTCAGACAAGGCCCTCACCACAAGGTATAGAAGCCTATCCACAGTCTCTCTCAATTCAGTGGGTTTTGGAACCCCTGTCCCTTGTCTAGTGAGCGCTACCCAGCTGATGGCGAGTCCCTCCAGCATGCCAAAGGCCAAATATATGTCCCAACCCCTCATTCACATAAACAGGTCAATCAACACCTTATCATTCTTGCCCCAATACTACAGAAACTGGGGGTCCCACAGTAGCCAAAGTGACCATCTGGGCTGTTAGAGTGCAGGCTAGGTCGGTGGGTGTGTCTAAGCAAATAAGGTGTTATTTTCCAAAAGTCACTGCAATTCCTGCAACTCACCACCGGATGTCACCCATCCCGACACTGCTTACAGGAATAACTACCCTTAAAGTTCAGAAGTTTAAGACCTGGAACAGATTTGACCTAGAGACATTGTGGAATCTCCATCACTGAGGGTTTTAAGAACAGGTTAGATGCACTTTTCAGGGATAATCATTAGTCCTGCTGCAGTGCAGGGGACTGGACTATGTGACCTATTAAGGTTCCTTCTAATCCTACCTTTTTATGATTCTATAAGCTGCAGTTCAAAGCTGCCTTCAAGTTCCAGAAATCAGCCCAGGTTTGCACAATGCTGTGCTCAGATTCTCTTGGAAAAGGTTCACAAACCTCATAATGACTTGGGCTGAGGTTCAAGTTTGTTATGGAATTTGAAAGTAGGCAAGGTCGGTATGGCTTTAGGGTTTGATAAGAACAGTTTACACAGCTCTGAATCGCTCAATGCTTGAAACATGAAGTGAGTTTCTTGATAAGCAAATATTTTCCAAATTTTCAAGCATGTGTTGTGAGAACAACAGGCATTTTCACCTTTGTTGCAGCCATATTCCAGTCTGCCAGAAATAAAGTTTCTGAACAGAACATCACTAGTACCTCTAGAAAAAAATTCAAGTGAAAAAATAGAAGGGTTCCTTCTGCTACTGACACTATGCTTGTAATGTCTAACTTTTTTTGCATCTTTATCCCAAACTGTAATATGTAAGGGAGATGCCACTATAAAGGAATCTGAAGGACTCCCTTTCTCTGCACTCTTCCCAGCATGTATGGGGAAATAAAGATACCATACAGTCTAGTTGAGGTAGACACATTCTTTGCAGTACACGTGTTTCTTGGATGCCACATGTGACAGAACACTTAGCAGCATATTTCCATGCAGCTGTCACAGCCTCTTCAGTTCAGTCTATGCCAAAATTCTGCTTCCAAGTTGAAAGAGGCTTTATTTATGACTTGATTTAAAATTATACTGAAGATTAAGAATAATGAGTAATTTAATGGTAAAATTCCATACAATAACATAGTTATAAACTCCTATCCAGGCAAACGAAACCAACTTTTAGCAGGACAAGAAATACAGAATTACAGTTAAATTTAACCTCCCTCCAAACATTTGAGATTCACAGTAAGGTACCCATACACAGCTTTAAATCTATGCCTACAGTGAGGCCAGCCTCCCAGTTTCCTTCTTTGTTCCTTTCATACCTACCAGGATAAATCTGATATTTTTGGATCCATAACTTTTTAAGAGGAACTTAAGAAGTCTCTAACTGATTGCCACAGATCTTCTACATTTTGGGGGGGAAATACCCTGTACTGATACATGACAATACTATTTCCATCCTTCAGCCTTCCATTCCTTACCTTCTTTCACAAAGCCTTTAGCTTGTCTAGCTGGATGCATCTTCAGTTTAGATCATCTGGTTCTTCTTCGAGTGACGGTCCCTATTGTATTCCACTTTGGGTCCTGTGTGCGCACCATGCACCTGTAGCTGGAGAATTTGAAAGTAGTGTCTGCTGGTCCATGCATGCACTCTAGTTCACCTTCTGCCTCTGTCTGAGAAGATAAAGAGCGGGGTGGACCAAATGGCTGTACAGTTCCTTCTCACTAACACATGGTTAAGGCTAAGATTTTGTCATGGATATCTTTAGTCAAAGTCGCAGGCAAACAAGAAAAATTCATGGAAACAGTGACCTGTCCATGACTTTGACTAAAAATATCCATAACAAAATGGGGATCTTCAGGTCTCCACTCTTCCTGAAGTGGAACAGCTGCTCAGGGGCTAAGAGCTGCCTGCAGCAGCTGGGGGCTGCGGGGTACCCCTACCATCCGCAGCTCCAGAGGCCGGGGCAGCCAGGAGCTGCAGGGTTCCCCCAATGGCTGGGAGCTGTAGGATACCCCACAGTGCTCAGCAGCTTGGAGCTCTGGGGGCTGCCAGAGGCAGCAGTGTACACCACAGCTCCCTGTCCATGGGTGGCAGGGGACCCTGCAGCTCCAGACTAGCGCAGGCTGAAATCATGGAGGTCACCGGAAGTAATGGATTGCGTGACTTCCACGACTTCTGTGATTAAATTGTAACCTTACACATGGTCCAGGTTGGAATCTTCAGTGTCCGTAACTTTAGCTTAATCCTACAAAATAAGAATTAAATCTAGTTTTGTAATTAGTTTTTACAGTCTACAATTTAGTGTCTTATAGATGTATTAGTGCAGAAGTCACCATCTGGTTGATTGTGATCGACTGGTCGATCCTAAAGGATCTCATACTCGATCGCAATCTCTGGCAGCATAGTGGGGCTGCTGCTAAGGCAGGCTCCCTGCCTGCTCTGGCCCCACGCCTCTCTCAGAAGTGAACAGCTTAATCCTGCAGATTGGAGGCATGGGTTTCCCTCCATGTGCTGCTCCTGCCTGAAAGCACCGCCCCTGCAGCTCCGATTGGCTGGAATGGGGAGCTGTGGCTAATGGGAGCTGCGGAGATGGTGCTTGCAGAGAGGGGAAGCACACGAAGTCACATCCGCCCCCCAGGCTACATGGGCAAGTTGGCTCCTTCGGGTGGTGGTGTGGGGCCGAGATAGGCAGGGAGCCTACTTTAGTCTTGCTGCGCCACTGACCGGAAGCCACCAAAAGTAAGTGCTGCCTGCCAAGAGGCTGCACCCTAATCCCCCAAGCCCCAAGACCCCTCCTGGAACCAACACCCTATGCCCTCCTGCACCCCAAATCCCTGCTCCAGACCTGAGCCCCCTCCCAGAGCCAGCACCCCACATCCATTCCTGCACCCAAACTCCCTCCCAGAGCCCACACACCCCTCCTGCATTTCAACTCCCTGCCCCAGCCAGAAGCCCCCAGCTGCACCCAAACTCCCTCCCAGAGCTTGCACCCCTCACCCTTTCCTGCACCCCAAACTCCCGCCCCAGGCTCATCGCAGATCCCCCTCCCACACTGTGAACCCCTAAGCCCCAGCTCAGAGCCTGCATCCTTTCCTGCACCCCCACCCACTGCCCCAACCTGCTGAAAGTGAGTGAGAGTGGAGGAGAACGAGCAATGGAGAGGGTGGTGGGGATGGAGTGGGTGGGGCTTTGGGGTTGCTCTTAAGTTCAGAAAGTGATCTTGGGCATAAAAAGGTTGGAGACTGCTGTTTCAGTGTATAGTCTTTTAGGGAACTGCACCTGGAACCAGGCTGCTCTCGTACTGGACAGTGCGTAGGACTCTAGGCTTCAAACTCTGCGCTTCCTGCCTATGATCCTTCTCAGTCAGTGAAGGCCACCAGTGCTGTCTGTACTGTCCTGGGGGAGCCCAAATTGTGATTAGGAGCAGTATCTTCTATTTGTTCCCCAGCCATACCTGAGATGGACAGAAATAGTTCAAGGAGAAGGCCATGAGACCCCCAGGCTGGGGACCACCCCCCCATACATCAGCCTCGTTTAGCAAGGTGTGAGCCTCCTGCTGCAAATTCTAACTGGTGTGGGAGACTCTTACTCTCCCTCTACCCTGACCTCACATTGGGATCTTGTCAGGAATCCAGAAAGCACTTTTATAAACATGAGACTAAGTCTTCCTCTAAATCCACTTTGAAGAAGTTGGATTCAGCTCCAAACAAGCCTATCGACTCAGGATGTCCTAAGTCCTCATGGGCCAAGTCCCAGAGGCACAACAAGAAGGTCATAAACATTGTGATCTGTCAGTACTGTCTTCTTGGCAGCTCCCAAGCCCTGGGATCTGTCAGCCTCCACGAAGTCTGATCATTGTCAACTTTAGGCACCATCTTCCTCACCAACCCCAGCAGCTTGAACAAGTAGAACCCCTCAGTCTGAATCAGTTGCTGCCCCACAGGACATTTTCACTCCCCAGATCCAGAGAGATAACACTATTGAGAGAGTCAACTGCTGGAGGGAATTTGTTGCCTACCCCATACACAGAATACAACTCTCCTCCAATGGCACCAACGGTATTGGCTGTGAAATGGAAATCAGCCTTATTTTCATTAGGAGAGTCCAAATAATGTCATGAACCTTTTACCCCCTAACCTATGTATCCTCCACTGCCCAAAAGACCTGCAACCTCTGCCTCATCTGACTAAGCTGACTCAGAGCTATTGGTACCCCCATGGTACCGCAGCCACCTATAGATTCCTCCTACTGGCCATATTGGGGGACCTTGGGACCAGTACCGCCCTGCAGAGTCAATCATATCTGTTAGGGAATCATCACCTCTTGCCTCCTGTAAGGGGATACTTGGGTCTGCACCCAGGATCAGCAGAGGAGGAACATTACCTACAAGATCTGGCAGTTCCACTGGAACCAGTCAGACTGCCATCTTCATCTACAGATGAAATGGTGCCTCCTACATCTCCTTCTCCCCCCGAGTGATTTCAAACTGTTCAAGTACCTTCTTCACAAAGTGGATGGAGAACTTCAGATACCTGTTGAAGAGGTCCAGGACTCCCAGCGCAAACTCTTTGATTTCCTCCATTCATCCAGATCCAACAGAATAGTTATCCCCATTAGTGAAGCCACAGGAGCCAGCTAGGAAAGTTTGCTACCTGCTCTCCCACTCCCAAAAGGGTGGAGAAGCATTACTATGTGATGGCTAAAGGAGCAGAATTTTTGTTTTCTCACCCTGCTCCCAAAACACTGGTAGTCCAAGCCAGTTCTGAAAGGGCTAGACAGCAACATCCCTAGTCTACTTCTACTGATAAAGTGGACAAATCCCTGTATCTGTTGTGGAGAAAGGTCTTCATCATCCAGCCTCTAGTTTAGGATAGCCAATTACCAGGCACTAATTGCACTTGGCAGCAATCCATGCACATCATCCATCTTATCAGGGCTACTTTACCTTCATGCATCCACGGACCACTAGATTCTGGAAAGGCTCAATGAGAACCTTCCCACCTTTCAGAAACCCTACTCCCCAGTGGGATCTAAACTGTGTTCTCTCAGTACAGTAAAACCTCAATATAATGGACTAATTCGGGCGAGGGGGTGTCCATTAAAGCCGAAAGTCCGTTATATAATAAAGAAGGTTTTCCGAATGCGTATGTTAAAAAATTGACAAATGAGTTAGTTTACCTGTTTTTACTTATGTAGACACATTTGTGTAATTAAAATTAAGTATGTATGAAAAGTTTAATTTCACAGAATTTTCTATACAGTAGACTCTTGATTATCCGGGATGATCGGAAAAACCTTAATCCCGGTTAATAAAATCCCGGATAATCACGCGTCTACTGGAGGGGAGGGGGTTCACCGGCCACCCTGGGGGTGGGGAGGGATGGTGGTGGTCCCACCACCTGCCCCAGTCATCTCCCCTGCTAACCTCGGTGTAGGAAGCCCAGGCTGGCAGTGGGGTGAGACCCCGGCTGGCAGGAGCCTGGGGGGAAATCCCAAAGCAGCGGCAGGTTGAGTGCTCAGCCCGCCGCCTCTTTGGGCTCTCTCCCAAGGCCTCTGCCGTCTGCCCCAGTCAGCTCCTGCTGCCAGCCTGGGTGCAGGGAACCCAGGCTGGCAGCAGGAGCTCAGACCCCGGCTAGCAGGAGCCTGCAGGGAAACTCTAAAGCGGCAGCCGGCTGAGCGCTCAGCCTGCCGCCGCTTTGGGGTTTTCCCCCCAGGCTCCTGCCAGCCGGGGTCTCAGCCCACTGCCAGCCTGGATTTCCTACACCCAGGCTGGAAGCAGGTTGAGACCCCAGCTCATAAGGGGCCAGTGGAAGAAGCTCCAAAGCAGCGGCAGGCTAAGGCTGAGCCCGCCGCCGCTTTGGGGCTTCCCCTACCGACCTGTTTAGACATCCCAGTTAATCCGCAGCCCAGTTAACCCGCGCCCGGATAATCGGGAGTCTACTGTAACAGTGAATTAATAACAAAAAATAACCTTAATTAATTTAATTATAAGCAAATCTTGGTTAAAAATTTTTTAAAATTAACAGGGTGTTAATTTTCACAGATGACATATGGACTGGAAATTTTGTCCATTAAATCCGAAGTCCGTTAAATCGAGGTCCGCAAAATCGAGGGTTTACTGTACTGACAAGGCGTCCCTTTTGAACCTTTGGCTTCTTGCTCCACATTTCTCCTTTCATTGAAGGTTGCTTTCCTGGTAGCCATTACCTCAGCTAGATGAGCTGGCAAGTTTGGAATGATGATGGCAGATGCTCCATAAGGATAAGGTGTCTTTGCATCTACACCCCAAATTCATCCCTAGAGTAGTTTCAGAATGTCCCCTTACCCAATCAATTCAATTACCTCTGTTCTTCCCAAAACCATACGCTTCTGCAAAGGAACAAAAACTCCACTTCCTCAATTTTTGATGGTCCTCGCCTTTTACCTGCAAAGAACAAAACCAATCAGAAAATCCCTGAGACTGTTGATATCTATAGCAGAAACAGTCAGGGGACATACCATCTCCACCCAGAGGATCTCCAAATGGATCTCTGGCTTCATTCTACTCCATCACCTATCAAACCGTCTCCTCTCCCCCACCTCCCATGGGGTAAGAGCTTATTCCACCAGAGCACAAGCAACACCTATAGCATCACTTCAGGAGAGACCTCTCTTGATAGCCTCCATTCATATGTTTGTGAGACATTTTGGGACAGTGGTACTCCACTCAGCTCTCTCTACATCCTCACACCTTCCCTCTACTTAGGTACTGCTTGTCAGTCAACCACAGTGGAAAACAATAGGGACTATTACTCGAAGAAGGTTGGCATCTTCCTATAAGTCTTAATGACACAATTGTGAACAGTGTCTTCAAACATGAAGAGTCCCACTGACTTCATTAATACTCTGCATGCATATGGATCATGTGCAATATTGGGCTAATAGATGCCAGGTCAAACTGTATACCCTTAGTAGTAAACACTCTATGGGAACAAATCACAGATACATAATTATGATCTCCTGCTGTGACAGAACCCTTAGGTTTTAACTGCAGTGAAGAGTCATGGTAATTACTTGGTTACATTAGGTCACATTTTTTAAATAATTGTATTGATAATACAGTGATAAATGTATCAGTATACCACGAAGAGATCTGTCAGCAGCATTTACAGCTTCCATTTCCCAGGGGCATGTTCACCAAAGGGCTAACAAGTAGATACTTTTCATTTTGGAATTTTAATGAATAAAACTACTATCATCCTGCTGCTTAAAATGGAAAAGTCCATAAATAATGAATCATCTAGTGACAGCTACAAACTACAGTTCATAGATGCCATTTTTATCTAAATATGAGATACAATAGTTAACAGTATATTTCAGTATTTTAAGAAGTGCCAGTTTTCTGTAACCACTAACTCAGTAGATATCACTATAATGGTTTGCTATTGTTATTGTTATTATATGCTTCTAAATAATAAGGAAGCAGAATACTACTTTGCATTAATTTTGGATAAACAGGAAATCTCCCCTCTTATTGCTTGATTGGACAGGGCTGCTTGAAGAAATGGAAATTCCATCCTGTGGCACAGATCCTCCAAGTGGCTCACTAGGAGTAGACCCCTGATAAATCAGTGGGGCTCAGTAGGAATCTACCTGCAGAAAACAGCATGCAGGATCAAGGCCTACTTTTCTAATAATCTACTGTATGGACATGAGTCCATGCCCCAGAATAACCAGGGTCATGGTGGCAACAGATAGATGAATTAAGCAAGGAATAAACTCCCTGCAGTTATGTAGCTCTGTTTTCTAAGGAAAGTTAAAGTGATTTGAATTGTATGGTTAGAGCTCCTTGCACTTTGAGAGTTCTCCAGACACACCATTAAAAAGTTTGATTCACCAGACTCAGCTTGTTTTTACTTTGCAAAATAAATAAATGCAAACATTTGTGTTGTGACCTTACTCTTTCTTTCACTGTAAAGTGTCTTAAATTTAAAAACACTGCAGACATGGTCATTATTCTCAACCCTCAGTTTACCTATGCTACTCAAGATTTGTCTGATTCATAAAAATGACATCTTACAGGTATAAAGCAAACCTTTTACATTTATTGAGAGAACATTTTAATGGTCTCAAGGTTATATTTTCTTAAACTACAGCAGGACTATACGAGTTTTTCATTGTTTGAAGTTGATAGTTATGTATATTACCATATCCTTTTTGGAACCTGAATCATAATAAATGTATGAGCCATCTACAGATACTTTATCAATTTACTTAGTAACGTGTCTGCTGCACATATTTGACCATTTTTGCCATGCACAAACACTTACATCTTGTATTAATTTAGATGGAATAAAGGGCCCAAAGAGTAAAAAGTGTTAACATGACCCAGTCATTGTCCAACATCAAACAATTTTATACAAGACTCAGGGTTTGGTATACCGAAATCTCAGCCTACTTGGAAAACACCATTAAAATCCACTTTAACCTTTAATTAAAGAGACAGAAGAGGAGGCAAACAGTTCAATCATTTGAAATGTAAAGTATTAAATAAGGCTATCATTTTAACAACATTCCCCTTTCCCTATATCTGGAGAGATTTTTTAAAAATGAAAACCCCTCGTATTTGACATACTCTTAGGGGTATGTCTACACAGCAAATAAAAACCAATGGCTGGCCTCTGCCAACTGACTCAGGCTCGCAGGGCGTGTAGCTGTTTCATTGCTGAGTAGACTTTAGGACTCAGGCTGGAGTCTAATCTCTAGGATCCTGCAGTGTGTAGAAATACCCTTAGTTGCTATTAAAGATAGATGACAAATACACATAAGAAGGAGAAAGAAAAATAAACAGCAAAGACAGAAAGACGGTTGTCACAACATACATCATCTGATTCTGTTCCCTTTGTAGATGCAGTCTTACCTCCAGTGTGAAAAATTCAGATATTAACTCTTTTGTTGCTTCTCTTTACCCTCACAAGCATAACTCTTCTGCTGCCACTTTAATATTTCAGTGAAACTAGAATACATTGGATAAGAGCCTATGTATGACTAGTCATTACTCACACACAGAGTAACTGAAGTCAATATGCATTCAGGATATTTTCAAAAGTGCCTCAGGTATGTCTACTCTACAGATACCCACAGCTGGCCCATGCCAGCTGATTTGGGCTCATGGGGCTTGGTCTGTGGGACTGTTTAATTGTGGTATAGATGTTCCGGCTCAGACTGCAGCCCGAGCTCTGGGACTTCCAACCTCGCAAGGTCGTAGAGCCTGGACTTCACCCCGAACCTGGACATCTACAGTGCAATTAAACAGCCCCACAGCCTGAGCCCTGCAAGCCTGAGTCAGCTGGTATGGGCAAGCCATGGGTTTTTAATTGCAGTGTAGACATACTCAGTGAATTAGGAACCTAAGGCCCATTTTCAAAATTGACGTAGACTGTGTCTATACTGCATACTAAGCCAAGGCTCTGACTCAGGTTTGAGCCTAAACCCTCCTTCCGTCCACACACAAATCAGTCTGGTTTGAGTCAGCAAGCACTCAGGACCCAGTCCTAGGACCCTATTTGTGGGTGGGGGTTTGCGCCAGAGTCCCATATCCAAACCCTGTAATTTTGCACTGTGGACTCAGTTCAAGCCATGGCCCTGATTCAGAAGGTCTGTGCAGTGAAGTATGGATGTATTAGCACATCTGGGAGACCCTGGTCCAGCAATTGTAAACCCAGCTTTACAATGCAGTGTGGACACTCAAGAATGAGATTGGAAACACCAAATCCACAAGCCCGGGCTCACAGTGCACTGTAGACTACCCTTAGGCACTTAGGATCTTTAAATCCCATAGACTTTCAATGAGAGTCAGTGCAACATGGGCTCCAATGGACCATATTTTCAAAGGTATTTAGGCATCTAAAAGAAGATACCGTATGTGTCTACTGGGTTTTACAAAAATGACTTTCGATGAAGTTAGGCTCCTGTTTTGCTCAGGCACTTTTGCAGATCTCGCTAGGCACTTCTCTGCATATTTAGGCACTGAAATAGTTTTGAAGATCTAGTCCAACGTACCCATCTGCTAAATAATGCTAAATAACGTTGTAAATCTGGGCCTAAGTCACTACCCTTGGTCTAATTATAGTCATGTAAATAAGGATTTGCAAGGTCTGCAAGCTTCTTATTTAAAAAGAAAAT
Organism: Sternotherus odoratus; assembly: GCA_032164245.1. Lineage (NCBI taxonomy): Eukaryota > Metazoa > Chordata > Testudines > Kinosternidae > Sternotherus > Sternotherus odoratus. The sequence continues at coordinate 48,441,667 of JAVMKO010000004.1, forward strand.
CTTGAAAAAATGCCAAAACTCCAGAGAAAAATAGTGGATTGCTTTTTTATTTTCTTCTATATTTACCTGTTTAATAAAAAGAAACTTACCGGTGCAAACAATTTTCATGTGACAAGCCTGCTTCTGCTTCTTTACAGCTCCATAACCTGTATCTTTCTCTAAATTCTTTTTCACAGTAACTTAAAATGAATTAGATTTTGGCTCTTCCAAGTTATATAGGAAGTGTAGTCTGCTCCTAATAATCATATGGAAATTTGATTTCCAAGGGTTTGGCCCCACCTGGAATCCTACAGAACATAGTTTTAATTTAGGATCCAAAATTCATTTGGTGCCTCCTCTTCTGAATGAAGACTATGGACTCAAGGGAAAAACAACATTGAGTGTCTCACAGCAGTAATAATCCTTTTGTATTTTGTAGTCGGAACACAGAAATAATACAAAGGGACTTAAGGAGATTAGAAGCATGGGCAGAAAAAGAACACAAAGAGATTTAGTTTAGAAAAATACAAACTGATATACCAGAAGAAAAAGAATCCCAAACTATAGTACCTGATGCTCTTTCAGTAAAGGATATGTACGTAATGGAGAATTGGACCATCACTAATTGAACCAGTGACCTTGCACATCTGTAAATAGTAATACTGCTGTATATCTGCATTAATTCTCCTTGTATGGGTACAGTTCCGCCCTACTTCCATATACAGACAGCATCCTAGTCAAGTGTGGGTACCTATCCTACAGTGATCATTTCAGTTCTCTGAAGCAATTGCTTTGTGGGAGATTTTGAATGGCCTGCAAGAAATCCAAGGGAATCATATGAAAAGTCAAATTCCTGTAATACCGTGGGAAACATAACCATTTGGAAGCTATATTGGAAAAAAAAGTAGCTAAGATGAATTACCAGAATTCACTACTACTAGAGACAATTTTCTACTGGTGGTACTGAAATGTAACCAGGAAGCATTTCAGGTGACTCATGCAAGACAATGGTATGTATTCTGGTAATATATCTGGATAGCTAAAGACTAAGACTAGCATTTAATGGAATTCATGCTGCTAGTCTATTCATATTTCCATCTCCTTCAGCCTGGAATAACCAGCTGTATACACCATTTCGCTGGGTTCAGCCATGGTCATGACTTTTGGTCATGACTTTTACACAAACAGGTGGGATTGAGTTGTTCTTGGGTTAAGCAGCAGTGGTCATAGAACTTCCAAATGAAGACAAATTAGGTCCATGTGCTCAATAACAGGGAGAAAACGGTAAAGTCTTAATGCTGAAAGTGACGTTTGGATGATAGTGAACATTAGATCAGAATTTGCAATATGAGATGACTGTAAAAAAGGAATACACTTTTTGAGTTCCATACAGTGAGTCATTATATTGCAGAGTAACAAACTAATAATATTCAGGGACTCCATCTTGAGCTCAGGGAATGTAAAACACTGGGATTCAGTTAATGGATAAACCTATGGGCTAAATAGGTTCAATTTCATGAGTGGCTACTTTAGGATGGTGCACATTATATTTGTCAATGCCATGAAGTAAGAGCTTGCCTGGAAGTTGTTTTCTTGATATTTTAAACCCAATGAAAGGCTAGCACCAGAAACTGTGAAGCAATAATTATTCTAATTTCACTGACTGATGGTATGCATACTAGTGAGGGCTGGTTTAAAATTTTCTGTCTAACCTATGACTAAATGAAATTCTTCATAAAAGGTATCCGCATTTTGTATAAAAAAATTACTTTTAATCAAAAAAACAACACATCCAAAAGATTTCAGTTGAAAACCAAGCACTTTAGGTTTAGAAATGCTGCCAGAGCACTTCACGGGAGTTACAGTTCTGCTGCTTCCTGCCACCTTTCACCTCTGTGAGTTGGATTCCACAGCCAGACTACATCTCCCATGATGCATTGCAGCCAGGACCTCCCATGATTGCGGTGGCTCAGCAATAAAGTAGGACTGTGATGCTTCATGAGACATGATAATGCTGGAGAGGAGCAGGATTTTTGTTTTATGGAAAAATATGTGATTTCTTAATGTTTTCTATACCAGAATGGAACAAAACCATAATATTTCTAAATTTTCTGTGGAACAAAATTATGGGGAAAAATCATTTTGGGTCAATCAAAATATACCATTGTAATTTTGATCTTTTTAGATCAAAGCCCTTTTTTCAATTTTTTGTTGTAAATGAAATTTTCCATTACATTTTCCATTAAATGTTTCCTTTTGCTTAATTGGCATTTGCTGTTACAAAAAGCATTCCCTTAGAAAAATTCTAGTCAGCTTTAGAGATGTCATCCAGGCAGGGAGACATAGAGAAGAATGGGGACACCCAAACTACAACTCTGCTAAGGCATCACAACAGCATTTCTGAATAGTATTTTTCAGTTTTCAGACTGGCTTGTGTTGGCTAACAATTTTAACTTTTCAGCTGAAATGTTTTGGTTCTTTAATTTCCCCCCCCCCCCCAAAGTACAAATTTCTGCTGAAAAAAGCTCATTTTACAACCAGGTCTAATACTGGCACATTTCTATAGATGGCCCCAAACCTCATATCTAAACAGCCTCAATCTTTGGGAATGCCTCAGCTAATGCAACTCAAAAGGGTATTGGCCTTTTTTGCAGTCTGCATATTCTGCTCTACTTTTCAGTCCAGTGTCCACTATTATCCTAAGGTCCTTTTCTGCAGTTATTGTTTCCCAGCTTTCTTCCTCTCATTGTGTATATAGGCCTAATACGTCTCTCACACCAGTGTAACTCTATTGATGCATCTGAATGCAAACTTTGTGTTATGAACACATATCTACCTATTTCATTCTTTCTTTTACTGTCTATGGGTAGAAGCAGCTATTGCTAATATCTCCAATCAGCTTGTTCCTTTGCACAGTCAATAGTTGCATTCTTCACCCAAACCTAGAAAAGCAGTACCCAACACTGGAAAAATAGTACCTGAATTTCTCCGCTTTTAAAGGAATCCACTCAAAACTGAATTGTTAATAATATTTGATAATAGCAATAAAGGCATCCATAGCAATCCTTTAAAAGTCAGATAAGGACAAACTGCACCATCAACTTTGCCTGAGGCCCTTAACTACCCTAGTTGATCTTTATCTGACAGATAAATGCCTGGTACATTGGTTCTTATTGCTCGTTTTAAACCTTGTTCATAGAAGATGGGAAAGGGGTTGTGCAACATACACTTCTACTTAGAGCAGACTGCCAAACAGATGTGTAAGGTGTATTTCCTGCTTTGCTCTGCTCAAAGTATATAGGTTAAAACAAATTATAGGTAGGCCCTTATCATGAGAATCTGGTAGTGAAATCTGTGTATACCAACTTCACCTCTAAAAATCTACTACTTAGTAGTAAATAGTAAAAGCACTAAAAAAAAGATGATCTGAATGATATAATGGCAAATATTTTAATTAGGCGGAGCCCAGCTTCCCTGTAAATTGGTACATTTTTTGCACCTGCAAAAAGGGTATCTGTATTTTTGCACTTGCAAGATGAATTAATTAATAACACACATCTAAGTAGCTACACTGGTATGTGGTTTGGGTTCAGCCAGTTAAAGTTATTGTTTATCAAATGTAGTAGTTCTAGTCCAAATCTTAAGGAAGTGTACTGAATTATTTAAAACTCAGTGTTATAACTTCAGCGGGGATAAAGAGTAATTGTGAAGACATTTGCATTTTATGTGAAATAATATTAGCCTCTACCTTTATTTTGTGTTGTTCTTTAGATTGGTTGTATTTGTGATTAGCTGTACAAAAGTGCTGTGCTACAGGAGTTTGAGCTCCCTGTAACACTTTCATAGTGAGCAGTGTTGGCTTAGAATTTGCAGATGTACTGATAAAATGTGTCCGATTAGACAATCTCTTAGGCTGGGAATATAACACGGGCATTTATGAAAGGAAGGCTCATATTCTGGAAACTTACTATGATGAGTCTGATAAGTGATAGGAAAATCAAGATGCATAAAATACAGTCTGGTTCAATTCTTCATCCAGAACTTGAACTGAACTTTTTAAAAAACATCTCTGAATAATTTTTCTCATTATTTTTCACTTTTACTTCATTGACATTTCCTGATTCCTATTGAAAGAGATGTTATTCATATAAATTGTGACATTTCTGGCCCTGAGCTGAAGAAAGAAAATCAGAAAGCCCCTTGCCTTGGGATTTCAGACACAAGGGGTCTGACCATACCTCTATACTCCGGTGCCACTGTAAAGGAGGATTAAAGCCTGGAGACCAAGGATTCCCTCGGTAGTGTAGAGTTGGTGTGATAGCTTTACACCATTCCTTTTTCTCCGACCCCAGGTGTGGCCAGGCTAAAGGGAGCATGGCCAGAGAGAAACTATTCTTGGCAGCTGGAATGAGTCCTTAAGGCTATGAGTCTTGAGACTGCTCTGATTTGTACAGGGGGCTGAGCAGATTAGCTGGATCTGAGAATTGGACTCAGCAGGCTTGGAGTAAGTATCTAAATTTTCTTATCCAGACTATAGTGAACCTTCTATATTTTTCATTTGATTAAACAGGATTTTCCCATCTAGAAAGCGTGTTTGTCACGTGGAGGACCATGCCTCCCAGGCAAGGATGTTATGGGAACTTCTTGTTCATTCTTCCAATGTTTCCTTTCCAAAGGAAAGATCTTCAGCTGTTACAAATTGTCAATTTCAGCCATTTTTTTACTAACCAGGAATCTGCCTCAATATATCTAATTATCATACATGATGCTTCATGGTACAGTAAAAATATAAAGTGTTCAAGAACTCAGGTTAACTTTCTTCTGGTCTTCTGATCTATTTTTAAGTTAATTTTACCAAAAGAATTGCCCAAGACTAAATTATCAGGATTGTTTGGAATGGGGGGATTAGTTCATGTATATTGCATTATTCTTTCTAACTAGACTTTTATTCATATAAACATTTTTTTATAATTGTGTAAGTAATGTCTTTACTATTAAAAATAGCAATGGATTGTTTTCAGTTGGGTTCAAACTTAGATTTCATTTATACTAGTATAACTCTAGAATAACTAGGGCTTCAAAAGATAGATTTTTTAAAGAAATGCCGAGACCGCTTCCATAATAGCTACTTAATAGTAGCTAAAGGTGTTTAGACTAGTTGAAAATCAGATAACAGATATGCCTAGATACAATGATAAGAGGCACACTTGAAATGCCTAAGACTAAGAAATACATTGGATAACTCAAATTGTTATTTGGCTTTAGATGTGGTTTATTGAACTCTTAGGTGTCAGCTTAGATGGTATTCAGCAGCCGATATAGCTGAATGAGTGCAAACCCCTAGATAAGGAAAGCCGCCATTTTTCACCAGTTAAGTTTACTGCATCTTGAATTGGAGTAAACTCAACTGGTGCAATTAGTGGCTTTTCTGGTTTACACTAAGTGTTTCCACCAATGCACTGGTACCCATGCCTAATACTACTAGGCTGATTTGGGCTAATCCCAGGATAGATGTGGCCTTGTTAAAAAGGGGGAACAGCAAAAGGTTCAAAGTTCAATGGGGCTAAGCAACCAACAGTTCAAATGCTTGTTCAAACATCATGCTCACCATTCATGATATTTGAGGGGCTGAGTCATAGATATTTGATCTTTTGAAGTTGGCAGTACTGCCACCTGGCTCCACCCAGGCTTCAGCAAATCACAGGGCTTGCTACTAAGTGCATACCTGGTACTTCATTTGCTCTGTCTCATCTTAGGTGGCTGTCCTCTTATGGGAAAGTCCTATAGAATATAGTAAACAACATTAACCTTTTAATAAACTGTTTGAGCCTTCCTATGTGATAGGCTATATTTCAGCTACAGAATGCATATTACAACAGGGGGCAGGGTGGAGATGGTGTCGAGCCATAATACTAACTTTACAACACCAAAAGATTCCCCCTATACCAGCAGAAATTCTAGGAAGCCAGATAACACTGGGTTTCCAGTTCCAGTGCAAAGGAGCTGGAACAGGCCCAGAAATCTGGCCCTGTAGTATCTATCAATTAACATGCATTTGTCAGCTGTGTTTCCTACATATTTCTTGTGACAGTCCTCATTACTATGAAGGTTATAAAATGGAAAAGGAATAGTAGTGTGGAAAAGCCATAATGTATGCAATTGGACAATACAATAATGCAAAAAAAACCCCACACAAACACGGATGCACATTCATCTTCATTTTAGGTGATGGAAAAGTGATTAAGGGAGTGTCAAGAAAGCAGACATCCAATCTCTAGGTTTAGCTCTGGCTCATTATGTGTGTGTTTGAATACATTAGCTTCAGTACAGACAGAGAGTAAACTTAGATTCTTATTAAAATACTTAGGGTATAATAAAAGAACCATGCATTCAGCATTTTGATTACTGAAGGAGAATGCTGTTGTTTGTCTTTCATAATTCATGTACCTGAGGGAAATGTTTGTGTGTAAAATATTCATAGACATTCCCTTCTCTTTTGGTCTTTCAACTTGTAGCACCACATCTATATCCATAAACACTAGAGTTGATAAACTGAAGAGTATTTTGACTGTTTCCTTACAGCCGGTTGGCAATACTGATTTCTTATGACCTCTTAAGAATAATTAATTTCTTGTAAATATTTTGTGGCCTGAACTCTGTTGGCATTAAGATAAGAAAGTTCAACTGATAAAGAAAACAGGTATTGTTGCTTAACTCTTATTCTCAATTGGAGGCACTGCTCTTTGACCTTTTGTAGAAAATTGTTGTTAATATTCTTTGATCTGGTGTTATTTATCCTTACTCTATCTCCACCAATCCATTTAGAAATCTTTCAGGTAAGTGTGTCCAGTGTATCTTGGCAGGAAAGCCCAGAGGTAATACATATGATACATCCCTTCAATTGGGCTGAAAGGTTCTGTACATACTGTTCTCCTTCATTGTGTATCTTGTTTTTTCTTTTTATATTCTTCCTATTAATCAGCATACTTTGGTATTACCTGTATTACCATAAATCCATTTCCAGAGAGTGAGTTTGGGGAACATGAAATATGAAAATTCTCAAAGACAAAACAAATGAGTTAAGCTAATTCATTGTCTAAGAACAACTTTGGTGTCCTTGACAATACTTTGGAATGTAAGGTGCTTTCAAAACCAGACTGTTGTCTGGTTAGCATTTGTCTGAGAATGTGGCCAATGGGAGCTACAGGGGCAGCGCACAGAGCCGCTTGGCCACACTCCGTCTACTACGCAGGAGCTGGAGTTGGATGTCCATTACCTGGTGACATGATCACCTGACCCTGCAGTGTTAAAGCAGCATCCCAGGAAACATCTCAGGAAGGAGGGCGATTAGTATCTTCAAAGTCCTATTGTCCTTCCTAATGGCCATTCCATGCTGATTGCATATTGTCTGGTGGGCATTTTCCAAGTGTACACACAGTTGTAATTGTTACAGTCGATATTCCTAACTTCAGATGCAGAAATGATAACATGTACAAAGTGGATAATCACATTCAGTAAATCATAACCGTTCCAATGATATCTCACATGACCATCTTGCATAAAATTAATCTTAATTATGTCATATTCATATCATAAGCATATTTCTATGAAGAATATGGGGAATAATGTCACACCGATGTATATCTGTCCTTTTACTGGCCTCAAAACCTGCCTGTTCTGCTCTCCTTATAATTATAAATGAAGATATACCTATCTCCTAGAACTGGAAAGACCTTGAAAGGTCATCGAGTCCAGTCCCCTGCCTATACTAGCAGGACCAAGTACTGTCCCCTGACAGATTTTTTTTTTTCCCCAGATCCCTAAATCCCAGATCCTGCTGAGCCTATGGACCAGGAAGTTGGAATGCATCAACCCTCACAGCTCTGTCTGAACACTGGTACTTTTTTTCCCCTTCCGTGCATTTTTGTTCAGGAGACCCACATATACAAACACTTAAAGAGTAAAAAGATGACAGAGGAGAAAAGGATATTTTATCTGAGCACTAAAAGTACAAGGAACAATGGGCTGAAATTAATAAAGGGGAAGTTCAACTTGGCAATTAGGAAATAGTTTTGGTGTCATGGACGGTCAAACAGAGGAAGAGATTTTTCTAATGAGGTACTGTGGCAAACTCAGTAGAAGTCAAGATTAGAGTAGTATATGGAAAGTACATTGTAGAGCCCTTTATGCTTGATGCAGGGGTTGGATTATGTAGCCTAAGAGATAGCTGTTCGTTTTCATGAGGCAGTAGCAGTCTTGAAGTTTTCACAGCTTAATTTAAATGAATATCATAAAAAGGGTCATGTTTAAATTCCATTAGAAGAGCCAGCCTTGGTAAGGTTTTCACATTTCATTGTGAATATGTTTTGTTAAAAGTACCACAGCCTTTCCATTTTAGAAATGAAGTGACCAAGTTCAATCAAAAGTCTGTCAATACTAAATCAGTGTCACTGTTTGAATTACATTTTGTGTAAAATATTTTCTAGCCTTCCTAATGTTTGGCTTGTCGACGTGTAGAGAATATTACAACACTGCAAGGGCATGAAAGGAGGCAATGAATAATGAAAGCATGTTATAAAGTGGCACTCTATACTCTTTCCACAGCATAGTGCTAATAACTTTTAGAACTGCTTGATGTAAGACTGCACATAGAGTATAGCTGATACATGTCAGCTAATTTTGCTTTTAATCTCCTGTACATCCTGACAGATCTAAGGTTTCTCAGTAATCAAAATGTATTTCCTGTTAAGTTTGTAACTTGCATCTGGAGAGATAAATTTTGTCTGTTTCGGAAAAGGGGAAAGTCTAGGGGCAATATTTAACACTGTTTTCTGATTTAGAGACATACTTGTCATTGAAAGAACATCTGGCACACTATAACTCATGAGTATAAGCGAAGAGGAAGATTGCTAAGGGTCAGTAGGACGACTCCAGGCATTTTTTTTTATCAGTTTAAGGGCCTGCTGCTGTCATTGAAACCAATGACAAAAGTTCCATTGACTTCAAGGAGAGCAGGACTTATGAGAAGATGATCAAGTGTTGGTACTTTTTTTAGTTCCTCTTTGCTTTTATGATGGTTACTGAAATTGCTGCAATTATTTCAGAAAATACTTTTTCCCACAAAGCAAATGTATCTTTTAAGGCAGAATTAAATAGTTTGAAAATTAACTTTAGAGAAATATTCATCATGTTGTAACAGATTATTTTGGACTAGCTATTGCATTTTTGGAGATACATCATCTTGTCTTTTCACTCCTTGTGATCTCTTTATGGTTAAGGATGGTGGCCAGCATCCCAGCATACATTATTTAGTATTTGAGACAAGTAAGGCCAAGACTGAAATACCTGGCTTGCCCAGAGGTACCCACCAAAACGCTTCAACTAGGTAATTTTGAAAAAGTGTCACTCATATGTTAAATGCTCAAAGAGGAGGGAGAGACTAGAGAAACAGCATTCAGCTCTACTAAACCAGTATGAAAAGGGGGAGGTGGCACAACCGATGTATAAGAGAAGAAAATATTTGGTGTCTTAGCGAGCAGAGGGAGGCAGGATGGGATGGCTTGGAAATCTTTTTATGAGACTATCATTCCAATGATATGTGTGTGCACTGGGTAGAAGTGTAATGCTTGGTCTAATATATTTTCAGTATTTTGGTTATCCTGCTGGAAGTCACCGACAATCAGATTTAAACAGAGTGCAGAGCATGGTACTGTTATGGCTCTACATGTCCAGTGCTACTTTCCTTAACTATGGATACTTTGTTGGCACTGTCACTATCTAATAAATTGATACTACTAATGTTCTCACTTTAATAGTCTCTCTCAGAATCAATCAGTAAAGAAATTGTGAAGTGATGTGTACTTTGCCTAGATTAGCAGTAACTACATACTTATAGGTATTTCGTCATTTCTGTGTGAGCTTTTTTTGTTACAGCAGTTTTTTCCCCATACTTGCAGTCAGAAAGACCTTTATTTTATATGAAGAAAACAAGAAAGAACAAGCGTAAAAACAAGAGAGTAATGTTCACCTCCTCTGTACAAACTGGAGCAACTCCGAGAACAAAATGGCTACTTAAATCTGTACACAGTGTTCTTAGAATTTAAAGTTGCAAACTGCAGACAACAAAAAGCATCGCTGTTTCTTATTCACACACACATACACACACAGAGATAATTATCTAATGGTACTCATTATAATAATCCTCTTCCTCTATAACTATCTCCGTTTCGGTTCTCTCATCCCACCCACCTTTCAACTATGAGTCACAATACATTCCCCATCCTTCTCTAGTGGGTGGCAGATTTGGGGAGATGGAATTAGATTCCAGGCTGATTGAATTTCTGGAGGATGTCTGGTTGAGAACTTTGCAGTAATTCTTGGTCTTTTAGCTAGGGATGAATGCTTATACAGGGTAAATTCAGAAATTGTTCGCCCTCTATAGTGCTGATAGAGCGATATACACAGCTGTTTGCCCACCCCCCAGGCATTAATACATACTCTGGGTTAACTAATAATTAAAAGGTGATTTTATTAAATACAGAAAGTAGGTTTTAAGTGGGTCCAAGTAATAGAAGTCAAAACAAAATGAATTACCAAGAAAAATAAAATGAAACACACAAGTCTACGCCTAATCTATCTATCTATATAAAAGTCAAATGGTGTATGTATGTTCACTAACTCCTTCCACACCGTTAGAGCTAGAGACTTGAAATTTGGTACAGTTAGGATTTAGGGTCCTAATCAGAGTAAGAATCGAAATTTTTTCAAATCTCACCTCTTACACCCCCTAGGGGTGAAATTCTTTAAAGCCCATTGACGTCAGCTGGGCAGTAGGTTAACACCTGCTGTTCTCTGTGACATAGTTATGATGTAATAATACCCCCCTCCAACGGACCCCGCACTCGCTCAGCGAGTCTCACCCTCAGAGATATTTCAATAAGTTCCTTTCACAGACTGGATGCCTTCCTAGTGTGAGCACAGTTCTGCCCCCTGATACAGCCCCTGTTCCAGCTCAGATGGAAGCTTGGGGATTTCTCATGATTGCAGCCCCCTTTGTTCTATTACACCCCCTTATATAACTTTGGCACAAGACAGGAATCTTTTGTCTCTGGGTCGTCATCCCCCCCCCTTCTGAATAGAAAAGCACAACGTTTAAATTGGATTTCAGTACCAGGTGACATGGTCACATGACCTGTGAGGCCCCAAGTCTTCATTCCTCCCAGCCTGACTCACAGGAAGGTCTGCCTGTAAACAGAGCCATCCAGTCAGTTGTCCTGGTTGATGGGAGCCATCAAGATTCCAAACCACCATTAATGGCCCACACTTTGCATAATTACAATAGGCCCTCAGAGTTATATTTCATATTTCTACTTTCAGATACAAGAGTGATACACTTATACAAATAGGATGACCACACTCAGTAGATTATAAGCTTTGTAATGATACCTTACAAGAGACTTTTTGCATGAAGCATATTTCACTTACAGTATATCCACACTCATCAGCATGTTTTCATAAAATCATATAGAGTGCAACTTTGCATCAGTATTAACTCATCCACAAAAGTCCTGCAGAATTGAGGGGAACTGTGACATAGAGAATGACCACTATGTTGGCTTGCCATTTCCTCACTGTAGATCTTGAATCCTACAGAGACCCATGGAGGGGCATCTGGTTTCATATAAGCTACACTCTGTGCAAATCAGGATTTATTCTATCATCATCTCTGCTTGTGGAAGAGGAAAGGATCTTGGACCCTCTATTTTTTCCCATTCATTTGCCATTTTGATCAATCTTATCTGATGACAGATGCCCAGCCCTTTCCAATGTCTACCTATTTCTTGGAGAATAGGAACATTATTGCAAGTGATATGACAATTATAACGCTAAGCACAATTTTGTGAATCAACTTTATGGTGAGATGAGACTGTGCTTGCGACAGGTAATGTTGGAGATTCAAGAGTCAGTAACTGCAGCATTTTTCCTAATATCCAAATGAACAAATTTATAGGGGCAATATGATTCTTGTCTTTGGCAGTCTTAGTAAGGGGAAGGCAGGTGAGGTAATATCTTTTATTGGACCAACTTCTATTGATGAGAGAGACTAGCTTACACAGAGCTCTTCTTCAGGTCTGGGAAACTAGAGTGTCACAGCTAGATTGTTTAACATAAGTAGTAACATATTTCAAGGGACCATTCAAGGTGAAGTGGCTGGTTAACACCCTTCCAGTCATGGAAGTGGGAGGGGGTTACATGGTGGTGGAGTTGTTGTTAGTGGGTTATTGATTGTTGTAATAAGCAATAAATCCAGTGTCTCTGTTCAGTCTGTGATTTTTAGTGCCTAGCAAAGTTACAAATTTAAGCTCCCAGGCTCATCTCCTGAAAGTGTACAGGTTTCATTTGTAGATGAGGATTGATAGGTCAGATATAGAATGATCACTTTGTGAAAAGTATTCACCCACAAGTGTTGTGGTGTTTTTGCCTTTTTATCATTTTCCTGTGTGAGTTTATTTGAGAGCACAGTGATTGTTTTCACCCACATAGTTGTTATTATGGCATTTAGGACACTAGATGAGATATACCACATGTTGTATTAGGCATATGTAGGACCCATGGATCTTGAAAGGTATGTTGTGGGAGTTGTTGATCATTATAGCAGTGGAAATATGTCAGTTGATTTTGCATCTGTTGTTCTGACAAGGTCTGGTGCCAGTTTATGTTGTGTCCTGGTCTGTGCAGAGTTTGCTTCTGATGATGAGCTTGGAAAGATCAGGGAGTAGTTTGAAGGCCAAAGGAGGGAATTCAGGAAAGACTTATTTAAGGATGGGGTGCCCATCCAGTGGTGGTAATTGCTTGTTTGATATCTCATATGAGTTCCAGTGTGGGATGGCAGGTAACAACTAGATATGTGCGGTCGGAAGGGATTTTATTTCTGTATAAAGCAGGCTCTCACTGAATATTTGGGTGGTCCATTCCATGAGATGACCTACTTCTCTGGTGGAGTGTCTTGTTTGGTGAAGATGGTTTTGAGTGGTCAGATTTATATCCTGGATTTTCTGCTCAGAGTATATTCTGTGGTATCTGAGTGCCTGGCTGTTGATAACAGATCTGTTGATATGTTTGGTGTGGTTACTGGATCTATGAAGATAGGTATGGTGATCCATGGGTTTCTCATATATACTAGTCTGTAGGGTTCCATTGTTGAAGCTGATCGTAGCATCCAGGAAGTTAATGCTGGTGTGGGAGTGTCCCAGATAGAGTTTGATGGTTGGGTGATGATCGTTGAAGTTATGGTGGAAATCTACGAGGGAGTTTGTTGTCCTGTCCAGAGGATGAAAATATCATCAATGTATCTCAGGTATACCATTGGTCCATGGTGAATTAATCCAGAAATTCTTCTTCAAGAAGAATTTTGAGATTGGCATATTGGGGAGCCATCCTAGTACTCATGGCAGTTTCCATGGTTTGGACAAAGTGTTTTATTGAATGTAAAATTTGTAATGGGTGAGGATGAGTTGGGTGGATATCTGAGGGTTGTCCATTGTTTTGTAAAATTTGAAGCAGGTATCTATGCTGTCATTGTGAGGGATGTGGTGTATAAGGGGGTGACATCAATGGTGGCAAGGATGGTATTCTAAGGGAGGTTATTAAGGTTGAGGAGTTTGTGCAGGAAGTTGCTTGTTTCCTGGAGAAAGCTGGTCCTCTGTGGGGTGAGCAGTTTGAAGATGGTTTCAATGAGTCTCGATATTCCTTTGGTAAGAGTGTGGTAGTCAGATATGATGGGTCTGCCTGGGTTCTCTTATTTGTGTTTCTTGGGGAGCATGTAGAAGATCCCCAGGGTGGGTTTGTGGAGGATGGGTTTGTAGAGTTTCTCTTGTAGTTGTTTGGGGAAGGATTTGATGAGATCCTTAAATTCCTGGGTAAACTGTGTGTAGAATCTTCTTTGACTTTTTTATAGTAGGTGGTGTCAGATAGCTGTTGGTTGGCCTCCTTAATGTAGTCATGATGGTTGAAGCCCCCTTTTGTCTGTTGGCTTGATCACTATCTGGTGATTAGATTTCAGGGACTGTATAGCTGTCCTCTGAGCAGTGGAGAGATTGTGGTGGATATGATGTTTGTTAAGGGTTTCACTGTCTACAAATTTTCCTGAAGCAATCAATGTCATGGTTAAAAGTGTGGTTTCATCCTCTCAGTGGTGTCTAGCCAGATGATTCTTTTTTCTTATGATTGTCAATGGGGACATGATCTTTGTGAGTAGCTGTGTCATTGTTGTGAAAGAATTTTGAGACGGAGTCAGCATGCAGACAGGGAGTCTGGCAATATTAATGTTTCCCTTTCCCTCTGCAAGATTATATCAGCCTCCTCTTTCTTTTTTCAGAAGTTAGAAACAACATTGATTTAATGCTCTCAATATCTGCATGTGATTTATAACAATTGACATGTTTCATGGTGTTCAGGCTGGGTGGGTTTTTTTTGTTTTTTTTTAATGTCCTTGGCCTGGCAAAATAAGTGGAAACCATCCTCCTCCATCTTCTCAATTTGTTTCTGCCTGTCTCTCCTTAAGTACTGAGAAAATATAATCTATAATCTATATATATAAAAGTCAAGTGGTGTATGTATGTATGTATGTATGTATGTATGTATGTATGTATGTATGACCGCGAACTCCTCCCGCACCGTTTGAGCTAGAGACTTGAAATTTGGTACAGTTAGAGGTCTTGGGGTCTAGATGGTCATAAGGGTCAAAAAATTTTCAGATCTCACCTCTGACGCCCCCCAGGGGTGAAAGTCTTTAAGGGCCAATCACATCAGCTGGGCAGCTGGGTGGTGATGATGTCATAATACCCCCTCCAACAGACACCGCACTCGCTCAGCTCCCTGCCCCTCCCTCCTCCAACGGAACCCCGGAAATCCCTCAGTTCTCTGCCCCTCCCCCCTCCCAACGGAACCCCGGAATCCATCAGCCCTGTTCCCCCCTCCCCCCCCCACCTGCGAAGGTCCCCGGAATCCCTCAGCTCTGGGCCCCCTCCCCGCCTGCGACGGATCCGAGTTGGGTTTGGTGGGACGGTAAGTGAGGTGGGGGTGTTGGGTTCGGTTGGGGGGTGAGGTGGGGGTGTTGGGTTTGGTGGGGGGGTAAGTGAGCCGTGGGGTGTTGGGGTTGGTCAGGGGGTGTCAGCTGTCTGCCCCCTCCCCACCTCCGACTGACCCGAGCAGCGCCGGGCACTTATGCTAGTCTTTTATTTTAAAATGCTCCTGTATTCAAAATGGTTACAGTTCTTAGAGCTGTGCGAATAACTGATTTTTTTCTGATATGTTGTGTTATACCAATAAAATAAAAACCAGCAGGATCTTATTAAAGGGGACAAATCCTGCTGGTTTTTATTTTATTGGTATAATAGCTGGTCTTGTTGAAAAATCAGTTTTTTAAATTTAAAATCTTGCTTTATTTTCAAACTTCTTTAACTTTATTTTTTAAATGAAATTGATGTATTTCTATAAACAAAGTTATTTTATATTGAAATGTTTCATTTTTAAAATATGAAAAAATTGTTTATTTTTAGAACTCTTTTAGGTTTTTAGTTTAAAACATTTGATGAATTCTACGCGTATGTGGGAAAGATTACAATTAACCCAAATCTGCATTTTTTACCAAAAAAGAGATTTGTCTGAAAAATTTTGCCCAGCTCTAGTCAACTTTATGCATCTTTCTGACACTGTCTAAGTTTGATATGTTTTGGAGTGGTAGCCGTGGTTGCCTGTATCAGCAAAAACAATGAGGAGTACTTGTGGCACCTTAGAGACGAACAAATTTATTTGTGCATAAATGTTTGTGGGCTAAAACCCACTTCATCAGTCTTTGTGGTACCTTAGAGACTAAGAAATTTATTTGGGAACCCACTTGGGCTTACAGCCAAATAAATGTGTTAGTGTCTAAAGTGGGGGTTTTAGCTCACGAAAGCTTACGCCCAAATAAATTTGTTAGTCTCTAAGATGCCACAAAGACTGATGGAAGTGGGTTTTAGCCCACAAAAATTTATGCACAAATAAATTTGTTAGTCTCTAAGGGTACCTCTATAGTACCGCCAGATAGGCAGGTAGTGTTCGATGTATCGGGGATTGATTTATCACGTCTCATCTAGATGCAATAAATTGATCCCTGAACGCACTCCCTGTTGACTCCAGAACTTCAGCTCTGCAAGAGGAGTAAGCGGAGTCAACGGGGGAGCTGCCACAGTCGACTTGCCACTGTGAGACAGCCAGGTAAGTTGAACTAAGATACTTTGACTTCAGCTACACGAGTGCGTAGCTGAAGTTCTGTATCTTAGTTTGAAAACCCCCCAGTGTAGCCCAGGCCTAAGGTGCCACAAGGACTCTGTGTTGTTTTTGCAGAGTTTGACATGCTTTCTCCTGATCCCTTAGTCATCTGCTTTAGTCACTAGATGGATGACTGCCTTAGTCATCTGCTTTAGTCACTAGATGGATGACTGCCTTAGTCATCTGCTGTTTGATCAGGTAAAACTCTCAATGACGCCAGTGAAAGCTGTAATATAAGATGAGGCACACAGAGCCTGATCTTGAGCGGTACTGAGCATCACTGATTTCCTTGGGAATTGGGGAGGCGGTAGCATCTCTTGGGATTTGACTTATGGTGAGAATTTCTGTCTAACTCAAATATGAAATTAAAGAAAAGACAGAGTTAAGGAAGTGTCCTGTTTATTAGAGAGAAAACACAAGTTTCAACATGACTTGGAGGGCTGGGGGACCTTAGCTGGACCCATCTAGTAAACTGATTATAGCTAAACTGAACAGCATGCTGGATTTTTTTTTTAAGTCCTCCTCTCTCATACCTTTCGAAATGTAGAACTACTGAACTTGCATCCAAACCTTTCCTAATTTTCTTCTGAAAGGTCTGGCTAATTTTTAACCTCTATTTGTCAGCTAAGACTGGAAGTAGAAATCTAAGGGGTAATATTTCCCTGGCATAATTATTTTAAGACTAGTTCTTGCAGAGAGAGAGATGGGGGTGGGTGGTGGGGAAGAAGAGGGAAAGTCTGCCAATATTTTGGGGGTCCATACTAAGCATAAACTGTGCATTGTAGTTGGGTGGTAACATCCCTGAACCTCCCCATTGTTTTGTAGTGTAGTGATAGGAAATCTCAAAATTTTAGATGGTAAGAAAGATTTGGATAAGCCCAAAAATGTTTGTATTCTTTATTCCCTCAAATTACTGCTTTCCCATTTACTGAGGTTGGCTGAAAAATGGGGAGTTATTTTGTTGCAGATTTTCCAACCAGTTCTATCATTAAACCATTTCCTGAACCTATATCCACGATCCCCTTCCTCATAATTGTCTGCCACAAACTCTCTTGCCAACCTGTTCTTCTGATCCAGATGTCTTCCCTTCGCACACTCCTTCAGTATACCTGATTCCCAAGATAAACCATTCCAGATCCTGTCAGTGCTACCTACTGTCAATGCTACACAACTTAAATGGAATAACTCTTATCAAAATTACACTTCATATCTTACTGGCATCTTAAAGTGACCCACTTTATAATCTAATGAGAAAATCTCAGTTAAACTATATCTAGATAGCTATGTAGCGACACTGACATTGTATTCACAATTTTACATTTTACCAGTAAATGTCAGTTTTGTTTATGTTCTAAGCCAGTAAAATGATAACCCTTGGGAGCCTGTGTTATCAAAAAAATGAATCCTAATGTGATCTGATGCTACTGGAGCATGATCAAAAACTGCTAATATGGAAGAGTAGTATGTGCCTGGATCTGGGAAAACATAATGTACATGATCTTTTGAGACTTAAAAAAAAATTAAAACCTATCAGATGGCAGCCAGAAGGACTGTAAAAAAAGATTGTCATATCTATAGTTACATGTTTTTAAAAATCATTTAACTACATTGGGATTTAATTGTTCAAGGTTTTTGAGCCATTGAATGAACCACCACAGGGGGGCCTAAAGTCAGAAACAAAAAGTAAGACGTAAAGATTGAAGACAAGCACTTTCACTGTTGATCACTGACGAGATATCAAGAAGCCTTTAATGTATGGAAATTAAGCTGCGAGAGACCAATTGATAAGAGTATTTAGAATGACCCTTTTATTTTCCTGACACAAAAAGTACCCGAAGATTCAGCTTCTTCACATTTCGGGGAGGGGAGGAGCGGAAGAAGGGTCATTTTAATCAAAATGAAAGGCACATCCCATTAAGACAGCTTTGCTGACAAATAATTAAGATGAATTACTAGCATACACTTGTCCCAGCTGCCTTGTAGCATGCACGTGAGGTTTAAAATATTTGCTTTGTTCTTTAGATGCAGTTTACAACCTAACTCACCATCTTAACTACCTGAGAAGATTTTAATCCTCAACCTGTCACTACATATTCTTTTCACAGACTCCCAACACTTCTGCATTAAAACAGGATATAAGTAAAAGTTAACAGTATCTTGGAGTGAAAGATTCATGTTTCACACAGTGAAACAATCAACATTCTTTCAGACAAACAGCCAAAGTCAACTCTTCTGTCTATTTGGAGGAGGCACTGACATAGAAAAGTGGCACATTAAATTTGGTTTTATTGATGATAGAATTTTATAGTACTAAGGTACACATAATTCTAAGTGTATGCATGCTTTAGATAATAATGGGATATAAAAATTCCATTTGGCCTAAATTGTGGGTGCATGTCTGTTTTTGAGTTTGTGCTTTCTCTTCGCACTTGGTGTGATCTCCAAAATGTAGGTCGAATTTTTTTGTTAAATTGATTAATCAGATCGCACAATTTTGATACACAATTTAAGAGTGTAGGCTACTGACATCTGAAAGTCATTAAGCACATTTGCCACATTAAAATATGCTCAGTTTGTTTACAGCACTGGGTAATGATCACACTGCAGATAACTGTAAAAAGGATAAGAAAAGTCTAACTTTTTTATCCTGAGGAGTCATATTGATATTTAACTATTTCACTTCCTTTCCAGGTACAGGTTTAAATCTCAATCCTCCTTATACAGTAAAATGGCTGTGGATGGATAATCGAAATAGGAGTCCCTAAGCAGAGAAGACTTCAGGTATGCATCCTTTTTACTCTGAAAATAATACTGAATAGTTGACTATATCAATGTAGTCCCAAATATACAGCAGATTTGCTATACCTTTCTCAGGGTATGTTTTCACTATCCACCAATAGGCGGGCAGTGATCGCTCTACTGGGGATCGATTTATCGCATCTACTGTAGACACGATAAATCAATCCCCGAGCATGCTCCCCCTTGACTCCAGAACTCCACCTCCACGAGAGGTGGAAGCGTAGTTGACAGGGGAGCAGCAGCGGTCGACTCTGGCCGTTTGGACGGCCAGGTAACTAGGCCTAAGATAAGCCGACTTCAGCTACGCTACTCACGTAGCTGAAGTTGCACATCTTAGGTTGACACCCCCACCCCCGCTCCAGTGTAGCCCAGACCTAAGTATCAATATTAGCCATATTAAACTCTTCACTGTGAAGCATGGAGGGGATGAAAGGTATGCAAATAATGAAATGTGGCCAGTAAAAGTGTGCACATGGTGGGGGAGAGGAGCATAAGCATCCTTTCTTTGAGTTCACAGAAGTGCCCCCTCCCCCAATTCAAACACCATACAGGGGTTCCATGTGTCTGGGCTGGGGGATAACCTCATCTCCTGGCAAAGTGCCTGTGCCTTTTAACTTTGGTATTTATAAGCTACCTATTGCATTCTTATCTCAGGGTACTTGTATCAAATCTTCAGGGCAATTTCTGTGGGAAATTATGCTATCTCTGTCGTTATTAATGTCTGTTGGTTCTTGCTCTTTGCTTTCAAAATCTTGAGATAGGGAGAAGTTAGGTGTTGGCAGGGCAGCTTCTGAGTAGAGGTATAGGACCTCTGCGTGAAAGCCTGGGCTCACCATGGCTGCCATGAAATCTATAGGATTTGATCTGGAGGTCTCACATAGTCTGCACATTTGGAAGGACAAGCCCCTCCCTTCTGATGCTTTGACAGAGTTCCTTGTGTGTCTTCCCTCCATCATGAGTTTTTCCATGGTGTTATTGTTTTACCTATATATAAATAAACAAGGAAAATTGCTCTAGCATCCAGGAACTGCTGGATGCTAATTCTGGCTCTAATACTAACTGTATACATTTGGGCAAGTCATTTCATTTCTCATTTCCCATCTGTAAAGTAGGGACAATAAGAACACTTTTTGAGGGATTATGTGCATTTCCACATATGGGATGATTCCCCCTCGTGACAAAACAACACTTACTGAAAAATAACCTTTTTCTTTATCTGCTTCCCAGGGCTGTTTTGACGATTCCTAGCTTAGGGCCCCATTCTTTCCTATATAGGACTTCCTTTCAAGCCATCTTAACTTCCCCCAGTGATCCATTGCAGACTGGAGGATTCTGCAGAGAGGAGTCTGGTTTCAATGTTGTTGTATGGCTGCCATTGGAAGCCCCCTTAGGAACGCGAAAGATCCTCTCTGCAGAGGAGGAGTGCAAGAAAAATTACTGGAGATTGTATTATGGAGCTTTGTCTTGTGGGTTTTGGGGGACGGAATCAGGCTTTCTCATTACCCACCCACCCCACCCCAAGGAATTTCTTTGAGGCTGGGAATAAGGGTAGTATGCCACAGAGGCAGGATTTCAAATATAATAGTGACACCGCCTGTCTGCTAAAGGCAGGTAATAGAACATGGGGACCAGACTTTTAATGATGTAAAAGATTATAAGTGCCAAGTATGATGATGATGACTGAAAGAAGCAATGGATTATCTCTGCATCTTCTCCTCCTACTCACCCAAAGCCCTGTATGCTGCATTCCTACTAGACCAAAGGTGGAAATATAGGCATCCCACTCTAATGCCACAAGAAAGGATTTAAGCATACAAATTCCACCTTTTGTAAAGAGTTTAGGAAAAATGATTTCTACAGACTGTTTAACAGGTAATTTCAAATACAATACTTAGTTCAGTCATGGTTCTGTTTATCTGCTTTCATGCATTGTTGATCAAATCCCTACACTACTACAAAAATACCCATTAAATGCTAATGATGATAATCATCATACTTAGCTATTATATATGTATTATCATCAATAATTTTGCATTCATTCTTATGATAGAATCCCTTATTTATTAAAAACGCATTCCATTTTCTGGACCTCAATTATTTGAATGTGAAGAGAAAGTAAATTAAGGTGCTTAGTTTGTAGCAGATGTTGTAGCTATAGTTACTGCTTCATACGTTATTGCAGGTTATTATAAGCCTCTGTGATTGGACCTGCTATAGATAAGCATGCAATAATATTTTCACTGTCACCATGATCATTGACTAAGATAAGAGCGTAATGTTCTGGTTTTTGTTCAGGATAGAGAAGAACAAGGAGGGGGAAATGAAGAAAAACAAACAAACCAAAGAGCTATGTGTCATATAGTGATATATTATAAAAAAAACAGAAAAGCCCTTCTCTTCATTTTAAAACTACACATACGTCAGTGATGACAGACACTACTGAGGGGATCTAGTGTTAAAGAGAAGTCTGTTAATTTTATTTGCAACAGACAGCAGAAAGCATGCTCATTCAAGATACTTGTTGTATCATTTTTAAATCAAGGCCATCTTTTTCTCAGTGGTAAACGTGAAATGTTTTTAAAGGCCAGACTTAGCATAAAATCTATTGGTTGCTATGGAGACTACTTACCACACAGGACTGCACTCTGTGTTCAACTCTGTGATTTTCTCTATTCAAAGGTTCAGCATTGTCAAAAAACAAATTACTTTTTCAGTTGTTTATCTCAAAGTTCATTATGGAAAAGGCAATAAATAATAAGAGATTTTATTCATGTGTGGATAGGAGCAATATGTGAAGTCACTTGGGCACTATTCCTTAAAATTCACTGTTTTAGAATAATTAGAACAAAATTGGCTGTTGTTAGGAAATAAAATGGATTTTGATCTTTTTTGTGTATATGAAAATGAAGCAAAGTAGGTACTTGGAAGTCTGATCCCAACAAAATGAGATGGTAATAAAGCTTTTCACACCTACACAGCATTTACTAACAAAGCTCTGAAATAGAAAGAGAGATTAAGCCCTGATAGACTAAAATTTTGTACCTGGGGAGCTTTACTTCTCTGTTTATGAAAGAACATGTGGATTCAGGCCCTACTACTCCTTGAATTACTTATGCTATCTTTTGCATCACATATCTTTAGGCTAGGAAAGTGGTAGGCTTGTCATTAGTAGGAGCACAAATCTAACTGGCTACAACTCATCATTGAAAAACTGTACATCAAGCACTTGCGTGATTATATCAAATATTTTCTGCCAAGACTCCCCAACATCATCCCACAAGAGGCCTAATCTTGTGAGGTGCTGCTGAGTGTCCCCCTTTGAGTTAATTAGGAATTGAGGTTGTTCAGTACCTCCAAGGATGCAGCCAAGCACTCAATACCTCTCAAGTTCAGGCCAAGAATGAAAATGTATAGAAGTAGCAAGGGAAGTCTCTGATTACCTAAGGGTATTCCAACTGTAAATTGGGGTCAGCAAGTTCTTGCTCATTTTTCTGTAACATTTTACTTAATCTAGGAATGTCTGAAGCCATTCATTTTCAATGCATATTTAAGATTCACTGATGTCACTTATTTGGTGCATTCTAGACACTATTAAGTCAAATTCAGAGCTGTTGTAAGTGGATGTAGCCCCATTGACTTCAGTGTAGTTATGCCCATTTAGATCAGGTGCTTGCTTATGCTCCCATTTCAAATCAATGGCAACCCCCCATAAAATTCAATGGTAGCAGAATGGGCTCTCAAGTCTTGGCTTGGTTCTGTGATTCTGACAATTTTTATGACAATTAGAAAAATGGGTGAAACCTACTGAGAGCATCTGATATATTAAATGATTTATGAAAAGTCATTTTTAAAATACCCTCTGTGGTTCTTGAGCTTCCTTATTTACAAATCAAATTTGCTGGCAAAAAATTGTGGCTGCAACAAGTTGTTTCCAAGATTGCACTTTCATAGTCAAATCATTCTCCCACTGTAAAGTGTAGGGCGCTGATAATTAACATTTGCAAACATGCAATTAAGAAAAATAAAAAAAGAAAATGCAAAAATGAAGGCATAATTTCATTGAGGCTATTGTCAATCTCTTCAAAAATTATTATGCAGTAGGTCTCTTCCTTTGCTGCTCTGTATGTTTTAGTGGAGTATGTACTGTTCCACTCTGCATGCAAAGCAACGCGAAAAGAAAGGTTTTTAAAAAGGAGTGAGCCGGTTTAAACAATCAAGTGGAGGCTAGTTAGGTAAAACCAACAGATGAAGGTGTGATTGCAGTAATAGAAATAGTACTAGTAATAGAAAATTGGTATTTCACTCAAAATAATGCGGGCAGATCCTACTCTATAGGGTTTTACTGAAACAATAATGGGACATTTTATCAAAATAAGTTTTTCAGTTTTCTCTGCAGTAAGATTCTTGTCTGCGTGCTTATGTTCACATCATGCTTAAGGATTTTGTTTGTTGCTTGGTTCCTGTGGGTCTTCTACACAGCTCAGCGGGGGCATACTCTTCCTTCTGTACTCTGCCCAGAGTTTAATAAGGTGCTGCAGGATATTAGTAAAGGCAGAATTTAGCCCATCATGTAGTAAGTGAATACTATCCTTAAGGAGTTTTGAGGCTAACAGGGAACCCATTCTACCCCTTTCAACTAATTTGAATAGCATTATAAGAAACATAATACTGTAAAATCAGTTAATTTTTAAAATTACTTTTTAAAGTGAATGTAATATCCTTAAAAGGTGCCAGACGAACATCATGAAAGACTTAAGTCCTTTTATTCACAGAATAGGGATAGCAAGCTTCCTCTAGGAAATTTTGCCAGTCCATCTCAATCTTGCCCTAGTGGAAAGAATATAATTGAGA
This sequence comes from Sternotherus odoratus, assembly GCA_032164245.1. Taxonomy (NCBI): domain Eukaryota; kingdom Metazoa; phylum Chordata; order Testudines; family Kinosternidae; genus Sternotherus; species Sternotherus odoratus. The sequence goes on from JAVMKO010000004.1 coordinate 48,465,610, forward strand.
CTCCATGTTATTTCACTTCTTTCCTGAGATACCCACTAGAGTCAAGTGAGCTTAATACAGCAAGAGTTAAAAACCAAGGGAAGAGGAAATGTTGACCACAGTCCAGGTGGGGCCTTATAATAGTTCTAGAATGTAGTCCCCAACACTATCAGTGAGTTTGCAATATTTGAAGCTATTGCTACTGATTACTAGACATAATACTTTGTAATATGTGAAAATATTAGAAAATATAAATTGAAAACTGTCAGGAAAAAATCCTAAACAGATTATTAGATGACAGAATAGCATACCAAGGGGGAAACCATCAATGACTGTCATTTAAACCTGTCCTGGACAAAACACTGGAATGTGTTCTGCAATAGGGAGCAATCTTGGCAAAGGAATGAACTAGATTACCTAATTTATCTTTTCTGTCATTATTTCTATAATTTTACCATATTTCAGTAATAAACTGGTCTGTTGGGTTGAAAGAGATTTTTTCCCCTTGAATCTGGGTATGCAGTATAATACCATATTTGTCCAATAACTGTGAAAAATGACTAATGATTTCACATCTACAATTGTATCTTTGAGTGGGTACATAATTACTAAAAAGCTGGGTACCCTGATGTGGAAATCACATTCTTTAATGTACTCTCTGAGGTTTGTTAGCAATGCAATAGGCTAAAGTATTTTGGAAACTTCTATGTTTACAGCTAGCCTTGTGTCTTCATTCTGTTTTATGAGCATAAAAACACACACAATACAAATTTTAGTCACAATGCTTATAAAAAAGCACCCAAGGAATTTATCGAAAATGCCAATACCATACATTTTTCATCACCAGACCCATCAGGAAAGGATCCATTATAAGAAATGTAAATGTAACAAATATACAATGACACTGCAGTGTGAGTGGCATTACTGGGTATGGATCAAGGGGTAATAAAAGTATTGGTTATGGGATCGGAAGCTGAATTGGCTAACGTCTCGAGAAGAATTCTGGCAACATTTATGTCATTTTGGTTTGGAAGTTAGATCTGAATTTGGATCTAAATCACTTACGGGGATTAAAAAAACTGACTACTAACTTTGGTGGTAGCCATAGCCTAACGCTGCAGAGTCAGTCCATCTTTTCCAAAAGTGATGACAGAGTCCAGGTTTTCTCAATTGGTTTATCCACCCTTCCCCCATTTTCAGCCTTTGCATTAGGTGCTTATTTGCTGGATAACTTCTATTCCCACATTCCTAACACTGGGAATTGTGCTTCAGGCACCAAACATCCCTCAGAATATTTTCAAGTGAGGGATTTCAAGTCATATTTTCAATATTAATTTGTGAAGTGATAAGCAAAGAAGTGAAGATTAATTACTGGAGGGAAATAGTGTTGGGGAAGGTAGACAGTGGCTAGCACAGTGAAAACTTATCAGTCACACAAACCTTTTTAGTGTATGTACTCACATCACTTCCTACAATTTTCTTTTGTTAGAATTAGTTTAATTACATTAAGAGACACCTCCCAAGCCCTCTAGAGGTCTCATGGAAGGATTCTCTCCCCCCAGCCACGGAGCGGTAATGGAGCTGCACTGTGGCCACTATGCAGCATTAGGCATACAGTAACCTCCCACAAGTTAAATATATATAGTTACAAAGCCATTTGCCGTCCCCCTAGACGTCCTATGCGTGGCACTGCAGGGAGCTCTTTTAGAACACAACTCCATAGGGCATTTGGGAAGAAAGCCCCCTGAACCTCATCCTGACATCTTTTCTCTTCACACAGTGGAACCCCTACAACTCTGCTACATACCGTGTTCTGTATTCTTGTGGAGCAGAGGCCATGGAAAGTAAGATGGCATTATCTGAATCAAAAACAGAAATAAATTATTTTTGAGGAATTGTTATATAATGAGTAGGGGGTCACATTGTCTTGTTTTAAGATACAATTTAAGCTTTAGACAGAAATTAAGTGGTTTTAAACAGGGAACTTTGTGTAACAAAATGCAAGAACAAAAGTATGTAATAAAAATATGGATTATTTTTTTTTAAATGGAAGCAAGGCAAATTGACCTTATTTTGAGATGTTTATCTTTGCTGTTTTGATGTACCTGCTAAGGGACAGAGTGAACCTGAAACATTTTTTACCCAACTTCTGCTATGCTGGCTAATTTGCTGGCTCCTATGAGCTGTAATTGGTGAGACCATTTCACTTCAAGAAGAATAGCTTACTATGATCTGAACCCTTACATGTTTTCTCAGGATCTAGCCTGAGAACTCCAGAAGACTCAGGGAAGATTTAACCACATTAACCATTAGCACTTTTTCTCTGCTAACAAAACAGGACTGGAAAAACCATATGGCAAATAATGTTACTACTGCTGTAAACCATTGCTTTGGAACTGGGACCCTACTACTCTTAGGGCCTGTCTTCACTACCACTTTAATTCGATGTTAACGACGTTAGGTCGAATTAAACGTGTACCTGTCTTCACATACATGCTCTTAACGTCGATGTAAAGGGCCCTCAAGATCGAATTTGGAACTCCTGCCTGACGAGAGAAGTAAGGCTAATTTCGACATTCCAAGCTCGACTGTGGGCTAGTGAAGACGGAACCGACATTAATAGCCTCCAGAGGCTGTCCCACAATGCTCCATTCTGACCGCTCTGGACTGCCTCACTGCTCCACTGTGACCGCTCTGGACTGCACTCTGAACTCGCTGCTCTGGCCAGGTAGATAAGACCCGGGAACATTTGAATACCATTTCCTGTTTGGTCAGCGTGGCCAGCTCACCTGAACTGCTCAGTCGCCATTCAGAGCAATCAGCAGCACTAGCCGCCATGCAGAGCTCAGCATCACAAGAATCCATGCTGAGCTCATCTGCCCTGGAGACCAGCCAGAGGAAAAGAGCTCCAGCATGGTCCACTCGTGAGGTGCTGGATCTCATCGCTATCTGGGAAGAGGAATCCGTGATGTTGGAACTAAGAAACAACAAACGGAATGCCAACACCTATGGAAGAGTCTCCAAGGCCATTCTAGAAAGGGGCCACAACAGGGACACCACACAGTGCCGCGTGAAAATTAAGGAGCTGAGGCAATCGTTCCAGAAAGCCAAGGAGGCAAACGGACGATCAGGGGGCGCGCCACGGACATGCAGGTTCTACAATGAACTAAATCAGATAATGGGGGGCGCCCCCACCACCATCGCGCCGGTCTGCGTGGACTCCACCGATGGGATAATCGTCAGGGAGGAGACTGATTCCGAGGAGGACGACCATGAAGAAGAGGAAAATCTCACGGAGCAGCAGGAGCCCAGCGGAGAACCCGTGTTCCCAGAGAGCCAGGAGCTGTTTATCACCCTGGAGCCAGTACCCTCCCAAGCCTCCCAGGGGGGTAAGTGTTTCTTTTTTAAGTGATTACATGACGCGTGATTTTGTAAAGGAAGCATTTATTAATGAGTAACTTGCCCTAAGGCCTTAGCGTGCTTTCATTGCTGGTCAATTTCTACTCAAAGAGTTTGCCAATATACTCCGGGATTGACCAGAAGTCCTCCGCGGACATTTCAATGAAGCTATCCAGGAGGTAGCGATGAATCCTCCGCAGCAGATTTCTGGGGAGAGCCGCCTTATGTGGTCCCCCGTGATAGGAGACCATCCCACGCCACGAAAGTAGTAAGTTGTCTGGTATCATTGAGCAGGCTAGCATTGCGGCATATGGACCAGGACTTTGCATGGAGTCAAGGAGCATGCGCTCTCTATCTCTCCGAGAAATTCTCAGCAAAGTGATGTCATTCATGGTTGCCTGTTTGAAATATGGACTGCAATTAGTAGGGAGATAAAGATTCCCAGCTGCAAAGTACTCTTTTCTGCTGAGGACCGACCAACCGCACCCCCCCCCCACGAACGCTGACCCCCCCCCCCAGCCTGTAGCGGTAGCTAGCAGGGAACCAGAGCAGTCTGCAAGCGGCTGCTTCCACTTCAGATCCAACGCGAACCAACCACACACCCCCCAGCCTGTAGCGGTAGCTAGCAGGGAACCAGAGCAGTCTGCAAGCGGTTGCTTCCGCTTCAGATCCAATGCGAACCAACCCCCCGCCACCCAAGCCCGTAGCGGTAGTAGCTAGCAGGGAATCTGAACAGTCCGCAAGCGGTCTGAAGAGCCCCAAAAAGACCTTAGCCCTTAGCGAGAGATTTTTTGGCATTTGCTTTGCAGTTTGCGGTTTCAGTGGGAGCCACGCGGTGGGGGTTAGGGGGCGGGGTTAGTCTACAATATGCAAGCGCCACTTTTAACTTACCATGGCCGGCTGCACGGTGATTTCAGAAGCCGTGTTGGGCTGAGGCACGCATATGTGTCTGAGATGCTCTGACTTTTCTGTGACCTAGTCAGTCACTTTTAGGTGTAGAACATGACCTTGTACAGAAATCATATCAGGCCTCTGAATACTGAGGTTGCAAATGGCATAGTACTCCCATTGTGTACCGTCCGAGACTGCATCTGCCTCCTAACCTTGAATGTATCTGTCTCATAACTTTCAAACTTTCTTTGCCCACATTCGCACACAGATGAACAATTATCTCAGAATCCCCCGGCCTGCTCCTCCCGCCGTGCATCGCAGATAAGAAAGCGTAAAAAGAAAACGCGAACGCGCGATGAGATGTTCAGTGAACTCGTGGAGAACTCGCACGCTGAGGCAGCCCGCCCGACGGAGTGGAGGGAAAGAATGATAGAGGCAAGGGATCGAGAGATACAGGAAAGGAATCGAGAGCCGCGGCAGAGAAGAGGGAAGAGCGCGAGGAAAGACGTATGGATGCTTTGCTCCGCATAATGGAGGACCAGAGCGACATGCTGCGATCTCTGGTGGAGCTGCAGCATGCCCAAAGACCACCTCTGCAGCCCCTGTGTAACCACCTCCCCCCCTCCCCAACTCCCATAGCTTCCCCACCCAGACGCGGGGTGAGAACATGGGGGGGCAAGCTCCGTGGGCCGCTCCACTCGACCCCACAAGCCAGCAGAAGCAGCAGCAGCAGCAGCAGGCTGACGTTCTCGGAAAACTTTTAAAAGCTGCTGTGTCTTGCCCACCCCTCCTCTCCCCCCTTCCCACCCCCCCCCTCTGTCCGCTCCTCCCCCACTGCGACTGCCGGTTTCCCTCCAGGATACCAGGACAGTGATCCCCTGTATTTGTATTTCCGATGAACCAATAAAGGAACCATGATTTTTCAAACCATGATTTTTCAAACAGTGATTTTATTTCCTCTGCAAGCATGGGGATGGGAGAGGGAAAGCATGGGGAGAGGGGAGGGAAAGAGGGTTCAAGGGCAGCAGGCTTAGAGCACAGCAAGGGAGCAGATTCTCAAACGCCATCTCGGCCACTCATAAAACTGTCTTTCAAGGCGTCCCTGAGGCGCAGGGCCTCACGGTGTGCTCTTCTACTTTCCCTGCTGTTTGGCTGCTCGTAAGTAGCAGAAAGTAAATTTGCCTCAGCCTCCCAGCCCGCCATAAACGTTTCCCCCTTGCTCTCACAGATATTGTGGAGCACAGAGCAAGCAGCAATAACAATGGGGATATTTCTCTCGCTGATGTCTGAGCGAATCAGTAAGGAACGCCATCTCCCCTTCAGACGGCCAAATGCACACTCTACGGCCATTCTGCACTTGCTCAGCCTGTAGTTGAACAGCTCCTGACCCCTGTCCAGGGCTCCTGTGTATGGCTTCATAAGCCAGGGCATTAGGGGGTAGGCTGGGTCCCCAATGATAACGATCGGCATTTCCACCCCCACCCCCCCCACGGAAATTTTCTGGTCCGGGAAGAAAGTGCCTTGCTGCAGCTGCCGAAAAATCCGAGAGTTCCTGAACACACGAGCATCATGAAGCTTTCCCGGCCACCCCACGTACAGGTCGGTGAAACGTCCCTTGTGGTCAACCACTCCTTGCATGACCATTGAGTAATAGCCCTTCCGGTTTCTGTACTCGGCGGCCTCGTGGTCCGGTGCCAGGATAGGGATATGAGTCCCATCTATAGCCCCGCCACAGTTAGGGAATCCCATGGCGGCAAAGCCATCTATTGTAGCCTGCAGGTTTCCAAGGTTTATAACCCGGTGTAGCAGCCGCTCGACGATTGCCCTGCTTACTTGCATCACAGCAAAGCCCACTGTAGACCTACCCACCCCAAACTGATTCGCCACTGACCGGTAGCTGTCTGGCGTTGCAAGCTTCCAGAGGGCTATCGCCACTCGCTTCTCCACTGTAAGGGCCGCTCTCATTTTGGTATTCCTGCGCCGGAGGGCCGGAGACAGCAAGTCACAAAGTTCCATGAAGGTGCCCTTTCGCATGCGGAAGTTTCTGAGCCACTGGGAGTCATCCCAGACCCACAGCACTATGCGATCCCACCAGTCCGTGCTTGTTTCCCTGGCCCAGAATCGGCGTTCGATGGCATGAGCCTGCCCCATTGCCACCAAATTTGACAGATTGTCAGTCGCCCTACTTCCAAAAATGGCAGTGTCCCTGTCCTTGCTGTGCACGTCCTGGTCCATCTCCTCCTCACTGTCGGGTTGCAGAAAGCGCAGTTGTCCCCGGATCGCATTCCTCCTCTGCAGACGGTGCAGCATGAACTCCGCAACCGTGATCGAGGTCCTCACAACGGCCATTACTGTTTCCGTGGTGTCAGCGGGCTCCATGCTTGCAGTGCTATGGCGTTAGCACGGCGCGGAGAAAGGGCGCGAATTATGGGATGCCTACCCACAGTGCACCGCTCGTAATGGGGGTCGGCGGCACGGAAAAAGGGCGCGAAATTTGGAAATGCCTACCCATAGTGCAGCACTCGAAATGGTGCCTGCTGGGGGATCAGGGAACTGTGGGATAGGTACCCACAGTGCAACGCTCGTTATGTCGACGCTTGCAAAAGTTGTGCGGACAGACACTGTCGACTTGCTGTGCTTTGGTGTGCCTAGTGAAGACACACAATATCGACTGTATACAGTCGCGTTCACAACATCGAAATAAAGGAAATCGAACTACTGCTGTAGTGAAGACATACCCTTAGAGTAGGACCTATGACGTATAATTTATCACGTCTACGGTAGACATGATAAATCGATTCCTGATAGATCGATCACTGCATGCTGATCTGGCGGGTAGTGAAGATGTACCCTAAGTATTATCTAGACCGGGGTGGGGAACCTCCGGCCCCCGGGCCTTATACAGCCCACCAAATCATTCTGTCCGGCCCGCGGCGGGTCTGGGGCTGAGTCAGGCACTGGGGCCGGGAAGCGCCTGGGGGAGCCGCCCCCACCTGGCAGCTCCGCACGCGGGCCTGGGGGAGCCACCGCCGGCCAGGGACGCGCGCAGGCTGCCAGGCGTGGGCGCCTCCGCGCTGAAGGTAGGGGCCGGGAAGCGCCTGGGGGAGCCGCTGGTGCCATGCGGCCACCATTAGCCAGGCGGCGAAAGGAGGAGCCGCGGGGAGCTGACGGTCAAGGAGGTGTGAGGGGGAGACTGGGCTGGGGGGCAGGAAAGGGGGCGGTGGGGGGGGGGAGGCCAGGCTGGGCGGGCGGGGAGGGGGGCAGGAGACTAGGCTGGATGGGGTGGGTGCGGGAGGGAAGGAGGTTTGGTGGGGGGGAGGCTGGGCTGGGCGGGTCAGGCATGGGGGGCAGGAGGCTGGGTTGGGAGTGGGAGGGGGGAGGAGGTTAGGTTCGGTGGGATGGGCCGGGCCAGGCAGGGGTTGGGGAGGGAAGGCGGTTAGATGGGGGGAGGCTGGGCGGGGATAAAGGAAGATCACCCCCTACACCCAGGCAGATAGTGGGAGCTGACTGGGGCAGGCGGCAGGACCCCGGCTGGCAAGGGGCCAGCGGGGGAAACCCCAAAGCAGTGCAGGGCTAAGCACTCCGCCTGCCACTGCTTTGGGGTTCCCCCCGCTGGCCCCTTGCCAGCTGGGGTCTCAGCTCCCGTTGCCAGCCTGGGCTTCCTGGGGGGGGGAGGAGGGGGGGAGAGGGAGCGGCCCGCGAAGGACATTATAAATGTCCAAATGGCCCTTGGCAGAAAAAAGGTTCCCCACCCCTGATCTAGACCATCCCTGACAGGTGTTTATCCAACCTGCTTTTAAAAATCCCCAATGATGGAGACTCCACAATCTCCCTAGGCAATTTATTCCAGTGGTTAACCACTCTGACAGATAGGAAGTTTTTTCACCATTTGTTACCACCTCTGCTTCAGCATGTTTGTAATTTAAGCACTGGATGACCTTGAAACTTGCAAACTAAGGAATACCATATCTACAGTAGAGAAGAGCTAACACAAGCAAGCATTGACTGGAGCCACTGTTAACAGGATTTAATAGCTTATAATTCTTTTAAACAAAAAGTTTTTGTTTGTTGGATTTTTGTAGATGAGAGAGACTCTCTGGCCCATAGTCTCTCTCCTTCTATTCCTCTTGCACAGGGAATTTTTGCTCTGTGTCAGTATCTCTCCATTAACATGAATAATACTTTCCAGAGACCACATACTCGATAGTTTTTTAGTTGTGCCATAGCCATCTAACGTGCAATGCTTTAGTTTAATAGTCATTTCAATTGGCTATTAAAACAGAGCATCACACATTCAGACCTCTACTGTATTCCTGCAAAAATATGAGATCCCCAGAAATCACTATTCACTTCAGTGAAGCGTTACTGCCACAGAGCACCAAAAGATAGCCGTGTGCAGCAGAAAATACTGAAGTAGAGGACATTCACTTCAGAGGGTCTCTCTCTTTTTCTAAAAAAGCAGTTTGCTTCTATTCGGGAATATTTCACTTATAGTCTCCCCAGTTCAGTTTTCAACACACATCTTTGCTGGTAAAAACTGTAACTGCTTCCTTCCTTCCTCAAGAGAGACCAAGGCAGAAGAAAAGACCATGTGTACAAGACTTTATTGCATTCATCTCCATCAAAAACAATTGTGAGGATGGAGGAATACCTCAAGCAGCTGTAAATCCTCCCATTTACAGTCTCACTCTTTAGAAATTACATTATATCCTTATATCCTATAAGCCACTGTCAGCTCTTCCAAAAAAATCAATATCTTTACACAAATGAAGCAAAACAAATACTGTACCTAAAAAACAGATACAATTTTATTTATATAAAACAGAGTATTTATTTTATAGTCTGGGATCATATGGCTGTGCATTTAGCCTCTAAAATGACAGCAAAATTAAAATCATACACTGAATAGAAACACTGGATTTGTCTTATTAGAATAATCTATAACCCACTTCAACCACAGCTCTTTTCCCACTTTTCCTTATGCTTGAAGCGGTGTTAATGGGCCACTTCACCTTGAGTGGTCCCTTGAAATATGTGTTAACTACTTATACTAAACAAGTTGTTCCGGTTATATTTTGCTGTGGCTTTCTGAATAAGGTCTTGTTTATATTACACAGTTTTGTGGACAAAAGTAAAATTTCATTGACAAAGCAGTGGAGGTGTACATACAGCAATGCTCCTCCTGCTGATTTAACTCTGCTGCTATGCTGATATACTAAAACCACTTCTACGAGCGGTATAGAGCTTTTTTCAATTTTAAGTTAGAGCGATGCAGTGTTAGTGTAGACACTGCGCTTCCTTAGGTCACCCGAAGTGGGCTCCAGTAGGTGTCCCACAATGCCTATCATGATCCCTCTGGTAAACAGTGTGGCCTGCCACTGCGCTGCAGCCAGGTACACAGGCATGCTCCCCCTCCCCCTTTAAAGTCCCAGGAATTTTTGAAATTCCACTTCCTGTCTGCTTGGGATAGACAGCTTACATCGCATCTTCCCAGCTGACTATGCCTCATTTTCACAGCAAACATGCTTCTGCCTGGAGTACATCAGAGTTGCTGGATCTGTTGGATCTGTGGGGAGAGGAAGCTGTGCAGTCACAGCTCTGATCTAGCATAGGAGGTTGATACCTATGAGCAGATTGCTCATGACATGGATGAGAAGGGTCACGAAAGACACACGGGAATGCCATGTTAAGATCAAGGAGCTGAGGCAGGCATCAGCTCTGTTGCGATGCCGAGAACGTGCCTTTTATACAAGGAGCTGCACACCATCATTGGCAGTGACTCACTTCCACCACTGATAGTCTCAGGTATACTTGGGGGGGAGTGGAGGCAGAAGCTAGCAGAGTAAACCCCAACGATGAAGTGGTGGATGAGGAGGCCGACTTGGAGGAGGATGTAGGATAGGCAACAGGCTTGTCTGAAGGCATAGTGAGCCAGGACCTCTTTTTGACTCCGAGGGAGCCTAGCCATAGGCACCAACTTCCCCTTTTTTCCATGGGTGCTCGACCCCCACTCTGCCCCCAGCCCTGCCCCCATTCTAACCCCTTCTGGAATTGGTTACCAAGGAAGGTTGTGGTATTATCATCGGAGGTTTTTAAGAACAGGTTAGACAAAAAAATGTCAGGGATGATTTAATTATACTTGGCTGTGCCTCAGCCTGTGTGTGGGGAGGAGCAGGAGATTGATTGATTGACCTCTCAAGATCCCTTCTAGCCCTACATTTTTAAGATCATATAATTCTGAGCATTTTAAAATATGTTTGAATTTTTTAAAATAAATAAAAGGAAATTTCAAAACAAAGTAATTTTGAACAAAAAAAATGAAACATTTCAAAAATGTCAAAATGAAATGTTTTGATTTTTTTGGCAATTTTTTTAGGTTTGTTTGAAATGAACAATTTGGCAAAATTGATATGAATTCACAAAATGTTTTGGTGTTGCCAAATCTATTTTTTCCCCCCTGAAAAATGTTTTGATAAAAAAATTCACACATCTGTAGTTCTAATGGATGCTGCATCATCCTCTATGCAGAGCAATGACATTAGTTGCACAATCCAACCGTCTAAGTTTACTGTGTGGGGGGAAAGTGGAAAATGGCCATTTTGGGTCCAGTTTTACTTTGATCATTTACTATAGAGAAAGATTGAACCTTTTGTGTACAACTTTTAAATTGCTTTCATCCAACGGGGGGGGGGGGGGGGGATGTGCCTTCTTTTGCAGTAATACAACTCCAGTGTCTTCAGCTGTTAGTACTAACAATATATGTTTGCACTACAGTAGCATCTAGGGATTAGAGCATCATTGTGCTAGGTGACGTACAAAACAGAGACAAGGTTGGTGAGGTAATGTATTTTATTGGACCAACTTTGGTTGGTGAGAGATAAGCTTTTGAGCTACACAAAGCTCTTCCTCAGGTTTGGGAAAGATACTCCCAGTGTCTCAGCAAAATGAAAGGTGGAACAGATTGTTTAGCATAAATTAGTACATATTGTAAGGGTAGAGACTAGTGTCTCTCAGCAACAGAAGTAGGTCTAATAAAAGGTATTACTTCATCCACTTTGTCTCTCTAATATTCTGGGGCCAACATAGCTACAACTACACTGCAAACACAATAAGAAACAGTCCCTGCTCCAAAAAGTTCATGGTCTTTGGAGTTTATTAAAAAAATAGATTAAACAAGTACAGTATAACTACCTTAAATTCTGCACCCCAAAACTTGTCACTTCAAATCATTGTGGATTTGCCATGAATCCAGGACTCCTTTGAACTTTAAAAGTAGTTGCAAGGATGTAGGCATTTGCAAAACCTGGTACAGTACATTGGTTATTTCCTGAGAAATCTAAAGAACTGATCTGAAGTCTGCCTCTAAAATGCTCCTTTTGCAATTTTACTCTTGATTCTACTTGGGGTGGGTGTGATTATTTCCTTAATAGGATGTTCATGTAGAATTGAACCTATTCACTAAGTTTCATTTTATGCTGCCACAACTGATTTGCTTTCAACTTGAAGTGCCCTCTGGTCCTGTTCATTACTGAGCTTTCTTCATGTCTTTTCTTCATGATGCTTAGGACAGAAAGGAGTAGAGTGCTGCATTTTCATTTATGCTAAAAACTTTTACAAACAAGAAGCAGTGCAAGAAGATTCAGCATGTGGTTCCTTTCATAGAATGTTTTGCAGAAGAGGTTGTAATATATCTGATGGATTTGTTTCAGAATATAAATTGCTTCATGTCCCTTTGCTCATCCAGACCTCCATACTGCAAATAGTAAGCTATGCTGTTTTTTGCACTGTCAGCATCATGTTTAGGGAATTAATGAAGTCCTTTGCATATTATTATGTTGTTTTTGCATACACACGATGTAATAAATGCAATTGGACAATTACTGTGTTCTTTGCCATTGATCAGCAAGCACAGAAGATGATGGATCCTATCTTAATTTTTGTTTATGCTCTTTTCTCAGACTTAAGCCTCTGACCACAATGAGACTGGGGTTCATTGTAAATTCACAGGGAGAGGTTGCTGAGTGTTTTGTGCTACTGACTTGAAAATGTGCTGTAATACAGAAACAGGCCCAACTTCCAGTAAAATATAGAAATAGACTGACTTTTTTTCATTCCAGGCATCATTACAAAAATCAGTTTAATTTTTTGTAAAGTTTTTATAAGATCCTTTCAAGACTACAGCTGTTTGAATTGGCTAGAATGGAACTTTATTAGCACTGCTTTTTGCACGAGGTTCTAAGCATTGATACAAGCTAAATAATATAAGAACATGAGAATGGCCGTACTGGATCAGACCAAAGGTCCATCTAGCCCAGTATCCTGTCTTCTGACAGTGGCCAGTGTCAGGTGTCCCACAGGGAATGAATAGAACAGCCATGGGCAGTGGGTGTAAGAGGCCAGGGAAAGCTAAACAGGATCCTCTCCAAACAGAATGCGGTGTGGCTCCCTTTGGAGGCATGTCAGTCCACTGCCTTTGGAGCATCGCTGCTGTGCTCATCCTCTTCCCCTATGGCCCCGCCTGTGCTGCTCCTCTTCCTGCCTCCACGTCACCTTTTTCCCCAAGGCACCACCCTCATTCCACCTCTTCCCATCCCCGTTCTGCCTCTTCCCCAGAGACACCCCCACACACCTGCTACTTGTGACTTTCCGCCCTCTCCCCTGAGAGACCCCCACCCATCTGGGGAAGAGAAGTGTGGGTGGGTGGGAGGGAACTTGGGGAAGGGGATGGAGAGGCATGAATGGTGGGCGGGAGGAGGTCTTGGGGGAGAGGGTGGAGCAGGAGTGGAGCCTGAGGCAGAGCAGGGGTGACTATGGGCAGGGCCCTGGGGGAGGAGGCCAAGCCAGGGTGGGTCTTGGGGTGGAGCAGAGGGGGAAGGGCCATTGCCCATGTGCCGGTGCTCCCCATATGTCTAAGGAGCTTCTGGTACTCATGCCCAGTCTCCCCAATGCAGGAGTCACACGTTATCCATGCGAACAGACAATCATCAAGTGATGTATCCCCTGTCATCCATTCCCAACTTCTGGCAAACAGAGGTTAGGGATACTCAGAGCATGCTGTTCCATGGATATACCACTCTCTAGTTATGATTCATTAGTATTCCAAGTGTTTAATCTCCAGTTGATACTTTACAGTCAATAAAGCCTTGATCAATGAGATTGCCCTATAACATCCCACTGAAGGGCATGCAACTGATGCAGTGAATAGAATTTTTGGATATACAGTATCTTGACAAAGGAAAATTGCTTCTTCTTTCTGAATAATTGCTGATCTTGTGTATTTTTGTTTTGACCTGTTTAAAAAAACCGCACACATTCCCTGCTTTACAAAGGAACTCTGCTTAAAAAAGCAATTATTTGTTGGCTAATAAACTTTTAATTTCCTTTAATCTGTTAGCTCCTTCCTAGTTAGAGTTTTCAAAGCCTAACCCATGAGATTTGACAATAAAACCTACTATTTCTTAATTGGAGTTTGTCTTTGCATTTCCTGCAAAACATCTTAAAAACTGACCTCTTCTGAACATCTTTGCAGGGTTACTAGAACAGTTTATATGGTGTGGGATGCTGAGAGCCATTGGATCAAACTGCAAACCCTATATATCATGGAAACTACTTCAAGTCAGGGGGGTGCGGCAGCATCCATAGTTCCAGCATCTATGCATCTTTGTGGTTGGATTTGTGTACATGTGGTGCCAGCTATTACTCAACTTTCTTATTTCTTTTTCAGTCAGTTGACCTAAGATCTTTTGTGAAATTTATTACCACTAGCAGTTTGCTAAGGGTATTGAAAAATATTGTAACCCCAGTCAGATATCCATGTAAGATCCTGTAACTGCCACACTATCAATTTCTTCTACCCTATCCCTCTAGATTTGTCTAAAAATCTATATATTCCTAGCAGGTTCAATGTTTTAGTCAGTGAACCATTCTCTTAAATGTAGGGTTACCAGATAGCAACTGTAAAAAAAGAGGACAGTGGAGGGGGGGATGGGGACTGTCCCTTTAAAAATGGGAGGATGGTCACCCTACTTAAATGGAAGCCTTTCTTAATGGTACTACTTCACTAATATAATAGTGTCTTCTCTCTAATGTTTCTCCTCATTTTCATCTTTATATCTTGTAAGAATTTGCTAAATTATGCACTGTAAATTCAAGTAGTTGCATATTATGCCCGGTCACCATTTTGTAGGCAGTGCATCACTTCAGACACATCACATGATATGTACTGTAAAAAAATTACAGTTCCATTTCTTGAATTTCCAAACCTGGTGAGTGTGTGTATAGTGCAATGTCAGGTTAGTATTTACTACTCCCAATTGACCTAACTAGACCTACATTGGAATCTATATATATAAAAGTCAAATGGTGTATGTGTGTATGTATGTATGTATGTATGTATGTATGTATGCAAGCTTACTCCTTCCACACTGCTTGAGCTAGAGACTTGAAATTTGGTACAGTTAGAGGTCTTGGGGTCCTAATGACTGTAAGGGTCGAAAATTTTTCAAATCTCACCTCTGACGCCCCCCAGGGGTAAAATTATTTAAAGGCCAATCACATCAGCTGGGCAGCTGCTGTTCTCTGTGACATAGTTATGATGTCATAATACCCCCTCCAACAGACACCGCACTCGCTCAGCTCTCTCCCCCCTGCCCCCCTCTAACGGACCCGAGTAGGGTTTGGTCGGAGGGTAAGTGAGGTAGGGGTGTCGAGTTTGGTCGGGGGTGAGGTGGGGTTGTCGGGTTTGGTCGGGGGGTAAGTGAGCCGGGGGTGTTGGGTTTGGTCTGGGGGGGGTGGGAAGGTGTCTGGGTGGGTGAGTGGTGAGGGGTGGGTGTTGGGGTTGGTCAGGGGGTGTTGGGGTTGGTGGGGGGGGATGTGGGGGTGTTGGGTTTGGGTGGGGGGGGTGAAAATGTGAGTCGGCGTTGGTCGAGGGGTAAGTGAGGTGTGGGTGTCGGGTTTGGTTGGGGTGTGTGTGGGGGTGTCAGGTTTGCTCTCTGCTCCCATCCAACGGACCCCACACTCGCTCAGCTGTCTGCCCCCTCCCCACCTCCGACTGACCCGAGCAACGCCGGGTATTTTCGCTAGTGTTACATAAAGGGTACTACGTCCCCACAATTGCACTAGAGCACAGGAAATGAATTCCCTACTAAAATCTTCATATCATCGTACCTAAATAGATGGAAAGGGTTAGGTATAATGAGGTTGCCTCTATGAGGAGCTAAAGGGTTAAACAAGGGCATTCTATGAAAAAGTCCTCCTTGATAGTCAGGAAGAGGAAAGAGGAAGGAGATTAGTAGTGATCTTGCTAAATCGGGGCTTCAGAAAGGGCAGTCCTCCATACAAGGGAAGACTGGTTTCATTTTAGTTTAATTCATTTTCATTTTTTGTTTGCATAAAATGACCTTAACACTCCTGACAATAAACCATGTGAGAAATCTCCCCCTCCAGGCAAGACTCTGCTGCTTTTTAAAAAAGAGATTCTCTTCTCTCCTATATAGATTCTTATACCGATCTACAATAGGGAGTGCTTCCCACATTAGTCCTTCTAGAGCTGAATTGGGCCAAGTAGACCCAATAGCTAATTAGGCTGCAAAGAGTGACACTTTAGATTAGAGGCAGTTAATTAGAGAGAAACTCACCTGTGAGGGACAAGCAGGGCTTCTACAAAAGCCAGGAGACTGGCAACAAAAGAGGGTTCTGGGAAAGTCTGTAGTCTCTCCTTGGGAAGAGGGAGGCGTGTTTGGAGGCTGCAGAGCTGAGTTGCCTGAAGTCCCTCTCTGGGAGGAGGGAGTAAAGAGACTGGCAAACCCGGATGAGGAGGGAATCATAGAACTGTAGGACTGGAAGGGACCTTGAGAGGTCTTCTTGTCTAGTCCCCTGCACAGAAGGGAAGACTAAGTATTATCTAGGAAGGCCAGGAGGCATGGAAGTGGCTCAGGAAAAGGTAGCAAGGTGCAGGGAACAGATCTTGGCTGCTGTGTAGAGAGTCCCTGAGCTGAAATCTATAGTAGAGGATGGCCCTGGGTTTCCCTGGTAGTCACTGCGGAAGTGGCACTATAAGGCACTAAAGCAGTAGACTGCCTCAAACTACTGGAGAGCAGGAACCTGGATATGCTTTCTCCCAGAAGGGGAAATCACAGTAGTGACCTGTCCAGAGGGCTGGGTCATGAAGAGGACAGCTCTGGTTCCTGAGAGTGAGAGAGGGGCTTTAGAAGAGAAATGGATGGTGTTACTGCTGGAAGGGGTGGAGGCCTAACTGAGCTAATCCCCTGAACCTCCATGAGGTGGTGCCATCCAGCAGTGAGTAGGGCATCTTCCTGTCCCGCCCCGACACCAAGTGGCGGGACTACCTGCCACCTAAAGAGGGTGAGAAGCCCCGGTGGGACAGCCTCTACTCCACCTTGATTCCACGGCCCGCCAGGGACATTAGTTGGCGGCTCCTTCACGGAGCCGTGAGCACGGACGTGCACCTGGCACGGTTCACTCCCGTGCCCGAAGCCTGTCCCTTCTGTGGCGTGAGGGAGGACTTGGCGCACGCCTACCTCGAGTGCGCCAGGCTGCAGCCCCTATTCTGGCTCCTCCAGAACCTCTTACTGAGGTTCTGGCTGCACTTCTCCCCACATCTATTTCTTTTTGCGCACCCCATCCGTGGCCCCACAAAGTCGCGAGACCTCCTCGTCAACCTCCTCCTGGTCCTAGCCAAGGTCACCATCTACAACACCAGGAGGAGGATGCAAGACAAGGGGGTGCATTGCGACTGTGGGGCCTACTTCCAGTCCTTCCTGATCTCACGCATCCGGGCAGAGTTCCACTGGGCAGCGTCCACCGGCTCCCTCGACAGCTTTGAGGAGCAGTGGGTGCTGTGCAGGTTCTCTGCTCGGTGTCCCCATCCGGCACTCTCGTTTTGAACCTGTGACCCTCACTCCCTTCCCTGTTTTTTCATTAATTGTCCCAAGCAATCAGTTGGACCCGGGTCCAATGTCCCTCCTGCAAGGCTGGGGGAGAGGCTTTAGTAATGGGTGGGCTTAGGCCCGCCCACTTTCTGGGAAGCCAATATAGAATATAGCAGACCCGTCATACTCCCTCTTCACAATCATTTTTTTCTTTCTTCCTAGAAATATAATTTGCAGCTTCAGGTAGAAATATATGTGCTAACAGTCATTGAACTAGTGTGCTAAAAATACAAGTGTAGGTATAATTGTGCAGGCGATGGGATGGGTTAGCCGCCCTGAATATGTCCTAACTGAAACCCTGGGCACATAGTCCTCCCTCTTCTGTTGCTGCTATACTTCTGTTGTCTTTCCTCCCCCCCGCCCCATCCCCCAAGCTAAACTGATCAAAGCTAGCATAGGTAACAAAGTCCTGTGGCACCTTAAAGACTAACTATAAAGTTTTGAAGCATGAGCTTTCGTGGGCTAATACCCACGTCCATTTACCTGAGTGGGAAATTGCACCTCTAGCTCAAGTGTAGATGTACCCTTGGAATGCCAGTGATGTGAAAAATATGTTACACACGGTTTGTTCTTTCTCTCATTTTCTTCCCAGAAGGAGAATTGTGTGTGCAATGGAGTGTTTTGTTTCAGTAGGGTTCTGATTGTTTGTTGATGGCCTTAACTTAAAATGTCTGATACACTCATGTCCCTGCAGTGACTTTCTTCCTGGAAAACTCCACAGTTGTCAGACGCTGTCTTTGTCTGCTGTTGATTGGAAGCAGACAGAAGGCAAGACACTGAAGAATAGTGTCACATCATTCATGCATATTGGGAAAAGGATGTTTGGAGGAATAGTAAATGGCAGCCCTCTTCCCCAAAATGGTACTATTTTCTAGAACTAAACTACGTGGGTAAAATACTTGTTCTTTACATGGATTTATAATCCATAAATGTTTAGAGTCATACCTGCATGAATGATGCCAACCCCAATTTCTTTCCATTACAAGTGGAAAGGATATGCTCCAGGTGAAAAGAATTCTGCTTTGTGGAGCTCTCCCTCCAGAGGGAATATCCTGTTTGTACAGAAAAAGGGTAGGAGGGCTGCTTTTTCTAGTGGGTTAGCTGGTGAGCCTGTAAATACTCTCTAAATTAAGATGACAACAATAAAAGGAGATTACAACCCAGGGAGTAAAATGGGGAAAGAAGACAGCCAGGTCTGAGTGAAAGCAGAGCCTAGTACTACTATTCCCTGCAATATTTCCCACCCCTCAGGGACTGCATTAACTTCTTTGTGTCTCCTGTGAAATAGCTGCTGCTACTAAATAGCTGGGTAAGGACTTAACTAATAGCAGCATGGCTTTTGCTGGAGCCAAGGGACTGAGAACAGCTGTGCAGTATATAGGCAGAAGCTATTTATGCAGACAACTCCCATCTCCACAGGTCTAGGTCTTTGCCCTCTCATCATTATATAGGTCTGCAAATCCTTCACATCCAGTGGAGGCTTTCAGGGGATATTTCTAGGGGATTTCCCATTCCTCTATCCCCCTGCCACTGATTTCTCACTTGGAGGGGTGATCTGGATCCAAAATATTTCACTGAAATCAAGCAGTAAAACTACCATTTAGTCTCATTCAGAACTGGACTCTCAATTACGCTAATGTAAATGACACAATTCTGGCAGAGCCAGTAAGGTTATTGCTGCATCATTGGTGCCAATAAATCAGGAATCTCAAAATCTGACCCCCTTTGTTAACAAATGCTTTCCTTTTTAATATTTATTTATTCTCTAGGGTTTGTTTCTGTTCTTGTTTACAGCACAAGGTTTTCCTTTGCTATTATTAACCCCTTCTAACTTCACATTTTCAATATAGCTGCAGGCACTCAGGCATGGAAATACCTTTTTAACATGCCAAAACTAACTGTATTTCATCAGGCACTGCAGCAGAGTTTCCAGAAGATGGTACTGAGGTTCCCTTCCCCTCAAACATCAAGTAATCACTCACGAAGCTTTACCACAGTGGCACAACTTGGACCCCATATTCCTCAGAAGACAAGAAAAAAGTCTCCAGATTGAGTCATTTCTTATTCTGCTTACAGGTTTCTTTATTTGTGTTTTAAAAAAAACAACACCTTTTGGTCTTGTCAATATTATAAGATGAGCTTCAATCCTTTCTTTCTTTGTTGGCTTTGCTTGTTTGCTTTGTCCAAGCCCTTTGCGTTCTTCAGTATACATTTGGTGCAGGGAAAAGCCTTCAGAGCCCATGAAAGCTGTGGGTCACCCATTTTGAAAACTTTTAAAGAGTAAGTGATAATTTAGCTTTTTAAAACACTTGTTTACCCCTTTCTTTACAAAGTCAATTTAGGAATGTAAATTTAGGAGCACTAAGACTGAAGTTGTCCGTGATGATTTTTCCAAAGTATCTCAGGTTAGTAATGGATCTCAACTATAGCAGCTATATTGAAGCCCACCAATTTGGAAGGGAGCCCTGACCACTTTGTGACAGTTTTGGAGTCCTCTTGCCACTTCTAACAATGCTAATACATGTGTGAGCTCCTTCCCAGAAACCATCATAGCTCCTGAGCTACCAGCATGGTCACTCATCACAGCACTGGGATAAGGGCAGCTCACTAGAGGAGCTGGGTCAGAGGAAAGTTCTGCTATCTGTAGTTGCAGATGCCAACAACAGCTGCTTCCCTGGGAGTGGAAGAGATCAAGCAATGTGGGAGACAGAACCTGTAGGGGTCAGCCCTCTCCACATGGAGGAAGAAGAGAGTTATTTAGGAGGAGAAAAGAGATTCCATAGAGTGGAGCTTTCAACTAGGCAGAGGAAGATAGCTTTCATTAGGGAGAGGGTGGACTTGAGGGACAGAGATTGGGGAGGGATGGAGGAGAGAGAAATGGTAGAAGATGGTGCAAGTACAACATAATTCTGAACCACAGAAATAGCTTCCATACAAAATCTGAATTCCTTTTATTAGTGAGTTAAGGAAAGCACATAGCAATTAACTGTTGCTCTAAAGATGATGATTGTAGAAGCATATTAATTTTGGTATGTTCTTACTCCATAAACATAAGGAGGAATTGCAAGTAACATATTTAGAGAAAGCAGTTTATGTATAAAAATAGACTTCAGTAAATTGCCCAGTGGAGCTGCTTATGAAGTCAGGAACCTGTAAAGATCTGACCTGAGGGCCTATGTAGATAAGTGTTTAACTGCCTAAAGAGAGCTTAATATTTCTGTCTTTTCAAAGATCAGTATGCTTTTATCTTCAATATCTTTATTTTGTCCCAGAAATTAAAATCTGTACCTGTAGTAGACGGTCCCGGTTTATTCATTTCATAAGTCAAATTTCATACCCTTTATATTATGGTTATTTTGAGGCTGATGGATTGTGTGATTGAAAGTGCTGAATAAAGCTGGTATAGAGCCTCCTCAAAATACAGGGATGATTTTTTTTTTTACACCAGCTGGTTGTAGAGTCTTTCACAAGATAGCCCTAAAATGCTCATATCACTTATGCTTAAGTTTGTTTATCGCTTATAGAGCTATAGATGTATATGACAACAACGATGGAAGAGTTTACAGTCCAGTTCTGCCACACTTCCACATTCTGAGTAATATTTTATTATACATGTAGTCCCACTTAATAAGGATGGTAGAACTGGGCCTCCAATTAAGATGAAAACAGAGGAGATTACAGCAATGGGGAACGAAAACGAGGGTGAAGATCTTATGATTTTACAATTCTAATTCACACTTTCAGTTACAAAGTGTTAATTTTTAAATTTACATTATGTTTACATATGAAATATATAGATGATCTGTAAGCCTCTTTGAAGAAGTGAGTTTCAAGAGGAGACTGATAATGAGGAAACAAACTTTATTTTTAATACAGCATTGTGGGAGGTATAATGAGGCATGTGAGTTACCATTTGACCGACTCTGTGCCAGGAAGCAGTTTTCCTAATGTTCTGCATGTCAGCGTTCAGGGAAACTGCACCTATATTCCTTCTCCATGGTCCAGGAAGGGTGCCCCCTCTTAAGCTTCTGGCTCCCAGCCATTACTTCTTGGGCAGAGACACACATTTCTCTCCCTCCTTACTGGGGGTTTTCCAGGCTGAACAGTTTGCTGCTTACACTGTAATATCTCCAGCGAGTCAGAGTGCCTAAACAGCATCTACACTTTGCTTTCTCTCCAGAGGCTATAAACAGCATATTTTCCTACATTTTTGTTACTGAAAAGCTCTCTAAGCAAGCATATTTATTCTAAAGGAGAAAGCATTACAGGAAAATATATTAAAAACAATGAAAAAGCCTACATGCATGCTAAAATGCTTACTAGCGGTTACCCCAACTCAACCTAACACGGGCAGGTGTCATCCTTCCACCTCTTCCCTGAGGATTGGATTCCCCTCTGAACAGAAGGTCCTGTCTGTCTGCTAGGTCAGAAAGAAAGCCCGCAGTCCATTTAATTTCATGCTGTTTATTCATAAGTCAATTTTTTTGTCAGCCTCTGGATAATCCAGTTTGAACTGGTATATGCAACCCTCTCTATGTGGTACCCCTCTGAAAGTGTTACAGCATGAGTGAATTTGGCTAATCATTTCCCCCTCTGACCCATTCTTAATTCCTGGAGGAGCTGTCATCACTCTCCCTCATGGAACTACATACAGTCTCTGCCCCATAATGATACAGAAACTTAATATAGTAAGGTTTCCCAAAGACATTGCAGGAAATTGCCATATCTGTCACATTGTTTACCTTTGTTTTTATTTTACATGCTTAGTCATCACTATTCTGGTGACTGTTCACACTGACAGGCATCCTTTCCAGAATCTGACTGCTGTAGTTTCTTGTCATCAAAAAAATGTTTGTGTTATACAAACAGTTAATTTTGTTTTCTTGTATCTATCTTGTAATGGATTTGAGTATGCCACCCTTACGCATTTACCGTATTTTTCGCCATATAGGACGCTCCGGCCTATAAGACGCCCCCGAGTTTTTAAATAAAAAAGCCGGACACAAAAAAAATTAAAAAAAAAAAAAAAAAAACCCACCACCACACACAAAAAGCGCCTCGCTCTCCCGTCAGCCCGCCGTGCGGGCGGGCTGCTGGGAGCGCGCCGCTCTCCCGTCCCCGCCGCGCGGGCGGGCTGCTGGGAGCGCGCTGCTCTCCCGTCCCCGCCGCGCGGGCGGGCGCTCCCAGGGGCCCCGGGGCCCGAGCTGCTCCCGTTCCCCGCCGGCCCCGAATACATGCGGGTGGGCTCGGGGGGGAAGCGCAGCGCCGCTCCGCCCCGCCCGCCGGGCCACCTGCAGCCGCCCCAGCTCCCCGGTGAGGTCATATATTCGGCGTATAAGACGCCCCCCCTAATTTTGCGAATATTTTTGGGGGTTAAAAAGGCGTCTTATATGCCGAAAAATACGGTACTTCAGCCTGTGACTACATATTCTTACATGAGCCAGCCAGTGTGGGAATTGTTTCATTGATGCACTATTCCTAAGTAACATTAACATACTACAGCCTAAGTGGCTTTGTGCTGATTTGTTTCTTTGTATGTCAGTAAGTAAAAGATAGTCTATTTCAAACAGAAAAGCCATTCTTCTCTCTCTTCCCTCTCTTCCCCCCCTTCCCCCCCACTTGATTTAGCATCATCTGTTCTGTTTGTTCCATTCTATGCATCCGATGAAGTGGGCTATAGCTCACAAAAGCTTATGCTGAAATAAACTGGTTAGTCTCTAAGGTGCTACAAGTATTCCTCGCTTTCTTTATGGATACAGACTAACATGGCTGCTATTCTTGAACCTACCCATTATAGGTATTTCTAATGCACCATCACCACTGTTTACCCAAAAGACTTCTCTATCAGTCCCTTGAACTTTACAGTTGGCATACTTGGATCATTGTTTGCTTGCTTGTTTATGTGTTTAACTATTTAAAGTCCTGAAATATTTCTGATTGCTTATCTTTAGGGAATTGATGCCAACCCATTATTTAGGGTGGCTGTTGTGGGAAAGCTTTTACAAAGAGCAGCATCTTGCAACTCTGTAGTTAAGATCTATTCTCCTTCTGATTTATGAAGTGAAAAGAATCGAGGGCTTGTTGCTAAGAATCCTTCCTTCTCCAGAGGATCATGTCTCCTAAACAGCTTTGTAGCATTGCCTGAAAAATCATAACAGTTCACCTAAGCTGGGCAGAGAACAGTGTACTTGCTCACACACATTATATCAAATTCCCCCCAATGCGACTTTACTCTAGTTACCCACAGCAAAAGTGAAGTGACTATCATTCTGTAATTTTTCTGTCTTATGGGCAATATTTTATAGTTATTTCCCCCCAAATCAGGCACTTTTCATTCATTCTGGCTGACACAGCATTTTTTGACCTCTTGTAATTTTATACTACTTTCTTAGAACAATCAGTTAATAGTTTAGAAAATATAGCTAGATTGCTCCACATGTTCATTGCATCATGCTCTCAATAACAGAAAAGATAGCGAAGCTCAGCACAAATGTAAAGTTTTAGAAGATCTTGGATTAATTTGACAATCTAGGTAGAATTTTTGTCCCTCAAACAAATACCTGCCGTTCCAGTAGTTTCTAGCAAGGACTACAGAAACTGCCACCAATGCCAATGGAAGAAGCGTCAGTGAGGCACTAAGGAAAGCCTCTCCTGTCTTTTCACTGGATGATTTGTAAGGAGGAGGGATCTGGTGAACGTAAGACCTAGGAACAGCAATACTGCACCAGACCACTGATCCATCTGTTCTGTTATCCTGTCTCTGTCAGTGGCCAGATGCTTCAGAAGAAAGTGCAAGAATTTCCTTGTAGTTAGAGCTTTGCTTAAAATTTGAAGCATGAGATTTGATACATCCTTCAACAAGTGACAGTGGAGAGGGGGCAGAAGGAACTGAAAGGGAGAACCAGTTAAGAGAAGGAAAAGCTGTCCATTTCCTTACCATCCACTGACACACTCTTCCTGCTATCTTAAAGCTGGGCAACTTGGACAGTGCTTGACTTGGCACAGTGGGTGGTGGGATGCAACTGGCTCGGGGAGATAAGGGAGCGGGCAGAGGAAAGAATGTGGGCATGGGTTAGGAGTTGGGGTAAATGATGGAAAGTTGCAAGGCTAAGTAGAAGTATTTATTTGGTGACCATCCAGATATCATTGTCTCCGCTCAAAAGGACCACTCTTTGTGGTAGATAAGCGATTGTATGAAGAGGCACATTCCTTGGAGGGTGCATAATAATCATAATTGCAGAACTCAAGTGGCTTGCATTCCAGGTTCTCTCTATAAGAGCTCCCAACCCATTAGTTTCTGGAATGTATAAAGTGTTTTCATGAGCTGTTTGTGGATATCAACTACTGTGAATCCCAGATGACTAGTTGTTAGAATTGTCCATACAGTGAGCAAGAGTGCATTATACTGCCACAAAGATGACAGTCAAGGGAGCCCTTATAAATATATAGCTACAATCTGAAATACCATCAAAATGTGTCATTTGAAAGTAAATGTATTTTTATTCAGATGCAAGAAGAAGAAAGAAAATTCAGGTATCCCCTACTTCCATTCCCCCCCACCCTCCTTTGCACACATGATCTGTAGTGGAACATCCCAAATCCCATCTGTTTCTCTTTGTGCCTTTTGATATGACTATGACACAGAATATGATATGACTACGTCTCTTTAGCAAATAAAGTGCTAAATGCTGTTTTGTCCTCTCTTGTAATTGGTGGGATGGTTCTTGATTGCTGAAGCCTGGTCTATGCACAGTTCTTGTAGTGGTACAACTATTTTAGTTCAGTATGTGACTTTTTTAAAACAACGGAAATAGTTATAGTGGTAAAAGCCCTAGTGGGGATTCAGTTATAAGGTGCCTTATACTGGTATAGCTTATTCCTCTTTCTATACAGGAATAAATTATACCAATAGTAGCACTCTTATACCTGTGTAACTGAGTCCATGTGGGTGGAGGGTTGTATAGTGTAGTTAAAGTGGCCCAATGTTTGGGTATAGACAAACCCCAGTGATATCATTCATTTACATTAGTGTTGCATTTTTTTAGAAGATGAAGGTAGAAACATTTTCTATTTACATTCCATATTCCAAGCAAGTGACACTCATATCAATATGTCATAATACTAATATGACTACATGAAGCCATATTAATACTAATGGCTTGTCTACACTACTGTTTAAGTCGATGTAACTTACATCGCTTAGGGAACTAAAAGACACCCCCTAAGTGACATAAATGACTGACTTAAACCAGGTCTACACGGCAAACATCATTTCTGCCTCCTGTTGAGGTGGACTAATGCTGATGGGAGAGCACTCTCCTGTCAGCATAGCGCATCTTCACCAAACCTGCTCCAGCAGCGCAGATGCACCAGTGTAGCATGGTAGTGTAGACTAGCCCAAAGACAGCTCTTTATTGTCCTACTATGTGGGGGAATTTTCAGAAACCATATATTTTACATGGAATAATAGATCAGCTAAAGGGAGCTATAATGACACACTTTTATCAAAATCCCAGGAACTTTGGTTTTTGTTGTCACTAAACCCCAAGTTCTCTCTAACTTGCACAAGTCTATTTGTTGTTTTAATTTCTTTTTGTAAATAGATCTGAGACTGATTTCAAATTCCCAAACATTTAAAGCTAATCAGATATTTATTAGACATTGTTCTTGTACTAAAACAACTAAAAACTACCTAAAATATTTAGTATCCTCCAAATCTCACAGCCTTTAGGGAAAAAAAATCCACTTGCGGGTAATAGAGTGATTTGCCGAGTAAAAGCTTTGGGCCTACAAAAATAAAAGGATGGGCCAAGATCATTATTCCCCCAATCCATGTGTAGTGGGGACATCTATATATATATAAAAGTCAAATGGTGTATGCGTGCGTGCGTGCGTGTATGTATGTAAGCTTACTCCTTCCACACCGTTTGAGCTAGAGACTTGAAATTTGGTACAGTTAGAGGTCTTGGGGTCCTAATGACCGTAAGAGTCGAAAATTTTTCAAATCTCACCTGTGACGCCATCCAGGGGTGAAATTATTTAAAGGCCAATCACATCAGCTGGGCAGCTGCTGTTCTCTATGACATAGTTATGATGTCATAATACCCCCTCCAACAGACACCGCACTCACTCAGCTCTCTGCCCCCTCCCCCCTCCAAAGGACCCCGGAATCCCTCAGCTCTCTGCCCCCTCCCCCCTCCGACGGACCCCGGAATCCCTCAGCTCTCTGCCCCCTCCCCACCTCTGACGGACCCGAGTTGGGTTTGGTCGGAGGGTAAGTGAGGTAGGGGTGTCGGGTTTGGTCGGGGGGTGAGGTGGGGGTGTCGGGTTTGGTCGGGGGGGGTGAGGTGGGGGTGTTGGGTTTGGTCGGGGGGTAAGTGAGCCAGAGGTGTTGGGTTTGGTCTCGGGGGGTGGGAAGGTGTCTGGGTGGGTGAGGTGTGGGGGTTGGGGTTGGTCAGGGGGTGTTGGGGTTGGTAGGGGGGTGACGTGGGGATGTTGGGTTTGGGTGGGGGGGTGAAAATGTGAGTCAGGGTTGGTCGAGGGGTAAGTGAGTTGGGGGTGTCGGGTTTGGTCGGGGGGGTGAGGTGGGGGTGTCAGGTTTGCTCTCTGCCCCCTCCAACGGACCCCGTACTCGCTCAGCCCTCTGCCCCCTTCCCACCTCCGACTGACCCGAGCAACGCCGGGTATTTTCACTAGTTCTACATAAAAATGTCTGTCTCAAACATGGAAGTTTGGAGAAAGCACCTCTGATCCCCTCCTTTAGTCTCCATAGAGGAAGCTCTGTCATTCTGGAGCCAGCACATGTGAAGTCATTGATACTGGACAGTCTGGGGACAGGAGTGGGAGGACCAGAGATGGGGTCAGGAAGCACACACACCTTGTGTACCAGGGCTAGTCCACAACATTTTGGCACCTCAGGCATGGAGCTCAAATGACACCAGGGGTGAAAGTAGACTGAGGAACTTACCAGTACAGTGCTGGGCTGGGGCCGGCTCTGGCCCCCGGAAGGTGGGGGGCCTCGGGAAGAAGGGGTGGGGCTGGGGGTTCAGAGCCAGCCCCAGCCTACCCTGTACTGGTAAGTGCCTCCCTCCCTTCTCCCTCCCCCTTCCCCTCTCCCTTTCCCTGCCAGGGTAGCAGCTACAGCTGGGGGCTCCAGCAGCAGTTTAAAGGGCCCAGGGCAATAGCGGTGGCTGAGCCCTGGGCCCTTTAAATAGCTGCAAGAGCCCACCGCTACCCTAGGGCTCTGAGGACTATTTAAAGGACCCTGGGCTCCCCTGCTTCTACCACCCTGACCTTTTAAATAGCCACCAGAGCCCTGGGGAAACGGTAGCGACTATTTAAAGGACCAGGGTGGCAGAGGCATTTTATGATTACAACAGAGTGATTGACACAGTCCATATTTTTAATATGACATAGCTGTACAGGGAATGCCACTTGTTTAGAGGAGTTAGGAATGTCTACATATCTGATGAATTTCTAATGAGCAGCAGTAAGTCAAGAAGTTTAATACAATCATAGAAATATAAAACTGGAAGCTCCACTAGTTCATTCCCCCACACTTCTGCAGTGATTAAAATAGGAGTAAGTATACCTAGGCCATTCCCAAAAGGTGTTTGTCTAATCTTGAAAACGTCCAGTGACTAGGATTCTCCACCTACTTAGGTAATCTGTACCAGTACTTAACTGGAAGAACAGTTGCAGCTCTCAGTGCCCAGCACTTCTGCAGCTACAGCCCCACATCTCTCAAGTTAGACTCCTAAGAAGTCAGGAACACACAACCAGTGACCATCTTCGAAAAGTTTAGTTATAAGTATCTTTCCTGGCATTATTCAGGAAGTTTGTGGCATGAGATCAACCTTTCTCTTCCTGCAATTTCCTTTCTTATTTACTATACCCTTCCAATTTGTGCAACAGAAGGAGGCAATGGTCCCATAGACAACACCCTCTTTCTCTACATCACCCTGAATAAAAGCCTCAGCATCTCCCATCATGTGACCTGGGGGGGGATACTCTGCTCATTAAATTAAAGACTGTCCTATAATGCATCAAAATAAGGGAAGCAAAATAACCGTAATTCTTAATTTCTTGATTTTTGAGTGTTTAACAGTGTAACCTTATGTTCTTTTAATATAAAAACTATCCGTAAAGAGAACATATCTACACATGCATACTATATGTAGATATATATGAATGCTCATAATATTATGACTGTCCTACATATACAGTTCATGCAATAGAGATGAACTTTCACAAAGAAAGACCCTTACTTGATCACTTTGTTACTGATGATAACTAGGTTGCACCCAGGCCTTATGAGAGGCTGCAAAGAATCAATATATTGGAAATGATGCTTTCTTGTAGGTTGCTTCAATAAATGCTTATTTTGTTGCTTTGATTTAAAGCACTGAAAATCTCCAAAGGATTTAGTTAGAGTGCTGAATGATTCTTTTCCATCTGAAGTACAATGGGGAAAATATTCTCAGACTCTCCAGAGAGAGAAATAGATAAATGCATTGCAGTCTTCTGTGTTTAAAATGAAAGCAGGTTGAAATCTTTCAATTGAATATTAAGTAGAGCTTATTATAATGTACCTCAGATTAGAGTAGAGGATATTTATCTATATTTGTCACAAAGTCATCCATATCTTTTAGCTACAGAAATATAGTATACTAGGGCTCATTTTGACAATTGATTCAAAGATCCTAGAGCTAGTGTGGATTGTCAGATGATTGAGCTACAGCAATCCCTTCTGAATGATTCATGGAGCAGTGTTCACATCAGCTTCAAAGAAAAATACTTTCCCTTTCTGCTCAGTGAACAGAAGGAGCTGCTGTGAATATAGGCATCAATAAGAGGCGAGAGGAATCAAATGTAAAATGTGAGAGGAGAAGAAAAAATGTTCATATAGCGTGTAAGAGAAATTCTCATCTAATACGGATTCCAAAAAAATTTGTGTGTGTGTGTATAGTTATCCCTTTTGATCTAAGCAGTTAGCCAAATTCAGGGTGCTGTAGGTTCTTCGAATGAGGAGGAAACACGCTTTTTGCTTTGTACATACCTTGTAAATAAACAATATTGCATCAAAGTGTTTTTATGAACACAGGAGGAACCAAGCAAAAGGAGATAATTTCACTGCTTACAGTCCTAAAGGTTTTTATTTATTTATTTATTTATTTATTTATGCCACATCAGACCCAGAAGGCAGCCCTATATATGTCTAGGCTTCATACACAGTGCTTGTTTAGGCTGTGTCTGTCTATGTTGTGTCCTCCTTCTTTTATATACACCTCTAAAGTGTGTGTGAAGAGGAATTAGAAAAACCACATTTCCCTCAAGTCATTCAAATTTCTGTGTAGCCTTGCATTTGCCTTTGTTTTGGACATAGACATGTGCTTGAGTTTTGAATTTGAAATCTATTATTTCTGTCACTTCTTTACATTCATCCTGAATGAATACACTGGATGATCAAGGTGCTAAAGGAGCACTCAAGGATGACAAGACCATTGAGGAGAAGCTAAATTCTTTGCATTAGTCTTTACTGCAGAAGATGTCAGGGAGATTTTCAAATTCAGCCATTCTTTTCAGGTGACACCCGATGGAGGTGTCAGTAGAGGAGGTTTTGGAACAAATTGATCAATTAAACTGTGACAAATCACCAGAATCAGATGTTATTCATCCAAGAGTTCTGAAGGAAGTGAAATATGAAATTGCAGAACTACTAACTTTAGTACATGACCTATCATTAAATTCGCTTCTCTACCAGATGACGGGAGGATAGCTAATGTAATGTTAATTTTTTAAAAAGTCTCCAGAGGTAGTCTTGACAATTACAGGCCAGTAAGCTTCAGTACCAGGCAGATGTGAAAGTAAGCCGGTCCAGTCCGGCGTCCAGGCAAGAGCTGGTACACTGTGTTGGACTGGACTGGCTTCCCCAGTTCAGCGATTTAAAGGGCCTGGGGCTCCCAGCAGCGGCTGGAGCTCTGAGCCCTTTAAATTGCCACCAGAGCCCCAGGGTTGCAGAGGCGGCTCAGGCGGTGATTTAAAGGGCCCTTTAAATCACTGCTGGAGTCCCCGGCTGCTGCCGCTACCCCAAGGGCACTGGCAGTGGGGCTTGGGTGGAGATTTAAAGGGTGTGGACTCCGCTGCAGTAGCAGTGGCCAGGAGCCCTTGGCCCTTTAAATCACTGCTGAAGCCCTCGGCCACCCCTGTTTCCCCAGAGGCTCTGGCAGCAGAACCTCAGGCTCTTTAAATCTTTGCCAGAGCCCCAAGCCTGGGAGCCCCTGGAGCTCCATCAGCGATTTAAAGGGCCCACGGCTATGCTGCGATAGCGATTGCTGGAGCTCTGGGCCCTTTAATTCACCCTCAAGCCCTGGGGCTCCCAGCTGCCTCTGCAGCTGTTAGCTCCTGGGGTGATTTAAAGGCCCCAGTGCTCCCAGCTGCCGCTCCCACAACTGGAGCCCTGGGCCTTTAAAATTTTGATTTAAAGGCCTAGGGATTTAAAGTCCCAGGCTCTTCCAGTTGAGGCCCTGACCTGTGCTCAGGACTCCATGCGTACCGGTAAGTCCTTTAAGTCACTTTCATCCCTGGTACAAGGCAAATTGGTTGAAACTATAGTAAAGAACAGCATTATCAGACACACAGATGGACATGATATGTTGAAGAAGAGTCAACACAGCTGTTGTAAAAGGAAATCATGCCTTACTAATCTATTAGAATTCCTTGAGAGGGTCAATCAACATGTGGACAAGGATGATTGAGTGGATATTGTGTACTTGGACTTTCAGAAAGCCTTGACAAGGCCTCACCAAACGGTCTTAAGCATAATAGGCAGTCATGAGAAAAGAGTGAAGGTTCTCATGGACCAGT
Source organism: Sternotherus odoratus (assembly GCA_032164245.1). Lineage (NCBI taxonomy): Eukaryota > Metazoa > Chordata > Testudines > Kinosternidae > Sternotherus > Sternotherus odoratus. Next base: position 48,496,695 of record JAVMKO010000004.1, read on the forward strand.
AATTGGTTAAAAGATAGGAAATAAAGGATAAAAATAAATGGTCAGTTTTCACAGTAGAAAAATGTAAATGGTAGGGTCCCTCAAGGATATGTATTGGGACCTTGTGCTGTTCAACATATTCATAAAAAGGGCTAAATAGTGAGGTGGCAAAGTTTGCAGACAATACAAAACTATTTAAGATAAGTCCAAAGCTGGCTACCCAGTGTTAGAAACATATCTCACAAAACTGGATGATTGGGCAAGAAAATGGGAAATGAAATTCAGTGTTGATAAATGCAGGGTAATGCACATTAGACAACATACTATACATGCGAAATGATTGAGTCTAAATTAGTTGTTACCATTCAAGAAACAGATCTGAGTCATCATTGATAGTTCTCAGAAAACATCTGCTCAGTGTACAGAAACAATAAAAAAGCTAGCAGAATGATAGGAACCATTAGAAAAGGGTTCCCTTTCTAGATATCTAGACACTAGATATCATAATGGCAACTATATAAATCCATAGTATATGCTCACCTGTAATATTGAGTGCCATTCTGGTCATCCCATCTCAAAAAAAGATATATTAGAATTGGGAAAAGTACCAAAACAGGCAATCACAATTATTATTGTATGGCACATCTTCCATATTAGAGAAGAGATTAAAAAGACTGGGATTGTTCATCTTAGAAAAGAGACAGCTAAGGAGAGATATGATAGAGGTCTATAAAATCATAGAGAAAGTGAATAGGGAAGTGCTATTTACCCCTTCACACAACACAAGAATGCTCAATGAAATTAATAGGCAGCAGGTTTAAAACAAACATAAGGAAATACTACTTCACACGATTCAGCCGACCTGTGGAACCCATTGCCCAAAAGTATAACTGGTTCGAAAAAGAATCAGATAGGTTCCTGGAGGATAGGTACTCAATGACTAGTAGCCAAGATGGTCAGAGATGCAATCCCATGCTCTAGGGGCTTGTCTTCACTACCACGGGGAGGGATCGAAGTTTTGGTGGTCAATTTATCGCATCTCATCAAGATGCAATAAATCGATTGCCAGTGGCGCCCCCGTCGACTCCGGAACTCCAGCTCGTCGAGAGGGAGTCAACGGGAGCGTGCCACTGACCGCCGCTGCCGTGAGGATGGCAGGTAAGTCAGCTATAGATACGCCGACTTCAGCTATGTTATTCACATAGCTGAAGTTGCGTATCTACAACCGATCCCCTCCCCTAGTGAACACCAGCCCTAGGTGTCCCTAAATTGCAATGATATTGGGCTGGATAACAAGGTATGGATCACTCAATAAATTGCCCTGTGTTGTTCATTCCCTCTGAACCCTCTGGCACTGGCCACTGTTGGAAGACAGGATACTGGACTAGATGAACCATTAGTCTGACCCCATCTGGCCATAATTTATGTTCTTATGAAAGGCGGTTATACCCAACCCATAATAACAAGATTTAACTAATTCAAAACCAAACAAAAACCTTGCAATAAAAGAATGTTATTAAGGTTTCAAAGTTGGGTGCTCAAAAGTTAGTAAATACCACTATTGAGGTTGATCGTGCAACGTTATTTACTGTACACCCTCCAAACCAGGCACTCTATGTGGCATTATTAATGTAATAAATACTGGCTTGGTCAACTGCAATAACTACCTTCATTAGTTTTAATCAGGATTTGAATTCAGGGCCTTCATCATTACATCACAGAATCCTACTACTTGAGTTAATTTAGCTAGCTGGCAGTAGCAGTAGGTTGTTTATCTTATGTGGACCTGCCTTGGGGCAAGGGGTTGTGTAACACACTGGAATAGAGAAACCCATTTCACAGGCAGCATACTCAAATATTTAGATTTGGAAGGCCCTGTCTGAAGGTTAGCCTACACTTTGATCTTAAGGAGTAATTTCCAGCTCAGGTACAAGTATGCATGCTAGCTTTGATTGAACTAGCATTCTAAAAGTAGACCCGTAGCTATGGTGGGACCCTAGAAACTTAGGCCCCACCACTCATCTGTGCTGCAGCTGCTACACTGCTATTTTGAATGTACTAGCTTGATCAAGCTAGTGTGGCATACATCTATCCAAGTTGTACCCTAAGAACCAGTGTGAATAAGGGCTTGTCTTCATTGCAACAGTTTGAGTTGATTAGCACACTCAAGTTACTCCACTCAAGCCATCTTAATGAAGCCTATGATTATCTTGAGTGAACATGGAATGAGAGTGACCATACTGCAAAGCAAAATTTGAGCTACAGCGAGTGATTTGATTAGCAGCACAGATTGAATGGATTAGCATTAGCAGTTGATGCATCGCCACTGCATTACTTGCTTGAACATCAGCAGCACACAAGTTTTAACCCTCCCCGACACACCCCATCCACGGGTGCTGGAACTAGGAGTGTGGGGGATGCTGCTGCACCGCCTAGTTTGTACTGGTTTCCATTATATACAAGGTTTATAGTTTTTTTCTATGGCTCTCAGCATCCCCTCTATACCAGTTGTTCAGCACCTGACCCCATGCCACCCACTGATAGGCCAACTATCTTGGGTTTAAAGCACTGTTTAAGCTAGAGATTTGTGTGTTTGTGAATGGTACAAAATTCCAGTTATAGCTTGACCTAACAAAACATTGAAGACAAATCTTCAGTAGTTGAAGCTTGAGTCTGACATATTAGAATCATAGACTATCAGGGTTGGAAGGGACCTCAGGAGGTCATCTAGTCCAACCCCCTGCTCAAAGCAGGATCAATCCCCAGTCCAGGTAGAATGGATGGGCTGAGAGGCTTCTACCTATCTTCTACAAGACAAAGCTAGCATTGTGAAATTATTCAAAAAAGGCCATATCCAGAGTAAACTTCCAAAGTTTTTCTGTTTCATTTCTAATTTGTTTCTTTGTAGTTCACTAGTGGAAAAACTACACGTCTAATAACTTATATGACCCACCACTGTTGAGCTGTACAAGTGCCAGACATTTATCCAGGAATTTAAAGTAGCTCAATGGTTCATGATTTTCTAACTCTCTCTTTTCAAGTTTTGCCTTTCATAATTGAGTTGACTTCTTTATTCACTGATTTTTCCCCAAAACACACCAGTTTTTGTCCTTCATGCCAAGCCTTAGAGATCAGATATCTAGCCACCCCCACTTACATAGTCCAGGAGTAATGAAGCTGACACCAAAGTTACTTTATTTTGAATGTCTCAGAGAGGTGTCTAATCAAAGTGATTTGTAGACATGCTGATTGGGGCTGGATTCCAATGGGTGTTCCAGTGATAAAAGCCCGCTGATTAATCCCAAGGCTTCATTTATCTGAGTTTTGCTGTTTGTATTGAATAAATAAAACAGTATCCATTTCATTATCAACTGCATGAAAAGGTTAGCGTACTTGAAAATTTACCTGTCAAAGATTCCACTCTAGTATATTTTTCTTCCCAACTGAGATCATTAGTTGGTAGTTTTGGTGTTCCAGAGGTGTTCTATAATGAGTAAATGATTTAATGTACTAGACACTAGTGAACTCTTTTTTTAAAATCAGTTTAGACAGGATTATATGTCTGTCTAGAAATAATTTAAACTGCATGGTGAGCATATCAAAGTCGTCACTAAGGATTGGCTGGCAAATGAAAAGCAGTCTCTGTGGAGGCCTTGAAACTATGAGATGTAGTATGTGACCTGCAGCACAAGCTACTTTTCGGTGTCTCTGAGTGTTTGTGTATAGTGTGCAGTCTATATTTTTGTTAAGAGACATTTGTAGTTGTCTAGATTTTGTTAGCAAAAGGGAAATAAACAAAACATTTCCTATACACTTTAAATTTTTTTTTTTTCTTTTTTAGTCTTTTCTTATAATTAAGTCTGAGAAATCACTTCTTTGTAATATAGGATTTCCCCCCACAGGCCCTCCTGTGTGTTGTTGCAGAATATAGAAACAAGTTGTTGTGACTGAGGTCACTTTTTAGTCTTAAGAGAAACTTACTCGCTAGCACACTTTCAGAAATACTTGGCACCCCAGTTTCCAACTCAATGGGAGATGGGGAAGCTTTGTAAATCATGCCCTAGGTGTCTCAAGCAATCAAAATCAGAGGTCACTTTTGAAAAGTTTGATCCTGTAGCCCCATCAAATATTACAGGGTTGATTGAAAGTTGTTGGGTTTTGTCCCTTACTTTCTCTGATTCCTGTAGCTTGGGATGCAGGTAGCATATCCTTCAAAGTTAGCAGGAGTGATGCCAATGGTAACACGTCCTTTTGGAAAAGGTAATAAAAACATTCACCATGGAAATATTTTTGACCAGCTCTATCTTTAACTAGAAGACTATCCTTCCTCATCAGTTATTACATAACTGATGAGGAAGCATATCGGATGCTTGGAATCCACATAAATTGTGCTTCTTCTGGACCCAAGAGGAGCAGATATGGTTACTTTAGGATTATGAATTAAAAATATTTGATTGGTTATGTAAGTGACATCCCAGTTTATCACCACCAATATGACTCATTTGTCAGGAGAGATAAAGAAACATTTCTTATAGATGTGACCTATTAAACTAGGCAACATTTTTTTTAAGACTTGCATTAAATTGCCTGCTATACTTAGTTTCTTCCGATTGGTCTTTCCACCCCCACCCCAAAAGGAGACACATTTTATGCCCTTAATATGCTTTAGGCTATGTGGTAATTATATATTAAAAAAATCAACCAGTAAATCTTTAAATTCTGGAGAAAAATCAGATAAATTCCTAAGCAGAATGGTTTTATCCTTTTTTTCCTCAATATCACGCAGAGTGTGTTCCAATGTCTCCTTTTAGCTGCTTTGGTGATCCTCTCCAGTACTGCTTTATGCAAACCACAGCATAGCCAAACACACTTCCTTGAGATTGCATGAGTGGCAGTATATGTTTTCAAGGTATGCTAATTGAGAAATGTGCAATTTAGGCAAAGCATTCACACGTTTGAATGAAGGACTGAAACTGTTGAAGCTGCAGCTGTTGACAGAAAATTGATGTGCCAGTTGCTATTTACCTAGCAAAATTAGTTCTCCAAGATCAGCTTTATTAAATGGGACAGAAACATGTTAGCAAATTCTCTCAAGAGGTTCAAAAACTGTGCTTCTCACAGTTAAAAGTAAAACATGGTTCTTTTCCATGTCATTTGCATTTTGCCTACCATGCCACTTATATTGCTGATAATGACAGCAAGATATAGACTCATGTAATGGGGTATACAAACCCCACACTGGACAACCACCCTACCACACTTGTGGACATGTACAGGGTTGGAGGAGGAGTTTGGAAGGAAAGCAAAACAGCTCACTTGTGGGAAGACTGGGGAAGGAAACGGGCCTTCAGCAGGAACTTCTGTGATGACCGCTGCCTGGAGGTCTTTCCCTGTGGAAAGGGAGGACCTGATCCTGATACCTTTTGAAAGGGTGGCATTCCCCCCTCTCTTACTAACTGTTTGAATTAATCTCCTTTGCTTTTTGTTTACGGACTACCCTGGAAGGGGAGAGACTTGGAACTGACCTGGCCCAGGGTCAAATCACAGGAAGAGGCAGGCTACTGAATAGCTGGAGCAGCCAGCAGCAGACCCCAAAGGAGAGAGAGCTGCCACACTGCACCTGGCCCTGAGGCGGTGCCAGCAGTGAGCTGACCCCTTCAACAACTCATATTAAGCATTTGCTTGATATCAGTCCCATGGTCTCCCCTTATGCTTTGCAATCAAGAGGGCATTATTAAGACCTTCACAATAGGAAATTATCCAGTCAAAACATCTCCAAGTGGGACATATACAAGTAGATCACAGATCCACCTTCCATTCACTGACCACATAGGCCTAATGTTCACACTCTGTGGTGGAGCATAGCATTATCTCTGAATAAAATGAGCTTCAGAGGTTACTTTCTAATCCAAATTAGACCCTTCTCTGCGGAATCCTCATTACCCCAAGGAGACTTCACACTCACAAGCTTCAGTAATACTTAATTGACTGGAGTTTTGCCTGCTCAGTGGAGGGAAATGGGTGTTTAATATTAATACATCACTGTAAATGCACAGGGTGCTCTGCAATTAGTAAATTGAGCCAAACTAATCCCACCTCAGAGAGCTCAAAGTCTGTACGTATGAGAGTGCAGTGTAATGCAAATTCAGGTAAAGTCTACTCTACCCTTATGGGGTCTGTGAAGGGGGAGTACAGGCTGTGTTGGGGAGATAAAGTTCAGTCTTAGGCCAGGATACAGGAAAACACACAGGCTAGGTTAGGGGCTGTAAGAATACTATGAGCTGAAAAAGCAGCAGCAGCCCTTCTCTGTTGGTTGTGTGGGGGGACATAGGGACATAGAGCCTCTGGTTCCACCTGAATGTGGATCCAGTGACCCTGGTCTACTGTAATTGTGACTTATTTTTAAGACCTGTGTGGGAGACCTTTTCCGCAGAATGAAGAGTGTGCACAGCGTAGCTGCTCTGTCTGTGATCTTCCCCTGAAGCTCTGCTGTGGGGCTTCAGTGGTGCAGAGAGCCTGGTGGTGGGGCTCCCCATCATGGACAATTTTCACCCCCAGAGCATTCGGCAGAATGCATAAAAAGGACAGCCGTCTTTTTTTTTTTTTTTTAAAGGAAGGAAATATAGGCTGGAATTCAAAGTTTTTAGCAAGTATCCATCTCTTTTAATTCAGACCATGGCAACTATGGATAGGCAAAACTTCCGGTGTTCTGAGGATTTGTAGACTGTGAACTACTTAGTGGTTCACAAAACTATTTCAAATTCACAAATCTACTTTCCCTGATACATAATCTGTTTGATTATGTTGATTTTCTAGTTTCTCTAGCTGTGTTAGAGATAAAAAAAACAACCCTAGAATTTTGAAATTTATATTTTTCAAATGTGGGTGCCTAATTAGGCACCTAAAAATCGAGATCAATCACCTGAATAAAAGTGGGTTGCTTTTCAGAGGTACTGAGGCACTCATATATTATATTGAAGACAGTGGCACGACTTACAGAGGTTAGGGAGCAATCCTCCCTCCTCAAGGCTTTTTCACTTGCTCAAAGTTCCAGAGACCGTGGTGCCGGTGGGGTGAGGGCATGGTTCAATTGCTTTTAAGTTGAGCTCCTGTACTAAATCAATACAGCTGCTGCTGGAAGGCTCTGGAGCATTGCTCGGCCTGTACTGTTGCAGTGCCATTGAAATTTGATGCAGTTGCTCCTCCATACAGATCAGGGCCAGCGACAGCGGGGTACAACGGGTACAGCTGTACCGGGCCCCGGACTTCAGGGGGGCCCCCTGAAGTCCGGGGCCGGTACTCAGCTGTACCCGTTGTCGCCGGGGCTGTGAGCGAGGCACAGCTCGGGCAGCCGCTGCCGCGCTCACCAGCCCCCTCCCCTGGCACCCAGCAGCCTCCCCCGCCCCCCTTTGCTTCTGGCCGGGCCACGCGGCCGCAGCACATGCGAGGATTGGGGCCCGCGGCAGGTAGGAGACCGGGGGGGGGGCTCGGGTAGCAGGAGATCGGGCGGGGGGGCCCGCGGGAGGCAGGAGAGCGGCCGGGGGGGGCCACGGGAGATCAGCCGGGGGGGGCCCGCGGGAGGCAGGAGACCGTCGGGGGAGGGGGCTCGGGCGGCAGGAGATCAGCGGGGGGGCCCGCGGGAGGCAGGAGACCGGCGGGGGGGGGGCCGTGGGAGATCGGCGGGGGGGGGCCGCGGGAGGCAGGAGACCGGGGGGGGGGCGCAGGCGGCGGGAGACCGGGGGGGGCCCCGCGGGGGGCGGGAGACGGGGGGGGCGTACGGTCTGCCGTACGGGGCCCCAAAATTCCTGTCGCCGGCCCTGATACAGATAGAGGGATGGGTAGGCCAAATTTCAATGAATGGATTTGTTACTCCACACACAGGGTCACAACACCACTTGAATTTGGCCATACTATCTTTCCATCCAGACAGAGGGGGGTGGCCAGGTAAATGGTGTTAGGACATGGCACATGAGGAGCCTGTTCCTGTACAGTGGCACACAGGATAGTCTGCTGAGAACCTGCCTCAGGTACTGTATGGGTAAGAAAGAGGGACAACTCCTAGGCCAACAGAGATCTGATGTCTCAGTTGGTGGAAGTCAGGGAGGAGAATGAGCTGGGACTGGAATAGGGTTCTAGTTTGGGAGGGACCAGAACTTCCACTCCAAACAAATATTTGAATTAGCACCACTGGATGATGGAATCCCTCCAAGTTCCTATGTAGGACTCACAATTCCCATTGATGTCAGTGAAAGATATTAGTGCTCAGCACCTTTGAAACTTCAGGATTCTAAGCTAACTTTATTAAGCTAAGTGTAAAAATTTTGACCACTGTGTTTATTTTCAAATTTGATTTTTTCTGTCTTGCTTTATTTGTTTTGTTACTCTGCCTATGCTTTGCTTTGTTTCTCACCCTTTTATGCTAGACTTATTCTCTCTGCTCTTTTTATCACAGTGCTTCCTAGGTAGAAATGGTAACCCAACAACATTGAAGTTGAAGTTACACTTCTAAACTTAGCAAGAATCACTACACCTTAATCTCAAGTAAAGTGATTCTTGCTAAATTTAGAAGTGCGCACTCTGATAGCAAATAACTGGATAGGAAGCAGGTATGAGAATTGTATTTACTATTGTGGGTGACATTACATTCACAATGACCCCTTTACCCCCAATGTATATATGTTTATAGGACTGGGACACCCATAGCTGCAGGGTGTGAATCTGTCACCCACAATACCAAACACAGTTATTTGCTGACAGTGTTTAAAGTGATCTCAGAAGTAACAGATCACGCATTACCCCAGTAAAGACATTTCATTAGGGACGCCTTATCTAAATACATTTAGAATGCCAGTCTTGTTGCATCATTTTTAAGGGGCAAGAAAGTGATTTTATTGGAAGATAAATAGCATGAATCTTCGAGTCTGGGAGTGGTGCATGACTATGTCAGCCTGCTTCAAAGCTAGCTGTGCATGGACCCAAGGCAGAGAGTCCAATATAATGCTCCATGGTAAGCAAATGACAGAATAGCCAAATCCAGTGTTCAAAAATCAGAGGACAAACCAAAATAAAACTGACATTTATTTCTCACCTGAAATGCGCACACAACCTGTTACCAGTAGCTGTGCTTCTCCCCCTTATGTTCATTGTAACACTGTTGCTATTAAAATCATCCTATTCTGAAACGAGCAGTAAACATACCTACCTCAGAGCATTTGATTTCTGTGACTGCGATCAATCCAGCCCACTTTCATTTGTGTTCACCATCTCCCAACATCTCACTCACCTCATTTTTATCTTTGACAGTATTCTACTGTCAAGAAGAGATTCTAATGGGCCATGTTGCCTCTTGTATCATGCCAAATCCCTCCCTACACGACAGGCTTTTAAAACTTGATTACAAGTTACCTAGAATATGTAGAACCTTAAAATGAAAATTCAAATCATGATCAATTGCCTTAAGGTTTGTTTTCTCGAAACATATTTGCCATAATATCTCACCATAGGGATTTTCCTGTTTAGCTATGAACTGTTGAGGCAGCTAAATTCCTTGCATTCAATGGTCCCAGTAAACAATGGGTTGAGGTTAGCAGGATAAAATAGCTAGCATATGCTTGCATCAGAATTTTTCCTGCACAGACACATTGTTTCTAGAGAGCTTTAATCTACCCCCTTGAACAATGGTCAAACATGTTCTTTCTAACTCTAATTCAAAAATATTGTCAAAACAAATGTGGCAAAGCCTCAGTTGGAGAACAGCTGTGGAATGCCTTTGTCACATGCTGTTGCAGTCTGGGAGATGATGCATTGCCCTCTGTTTCTGTCACTAAAGATGAACGCAAGTAATTTTATTAAATAAGTGGAGTTAGGCAGGAAAATAGAAGGTGGAACAGGTATGCCATCTTGGCAGGGTGAGAGATGGTCCTGTGGTAAAAGCACAGACCTGAGTCCCAGGAGATGTGGATGCTATTCCAGGCTTTGCCACAAGCTGCTTATGTGGCTTTGAGCAAGACTCATAGTCCCTTTGTACCTCCCTTTCCCATCTGTAAACTAGAGATTATAGCACTACATATTTTACAGTGATGTTGCAAGATTTAATTAATGAAGGCTTGTAAATTGATTAGCTATCTACAGATGGAGGGTGCTGTAGAAGTCTAAAATATTGTTCTACAAGAAAAGGTCTTTTTTTTAAGTGATAAGCTTCCTATCCTGTTACAAAATAACAGGTGTAAAAGGTGTGAAAAAGAGAGGATGTTACTAGGAATTTATACATAGTCTTGCTAAATACTTGTGTCTATAGAACAGTAGTTTTCAACCTTTTTTTTCACTTGTGGTCCCATAAAACATTTCAAATGGAGATGTAGACCCCTTTGGAAATCTTAGACGGCTCCCCAGGAGTCTGGACTCCAGACTGAAAACCACTTCTCTAGAAGTTTTCAACCAGGTCAGTCAGTGGAAAAGGAGAATTTGACAGATCTCTTACAGAGCGTTTAATGTGGTAATGTAAATCATTGTTGGAAGCTGATCAGCTCTGATAATCTAAATCAGATATCTGTAAAAGTCTGAGCCCCGATTTTCTATGTAAAATTAGCATGTCATTGTTAATACTGAAAAACACTTGTATGTGGGATATATTTTTGTAAGTGTTCTCTCTTTGATACAGTAAAAGGTATCAACTTCATCTTGTTTTAATTAAATAGATAATTAACATCCCCCTGGCTTCTATTTTTCTCCCATATTAAATTTCCTAGTACTGTCAGGAACATTAAAGTCAGAACCAGATTATATGTGATGCCCCTCCATCCAATCTAAATCACAAGAGGCATTTTTCACAAATATTGACAATAGTAGATTAGATTTTTTTCTTGAGATCTGTTCTTCCAGGCAGTAGAGCTTGTGTGGGTGCCTGAATTGGTTTGGCAGAACAATGGAAGCCTGTTTCCTTGCCAACCAGGAGAGATGAACCCAGTGTTTAAACATAATGTTTCTGAAACAAAACAAAACATGAATGGAAAATCTTGTATTTGATTACTTGACACTCCCCAAATGTGTTTGAATTTTAAGCCACACTTTCAAATGTAGGCACAATTTCCTCCCTGCCACAGGGACTCTTGACATATTCTTTTGATGTTTTATTTTGATCATTTACGTTGCAGAATGATGGGGGGAGAGAGGGAGAATAGTCCTGTGGCTAAAGAGCTAACCTAAGGTCAGGCAGTTTGGGTTTTGTTCCCAGCTATACCCTGGACTTTCTGTATGGGATTACACAAATCACATAATGTCCCCCTGCCTCAGTTTTTCCATATATAATACAGAGGGGGGATAGTGAAAATAAATGTATGCATGTTTGTAGAGCACGTCACAGACACATGCAGCTGGAAGGTGCTATAGAAGTGCAAAATATTATTTATGTTGTTACTGGTTAAGACCAGCACTCATCTGATTTTACAGCTGCATTGACCAAGTCACATAAGAAGGTCAAGTGGTAGTCAAAGAGTGAATGACTCAGCACCTGCTATGTGAATCCATGATACTCCTATCATTCCCATTTTATTGTATCCATTTAACATATTTCCTCCTCAGATTTAATTTCTCATTAATACACAGACTATACGAAAGCAAGCAAATCTGGTACTCTGACTTTAAAAATTGGTTCCAGAGCTCACAAAACTGCCACAAATAATTCCAGTTCATTTAGCATCCTTGTCAGTTAGCATCTTAATGAAGTCAAAGAGGTGTGTGTGTGTGGGGGGGGAGTTTAATCCCACTGAGTAAATAAATACTAAATAAATGTTTGATTCTTGTGAAATCCCCAGATGCCACGTAGCATTAATGATTGGATTAAATAGCACCAATTACTATTATTGCAAAAGAATGATTAAGCCTAAACTATGAGAAAGACTCCAAGGGTGGGATCCACAAAGGTACTGAGATGCCTAACTCCTGTTTTTAGGCACCACTGCGATCCACAAAAGTCCAGTATGGCTCCCACCCACCTCAGTAGGCACCTAAACTCAGTTTTTGCCTCTGTGTAGGCAAGCTTCTGCCTCCCTCTAGGAGCCAAGATACTAATCTTCTGCCTAAGCATGTGCACTGCTGCCTCATTGTAGGCGTCCAGATGCATAATTCCCACCTAAGCCCGAGAGCGACTCTCAAAATGGGAGTAAATAGACATTCAGCTCCGTAAGTTGCAATTGGGGGTCCAATATGGTAGGCATGCTCTGAGGCATGTAACTCAGGGGAGTGTGTACAAAACAGTTGAGAAGCATAGTGGTTAGTGTACTCACCTAGGGTGTGGGAGGCTCTGGGTCAAGTCCCACCTTCTCCTGAGGGGGAGAAGGGATTTGAATAGAGATCAGCCACTTCAAAGGTGAGTCATTTTTATGGAGTCATTTTTACTGGCCCAGTTAATATTTAGTTATTCAATTGTTTAATTGGACCAGTAAAAATGACTTCAGGGCCTAGATGTCACTTGAGAGGTGGCAAATTCCTGTTCAAATTCATTATCCCCACAGATGGAAACTTGAACATGAATCCACATCCTGGTTGAGTACCCTAATCACTGGGCTGAAGATTATAACTTCCTCATCACAGTTTTGTGTGAACTCCCCTGGGTGGTGTCCTTTGAGCATGGCTACCGCTCAGACCCCCACCTATGACTTAGGTGGACAACACCTATTTTTCCCAGTTCATGGATCTCTAGCAGAGACAGTCACCTCCCTGCACCCTGAACTTGGACACCTATCTCCATCAGAGGAGAAGGGCTTAAGATACACCCTCTGTCTGTGGGTATGGCTAAACTTTCCTCTTTCCTCTGTCTGTGGGTGTGGCTAAACATACAAAGACACTTCTGAAGAGAAAATTTGTTTGGACACGGGAAGAGGGAATTAGATAAAATGGAGAAAAGAGGTAAACAGGAGAGAGCAGGGGAGATGAAGGTAGAAGTAAGGGCGCTAAAGATCTTTTATTATCCCTTCCACCCAAGGAGTGGGGTAGCCACCCCACTACACATGGAGGGGGGAGAGGAGGCAGGCAGGAGAGGAATCCCTAGTGCCCCAGCATCCCTCGCAGCTGGGCCCACATGGGATCCCTCTCCTTCCGCAGGCTCTCCAGTGCAAGGAGCCAGCTGGCTCCCTTCTGTAGCCCTCCTGGCTCTTGTGTGGGTTTCCTGGTTTATGTGGGGCCTCTCTACCCCAGACAATCCTCTTTCTAGGGCTCTGGTCATCACCACCTCCTCCTTTGGGGCAATCTCGGACCTGGCCCGATCCTCCGGCTTCCCCCTCCTTCTGTGGGAGCTAGGTTGCTTTATCTGGCCCCCCTTGTGGCACAGAATAACACATCCAGTGCCTTCCCTTGGACACCTCAGGAGTAGCCTGGGCCCTGCAAGTCCCCTGAGGGAACTCTCTCTTCCTGTGCCCCAGTTCCCCACAGGCCTAACAAGTTTGGAATCCCCCCTGTTAACTTCACAGGGGGCACTCTCACAGTTCCACGTTGTCCCATGTGGAGCCTTTTTGTTCCATTCCAGTAGGGGCACTCCCGTCTGAAGTGTCCTGATCGCCCACAGGCAAAACAGCTGTTCCTAGTTCCAAAATGCTCCTGATAGGAGCACAATTAAGTTTCAAGAGGAAGCAAAAGCCAAAACAGCAAGATATATTTTCAAACAAATCTCCTGAATAAATAAAAAGGAAAATTCTCACCTCCAATTCACGCATTTATAGGCACAAAGGAATATATTTCTAAAAAGTAGATCCTCCCTCCCTTTTAGTAAATGATGACTAGAGAAGCAGAATAGATAGTTCCACTGGGGAAACTGTATTATTTCATAGTAAATAAACCATAATTTAATGACAACCCTGACAGTGGGTTTTATCTTACTTTCACAGCATCTGAAAGGGAGAGGGAAAAAGGAGTTGAAAATCACCCCTCTTGGGCTTTTTAAAATCTAATGGGGGAAGCCAAAAAACCCCAATCCTGAGCAGCAACATTATACTTCCCAATTGGCACTACAGCAATCAAAAGCATTTCTCTATGATAAATAGCCCAATGATACTTTGTGCAATGGTCATAGGAAACTGCTGCCAGGACCGGAGAGAATGGAGGACAAAGGGTTGAATATTAATGGAAAATATCATTAGGTCTTTTAATATAATGGACACTTTTGTCTGACATATAAATAATAATATGGTGCAACCCAGAACAGTGACAAATCATTCATCTTTCCTTATGCTGTCCCTTAAATCATTACAAAATTAACCCTAAAGGGACAAAAAAACACACACTTGGCTCCTAATAAAAAATAATAGTATCCATATCCTCCTGTTGGCCTGCTAGTTGAATATGAATATGTTAAAGTGTTGACTCTGTATGAAGCATGAGACTATTTCCATAATGTGAAACTGTCCCTTTTTATTAGTATTTAAATAAAGATAAAGGAAACTGTCCTAAAAAGCCAATGTGCAGAGGAAGGGAAGGTGAAGAGAGAGAGAAAGTTGCTTTAATTCTTCCTGATGTTAGATTTACCTGATTAGTAGCCAACCAGATATCAAAACCAAAAAGCACTCTTCAGAATTAAAACTCTTAATGGCTTCATTAATACTATGAACTGACATCAAACTTCGAGCATATGACTTTAGTGCACCCTGTTATCTAATGAGAATGTATCTGGACATCAGAGGAGCAGATAGGACTCTTGCATGGAACAATGGTTAACTTCTTGAATCTGCTGATTTGCTTAAGAATCATTATAAGCACACTTGCAGAGTCACTGGCACAATGCTCAGGGGCAGCCTCCTCCCACTGGATAAACCATGGCAGTTTCTACCCACTGCTATTGCTATGGGATCAGAATTTGCCAACCTTGCTCATGTTAAGTAGTACCTCCCTCTGCAAATACTACTTGAGGAGTAAAGTACTACTCACTATAAGTAAGAGCGGCACAATCTAGCTCAGAGTTACCAGTGGGAGCCGAAACTCAGTGGTCCTTAGTATTGCCCAGATTAATTCATTGCTACTATACAATCATTATGTAAAGCCTCAGTGGCATAGGCAGCCCTGGCCACCTATGCTACTAGTTCTGACCTATAAAGAAATTGGTGTCAGAGTTCAGCATTGTAGTTAGCAATGATTATTTGCTTTCCCTGTTAAATTCTTCAAATCAGGGACTGTCTTCTACTCTGTGTACACAGCATAGTAGGGACATGTTTCCCGATGGGACTCTAGGTGCTACAGTAATAAAAATAAGAAAAATGTGCTGATGCCATCAGACTGAGCACTGGTAGCTTTATTGGTCATTGATCTCATCAGAACCAGCAGTCAATAATACTGTCATTCTGCCACTCCGTGTCTATGAAGGAACTTGAACCGAAATAGAAGTTGGTGATAGATGGGATTGAAAAATAGGGACAAAAAGAAGACACACTTCATAATGAGAAATGGAGAGTGCCTCTTACCTAATAAAGTTTTAAATTACCATATAGGTGTTGTGATAGCCACTGGAAAGTCAAATTACTATACACAAATGTTTTAAAGTCTCTTTGGCTTTCAGTGAAGAGATGCAAAAAACAGAGGAACTCCACTGGGATGAAGCCATAGTGGGTCAGCCAAAATCCAGCAGGCTTGAGATCCAACCAAATCATCTGCCCTGTGGTTTTCCTTTCAAGTGTTTTCAAGTTGTGCTTACAGTAATTGATCTGGGATGCCAGCTGCACCAAAGCAGAAAGTGTCAACATGCTTCAAACACAGCACGCATGTGGAGCAACAAAGTCTGGAAAACAAGAGAAAGAGGCAGAATTCGAGCTGAAATGTAAACTGGCCAATGTCCAAATCTAGTTTAGTTTTCCCAGCATGAGTTGCCTTTATTGGACAATGAGTTTATTACAAGCATTCTCCACTAGCACAGCTTCTTGTGAGCACTGTACTGTATTTTATTAGTTGCAGAGCATGTTTTCTGGGGAAGATGGGTTGGGGGCACATCCTTTTCTATTCTCAAATAAGCAGAGCTCTTTGAGTCCATTATCATCATGGTGACAAATTCTTCACCCCTACCCCACCCCCCCATGTACTGTAAGCAGTTTGAATGACAATTCCTGCTGCATTTAATTGGTTTGCTACTGCTGACATCTAGACATCTAGACAGGTTAGATAGATAGATAGATAGATAGATAGATAGATAGATAGATAGATAGATAGATAGATAGATAGATAGATAGATAGATAGATAGATAGATTAGATCATCCTTTCTCTGAGCCCTCAGGGTGTGGTGTCTGTGTACTATATATAGAAAATCTAGAAGAACTAGCAATATATTCTGTCTCGTACAAGGTCCACAGGTATGTTTCTTTGAGAGGAAAACCTCTGAACATCAGTGTAATTTGTAGCAGATATTTGATGGGTAAAGTGCGTATGTGATATCTATCTATATGAAAGATAGAGTATAAAACCAACTTTAGTTAAGCAACCATTTAACTGATTACCTGTGCCACCTTTCTTGGAGTTCTGCTAATTTCAGTTGCCTAACTAAAGCTAAGGACTTGAGAGTTGAATTTAGTTTTATAAAGTTTTATTGACTATCCTAATAACTAATAGTATAGAATTGGAGTATGATTTGGCAAACCTAAACTAGAAAATTGGTCACCATAAGCATTCAGGTTTTCAAAATCAAATCACATAACCACAATAGAAAATACTTGTACTCAGTTAATGTCTAGGAAAGATGACTTTATTTAGATTTTTGGACTAAAAATCCTTCCGAATAGGGCCTCCCTTATGCCAACTGGTTATCCACTCTGGTGTTGCTAACACAATAGAAGAAAGGCTAGATCACAGGCCAATTTGATCAGTTACTTAAATGCCAATTAACCAAGGTCATCTTCCCATTGGATCTGTAGTAGTCAGCATTTGTAACCTGTATTTCCCAATGAATGCTTTAGTGCCAGGACCCAATTAATGCTCTTAACTACCTAAGATAAACTCCTACATGTAAAAGTGACAGAGTCCTGTGAGTTCCACTGCTTGCATCCGACGAAGTGGGTATTAGCCCACGAAAGCTTATGCTTCAATACTTTAGTTAGTCTTTAAGGTGCCACAGGACTCTTTGTCGCTTCCGCAATTCCAAACTAACACGGCTATCTCTCTGATTCCTACATGTATGACAGACTGTATAGCCTGAGTACAGTTCAAAAAGCTTGCACGATTGGTCTCATTTTATGTCTATATAAACTTAGAACTAGAAAGAGTGTGTGAAACCATTAACTAAGGTAGATGCCTGTACTGTGATATATAATCTTAGTTAACAGTAATTCAGTTTTAAAACTACTTTACAGCAATCAGTGGAACCTGATAAAGAACAAAGACACACTGTAACTCTGGGACGGTCTTTAAAACATACACAAGCATGTACCCTTTCTAACTAATTAGGTACTCTTGTTTCAGGAAGTGGTCAGCTGGTGGATTGAGGTCATCATCCAAGAGAAAGTCTGTGTGTTACTTAACACCAGATCTTTGCTCAGCCATCAGCTCAGCAGGAGTTGACACCATTGGAGCTAAGAATGGATATGACTACAGTCTTTTCCTGGTGTGCTAGCAGGCAACCTACATTATTGGAAAACAGAAACAAAAAGTTAAAGGTGCTTCTCCAGGATAGGTATTTGGTGATATTACCAGGACTCCCACCCAGGTGGATGGCCCAGAACCTCAGTTTTCTCTATTCCAGATGCTTTTGGGGAGCAATATGCTGAAGGAGACAGGCCTTTTTATCCTGTTTCTGGTGAGCTGACCAACTTGGTTCCTTTTCTTGGAGGTGCTGGCATGGACCAATTAGATGGTGCCCATACTTCTTCTAAAGATTCAGAATATCCACCCAAAATGAAAGTTGTCCTCTCTCACCATCCAATCAGGAAGGGAGACATCAGCTTCTGAGTTCTTGCAACTGGAACTGGAATTTTCTAGTCTCTTTCTGTAACACATTTTGTCACACCAGCTTGTGTAAGACAAGTTAGGCCATAAATATTGGTACAACTATTGTGGGACATATCTTGAACACTGGCTGGTTTGCACTGGTTAGCAAGTTTACCTTTGCAAGTTGCTTTCTGTTGGTCCGTTGGCCATCTTATGCTTGCTCAAGTTCCTGTTTCTCCATCAGCACTCTGCTAGTTACTGAAATATTCAGTTTAAAATTATATAATACAAATCACTTCCAGAATTATTGTTCTCCAGAATGCCAGAACAGCTGTATAAATCTCCAATTTTGTTCTCCTTGTTTTAACAACCGTGGTGAGACCATAGCTGAGCCGAGTCTGTGCATTATTAACCAGACAGTTACATTTCTGATTCTCCATTCTACTATGTGATCACATATCTTTACAAGCACACTATTTGGTTTTAGATCTTTTTCATTTACTGCCTCTTTCAGCACAAGTGTATTTCACTAATTTGGTAACATAAGTATGCTTGATTGCAAACATTTGCCTTATTTCTTCACTTAATCACTTAAACTAAAAAAAAAAAACCATATGAATACACTCTGTTTCTTTCCTAACAGGATTGCCTATGAGGTAAACGCTGTTGTTAAAGTTTACAATATTTTCGCTACGCAAACATGCCAGATCTATGGAAAAAACATAGAAATTGGGCTTTTTTTTTGTGTGGCTTAATTGGCTTGTGAGTTGCTTGTTGGCTAGCTTTTGGCTTGTAGCTTGTTTCTTTTTTTGATCAGCTCAAGGCAAGGGCAAGCAGAGGCAAGGGGGAAAGAGAGTCAGGGGAGCACAGTGGGCCCACCGCAGTCCCAGACTACTAGCCTGGGGAATCTAGTCACAAACAGGGTTGGGGTTCTTAGAGATTGTCTTGTTCTGGCTTTGTTTTGAAATTGAATCCGCTTGTTTTTGGCTTATTGTGAAAGTTAGGATGCTTATTTACCACATGAAAGTTGGCAACTGTGGCCCTAAACTGTATCACTTATAGTTTACTTCCCTTTTATACATACACAGGTTATAAATATTGGATTCCATTAAGTGGCTGATTTTACTACTGTATCTGGCACATCACATAGTGTCAATGTTTGATATTAATTTAATATGAATTTTAATCCCCAGACAGGGGAAAAAAGGGGAAGTCTCTTTAGCTGCACGAGCAGTACATTCTTGCAAAAGGGTGCAGCAACTCTGAGTTTCCTCGGAGTAAATAAGAAATCTAGCCATTAGACCAGTGGTGCCCAAACTTCTCCTCTTGCGCCCCCTCCTTACCCGTAATAGAATGTGTCTGCCCCCTCCTCCCCCTGGCCAGAAGCAGGGCAGAGGCTGGAGCTGGGATTGGAGCCAAGGCCACAGCTGCAGCCAGGAGCTGGGGGCAGAATGGGGCTGGGTGGTGCTCGGGGTGGGGGGGGGGAGGGGATGTCCCAGGCCCCAGCCCCTCTCTGTTCCCAGATTTTCCTTCATGCCCCCCTAAGGGGCATGCCCCACAGTTTGGCAATGGAGGCCCCCTGACCTGGGACCTACCTGCCACCAATGCTTTACCCATACCAGTGGTCCCTTTAGACTCAGTGGGAAGCTCCTGGAGGTCTTGTTCATCATCCCAGTCAAAGACAAGATCACCCACCTACTTGACATTGGTAGTTGTGAATCAGCCTAGGTGCTCATGGTTCCCCTTCCTGTTGAGCCTCTGGAGTTTCCCCATCTGGCTATGTTATCCAAGAAGCAAGACCTGACTGCGGCCCTTCCAAGGGCCTTGTCCTCATCCCCAGAAAATGCAGTGCTGCCTGGTTCACTCTCCCCTTCTGTCCCAGAAGACTTTAAGATGTACCAGGACCTTTTACACTGGTGACTTCATCCCTAGGTATTTAAGTGGAGTTTCTCCAGGAGAATACCCATAAGCTCATGGACACTCTCCAGCCCTCTGTCCCTGGGAGGTTGTCCCTTCCAGGTAATTGTGTGCTTCTTGAACCTGCAAGAGCCCTTTGGAGTATGCCGGTCTTGGTACTGCTGGTGGCTAAGTGTTTGAAGAAACGCTATTTTGTGCCTGTACAGAGATACAAAGGATTCTATTCCCATCCAGCTCCAAACTGCCTGGTGGTCATGGTGGTGAATGATGGAACCTGACAAGGCAGGTTCAAGTCCACCCTAAGGACAGAGATTCAAGGCAGTTGGACTTTTGGGGCAGAAAGATGTATACTTCATCATCATTCCAGATGAGGATTGCAAATCAGTAAGTTTTGGTGTCCAGATATAACTTTCTCAAATGGTTTGCTATGTCCAAATTTGTGAACTAGTTGCCTGGGGCCTCTCATGAGGAATTTCAGACGTTTGTCGCTGTTGGTGGACAAGAAGTAGCTTTAGTTCACCCTTAATGTTGCAGACACCTCAGCCAGGATGGTGGCCTCTGCAATTACTATAAAGGGATTGCTTTGGATGTCCAGCAAGCTATTGAAGACTTGTTTTTTGATGGCTGGGACTGGTTTTCAAACAAGACTGATGGAAACCTTACATTCCTTTAAGTATTCCAGGGCTGCCTTAAGGTCCTTGGATGTTGTAGCAGAGCACCCTGTGCGCCTCCCGCTGGTCTGTCTGGGAATTAGCTTGCCAGCATCCGGAGCACCCTCTGCAGGCTTATGTCCCTCTTGCTGCTCTGGCCCCGTGTCGCTCCCTGGACCCTGGTGCCCTTTTCCCGAGGGTGCTGCACTCTTGCAGTACCCCCTCAGTCTCAGGGTCTCCCCTCCCTGGGAAACCCCCACCTTGCCTCAGTCTAGGCAACTGCCAGTCACCACTTGCCCCCGTTCACTGGGGCAGACTGCAGTATCATTGCCATTCATCAAGGAGGGTTTGGCCTGCTGCCTCTGTAGCCCTGGGCTGACCCTGCAACCCTAGTACCCTTTGTTGGGCCTTCCCCTAGGCCCTGCAGCATGCGGGTTTCCAGGCCGGAGCTCCCACAGCTCCTCTTGCCTTGCCCCAGCCCTGCTTCACTCTAGGTACCCTGTCAAGCTTTCCCCAGCAGCCAGGCCAGTCTGCCTCTGCAGCCAGAGGAGACTGTATCTGCCCCAAACTCTGGGCCTTTTTATCTGGGCCAGCTCGGCCCTAATTGACCCAGCCACAGCTGTGGCTGCTCTGCCCTCAGCTGCCTTCTGTTACAGCCCTCTGCTGGGCTGCCTTTCCAATGCTACAGCCTTTTGCAGGGCTGTTTTAACCCCTTTTGTGCTGGAGTGGGGCATCCACACCACTACAGATGTGTACATGTCATCCATGCACGGATGCCACTATAGGGTGTAGCAATAACAGCAGTATAGGGCACAGCATCTTTTCACACAGCCCTTTCTTTCCAGACAGCAAGACTATCCTAGGAAGAGGGACAGGTCTCACAAGAGGAAACACTCCAACTCAGGGCTTGGCTGATCTTTTTGCCCTCCTTTGGCACCTGCTAAGAGTCCGTTTTGACTCCTGGGTCCAGAATACTGTTCCTGGTGTCATTCTTCCACCCTTGTTGTTCCCCCAATTCTCTGGGGACAGGCTGGCCCACTTTTACAAAGCCTGTTTCTTGGTCACCTCTGACATCTGGGTCCTAGATTGCTGTCAGATTGGGCTATGCCATCTAGTTGCTTTTCACGCCACCTCCCCATCCTCCTCTCTGCCTCATGAGACATTGCTTGTCGAGCAGGTCATCTCTCTACTAAAATTGGGAGAAGTGGAGGAAGTTATGTGGGCACACGGGGGTCATTGCTTTTAATCTTGGTATTTCCTGATACCAAAATCCAAGAGCGGGATGAGGCCCATTTGTTGTGGACAAAACAAATTAATCAAATATGTGAGGTTCTGCATGGTCACTCTCGTAGCTATTCTCTCTGTGTTCTCAGAATAACTGGTTCACTGGTTTGAACCTTCAGGACACTTATTTCCATGTTGTCATAGTACCAAGTCACAGGACGTTTCTTCATTTCATGGTAGGAGAATGCCACTTTCAGTATACAGTTCTCCTGTTCGACTTCTCTTCTGCCCCTGAGTCTTCACCAAGTGCATGGCTGTGGTCATGGCATATCTCAGGAAGAATAGAATCTATATCTTCCCCTACCTTGATGACCGTTTGCTGAAAGGCAGCTCCAGAGAGGAGGTTTTTGTCCACATCAACACCACACTATGCTTACTCATCTCTCTGGGATTCATTTTAAACACTGCAAAGTCAACTTTGGCTCCCACTTAACCAATAGAGTTCACTGGGGCCCTGTTAGATTCCCCAAAGTTAAGGGTGATCCTGCCGACTGACCGCTTCCAGATAATTCAATAGCTGTGCTTCAGTCTGCAATCTCTGCCTTCCATGATGATCCATGTATGTTTGAGCCTGTTGGGCCACATGTTCACCAGGCCCTCTTCAGATATGGCTCAGGATGATTTACCGCCCTGCCCTTCATTCTTTGGACAGGATGATTTTGTCTTCCTCCAACAGTTCTGGAGTACTTGAGTTGGTGAGAGTTCTCACGCAATGTGTGCCACAGGAGTCCCCTTCACTCGGCCCTCTTCAACCCAGTCCGTGGTTACCGACTCTTTCCTTCTTGGTTGGGAGGTGCATCTCTTTGAAGTGCAGAGCCTGTGGTCAGAACAGGGTTCTCACTCCATATCAGCTGGACTTGTGGGCCATCAATAATGCGTGTCATGCCTTCTGGGACCATATTCGGAATTCAGTGGTTCAAATACTCACCGACAATACCACCATGATGTACTATGTGAACAAACAAGGGGAATCCTACTCCAGGTCACTCTGCCAGAGGCAATCAACCTGTGACAGTTCTGCATCAAAGAGAACTTCACCCTGGTAGCCATCCACCTGTTGGGGGTGCAGAACAGTTTCACAGATGATCTCAGCAGGACTTTCTCTCTGAACCACGAATGGTACCTGAAGGCGAGTGGCCTTCAGATTGTTTTTGCAATGTGAGGCATCTCCATGACTGACCAATCTGTGATGAGGGAAAACAGGAAGTGTTGCCTATTCTGCTCTTGCTGGGAATTCAGCCCTGTCTCCTTCACCAATGCCTTCCACTGAAGCTGTCAGCTGACTCTGTTCTATGCCTTCCCTCCTATTCCAGTCATTTCTCAGGTCATTGCCAAGCTCAAGGCAGATTGAGCCAAATTCATCCTGATCCCCTCCAGCATGGCTGAGACAGTGCTGGTTCTTGGACCTCCTTGCTCTGTCAGTCCAGCCTCCCATGACGCTACTTCTCCATCATGACCTCCTCACACAGGACTACCAGTGCACGCATCTGACGATCAACTCCCTGCACCTTATGGCGTGGCTGCTGCATGGCAGTGCTCGGAGACTGTACAAAAGGTCTTACTTAAGATCAGAAAGTCTTTCACTAGGATGGTGTAGCAAAGTGGAAGAGGTTTTTGGTTTTTTGGCCACAGAACCCATCTAGTTGGGCTTCCATTCAGAATATTTTAGACTATCTGCTACACCTTCAGAAATAGGGCTTGGCACTCACTTCCCTGAGAGTGCACTTGGCTGTGATATCTGTGTTTCATCCCCCATACAAGGGAAATCATTTTTTCCCCCAGTGCTATGGTGATGAGATTTCTGAAAGGACTTCTCCGCCTGCACCCTCTTGTTCAAGAGTCAGTCCCCTTGTGAGACCTGAACATGGTTTTAGCATCTCTGTTGGGTCCTCCATTTGAGCCTCTTGCATCCTCTCCACTGACCCTCCTGTCTCAGAAAATTGCATTCTTGATAGCCATTACCTCTGTCAGGAGGGTGGATGAGTTACAGGCCTTGATGATGTGACTCTTTACATGCAGTTCTCCAAGGAAAAGGTAATAATAATATAATAAATGGAGATATACCAATCTCCTAGCACTGGAAAGACCTTGAAGGTCATCGAGTCCAGTCCCCTGCCTACACTAGCAGATCGAGTACTGTCCCCTGACAGATTTTTTGCCCCAGATCCCTAAATGTCCCCCTCAAGGATTGAACTCACAACCCTGGGTTTAGCAGGCCAATGCTCAAACCACTGAGCTATCCCTCCCCCCAAAGTTCTTGTCTAAAGTGCTCTCCTGGTTTCATTTCAACCAGGCTGTATATTTGTCTGTGTTCTTCCCTAAGCCACATTTCTCTCTGAAGTAGTAGTGCCTCCAGGTGTTAGATATTAGACAGTGTCTAGTCTTTTACATGAACAGGATTGAACCGTTTTGTGCTTCAACTCACCTGTTTGTATCATATGCAGACCACATGAAGGGACAACCAGTCTCTCCACAGACCATCTCTAAATGAATATCATCTTGTCTCAGGCAACACTGATAGCATTCCACAGTGACATTTTCATATTATACAATTGCAGGGCAGCCACATGGTCATCCATCCATACATTTATGGACCATTATGTGATCACTGCACCTTCCAGAGTGGACACTAATGTCAGAAGAGCAGTCCTATGATCCCTACTCCTTTAGACTTCGAGTCCCACTTCCTAAAAGGGGGAATGCTTGTGAGTCACATCTGCATCTATTTGAAGAAATGGTTACTTACTGTAACTGTAGTTCTTCAAATGTGATTTGCACATGTATTGCATGACCCACCCTCCATCCCGTGTACATCAGAGTCTCTTCCTTGGGACGGTTGGTTCAAAGGTACTGAGATGGATCGGGGCAGCAATGCCTCATAGCCAGGGGAAGGGCTTCAGACACAAGGCTTGCACATTGCCCCTTTATGGGTATTGTTAGGCAAAAGTCTCCAGCTCATGGGGCACACACACATACCTTCTTGGAATACGCGTCTGCATCACTTCTCGAAGAACCACAATTACAGTAAGTAACCGTTTCCTCTTAGCTATTCAGGTTAGTTAATAAGATAAGGAAGTAGAAGAGAGCTAAATTAATTTTAAGGACAGAGTAACATTAAAAATATAATGTATGAGTAAAACAGTTCTGACACTTCCATATTTCTAAACAGAGTTTATTACTACTTTTTGTTCCTAAGGATATAACTGACAATGAATAATACTCTACCTATTCAAGGTGTTGATTAAAATTTGAGAAAGGGATGAGTGATCTACAACATAGTTTTAATAATCACCTTAAAGAAGATAGAAACAAAATGTCACAAATTTAATCAGGAACTAAATCTTGTATGAAGCAAAAGGGGCCTATAAAACTGAACATGCTGGACAAGTTACAGCAGAGTAAAAGTCTGTTCATTCAGCTGTTCCAGGATGGGGCCTATGGGGAGGGAAGGTAGTGTTTACACATACACATACAGTACATGGCCTGTATGAAGTATATTTAGTATGTCGGAGGTTAGCAGTCATCCTAACTACTTGTCTATGTGACCTTGCTCCTCACATAGTTTGTTTTTTTTTAAACAAAAGTGCTTTGTTTAAGGTATAGCAAATGCCATGATAGTAGCAATTAATGAAGCTATAAACAGCAGGAATGTAGTATCTGCAAGCAGTGGGTTGCAGCTTAGCCCAAAGATTTTTCAGGTATTGCATCAGACAAACAATGCTCATTGGCCTTTAGTACCAGAGAGCCATGGGATCTTCCTTAGACCATAGTTTGTATGATTGATTCAGTGGGGTACCAGATATTCTCACAGAGAAGAAATTGGGAAGCATTATTCCGTTAAACTGATTTCCCCCTCTTCCCTGCAAAAAAACCTGTACCTTACCTATTATTTACTTTCAATCCAACCATGGGACAGATTCAGCTCTGGAGAAGGTGAGTGCAACTCCATTGATTTAAGTTTTATCTGCTTACACCAGGTCTAAACTTGTCTTAGTGTGTCTCAACAGAAGACAAGAATAGCTTTAGGAAAGAGTTTGAGTATAGATGAAAGAGTGGGGTATATATTTTCTGTAGCTGAATTCCTGATTCATTATTCCCAGCACAAAAAATTTCTTGTGGCTTTCTGTTTCTCTTGTGGTTGGCATACCACTCCCACCTTCCAAAAGTCTCAGCAGCTCAAACACATAATTTTCTAAAGTATAGGCTTTAAAATTAAAGGTTACATTTCAGTTCCATATGTGAACAAAGTTACCTGGCAGTTTAAAAGAATGTGCATGTGTGTAATAGTTTAGAAATTAAACACAGAAAAACCCACCTTAAAATAACCTAACATTAAGGTTCAGATTTAAACCCACTAAAGATGGAGAATTCAGAAGCTGATACTCTAATCTTTAATTCCTGCCACTGTGCCTTCAGCACTGCAGCACATGTTACTGTAAATAAGATCAACCAGTGCCCTAAGGGTGCTGCCACACTGAACCAAATTAAAGACAGTAGGTCAGTTATAACTGGGAATTTCCTGGTTCTTGTATTTTACCCTTATCTTTCGTAGGAAAGTTTAACCTTGTGACCTTGTGACCAGCCAATCAGGGTGTAGGATTCTTACAACAAAGGCATCTTATTTGCTAAGAGTGTTTTCATGAAACTCTCAGAATAGTCTGTCAGACCTTTATGGTCTCTATTAGCATAGTATGGTGAGCACCTCACAGCCATTAATATCATCTCTGTGAGATAGGGAGGTCTAATATCCCCATTTTACACATGGGGAGCTAAGGCACAGACAAAGGGCTCAGTCTTGCAAACTGCTGAGTACCCTCACTTCCCACTGAAGATAGTTCTCAGTACTTCATAGGATCTAGTGCTAAATGATTTGCCAAAGGTTACACAAGAAGTGTGTGGACCACAGAATTGAAATGGTCTCCTTATCATACTTGGATTCATTTCTAAGTAATGCAATGAGATGTTCTCCACTGAAAGATGTTCTCAGGCATGCAGGAGTGAAATCAGGAAGGCCAAATAACACTTGGAGTCGCAGCTTTCAAGAGATGTTAAGAGTAACAAGAAGGGTTTCTTCAGGTATGTTAGCAACAAGAAGAAAGTCAAGGGAAGTGTGGGCCCCTTACTGAATGAGGGAGGAAACCTAGTGACAGATGATATGGAATAAGCTAATGTATTCAATGCTTTTTTTGTCTCTGTCTTCATGAGCAAGATCAGCTCCCAGACTACTGCACTGTGCAACACAGTTTGGGGAGGAGGTGACCAGCCCTCTGTGGAGAAAGAAGTAGTTCAGGACTCTTTAGAAAAGCTGGATGAGTACAAGTCCCTGGGGCCAGATGCACTGCATCTGAGGGTGCTAAAGGTGTTGGCAGATGTGTTTGCATAGCCATTGGCCATTATGTGTGTAAGAGCTGCAAGATGAAGAGCTGAACTATATAGAGTTGTATATTGGTGGTGGGGGCTTGCACTGTGAAATAAAGAGCACTGTTGGAGCCAAAGAAGAGTTTCCTGTCTGTGTCTGGAGGGGGGCGAGAAGGCGATCTGTCACAATATGCATACAGATCTTAATAGATGTTTCTTCATCTACAATTTTTTTAAAAGTTGACTTCTGAACTGTGAATAAACACTACTGGTTCAATGTATAATGAATTAAAACAGGTTAATTATAATCCCCTTCTAAATTATATTTATTATGGAAGTAACCACCTATCCTTTATTTGCAGAGCATAATATGATGCATTTAAAATCACACTCATCACATTATAAAAAGCTTGATCTATTAAATTAGTTATCCATTATATTTAACGCTAAAGGTTATTCAGAATATTGCCAAGATTTATTACAGTTTTTAGGTTAAAGGGATCAAATGTCACATAAACCAATCCACATACAGATAGATGGTCATATGCATAAATGTCTCTGTTTATGTCTCTGAGGATAAACAATAATAAGTCTCCAGGACCTGATGTTATTAACCCAAGAGTTCTGAAGGAACTCAAATGTGCAATTGCAGGACTACTAACTGTCATCTGTAACCTATCATTTAAATCAGTTTCTGTAACAAATGACTGGAGGATAACTAATGTGACACTAATTTTTAAAAAGGGCTCCAGAAGTGATCTTGGCAACTACAGGCCAGTAAGCCTCACTTCAGTACTAGGCAAATTGGTTGAAACTATCGTAAAGAACAAAATTCTCAGACACATAGATGAACATAATTTGTTGGGAAATAGTCAACATGGTTTTTGAAAAGGGAAATCATGCCTCACCAATCTACTAGAATTCTTTGAGGAGGTCAACATACATGCAGAAAAAATACAGTGGATATACTGTATTTAGATTTTCAGAAGGCCTTAAACAAAATAAGCAGTCATGGGATAAGAGGGAAGGTTCTCTCATGGATTGATAACTGGTTAAAATATAGGAAACAAAGGTAGGAATAAATGGTCAGTTCTCAGAATGATGAGCGGTAAATAGTGGTGTCCCCTATGGATCTGTACTGGGCCAAATCCTATTTAGCATGTTCATAAACAATCTGGAAAAAGGGGTAAACAGTGGCAAAATGCTCAGATGATACAAAACTACTCAAGATAGTTAAGTCTTAAGCAGACTGTGAAGATCTACAAAAGGATCTCACAAAACTGGGTAACTGGGCAACAAAATGAAAAGTAATGCATTTTGTGTATATGTACAGTTAGATTATGTTTTCCAATGATGGGGTCTAAATTAGTTGTTACCACTTGTAGTGAGACGGCTGTCCCACTCCCCTGCCAGAGTGGGCAAGAGTAGGCCAGAGCAGCTGCACAGGCTGTCAGCCAATAAGAAAAGGGCCTACTGCGAGCCAATCAGGGCCAAGCTTGTAGCCAGCCAATCAGGGACCAGCTAGGCACTATAAGAAGGCTGCCCAGGAGAGGGGGGGTCAGTCTCTCATGGACCTTCAAGGGGGAAGGTCTGGTTCCTGAGAGAGGAGCTGCAGCACCAGGGGCAGTACAGTGCTGGGCAGGCCCAGGGGAGCAGAAGGGAACTCCGCCCTGGTTACCTGCCAGGCTGCTGGCTCTGAGAGAGGGGCCATCCGGTGCAGAGGGGCCGCAGGGGAAGTGGCCCAGGGAGAGTGAAAGGGACTAGAGAAGAGAAGGAGGGCAGGACGGCTGCCGCCAAAGGGTCCCTGGGCAGGGACCCAGAGTTAGAGGATGGGCCTGGGTCCTCCCTTTCTTCCCTTATATTGCATCTGGCTGCTGAAGTGGCCTCCATGGACTACACCCAACCTCTGCCAGAAGAGGTTTGACTTGGGGGTGGTTGGCCACTGCAGCTAGGGGGCTGAAGGACTACTGAAATGCCACCCCGGAAGGGGGTGAGTGTGGACTTGGGGGTACTGCCAGAGGGCAGTGCCCTGAAGAGCAAGTTGCAAGGAGCAACGTGCATCCAGACGCCAACGAAGGGCAACTGAGAGCAAGGCACGGACAGGACAGCACTGGAGGAGGGCGCTCTGCCATGAACTGAGCTAATTCCCGGACTGTCCGGCAGGAGGCGCATGGTGATGAGTCCCCAACTCGTTACACCACTCAAGAAAGAGATCTTGGAGTCGTGGATAGTTCTATGAAAACATCCATTCAGTGTGCAGCGGCAGTCAAAAAAGCGAACGGAATGTTGGGAATCATCAAGAAAGGGATAGATAATAAGACAGAAAATATCATATTGCCTCTATATAAATCCATGGTATGCCCACACCTTGAATACTAAGTGCACAAGTGGTCACTCCATCTCAAAAAAGATATATTGGAATTGGTAATGTTCAGAAAAGGGCAACAAAAATTATTAGGGGTATAGAACGTAGGAGGAGACATTAATAAGACTAGGGCTTTTCAGCTTGGAAAAGAGGTGACTGAAGGGGTATGATAGAGGTCTATAAAATCATGAGTGGTACAGAGAAAGTAAATAAGGAAGTATTATTTACTCCTTCTCATAATACAATAACAAGGGGCCACCAAATGAAATGAATAGGTAGCAGGTTTAAAACAAACACAAAGTATTTTTTCACACAATGCACTGTCAACCTATGGAACTCCTTGCCAGAAGGAGTTGTGAAGGCCAATACTATAATGGAATTCAAAAGGGAGCTAGATAGATTCAT
The DNA here is from genome assembly GCA_032164245.1 of Sternotherus odoratus. Lineage (NCBI taxonomy): Eukaryota > Metazoa > Chordata > Testudines > Kinosternidae > Sternotherus > Sternotherus odoratus. The sequence continues at coordinate 48,526,546 of JAVMKO010000004.1, forward strand.
GGAAGATAGGTCCATCAATGACTATTAGCCAGGATGGGCAGGAAAGGTGTCCCTAGTCTCTGTTTGCTTGAAGCTGGTATTGGGTGACAGGGCATGGATCACTTGATGATAACCTGTCTGTTCAATCTCTTTGGGGAACCTGCCACCGGCACTGTCAGAGGACAGGATACCGGGCTTGATGGATTTTTGGTCGACCCAATATGGCCATTCTTATGATATGTGTTGATTATTAAAATTTCACCACATGTGATGAGGGAAGCAGCTTTTTTACTTTAAAAAAAGTGTGTCTGTCTCCTTGCTTTGGGAGAGCCTTATATTGATAGAGGGGAGTTACAGGGGTATGCATCTATGGTATTTCTGTAAAGTCTTTATTGATATGATAATATTTAGTTGCTTTGAACTGAAAATTGTAAATAAATCTAAGTTACTGAGATTAACTTTAAATAATTATCTTTTTCATATTAAATTGCATACCAGTAGCCATTTCTGTGAAGCCTACTGGCCTCTGGATAAAGATTCTTGATCTTCTTGTTCACTCCTTCAGCCACTTACTTCTCCTTGACTCCTTCTGCTGTTCTCACTTGATTAATTAGAAAAAGCTGCAGTTCTAGTTTCTTTAACCTGCTGGTTCCCAGCACTAGTACTGCTTAAGCTACTACTGTAAGTGTCTGACAACATTTTCATTACAAGCCTAATTTTAGTTAGGTTTGTAATTTGGCCATTAAAATTTGTTTTGGCATATGTATATATGGAGCAATATACGGTGTTCACACAGAGATCATCATGTGACACAAATCAGCAGATTTAAAGTAAAGATTTAAAGATTTTAGCAAATTAAAGTCAATGGAACTATGCCATTTATACCAGCAGTATATATTACACCCAAACACAATTTATTTGCTGAAAAGTAATTTTACCTAGTGTTATGGTAACATAATGGACCTGTCATAACTGATTACACATAAAAGGGTAGAGTTAAGGTTGTATACTTTTGTTTTAAACTTGCTCTTTCATAACAAACTCCACCTGTCTAGTGACTCCCTTTCATGATTCTGAATCCATGTCGCAGTTTTCACATTGCAATAGAAATCCATCAATCAAGTGAAGTTGTTAGACACCATAGAAATATTCTAACCAATAGCACAGTTGCATTAAATTGACCAATTGTGTTCTGGGAATAACTACCCATCCACACAAATTTTACAGAAAGTATCAACAGTACAGGAAAAACTGTAGCCTATTCTCAATAGCTATCGCAGTCTGTTCATGTCACAAATGTTGCAGGTTCCTATAACCAACTTTCTCTCCCCCTATCTATATACATCTATTAAAATCTTTTGGTATTAAGTTACAGAACAAATATCATGGAGACCCAATTTAACTTCAAGACAAGGAAATATTTTAAATTCTTAACCTGCCCTGGGCCATATGAGACAGTCTCATCATGTAACATTTCTTTATTTCAGTGTGTATGTTCTTATGTTCTTATGTTCTTATGTACACTATTCAAAGCTGTTACAAGGTACGAAATACACTTTCTGCAGAGTTTGGCACCTGTTGTAGGCCATTTGAAATAAAAACTAGTGGTTACATAGTTACATAAGATAGCTGAGAGCAAATTTTACTCACTTGAATGCCCTTGCAGAATACTTCATTTGGTAAACCCTGATAGCCTTTCTTTTCTGCCATTATTTTCCAGGACAAACTTCTGTTTTACAGAAATAAAAAAAAGCAAGTACACAGGCTGTAAAACCAGCCTATGATTCATTATTTTTTCTATTCAGCTATTTCCTTCTCTCTCATTTTTGTTTTGTATTCAGCCAGGCTGTTCAATTTATCACAGTCTCCTTTCTTTTCCCCAAAGAATAACTTGTGTTTTCATATTCTCCTGCCTGACACTTTTTCTTCTCTAGGTCTCCTTGTGGCGTCAGGGCCTTTTTTACACTCACTTGCCTTTTATGGCATGACCCATTGCTAGTTTGTAACCTTATTTTGCTTTTATCGCCATCATAAACACTCTCATTCCCCTGGCTTTTGCATTGCATCTATTTTATTTCCCATAAAGCTTTTGGCAGTACAGGGCTCTCTAACTCTTATACCTAACTGGGATGCTATGCTGCAGGATATGAATTTCCCATACTGAACTCAATGATAATTACTTTTATCCTGTAGTAGAAGAATAGGGCTCCAGGGTGTGGTATGGTTGTCAGGTTTCAGGAGGGACCTTGTTTGATGTGACATCTAGAGCTCAAGAATCCAAACTGATGGCCATCCTTCTAAGGTATAAATCCAACCCTGAGCCTGTAACATCACTTATTGCTAATGAAACCAATACACTAATACAATTTTACTTTTCTCTTTAATCTATTTTAATTATTTAATTGGAGGAAGGGCCTACTTTCTAAAGAAAACTGTTCCTACATTAAATAAAACTACATCTTTTTTCAAGATCTTTCCTTGTGACCTGCCTTCCTCTCACCAATCCTGCATTCAGCTTGTTTCTCTGATACCTCCTGGATGTATTGCTGCCATTCTAAAATTAGCATGGCCCAAACAGAGTTCCTGGTCTTTTCTGTTGCATGTTGTGGCGGGTCTGGCCACGCAGTGCCCCTTTGTGGCAGGGGTGGGATTGGGCGTCAGACCCTCACCACCCTCCAGTCTCCACGCCCGCTTCTCTGTAGGCAGCCCGATGCAGCCTAATGGTCTGTCCTCACACAATCACCTCTTGATAGGGGTGATCGTGGGCCCTAACGGCCAGAGTCCATATACCTCCCTCCTCGCAGGCGGGGTAGTTCTGCCTAATGGCTGGAGTCTATGTAACTCACCCCAAGCGTCAGGGCATTGTGGCCCAATGGCCAGAGCCAATATACCACACTCTTAGTATCAGGACAGTGTGACCTAACAGCCAGAGGCCATAAACCTTCCCCCTCTCAGGTGCTCAGCCCCGTCACACATATTTACCTCAAGTTTTTCAAACTACCCAGAAATATGTGGTAGAACTAGCCATTGAAACAAGATCTTCTGAGTCTCACTCCTCTGCCTACATCATACGTTCTCACACACTGTCTGTCAGCATTCCTGAAGATGGAGGGTCACATGAGGTGTGTGGCATTTGACAATCTACATGGACCTGATCTTACTCCCATGGAATTCAGTGGATAGAGGAGCAGACCCCGTATGCCTAGAGACACTGAGCACATTGCATATTGAACTAAGGGTCCACTCCTGCAAGCAGAATCAACTTAAGGGTATGAGTAAAGGTTTGTATGCTTGGAACTTTAACAACCAGTTAACAGTGTGATGAATCTGATTAAAATGAATCTGCTGTGGCTCTCTTCTTCCTGCCCATGAGGGATAGAGGTCACAAAGAGAGGGAGGATTCTGTGGCAGTTGGAAGGCAGTTAGTAAGGCATGAGGTATAAGGACAGGGTATCTGGGGACTCTGAGAGGAATGTGGTGGTTGGAATGTTGTGGTTGCAGACCATATTATTTGGTAGCCATCATGTGCTACAGCCTTAGGGCCTAGCAGCAGTAGCAGCTGTGGTGTTCATCTGATTCATTGTACAGTACACAGAGCACACTACCAAGGACTGTTTCAGGACAAAGGTTGGTACCCCAGCATTCCAGAGACCCTTTCAATATATGTGATTTTGAAGATATGGTGTGCACATGCCCACACACGTCTCATCTCATGTGCTACAGGCATTTGGTCTTTGATGTCATGTCTTAATGTACTAAGGCACATTAACTGTATACAGGGTTTTAAAAACATACTTGTCTTCTGTACTATTCCATAGTATAATAAAGAATGCATACATACAGTAGTTGCTGTATATGTGCACATCTGAATAGAAACACCAGATGAATCCACCAGAACAAATACTTAGTACATCTGAGCTGATAACTCAGGAGGTATACAGATTTATAGCCCTTTCTTCATGTGTAAATGCATACAGTATGTATTGTTGCTACAGTTTCTGTAAAGAATTTGCCTTGCCGCTGAACTTCAGTTAACAAGGCTTTCTGGATTGCACCCAATAGTTCATAAGGCTACATGCAATCATAGTAAGACTAAAACAAATTATTTCAAAATTTCAACTCTGCAATATCAAAAACATAATCCCTTGTGAGTGTGTACATCTTGTGTGTAGGCAATGGAGCCTAGGCAAGGGAAGGAGTGGGGCAGAAATGGAGGAGCGTGCGTGCACTCTCTCTCTCTCTCTCTCTCTCTCTCTCTCTCTCTCTCTCTCTCTCTCTCTCTCTCTCTCTCTCTCTCTCTCTCTCTCTCTCTCTCTCTCTCTCCCCCATCCTGCAGAGCTATGATAAATGTATAATACAACTATGGGTCCCGAGGGATTCACCAAGGTAATGTACTTGGTGCCAGGCCAAAAAAGGAGTTGGGAGGGGAAAGGTGGCTCAACTGGGTCCAGAACTAGTGCAGAGGCCTCTCTGTACAGATAGCCTTGGTCTCCTGCAGATCTACTTGGAATCACTGTATTTAGGAGTGAACCAGTTGACTTGTTCCTATGATAGAAGAAACAAAATCCTCCCATTGATATAACAGTGTGGGAGAAGTTCCTTGTGAGGATCTTTGTAGAGATTTCCTCCCAGAGCTTCCTCCTGACATTTGTTTCTGTGGGAAGGAATGGTTTGAGAAAGAATAAGGTATGCTCTCTGAAGCATCTGGTTGCTCAGCTCCGCATGAGTCCTGAGTTCCAGTACTCTAGTGTAATCTCACTATATTTCCTCCAATGGTGTACTGTGACCAATCCTAATTTCCTCAAACCAGTGCCTACTGGCATGAGCTCTTCCCTTCTTCTGGACTGCTTTTGACTAATTTAATGCATTTCCTAGTATTTCTTACTGCTGTAATTGTTTTTATTGACTTTAAAATTGTGCATTTAATTCAGTCCATGAGCCTAGCAAATGTGACAATTTAATTTTTTTTAATGCAGCCTTATCACCAAATGGGGTTCCCTGAAATCTTCCCAAGTCATTTTTACAGAGGAACAGCTTTGGATGTTATACTGTTAACTATATTCAGGTACGTTTGTCCAGTGGATTTGGCATTTATTTGGTAATTAAAACTAACTGATTTAAATGACCATCTAGCAAAATATAAATGAATTTCTTTTAAAGCCTGGTCTAAATAAAACGTATTCGTAAATGTAATCATACGTCTAAAAAACGACAATTAGTCAAGGACAGTAGTAAAAAAAAAAAAGATAAGATAATGGATATGTGTGAACTGTAATTACCATACTTGAAGAGAGAGAGTTCTACAATTTTGAGGATTTTTTCCCTCTTTCATGCAGGATAAATATTATATCTTAAGATCCAAATCCTTTGTTTTCTCTAGAATACTTGAATGAAACAATGTATCTTTTACCACTGAAAACAGAATAAATGGGTCCCTGAAGAATTTATCTTAAGTCAGATGCATTTGTCACTCTATATTGATGATCTTTGCAATTCATTATCATATTCAGCTGTCATTTATATGCAGATGACACAATCATTTATGGTAGTAGATTATGCTGGGAGAAAGCTTAATATTATCTTCAAGCTGATTTAAATGAGCTTTAAGATCATCTGGTCCAAACTAAATTACTATTAAATATTAATGAAACAAAGATCATATGAGTTTGCTCCAAACAAAAGTTGGGTAAACTGAACAACTGGTGAACAATGTGACCTTGGAAACAGTTGGGAAATGTAAATTTTTAAGAATTTGGACATATCATTTTTCATCCAATGACTAAATTATTGATTAGTTACAAAGGTTTGAAAGAAGGCCAAGTTCTTTATTTGGGAATAGAAAATATGTTGATTTAGAGGGAATTAAATTATTTATTTTTCTTTCCCAGGTTGCATTATGTACTTTGGATTTTGCCAATTGCTGTACAACATTTGTTAGGAGGATAAAGCTTTTTTAACTTGGCTATCTAGGCAAATGTACTTTGAATTATACATTTCATAAACATTGCCATCTGTCATTTTAGCAACAATTGGCAAAAATTTAGAAAACTGTCAATACTGGTACAGTACATTATCCTTCCACCCTTACCCTCCTCCCTTCCTGTAGCTTCAGCTAACTTACAATCTTCAATCAGAAAATAGAAAAAATTAATAAGAAAACTTCTATCTGTACTTCTTCAGCTGGACTCATATGCCTGTAACTGCGATATAGCAAGTTAAGAGATTGATGTACCTACAGGACTTTATATGTGTTTATTTTTATATATGGCCTGATTCTCTGAAGTCATTAGTGCCTCCTGGAAGCTGTCAAACACACTTCCCTCCCCGTAATTTCAAAGCCAGGTACAGGGTTCTGTGTCTTTCATCTATTTATCTCCTTGCAGGTTCGAGCCCATAATCTCACCGTAAAATAAATATTTAACCTCTCAGTTGTCCAGGGTCCTAATAAAAATACAAGAAAGCTTCCCATATATAAACCTTGGCAATCCACCTCTTTTGTTTGTATCATGATACATCACAGACTGGTGCACTTGTTCTCCTAAAATTGCCAACTCTTTGGAAATTATCATGAATCTCTTTATAATAAACATTATTTGTTATTAACCTTCTGATCTAAGAATGATCAAGGGCAAACTTGAGAAGTTCTATCCCTTTTCACAATGGCTGCCATCTGCCAATTTTTCAGAGAAACTGATGTCAGGCTGCCCTCAATTGAAATGGCCACCATTTCTCTGCAGCTGTTGCAGATAGGAGAGATGTTGCACCTGATTTAGACAGTCACTATCTGAATCCAGTCTGCCCACGGTAAAAATGGCTTACTTTTGGGCTCAGGAGATAGAACACAGGAGGGGCAGGTGAATACGGAGGAAATGGGGAACATGAATGCAAAGGGGGACAGTGAGGATCAATATGAGATCAGGCTCATATGGAGGCATATATGAGAATTTTGTGACAGTGTGGGAGACTGTAGAGAAAAAGGACAATGAGGCCAGGGGAAGGATTGTTGTGAGCAAATGAATATGAAAGCTCAGGGAAAAACATATTCACTACAAGTGAATATGAGGGAGACATACAAATCTAGAGGGATAGGATGGGTGGAGGGGACTCATAGAATCTCAGAGTTGGAAGGGACCTCAGGAGTTCATCTAGTCCAACCTCCTGCTCAAAGCAGGACCAATCCCTCTTTCCCTTATTATGGAGACACTTTCATTATGAGTTACTGAAATAGACTCTTAAATCTATACTTAAGTGGTTAATTTTCAGAGCTGCTGAGCATCCTGTAGTTCCCATGGATGCCAATGGCAAGGAAATGTTTTGTAAACAAGATGAGGCTGTGTTATTACAAAGCTCTTGCATTTCAGGGATAGTTGTTATTTACAGATGTCCAATTAGAGGCAGAATAATCTTTTTATCTGTCAAGGATGTGAGGATCATCTACTCTGATCTCCATCCTAGATGTCTCTATCAGTGATTTGGTGTAACAGTCACTTGTCTAGTCAGTGACCTCTGCCACATAATATGGGTATAGTCTTTTGTACAATGTCCTGTAACTGGAGCCAGAAAATAAAGATAAATTTCTTACCAGTATGCCTGTGTATCACACTTTTAGTATGTGATTCACAGGAGGTAAGGGGCATCTGCTCAGCTTACCCTAACCTTTGTCCTGCTGTCTGACCCACTGGCTCCTATTGGCCTACAGAAGCTCATCTCTTGCAGGAGCTGTGTTGCTCAGGGCTCCTCTTTCTATGGCAGTCCCTGGGATCTTTTCTAAATGAGGAGTTCCACAGTGCAAGAGGAAAGCAGCCCAAGTTAATGTAGCCTTAGGTTATATAATTTACATTGTATTCCTGTGCAGGTTCTGTGGAGAATCAATAGGAGCCCAGCTGACTCCACCAACCTAGCTCCCCTGACTGCCATCTCAAGCTACATCCTTCATGGGGCTGTAATCATGCAAAGCTGTGGAGAAGTTTTCATGGGGTGGAAATGTAAGTGGTGAGCGGGCCACAGAGATGGGATCCCTCTGTTTCTCAAGTACAGGCTCCACTCTGTACACTAATATAGAAGAGAGAACAGGGCCAGAATTCCACATCTGGCCCTTGAAAAATGTATGATCTGATGTAACTGCTGCACTCTGTGTTGTGGGTTATTTTCATACTTCCTAACTCCAGGTCTTTTGTCTGAGACAGAGTCTTTGGGAGGGGATTTCCCAGGCATCTAGTGTGGCCATCAGAATTTTTGGTGCTGTCGTGGGCTGCTGATGTTGCAGCCATAAAAGTAATTTGAATAGGATAGGTTAGCCAAGCCATATAAGAGAGTTCTTGGGTGCTGCCATTGTCAAGATTCACTGAATATAATTGCAATATTTTCCATGGCAAACAATGTAAGTTTTTAATTTCAATTGCAATCTGAAGTAGAGGATGCAGTAAAGACAGGGCCAACCTGTTCTGCGAGGAAAATCTCAGGTTCTTCAGTGTATGACAGATATGGCTATTGCTTTCTTAAGATTCTGAAAACTTTATTTCCATTTGCTTACTTTAGCAATTTTATGTCCTCAGAATTAACGGCTCCATTCTGCAGCCATTACTCACATCAGTACTCTTACTGAAGTTAATGAAATTATTCTTGAGTGAGGGCTGCAGACGGGTCCCTAAAACTAGAATACAACTGTATTCATCAACTTTTGTTTATTCTTAACAATGTTATATAGTAAACTCATACTATACTCCTTCCTATAGTGCAAAGCTTCGCTTACATAAACCATCATCTGATTTCACACTGCTGTCTAGTTATGCCCTAGGTAAAGAATCCCATTAAATGTTACGTAACAAAATTTTGCTTTCTTGATGGTATATGATAAGCCATAAACATTTTCCATCCACTTAGTGCAAGAAAAATTAGGTAACAATTCACATATATTTGCACCATATATTTCAGTTGTGCTTTGAAATCTCAGCTGTAAAATTCTGAGGATGTTTATGTTTTTTTAATGTCAGGTAAGAAATGCCTTTATAACATCATAAAACAAAATAAATCAGAAAATGAAGTCCATAAAGAAACAAGTCTAAAAAAATTTAAATGTTGCAACAAGATTTATAGTCAGTTGCTGAAGACATTTAAATATATTAACCCTGTCTTAGAACAGGCTTTATTATGAAGAATACTGTAGTGAAGTGAGGCTCAGCAGCGCAGTGCCTCCTGCTGATCATCCTGGGAATTAGCTCAATTCCAGCCCAGAGCACCCTCTGCTGGTCGATGCCTCATCTGCCACTGGCACCCGTGTCCCTCTGGATCCTGGTGCCCCTTTATCTCAGGGTTCTGTCCTCAGCAGTAACCCTGAATCTGGGTCTTCCTTCCCAGGGGAACTCCCACCCTCTATCCCCACCTTGCTTCTGTGACTACTGCCAGTCCTCATCTAGCCCTCACTTGGGCAAACTGCAGTCTGTAACGGCCACTCACTCATCATTGTCGAGAGGGATCATATCAGCTGCCTCTGCCTAACCCAGGGCTGCAGCCTCTGAAACTCCAGTACCTGGTTTGGCCTTTAGCAAGGCCCACAGCCTGGGGATTTACCAAGCTGGAGCTCCACAGCTCCTCTTGCTCTTCTCCAGTCCTGCTCTGTTCCCTGTACCCGGATGTTCTTCTCGCTCTAAAGCTAGAGAGTGGCTGACTTAACTTCTGTCTCACAGCCCTTTTATCTGGCCCAGCCGTGGCTGCTTCTCCACTCAGCCTACCCTATTAGCTCTCCAGCAGCCCTTTCCAAGGGCTGTTTTAACCCCTTCAGGACTGGAGCGGGATGACTCCCCTGCTACAGATACACATACTTGATTTTTAATTGCTTCTTTCACATTGCTTCTTTCTCATTGCATTGATTTTATGTACTTGAGCTTATAATGATTACCTTTAAATCTTGATTATCATGTGCAAGTGAGTTAGATTCAGATGAAGGTAAGGTGAAATGTGTGCGATACAAAGAGCAGGGCTGGCCCACAACATTTTGGCACCTGAGGTGGGGAGCTCAAATGACACCCCCATGTCCCTTAGTTTGGGCCAAAACTTTGAAAGGTCTCAATTCTGCCTTCTTCCTGTTTTACTCCTCTCATTGTACTGCTCTATCTACCCTAATAAAGGAGAACTAACAACTTAAAATGTCTTGTTCAAAAATTGTAAGTAACACTTAACTTTCAAATGCCTGAACAGCAAATGTAACTTTTCTTGGCATAGTAAACACTGGCATTTTTATCTGTTTGAATAATGAAAGTGGTGCTTTCTTGGTTGCAAAGATTTGAACTGCTTCCTGAAAGTCCACAGTCTGGGCCAGCTCATGATCTATTGAGATGGTTGTAAGGCTGAACAGCCTCTCCTGTGTCATTGTGGAGCGTAGACGTGTTTTTATTAACTTCAGCTTGGAGAACCTGCGTTCTCCAGTGGCAACTGCCACTGGAAATATGCACAGAGCAACAAAAGCATTTGGAAAGTGGTCATCTTATTTGTGCAGATATATTCCAGAACAGCCTTTGAAGTTGATCCTGCTGAAATGACTCTTGAAAGGGCTTTCAGTTCATCACCTAAATCACTTGCATCAATATCGCACATAGCATCACGTGTCAACCCTGTGTCTAGTGCCCTACATCTTCAGGCATAGTGAGGAGTTTTGGAATATCATATAACATCCTAAATATACTGCTGTGTTCCTTGAGCTGCATGAAACATTCTTCAACAGACTGTGTTGCATAATCTAACACTTGGTTAAAGAATTCAACTTTGAATTGTTGTTTGGGGTCTCTTATGGGATTATCCCGTGCCTCGTAATCAAACTGTCGTCTTCTTCAACGACTCTTGTATTCTTGAATGGGTGGGAAAATAGCTTCAGTGTGAAGTTCCTCCGCCAACTTCTGTGTACTCTTCAGAACATTTTGAAATCCCGCATCTGATCGGTAAGACTGTAGGTTGACTTTGCTTTGTCCAGTTGTTCCATTGCTTCAGATATATGAAGTTCAACACCCTGGAGTCGCTTGCTTATAACATTTATTTGAAACAGTATGTCATGCCACAACACTAAACCACACAGAAATTTGAAGTTATGTATGTTTCTGGTGATTCCATTTCCCTCTGCCACTGTTCTCCCATGAACAGTTCCTGTCATAGAATTATCCTCCATAATGGCAACTATGGTACCATCTCTCTTCTCAATTTGGTGGTTGATAGGCCTTATCACGTTTACTAGACTTTCCCATCGTGTAGCACCCAGTGATTTCAGTCTCAGAGCGGATATTTCCAGATGTTGCTTCAAAATTTGCCATTATTGAGTTGATGCAACGAAAAATACATAGATGTCTTGAATTACATTAAAACATTCAGCAGCCTCATTAGAAGCTGATGCTGTATCTCTGACCACCAAGTTCAATGAATGAGAACTGCATGGGACAAAAAAAGCTCGAGGGTTTAACTCTTGGATCCGTGTCTGCACTCCTTAGTTCTTTCCTTTCATGTTGGCACCATTATTGTAGCCCTGACCTCTCATTTCAGCTATCGCAATTCCCATATCTTCCAACTTTTTAAGCACATTTGTCATACTAACTCATGTAGTATCATCAATGTCAATACAGTTTAGAAAATGCTCTCTGACAGTCACCATTGCAGGGACATTTTCTCTTGGTTCTGTTAATGGTACAAAACACAACATTAAAGTCTTTTGTTCTGTATGGCTGATGTCAGGTGTGCAGTCCAGAAAAACAGAGTAATATTTGAACATTTGTATCTCATGAGAGCTCCTTCCTGATTAGATAGAATAGCTTCCTTTGCTTGCTTTCTACCCCCCCCCCCCCGAATGTTGCCCCAGAGGGGCATTTTCTTCTTTCACTCATGACTGCTGTTCTGTGTCAGCTATTGTGGATCTCAACACTCAGTTGAAGGGGACAAATAAGCAGGGCTGGTATGAGGGCCTGAGTGAGGGAAGATATCTGCATCTTAAGGGCCTAACTGGCTCCTATACTTCAGTTGACTGCCTCCCCTCCTCAAGTGGGTTCAGGGAAGCAGCTTGAAACAGAAAGCTCCCTGAGAAGCTGGTGTTAATCAGTCCAGGCTCCTGGGGGTGCTAGAGAGGTACATAAGAGGCTCCCCCTTCTCTCTTTCCCTGAAGCTCCTGCGCTTTCTGTTATTCACTCTCACCTTTTCTCCTGACTGCCTGTTATGCCTCTGGTGCCCTCCTTCCTCAAGCACAGCACTCCACCATCTCCATATATCTAGAGCAGAGAGAATATACAGTGGAGCCCCAGTATAACGCGCCCCACTATAACACGAGTTTGGTTATACTGTGGCTTCCAAGTCCTAGCTCTTTGTCCCTGGCATGCTGGGGGGCCATGGCTTCTCTCCCCTGCTGGTCAGTGCAGAGAGAAGCTGCAGCCTCCACTGCCAAGGACAGAGAACTCAGGACTGCAGGTGGGGGCTGTGGCTTCTCTTCCTGTCGCTGCCCAGCAGGGGAGAGAAGCTGCGGCCCCGAGCCTGCTTGGGACAGAGAACTCCGGGGTTGCAGACTGCAGCCCGGGAGTTCCCTGTGGAAGCCGTGGCTCCGCGCCTGCCGGGACAGGGAACTCTGGGGATGCATGGAGCTCCGGAGTCCCCTGTCCCGGCAGGCGCGGAGCCGCGGCTTCCCTGGAAGCCGCAGCACCCACGGCTGCCAGGACAGGGGACTCCAGGGCTGCATGAAGCCTCAGAGTCTCCTGACAGGCGGGGAGCCGCGGCTTCCCTGGAAGCTGCGGCCCCACGCCTGACGGGGCAGGGGACTCTGGGGCTCCATGCAGCCCCGGAGTCCCCTGTCCTGGCAGGTGCGGGGCAGGAAGCCGCTGCAGGCGCTGGGTAGGAAGCTACTGCTCCGCGCCTGCCCAGACTGGGCAGCGGGGAGAGAATCTGCAGCCCTCCCACCTGCCGGGAATGGAACCCCACTACAATGTGACCCCACATTTAGCGCGATGGGATTTTTTGGCTCCCATCCCTCGCATTATAGCGGGGTTCCACTGTATGTGCACCAACAGCAGACACAATTTTCTACACTCTGGGTCCTAGTGTCCCCCCCAAGTCTGGCACCTGAGGTGCTGCCTCAGTTTGACTCATGGTAAGGCCAGCCCTGACAAATAGGGACATAAAACAGATTATACTGAACTAATGTAACAGCCCGTGTACACGGGCCAAAGTGCTTAATGCTGTTTGTCCGGGCCGTCTCTACGGCTTGCAGCGGCGCACGCACAGCAGCCATTGTGTGCCGCCGAACTACAACTCCCAGCATGCTGTTTGTCCGGGCCGTCTCTACTGCATATGACGGCTTCGGACAAACATCCTCTGGCCTTTTATTATATAGGATAGTGTAACAGCCCGTGTACACGGGCCAAAGTGCTTAATGATGTTTGTCCAGGCCGTCTCTACGGTTCGCGGTGGCGCACGTGTGGCGGCCATTGTGTGCCGCCGAACTACAACTCTAAGCATGCTGTTTGTCCAGGCCGTCTCTACTGCGCATGACGGCTTCAGACAAACATCCTCTGGCCTTTTATTATATAGGATAGGATAGTGAGAGAGCACACAACTAAGCCTACAGCTTGTAATGACATCATGCAGCTTAAAGGCATGCTTCCTACTAGCCCAGTTATAACCTATAGGAAGCCATTTGCTGTGAGTGTAGTAAATATCTATATCACTAATTATCTATATCACTCAGGTAAACTGGAATAACCAATAATTTGTTTCAAAATTGACCTGGTCTACACCGAAAAATTAGATCAACCTAGCTACATCACTCGGCTGTGAAAAATTTCACACCCTGTGCAGCTTAGTTAGATTGAACTAACCCCCACTGTAGATGCAGCTAGGGAGACAGAAGAATTTTTCCGTTGACCTAACCAGTGTCTCTCAAGAGGGTGGATTTATGGCAGTAATGGAAAAACCTCTTCCTTTGATGTAGGGAGCATCCACACTACAGGACTACAGTGGTAGCACCCTTACTGTGGTGCAGACATAACTACAGATCCTTTAAAAGATGTTAAGGGAGTCATTATAGTCCAGTGAATAAGGCACAGTGGTCAGGATTCTGAGGTTCTATTCCTGACTCTGCCATTAACTCGTGAGACCTTGCACAGGTTATTTCATCTTTGTGTGCTTCAGCTTCTCCATGTATGAAATAGGAATGGATGGTACTTAACTTTTTAAAACATGTTGAGATCTAAAACTGAAATGTCATACAAGTTGTAAAATATTATTTTAATAGCTATTAATGGACAGCTCTTCAGCCTCTGGTATGTGCTCACTACTGAAGCCCTCCTCTCACTGACACAGGAGTCTTTTCAGGGTAGGATGTGGATTGGTGGTGGTTGGGCTGAAGTGTGATGTGTTTTTGTGATCCTGGCCAGGGACACAACTCCATAGAAGCTGATATCTTCTAGCATAACTTAGAGCTACTCTGAGGCAACTCTAACCTGTGCTGGGGGCCACTTCAACCTCACAGGGTGAAAAGATGAGAAAAAGTCACTTATGCCCCCAAGCTTTCTGGGGTGGTCCGTGAACTGCTCAGAAGCTGGAATTGAACCTTATATATTTAATTTTATACAATGTGGCATTATCTTATTTGGGTTTGGCTTGTGTTATATAGTTCACATGATAAAAAATAATGTTAAAAACAAAGGGCGAGACTTCTCCATTCTGTGAAAAAACCTGGTGGGGTAGACCAGGGTGCAAAACCCCAAGATATTGTTACAAAGCAGGCCCTCCTTGCTTCATAGATCTTAGGGCTGCCCATTTCAGGCTTTTGGCCAGTGTCTATGGTTTTGAGGAAGTTTCCCAGACCCTCACAGTCACCTCCCGAAGAACCCGCAGGCTTGGTACCACTAGTACCACTGGTGTAATGGCTGGAGATGACACTGAGCAGAATAGATAGTTCAGGGAGGCTGTAAAATAGCAGTACAAGAAATCTTGTGTTTCAGTTGTTCTGATTCATGTACAGTAGAGTATAATTAGTTATCTATTTTTAACTGAAAGATAATTTTTTGTCCATTTTATTTTAAATAGCCGAGGAAAGAGCAGCCTGGGAATGATCAGCCAACAGGAAATTTTCAGTTTTTTTTTCTTTCCCATTACAGGCAGGTGTTGCCATGTTCCCCACTGACAACAGGGCTCCCACAAGGCCTCTGGACTGAGTTATAGGGAAACTACTGTGTGTTCTGTGGGTTGAGTTCCTGCTTAGGCTGCTGGGCTGATACCTTCCAGCTTCCCAATGTTCCAGGCCTGTGAAGCTGCGACTGCCAGCTTTCTCTAAGGAGAGCAAAGGGGAGCAGTTCTTGCAGTCTGCCAGAGGGGGCGCTGTGTGCTGTAGTTTAGCTCCGGACAGACGCGTGCCTATTGCTTCCCTGCGGGACCTGCTCTCCCCGGCTCTGCAAGCCTGCAGCTGTTGCGGGGAGTGGCTCCTCTCTCAGGCCCACGCCTGTTCCTTTCCAGGGCGGCAAGCTGACAGAAAAAGAACAAAAAATGGAGGCAAGGAAAAGAGAACAAAAGTAAGAAAGCTGTAGTAGTAGGTTACATTAAAATGGCTAAACTAGCAAGCTGCACATCAACATATTACACAAGCGTTTTGGTGGTTCTGGGTTTTGTTCCTATTTTGGGGGCACAACAGGTTGCACCAAATGGCAGCTATTTAAAGCAAAGGTGTCCAGTGGGAGAATTTCCCCAATTCTCCAATCGAATTCTCTCCTATATTGTAGAAATGTTCAACAATCATGAGTCTGTCTCAAAAATAATGTTTTTTAACAAATAATAAATGTGATGGTCTTCTTCCTTGCCTTCTGGTTTCTGAGCCTTTAGGGTGCACTACCTTCACTTTTTCAAGCTGTTCTCAGCAACCATTAGGGCTAGAAACTTGTTTTTTAAGTTTTAAAAATGAAAGCTCTGCCTCTCAAGCAATTCCTTGATTCCAGTACTGGAGACTTTGAGAAAAATACAAAATATCACTTCATTTGGTAACAGTGGGCTTCATTCATCCACTTCTGTACTCCCTGCAATTTATTTAATATATATTTGGGCCACTTGAAACTGCCAGTTCACAAAGAGCTATGTTGCTAATCCAGCACTCCTTTCCTTACTGCAACTGGTTAGCATGGATGTGAAAGCAAGGCAGCAGCTAATGCAGCTTTTAGATC
Source organism: Sternotherus odoratus (assembly GCA_032164245.1). Taxonomy (NCBI): domain Eukaryota; kingdom Metazoa; phylum Chordata; order Testudines; family Kinosternidae; genus Sternotherus; species Sternotherus odoratus. The sequence goes on from JAVMKO010000004.1 coordinate 48,542,700, forward strand.
CTCAGATGAAAGGCATTATGGAAGTTCACATTATTATATTACTAGCATACCATGTTGCAGTCAATACTTTTTAAAATCCTCAAAAGATCACTGAGATTGTGATTACCAATACTTGTTTTGTTTTTATCTATTCTACCAAATGATATGTGCAGGGCTTGCTTACTTAGTACAAATATTAATTAAAACAAAAAGTGTTAAATTGTTCCTGCTGTTTATTCCCATTTCCAAATTCTAATCCTTGATTAGTGACATCATGACCATTTCTATAACAATCACTTGTGATGTCACAAAGAGGGGATTAGCTTTTCTAAATTACTGTGAGGAGTGAAGGAAACTGTAGAAACAGATACATGAGTTTAGGAACAAAGGCTCTGTTTACATGCAAATGTCTTCCTCATAAAGAACATGCAGAATGTTCTACAGAGAGGATGTTACTGTGTAGTAATAATTTTCAGAAAATAGAATGTTCCTCAGTGTTTTGTATGAGGCATCAGCAATCTCTTAAGGTTGTGTTTTCAGACACGGTGGGGTCAGCCTGCTGCAGGTCTTAAAAAAGTAGGAGACCCTGAGCCAGAGACTAGGAAGAAGAGGGCAAATGTGAGCAATGTGTCAAAAAAATTCCACCGTCTGTGCTGTGCAGAAACCAGATGCTTTTTCTAGTTATTATTATTATGATAATTCATTTAAGTAGGAATAAAATAAGGCATGATTGTTTACTGCAGCCTTTTTTCCCCAGACACTCTGGGAAATGAGAAGAAAAATCTCATGAGTTTTACCCTTGTTTAAATGAATAATTTTTTCATTTATCGAGTAGTAAACATTACAACAAAAATAGTTTTCATACACATTGCACATTAGTTGCAAATGTACATCTTGCATTTTCTTTTTCTAGAAGTCACTAGACTCCGTTGAGGCATTTTAGGGAAGGCCATCTTAAACCTTCTCTGGTAACCAACATGTGTAGATTAATACATGGCATTTGTCTTTATGGCTGTCAATCAAGTGTCTTTCATGAGCTTTAATTTCAAACAGGTACAGAAACATATGTAATAATGAGCATTACAAAAACGTTTTCCCTCTCTGGCTCTTTCTGACTTTCTTGCCTTCTGGGGTCTGAGTATTCCCCTCAAGATCTGAGTAACTCCCGTTGACTTCAGAGGGAGTAGCTACTCATATTGGGTAGAAAATAGGGGGTCTCTCTGGACCAGAGCTTGATAGACTTAGTCCAAAAAGAAAATCTCTAGTTTCCAAATTGGGCACAGCATTCAGTTGCAAAGCCCCATGCTCGCGAGGAGTTGCTGAAGTGCTGTCCAGAGAGAGAGTTAAATAAGCCCTGTAGCAAAATGTAAATCCTATATCAAAAGTAGAGGAGGTTAATTGAACATGCACATTACTGGGGATCTATCTGATGGTTAGGGTTAATTTATCACACTGAATCCAATCACTTTATAAAAAACCAGTGTGGGTTTCATTTACTTTGATTAGGTTTATTGCAAGATTCCAGAAAATCAATTTTGCTGTGAGCTATATTAAACCCAAGGGAATGTAAACACTGTATGTACTACACATATTGTTATTACTCACTGGATCACTGGGGAAATTATATGTTTACCATGAAGAAGGGTTATGGTTACATTCATTGTCTTGGGCAACTCCCAGCCTGACAATCGCAATGAAATAAAACAAAATGGTAGGATTCAGAATCATGTAGCCTGAGGTGTAGAAACACAGCAATAGTGACTTATTTTCAAAAGGACTTTAAATAACTGCTACATTGAATACTACCCCTACATGTTCTTTTCAAATAAATAGTGAACACCTGCAATACATACACTACTGTTAGTTGTCCAGACTCAGGTACTTCCTGTTCCCAGAGCTTCTTGAGATTCTTCAAAGGGAACAGCGATAGGCTATGATTGAAATGGGTTAGGTTAATCGGCTGGGTTAGTGACACTGGTGAGTATTTGCAGCTTTGCACACAAGTCATTTCCATTGTACCCTAGACATGCACACTTTGTGATTTTACATTAATTAGAAAATAATAAGAATATAGTTTTGCACATGCGTTTGTGTGTGCTGTGACAAGGTGTCAGAAATGAATTTGGAGCTGCGCTGAGCAGTAGGCATCTTACTTTACAGTGTCTTAGAAGTCAAACTTGTGTATAATCAAGGTCATAAAATCTTTTAATAGTTGTCAATTTTCCTTCCCATCAGGCTTTTTTTTATAACAAGGGATAAGGGAGAGGTGGCCTAGTAGATTATTACATAGTATTCCCAGAAATCTGGGGATTAAAGGCAATAAACATTAAGAACTGGTTTCTGTAAGACTGTTTGTGAAATTTCAGGAATGTCTTTTTAAAAAAATCAGTTCTGTATATGTTGGTATCTCATGACAATGATCACATTTTTTCCAAGCCAGCGGCCCTAGTCTGCAATCAGATAATGAGTAATTCTCATTGGCTTCAGTACTTAAGTTGCTTTGAGAGAGTTGGGCCCCAGTTGTAAATCAATGTGAGCTTTATATGTATGTATGGACTACAGGTGAAATTTTTAGAAGTGCCAAAGATAGTTAGGCGCCCGCCTTTCAGTGGGAGTTTTGCACCTAACTTCCCAGCAGCTTTCAAGAATACCTCCCCATATCTTGTAATCATTGCTCACGTTTATACCTTTGGGCTGGTCTTCACTACCCGCCGGATTGGCGGGTAGCGATCGATCGCCCGCGGCGCCCCTATCGACTCTGGAACTCCAGCTTGCCGGGAGGTGCAAGCTGGAGTTGACGGGGGAGTGCGCCGCCAACTGCCACCGCCATGAGGACGGCAGGTAAGTTGGCTGCAGATACGCAAATGTAGCTGAAGTTGCGTATCTGCAGTTGATCTCCCCGGTAGTGAAGACCAGCCCCTTTCATAGTGTTTTAATCCTGAAGTACTCACTCCAGTGGAGCTTGCGTTGAAAAAAGCCTACAGGATTTCACATGTACAGTCTATATAAACCTGACTTTTATTTACAGCTGGTTTGTAAAAATGAGATAAAGATTGTTCTGGATTACAGACATACACAAATGATCTTTTAAAACACTTACCTGAAATTCTGTCATGCTGCCAATTTTATGGGAAATACCTTTTCTTCTGTGCATATGCTTCAAGTGGACTACTCATGTAAGTGGAGCAGGGCATTCTTTTGTTTTATTAAAAGAATGTATATTTATACAATAAATTCTTTCTTAAAATACACTTCCAATATACTGTAAAGTATATAAACAGTGAAATGTTAAATAATCAGCTGACTGAAAATCATAATCACAACACATACATTCAAACAAACAAATCATAGCAATAACAATAAATGTTTTCAGCTTCACCGTTAGGCTGTTTATTGCATCTCATTTCCGCATCTTTTGTATGTTTTTTTTAAGATTGTGAGCTCTTGAAATCAGGCACCTTGCTTCATAGCTTTTTTTTTTGTTTTTTTTTTTGTATGTTGTTTTCATTAAGCAGACAAATAATGATAAATACATGTAAACAGTTAAGGCTTTTTATAAATGCAAGTGAATACTTTTTCTTAATTAGTATTTTTCCTTTTGATTTAAGTCACCAACATTTCATGGAGAGCGGGTTTCAAATAAAAGATCTTGGATTTGTCCAGTCTCTGTAATGGACAAATCAAGGTGATTTGGGGTTTGGCCAGATTTTGTTTTTGCAGGATGGAATGTTTAGATCTGTGTTCTATTTAATCTGAACCACAAGAGTTCGAGGTGGTGGTTTTCAGATGAAAAGTTACTGGTGGGATTTACTTTAGTCAGATCCAAGTTAGGCCAAAACTGACTGCTGGTGAAAATCTCACTGTACAATTTTGACCCCTGTTTAATTAAAATTGTGTGTTTTTCTCATACACTTAACATTTTAGCAAGTACATGATAGCCTTCAAATGTAGGCAAATGCTGTAGAATATGCTTTTGGAATCTCTGATTTGACTTAGAGCTCCAGTGTGTTTTTGAGATCACATCACGTTGCTGGAGAAAATCAATATAATTAGTGAACAAACAAGAATATAAGAAGTCAGGTATCATCAAACACAATAGGTGGTGAAGTAAAGATGGTATTAGGAATGTAGTGAGCATGATATTGGTACTGTATACATGCATACATCTATAGCGTGCACATGCCTCGAGTCTTACATGTATTTATGCTCAGACACAGACTGCACTTAGGGTTTGAAAATAAAAGAATCAGTTTGAGAAATTCTTTGTTCTTTTCTTCAGTCTTTTCTAAGAAGTTATGCACCAAATAATTAAATTATGCCTCAGCAGCTAAACAAATTATGCAAAATTATACTCCATGAATATTTTATATTTCAGAACCCCAAAGCAAGGACTTTCGACAGTTTTTTATGTCTGCAGCAACCTGCGTCATACCCAGATGAATTCAGCAACAGATAAGTTCCTCTTCTGCTTGAAACTTTACTCAGTTTTTTTTAGCTTGCATTTCTCTGATATTAATAAGTATGTCTCAAGGGTTTTATTGTACATAAGAAAATGGAAGTTACTGCAGTTGGTCTTCTTTCTAGTCCTGCAGAAGACAGGGAAGTTATTCCCTGTACAATTCTGAATTGATTTAAAATTCACAGAATCATATAAAGGGAAGTGATGTGCTAGAAGCAGGAGTAAGTTAAAAAAAAATCAACCATTTACATAGATACCTCAGTTGATGCCAGGTTCACTGTTTCTGATGTCTCTCTTTATTTTAAGTCTATTTCTATATAGCAAATTATCTCCTCAAAAACATGTTTCCCTTTTTTCCCTATAAATAAGCAAATGTGCAGGCACATAGGGATAAAGTAGAAGAATATAGTTGTTGTGATCTGTTGGCAGATGAGACTAGCTTACAGAGAATACTTGAGATTTTCCTCATTTAACTTGTTTTAATTAATGATCTCATCCTGATTCTTGTAAGAAAGAGCTGGCATACCAAGATTGCATGCATCTGCTCCTGAAGAGGTTGGCAAAACAGAAATTTTGTAATGACAAGTTAACAAGGATTCTTTGGCAACCCTTGCTGGTTCCCAGGATGCAGAATCATGTGAGTTAATGCCATAACTTTGACTTCAAATGTCACTGATTCGGAGTGGTTATGTGTATATTTTACTACACTCATTAATGCCTAATGTGTTCAAATAATGGCATATTATATGCCAGTAAATGCAGTACTATGATGGTAATTTAAAGGAAACTACACTTTCACTATAGATTTAATATTAACTGCTTTCCAAGGTCATGACCCACTGAAAATCCTCAACAATCCATCAGTGAATCACAACCTGTTTTTGAAAACAATGTTGTATATACTGTTCCTTTATGTGCTATCCCTTAATCTCATCTACTCTGTGGGTCTTTGATGGTGCCAATAAATACGTGGTCTAATTGATCTTTTGTAATAATAAACTATTAATTGCCAAAGGTATTGGAAGTAATTTCAGACTTGTACAATGCTAGCTAGTCCACTAGCTAATCTGTTTATCTATCTACTTGACTATTCTATAGTGCCCATCAACATAATATTGAAGTACTAATCCAGAGGTAGGTAACCTATGGCACAGGTGCCAAAGGCGGCATGCAAGCTGATTTTCAGTGGCGCTCACACTACCAGGGTCCTGGCCACCAGTCTAGGGGCACTGCATTTTAATTTAATTTTAAATGAAGCTTCTTAAACATTTTAAAAACCTTATTTACTTTACATGCAACAACAGTTCAGTTATATATTAAAGACTTACAGAAAGAGACCCACTAAAAACATTAAAATGTATTACTGGCACATGAAACCTTAAATTAGAGTGAATAAATGAAGTCTCGGCACACCACTCCTGAAAGGTTGCCGACCCCTTGAATCCATTCCTCCGCTTTCGTATCTGATGTATCCCATAATTAAAACTAGAAGCACTGTTACAGGAGCCTGTTCAGCAAACACTTAAACACATACCCAAAGTTAAGCATATGCTCAAGTACTTTGATGAATTAGGGCCATAGTGAACGAGTTAGATGGAACTATTCAGTAGAACTAATAAATGACCAGATATGTGGTGTTGTGCACGTAGCTTACATCTTTCTATGCTGGTCTTTATTGTAACCATGGAGTCCTGATTGTGAATTAAGTTGAAATTTCCAGTGTCCTTAAACATTTTGTCTCTGATCATACACTCCTTAATTAGGCATGCCTGCCTTTGAATGCAATGTTTTTCTTGCATTCTTACTCTGACAAGCACGAGCATCATCACAGAAAATTTTTAACATATTGGTTGTTATTAGGTAAATATAATAAGTAATACTTCATGTGAAAAATTATGTCTGGTTATGCCTGACAGAAAATATTAAGCAGGACAATTTATAATCCGGTATATTTATAAAAAGGAAGAGCAGCATCTTTTGTTCTGATTTCACAAAATTGATCCATTTTAGTGGGGAAACACCCCCCCCCCCCACCACCACCTGTAGTTCAGTAACTTTTCCTAAAAAATAGTATGACTATGCATTCTTCTATGTGTCTTTAGCAATATGATGGGTTAGATTTTGCTTCTCTGTGTTTCTGGGGAATGCTTAATGTGGGATTTATATGTGTTTTATTTCTTACTTATCTAGTCCAGAGGTACATGTGCTGGTAACATCCATAAAACATAGATGTTTATATAAATTATGAATTATTATGAATATCAATGGATAGACCAGAGGCTCTGATTTCTTTTTTAAAAAAAGGAAGCTGTTTTCTGGGCTTCACAGAAGATATATTTTCTGTTTAAAAGAAAACAGTATACTGATACCATAACTCTTGTTAAATTGACTAACTTTTTTTCCTTTTTGTGATCTAGTTTACACTGAAATATATTTGAAGTGATTATATGTGAACCAGTAACCAAAATTGGAGAAACAGAATCTTTTAAAAATAGGAAATCCGATATACATGCATAAAGGGATTGCATAAGGAAAGGATTGAGAAACTTTATGCAAAATTAGGGTCTATAAAGACTCCTTAAATTAAAAGAACCCCCTTATGAGAAAGTTCTTTTGCTAGCAGACTATAATTAGCAAATGCAAGGATAATATATTTTTATTTTTAAATAAATGTTGACTAAAGAACATACATATACCTTTTTTTCTAGAAGTAAACAGAAACTTTGTGCCCCTTTTCATTATATAGTTATGAGTACAATATGCACTACAACTTTGCAAATTTCAACGATTAATGACATTTTACAGAAAAATTACAGAACAGTATTCAGCTTCATTCTGGGCTGTTTTGCTCCCCCATAAAATTCTCTTTTAGAAATGTTAGTGAAATGGTGTTTAATAAATTGCAGCATTTCCCATTTTGAATTTGCATGTTTTGATGAAGGAAAAAAAATGATGAATTTGAATTCCCGGAATTTCATAAACGGAAGTTTTCGTTCACTTCCCTGAAAAATGGTACAAGTTATTCTGAACAATAATTGGAAATGAAGGAAACTATGGGAACCGTCCGGTGATTGAAGTCAAGGGGTATTTTGCTTGAACAAGGACTGTATGATCAGCATGTTGGACATGTTACTAACCTTTGTCTAAAAGAAACACTATGGGAAATAATGCTGTACATTTTTCTATCCTACTCCTGTGAGCATAAATGTTGCCATTGTGGGCAAACAGAAGGGAAACCAAAATCAAGTCTTTGTATAAAAATGAAGGAGGAGATAAGTTAATTTTCAGTTTGATACATTTTGATTGGGAGTTTGAAGGCGCTTATGAGAAGGTGTCCAAGAATCAGATGCCTAACTCCCTTAGGCTCCTTTGAAAATCCCAGCCTGTCTGTATCATTGTCTGTATTTCTTACAGTATTTAACATCATTATTGACTGTAACATAAAGGCTTTAGCTCAAATGAGAAAGACTTTGGGTGTCTGATAGAGGAAAATTAAATGGTCTGAATTAGTTTGTTCAAGCAGCAGGAGATATAGGTTAAAATTTAGAGCATTTAGAGCAAAAGTGAGTAGGAGAAACTACAATTTATAGTACTCAGGATTTGTATGTTGCAAAGTGAAACTAATATGGAAGATGCCTCAAAATCCAAATATAAGTAGATATGAAACATGGGCTTGTGGATCTTCTTATTACTTTATATATGCTTTTCAAATAACTTTTCCATGACAAGCTGTTTGTGAATTATTAAGATAGATGAATGAACTATTTTTGTAGGTATTATTTTTTTCATTTTATAGATTTTAAGAGATTGTAGAGAGAAAAGATGACCCGGTCTTTAGGGTGCTAGCCTAGGGGCTTGTCTTCACGAGGCTGCTCCGGGATCGATCTTCTGGCAATCGATTTATCGCGTCTCACCAAGACGCGATAAATCGATCGCCCAGGGCTCCCCCGTCGACTCTGAAACTCCAGCTTGCCGGGAGACGCAAGCTGGAGTCGACGGGGGAGTGCGCCGCCGCCTGCCGCCGCTGTGGGGACGAGCGGTAAGTCAGCGGCAGATACGCAAACTTCAGCTACGTGATTCACTTAGCTGAAGTTGCGTATCTGCCCCCCCCCCCAGTGAGGACAAGCCCTAGGACTTGAGAAACCCAGATCCTTGCTCTGCCACGGGCTTTCTGTATAATCTTGGGCAAGTCACTTAGACTCTCTCTGGCTCAGTTGCCCATCTGTAAAAAGGAGATGATAGTACTGTCTTCTCTACCTTACAGGAATGTTGTGAGGAAAAATACATTGAAAATTGTGTTGCAAGGTGAGTAAAGTAATATCTTTTATTGGACAACTTCTGTTGTTGAGAGAGACAAGCTTTTGAGTTTACAAGAGATTGTGTAGAAATTGCGTGCACTCAGATACTATGGTGATCAAAGCCTTTTAAAGTGATTTATAGATAGACGTTGACAAATATAGCTCTAGTAAAAAATAAACCTAACAAATAGGCTGAAAGGTTACATTTTAAATACGTTATTGGACCTGATATTTAAAACTGCCCTCCCCTTTTGAATGGGTAATTTTGAACATGCAAATAATAGTTATTCCCATTTTGCAGGAGCAATTACTTGAGGACCCAAATGATGGCATATAGATATCCAATTATTAGACTGGATTGGCATTCATAAAAAAAAGCTGGTTGAGGCCTTTGAAAATTAAACACATGATGATTTTGTGTAGAGAGAAGAATCTTTAATGTTACTGCTTCTGCTGTGGAATTCGTTGGAAGACAAATACATTGCATTTCTAAAAAGACTCAGTATTATGACCACACTTGCAGCTGTGATAGCTAAAATCACAATAAGGGTAATTGAATCTCATTCTTTAGGGCATAAGTTGATTGCCTGTGAGGGTCAGGAGGGAATCCACACTCCTGGAAGAGAATTGTACAGTTTGTCATGATGGTGCTTTTTTGGGCATATGGGGGGATGTTGAACTAGATAGATCTATTGACTGATCTGGTATGGCAGCTGTTAACAAAAAGAATTGGGGAGATACAGTTACAATACAACACTTCTCAACATCTTGCAGTCTGATATAGATATATAGATATATAGATATATAGATATATAGATATATAGATATATAGATATATAGATATATAGATATAGATATAGATATATATAGATAGATAGATATAGATATATCTATATCTATATCTATCTATCTATATCTATATCCATATATCCATATATCCTATGGATATCTGACATATATATTTCCTATGGATGGTGATTATCCAGGATTTTATTAACCAGGATTATTTTTTCCCTATCATCTTGGATAATCGAGAGTCTACTGTGTATATACCATTATCCAAGATGATAGGGGAAAAATAATCCTGGTTAATAAAATCCTGGATAATCACCATCCATAGGAAATATGGGGAGGGAGGGTTGGTTCACCAGCCACTCTGCGCCAGGGGGAAGGAAGTGTTGGTTCACTGGGTGCTCTTCCCCCTGCTGGGTTTTTGTGTGTGTGTGAGCGCTTGGGGCGGCAACAGAGCCGGCCCTGCGAGTTACACATATTTTGTTTGTCATCCTGGTTAATCCACATCCTGGTTAATCCAATTCTGGATAATATATATACTGAGTATATATAGATATATAATGCTTTCCAAACATCTGATCAATGGGTCTTGAGTACACTAAAAAGTTGTTATGTTCAAAGCAAAATCAATGTATTTGTAATTATGCACCAGTGATGTTATAGGTAACCCCAAGTGAAGTAATAGTCATTCTAAACCACATTCCTTACTTCATAGAAATACTAATATGAATTTAGCTCAGAAATTTCTGCTTTGCTTCCTGATAACTTGAGTTTAAAACAACTCAGCCTGTCCCATCTTGAGGTTGAACATTCTTGTGTATTTCACAAATGAGAGATCTTCTTGTCAGTTATGGTTCTAATGAGCATCTCTTTTAGCTGGGCTGTTCAGAATTAGAACAGAAAACTAGCATTCTAAGGAAGGCCTCACTGTGCCCAAGATATTCAACTGGACCACATCGCTTCTGTCCTTTTCCCCAATCTTGGATTCAGTTTTCTTTCTCTCCAGGAATTGAACAAAAGTCTCTTCCAGATATGGAATGTCAAGACAGATTCCCATTAGGAGCTCCAGCTCCTCATCTAGATTTTTTTCACATGAGACGCTAATGTAAGAATTGTTGAAGGTGGCAGGCAGGACCCTAAAAAGGGGCAAAATTTGAGACCCTCAGAATAGCTTAGTTCTGAATGGATGGAACTGTGGGAAGTTTCCACTGGCCATTCTTTACTGGGGCAATTCATATGTGATGTAGAATAACCAGGTCTGCAGCTGTTTTGGGTTTGGTGGAGTGAGACTGCCCATCCCTCGGGGGATACTTCTCTGTTGAAAAGATGAATAAGAAAGGGGAAGTCTGAACTAACCAAAGTGAAAAGTCCCTGGGACAAGAAGCTTTCATATAATTATAGGTTTTCTGATTTTTCTGAGCCCATGGCTCCTGTAGTGATGTGACTTCCACATAAGTGACATGTTCCACTGAATTCCTGCAATGCAAGCTGAAGAAGCAGGGGGCACAGTGAATAGATGTTTCAATGGAGTAAGATAGTCTCCAGGATTTTTTTTAAAGGGAACTCCAATGATAAGCTATTTTTCTGGTGGTCTGCTCTGCCTCAGCTGACATCTCAAAGAATTGAGGTATACACCAAAATTTATATTTGACTTTATTTGCTGATGTGTACATTCATAAATAAGTGGCAAAATAATTCTGCCTCTAATAAGGCATGAAATCTCCATAGAATGTGAATGAAGTTCAAAATGAAATAATTCGTGGTTCTGGGGGTTGGGGCGGGAAGATGAGTTGTTATGGGCTTGTTTATGAGACACTGAACTTTAACATCCTGCCATCAATCAAAGCAGTAAGGCAGTATATTTAATAATTCAAATGCTACATAAGTGAGAGTAGCTTGATTAAATTTATTAGAAATGTGTTACTACCATTTTAAGAAATAAAGCATTTATCACAAAATAATGATTTCTTCACTTAAGCTCATTAGGAAATCACACATCAATTCATGCATAATTACATGGGAATTTCTGCCACTCAATACAAATCATTACCACATTAGCTAAAGTTGAGTTAATTTATCTGTGATTTGGAAAAGGTGGTAACTAAACAGGAGAATTAGCTTACACAAATGATGAGACTATCAACATCACCACAAAGGATTTTGCATCCTGTTATGTGTCAGACAAAGGTGCCCCTTTTTAACTCTTTTATATGGAAATGCTTGTACTTTTCAATGAGCTCTAAAGCTTTTCTTTTCATGTCAGAATCCCATATTATGGATATAGTGCCAGGTACTTAATGAATAGTTAATAGTCAAGGCACGTTTTCTTGCGCCAGACATACTCATTGTTTTTAATGATCGTTGCATTTTGAGATTGAATTGAAAATGGTTGGGGGAGGCTGGGAGATGAGGAAGAAACAAGTTTGAAAGTACTGGTAAACTAGTGTCTCCGCAGCAAAGCAGAAAATGAGTGAGCACAGTGCTTTTTAGATAATGCTTTCTTAGCCAAAAGGCCGAGAAGCGATGGGCATTTAAACTGAACTGTATATAAGTTCTCATAAAGTTGGGGTGGTGTATCCTTGTAAATGTGTCATTGGTCAGTTAGTGGCTCTTTTCCAGAAAGTTTCTAAGCTCTCATTTGTTAATGTACTACTGCACATCTGTTTACATGCACATGGCTAAATAAAACTCTAAATAGCCAGGTGCTCTTGCATATCCAGTAGTGCATGTGCTAAACATGCATGTATTATGCCTGTAAAATTGCATGCCTACAAATTCCTTGAAATCAGGTCCATGATGTTTATGGGGAGCTATTCCTGCACTCCCACAACTAACTCCACTGCCCTTCCTTATGAAAGACTTATTTACCTATGTTATACTCAAATATAATGTTATCACTTTTAATGTTGTAAATTATTTACATCAGTAGTGTAGAATAATTAAATCGAGTTTATAAGAAATGTTAGTGAAGTGCCACTGTTTAAAGCTTCCTGACAGAAAAATTGTCTTTGTCACACATTTGGGATTTGGCAAGTTGAGAATGAGGCACCCCCTACCCCACCCTAAATTATATGAGAGTATAGAATCATAGCACCATAGGGAGCGAAGGGACCACAAGGGTTATCTAGATGCAAGATTTGTTCTGTCTAAACCACCTAAGACAGATGGCTATCAAGCCTCCTTTTGAAAACTACCAGTGAAGGAGCTTCCATAACCTCCCTAGGCAGTCTGTTCCATTGTCCTACTATTCTGGCAGGTAAAAAGCTTTTCCTGAGATTTAATCTAAATCTGCTATGCTGTAGTTTGAACCCATTGCCTCTTGACCTGTCCTCTGTGGCAAAAGAGAACATCATTTTTTTCTCCCATCTTTTTTATGGCAGACTTTCAGGTATTTGAAAACTGTTATTTCAGCGGTGGGCAAGCTTTTGGCCCGAGGGCCACATCTAGGGAAGGCTCCACCCCTATCTGACCTTCACCCACTTCCTGCCCCAGACTGCCCCCCCTTAGAGTACCTCCTTGTCCCCTGTATACCCCCTCCCGAGTCCCACCCCAACCACCCCCCTCTCCCGGCACCTCAGCGCACTGCGTCCAGGAGCGGCCCTGGGCAACGCTGCAGCAGCGTGGCTCTGGCGGGGCCTGAGCTCTGCTGCTTGGCTCACCGGAGCTCGCAGCCCTGCCCCCACCCCTTTACCACGCCGCTCCCAGCAGCAGCTCAGGTCCTACCAGAGCCACACCACTGTAGTGCTGTCCAGGGCTGCTCCTGGACACCGCACACAGAGGCTCCGGGGGATGGGGGAACGACGTGGTAAGGGGGTGGGGCTGAAAGCTCTGGCGGGCCGCGTGGCAGGAGCTCCCACCGCTCCCTCCCAGAGCCACACCACTGTAGTGCTGTCCAGGGCTGCTCCGGGAGAGCAGGGAAGGCGGGGGTGAGGGGACAGCAGGAGAGGGGCCGGGGGTAGCCTCCCCAGCTGGGAGCTTGGGGAGCCAGGCAAAATTAGCTCGCGGGCCAGATGTGGCCCACGGACATAGTTTGCCCACCCCTGTGTTATCGTGTCCCCCTTGATGTCATCTTTTCCAAACCAAACATACCCAGTTCCTTCAGCCTTCGCTCATATGGGTTGCATTCCATCCCTTTGATCAGCTTCATCACTCACCTCTGGATCCTTTCCAGTTTCTCCACATCCTTTCTATATTGGTGACCAGAAATGATCACAGTACTCCAGCTGTGGCCTAACCAGCACCAAGTAAGCAGCACCAGCACTGTCCCTCCTGTGATTTGCATGCTATGCCACTGTTAATGAAGCTTAAAATTGCATTTGCTTTTTTTGCAACAGCATCATATGGATCACAACCTCAACATGAGTGAGCAACCACAACTCCCAGATCCTTCTCAGCAGTGCTGCTGCCAAACCAGTTATTCCCCATCCTGTATTTGTACATTTTGTTTTTCTCCCCTAGGTGTGGTGTCTAACATTTGTCTTTGTTAAATTAAATTTTATTTTCTATAGCTCAGTTCTCCAATTTATCAAGATCCCTTTGAATGTTTGCCAGTACTTTGGAGGATAGAGCTATCGCGCCCCAGGTTTATCTCATCTGTAAATTTGATCAGTATGCTCTCTATACCTACAACCAGGTCATTAATAAAGATGTTAAAAAACACCAGTCATAACAGATCCCTGGGGAACCCCACTTGGGACCTCCTTTTAATCTGACATAATTCCATTAATAGCTACTCACTGTTTGCAGTTTTTAGCCAATTATGTTTCCACTTAATGGTAGTTCTGCCGAGCCACATTTCTCTAGCTCACTTATCAGAATGACACAGTCCCACATGACAAAAGCCTTGCTGAAGTCCAGGTATATTATGTCCACTGTATTCCCCCTATCCACTAAACCAGTTTCCCTTTCAAAGAAGCAAATCAAGATGGTTTGGCATATTTCTTCCTAGTAAATTAATGATGGCTCCTAGTGATTACTCCTTCATCCTCCAGGTATTCACAAATTGAATGTTTTCTACGTTGCTTTAGTGGTTTCCTAAGTATTGAGGTCAGGATGACTTTTCATAGGTTCCCAGCTCCTCCATTTTCCCCTTTAAAGATGGGCACTTCATTAGCCCTTCTGCAGTCTTCTGGGACCTTTCCTGTCACCCATGAGTTTGAAAATATTATTGCCAATGGCAGTGATGTGAAACTATTCTTTTCCCCATCCAACCTGAAAATACTGGGGAGAGGACCATGCTATCAATTTAACTCCCTGCCAACATCTGAGTCAGGAGAAAATGTTTGATTAATGATTTTCCTTTTTTACTAGTTCCTATAAAACCTTCGATGCCTGTCCATTTACTTTCTATGGAATAAGTCAAATTTGATGTTGTAGCATGATATGTGGAAATGTACTTTTGTAATGTGACATAAACTACAGCATGTCATAATTCACATGCTTTCACAAAGCATTGACCCTATCAACTGTCTTGTGTGTTTAGTAATCTTTTACTGTTCTATTTTTATTTTTGGTTATTTTTGGCATGTCCTGCCAATGAATTAAACAATATATCATACAAAAAAAATGGAGTAGTCATAGATAGTTAATGCCACTTGAATATAAAAAAAATAAGAGAAACTTAACCAAAAAACATATGGGATGGTTAGAAGGGTGTGTGTATGTGTGTGTTTCTTCATGCTAAAGCTAAGACACAAAGTACATAAAAATTCCCTGTTAAAAGATAATGGTCCATCTTATATATCCATTTTTTGCCTAAGAAGGTGTGCCTCTTAATCTATGCTGTTCTTTTTTCTGCCTTAAAGAATTTTCTTGTCTTTAACTTCACTAGTCAATCATGGCCAAATTTATGAATCTGCATTCTCCACAAATTTGGCCTCTAATCTCATTGTATCTTAAATTCATGCTATAAATATTAATGTCTCCACCTTGTGTTGCTACTGCTATTTCAAACGGTGTTTGATTAAACTGGAAGTGAGAACTGCCTCGTAGGCAAGAGGCAGCGTACTCAACAGAAGGGTCCCAACTTTGGCCATTGATGAGGAAATTGTAATGATAAAAAAACCCAACCCCAAACAACCATCCTGTTTGCAGTGAAAGAAGCAGTTCATTGTCTCAAAATGAATGGGCTTTGCATAATTGATTCAAGCATACTGTTAGTCTAAGGTCTAAGCTGCTCAAACCCAGAACCCAGATCGGTGGGTAGCGATCAATCTGTTAGCGATCGATTTCTCACGTCTGGTGAAGACACGAGAAATCAATCGCCCACAGCGCCCCCGTCGACTCTGGAACTCCAGCTTGCCGGGAGGCGCAAGCTGGAGTCGACGGGGGAGCGTGTCGCCGACTGCCGCCGCCGTGAGGATGGCAGGTAAGTCGGCTGGAGATATACAAACTTCAGCTATGTGATTCACGTAGCTGAAGTTGCGTATCTGCAGTCAATTCATGCCCCCCCCCCATAGTGAAGACCAGCCCAAAGTGGGGATAGTGACCCCTCGGGGTCGCAGAGCACCTCCCAAGGGGTCGTGAGCCCCTGTGGCCATCATGAAACTGCCAAATTGATTATTTCCGAATTCGGCGGCTTTTCGGCGGACATACCCACTCTCCGGATTCTCCGCCAAAGTGCTTCCTAAAGCGGAAGCAATCAGTTCAGCAGAAAGTCGGGAGCGTTCGGAATGTCTGTCGAAAAGCCGCAGAATGTGGAAGTGTTCAATTCGGCGGCTTTTCAGAGGACAGGCAAGGGTCACGCCGAGAAGCCGCTCTTGAAAAAGGGTCACGGTTCTCACAAGTTTGAGAACCGCCGGCATAGTACTTTGCTTTGCCAAGGCACATCATTCAGCACCTTCCTTGCCATAAGGTCAGTCAACTTGTTTTGAATTGTTTTGCTGCTCTAATGGTCCTTAGATTCTTTAAGAACTACTTGATATAGGTGCTCACACGACATTGTCATATTTCCCAAGGAGCTCTACCAGCTGAGGAAATTGCCTCAGTGAACAACTCATCCACCAAGCCCCGGAAAGCCAATTTATTCTTTTCAAGGAAGAGAGTAATTGAGACGAGATGCTTGAGCACGTTCCTCCAATGCTGGTTTTCTACATTAATAATGCACTGGTTTTCTGTGTCTATGCAGTTATTCAGCTTGAGCCTGGACTCTATCTCCATCCATTTGGAGTAGGCCGTAAAATGGCTGGGTGATTTTTCATGTTGCTTCAGAGCATCAGTTAAATTATGCCAATAATTGTACCTGCTAAGTGCAACCAATGATTTGGCATTCTTGTCAAATATTTTGCAATAAAAATAGAGCACATTGTCAGTTGATTTCAAGTAAACTAGCCAACTCCAGTCCGGTTTCTCACCATTCTCAAGCATTCTTTTGCAGTGTGACTTGAGAAATGTTGCTTCTGCTCATTTACTGGAAATATCACATCCTTGAATTTTGCCTGGTCTATTCAAAATTTTTATGATATCAGCAGAGTTTAGGATTGCCAGCCATAAAGCACGATTTGATGTATCGATTTGTGGTGTGCAGTTTTTCTCACTGCCGTTTCTGTCATCATGTGAGGCTGATTCTTCTTTATAATTTTTCTCCTTTTCATGTGAGCCACAGTCTTCATCATCACTCCTTTACACCGGGCCAGGAAAACTAGATAATGCTCCATCCCTTTCCTCACATTTCTATTCTTTCTCTTCAGGTGCTGTTAATTCCTTAGCAATAAGACTTCCATCACTTATACTTTGCTCCTCAATTTATTCTGCACTGGGACAATCGCTGCTGCCTGAAGCCTCGTCTATATTGTTCTGTTTCAGATCTTTTCCCACCAAATTTGCCCCTTGCTGCAAAGTAGATTGCAATTGAGCATTTTGCTTCCTATACTGAGCTTCTGAGGGATTCTACAGGGACATCTTTTATTGTCTACCAGGGAAACACAGTATTAGGGAGAACAAATGTCTATGTTCTGCAGTCTTAGAACATCATCAAACATTACGTGTTAAGCATGGCAAAAGTAGTAATAGTATTTCTTTTATATTGGTGCATAGATAGGGGTTCGATAGATATTTCTGGCTTATCATTAAATATGTCCTTGATTAGTTGCTACTTACACTTTTCAAGTTTTAACACACAAGTACACTTTCACAATTACACAATGAAACAAGGTTCACAGTATCACAGCTAGGCTGTCACTTCACTTCATTGTTCACCTCATTGTTCATTGTTCATCTCCATTCCAATCAGGTGTGTGCGCATGCATATGCACTTGGCCAGAAGATTTTCCCCCTTGCAGCATCTATCATGTTGGCCTGGGCGTGCCCTGGAGTCGCGCCTTCATGGCGCCTAATATAGAGCCCAGCCAACCCGCTTCCCCCTCCCCCCACCAGTTCCTTCTTACCACCAGTGATGGTAGCTGGAACTTCCCTTAGCTCTCGTTCAGCAGGTTAATTCTTTATCTGGTTGTACATAGTTCGTTCGTTAGTGTTATTAGTGTCTTAGTATAGAGTTTGTTGGGGGTTCCCTCCCCCCACTCTGGTGCCCAGAACTGTGGTATGTCATGGTCCCAGGGTTAAAAAACTGTGTGGGCTGCACCAAGTGCATGGCAAAGAGTGACCCACACTCGTCATATCTATGGTGCCTGGGAGAGACCAATCAGAAAGATTGTTGTAAGATCTGCTGTGAGTTCTGTCCAAGAACTCTTAAGGAAAGGGAACAGCAGCTCAAGATGATCCTCATGGAGGTAGCTCTATACCCCCACTCCGACCTGGGCTTGGGGACTCAACCCCTAATGTATCTCCTTGACATGGAGCGCCCCAGCACCGTTGATGAGTTTGGCGCTGAGAAAGGACTCCTCCTGAGATGCTCGGCACTGACATGGCTCCTCGTGGGGCCCATCTGATATTTGAAGTAATTGGTGTACAACACCAATTGGAGGGCCCCAGGAGGGCTACCTTCACGTACTTGGGAATAAATGCTGTCAAAGTCAATGGAGGTTACACACACATAACTGAGTTCAGAATTGGGCCTGTTATTTGGTAATAGAGGTGCTTCACGTTAGTGTGTCCTCTGCTGTCATTGATCAAGTGAGTTTCAATGCTCTATAATTAACAGTTTTTTTGAAAACCCATCATAAATTTTGAGTTTAAGGAAGAAGAAATTCCTCTTTGTGAAAAGCAAAATTTTCTTCTTTTTTCTTTGCCCTACTTTATTCTTTAAAGGACTACAGATGTTGCTGAAATATCGTAAGTAGACTGTACAGGGAACCACCTAAGAAAGACAATGAGATGACTCAGTGGTCGTCTTAGCTTAGTTTTAAACCACTGAAAAATACTCACAACAAAGAAATCAGTAAGTGGTTCAAATGACCTATTCTAATAGATTTATTGATCTATAAGACTCTTTTTGATTGTCTTGCCTGTGTTGGTGAAGCCAGCAGTTTGTTCCTCAGTTGAGTCATGGTTTTCTGGATTTATGCTGACAGCCTTGAAGGGGGAAAATATAGTTCTATTCATGATGGCCTTAGAGAATATTTAGATATTGTACTTGTGACTGTCTGGCAGAGTGCATCAGCGGGAAGTTATATAGCAGTTCGTCTTTGCCTTTTGAAAATGTCTAACTCAGAATCAGGAGAAATTCATCATCATAATATGAAGGTTCTGGGGGACTAGGTCAGAAGTGGCATTCTTGCCAACTTTAAAAAAAAATGGCAAAAACAGAATTAATTTTTTTTAGTAAAATTGTGGTGGAAACATCATATTTACTTGATGTGCTGTTTTCCATAAAAGAAGCATTGGCAAATATAATTTATCAGTTCAAAACTTTTTTGCACTATTGCAATCCTTACAGTATCTTTGAGATGGGGCTACATATTCCTGCCTAATAAACAAAATTATCTGAATATTTAACATCTGACTTTATCTTTTTTCCTCACACTCTTTTGGTACCTTTTCCATCTCTTCACATCTTTCCCTCTGATAAAAAGTTGTTTCCCTCATTCACATTTCACATAAGCCAGTGTCAATGTAGGGATATAGGATCCATTCCTGCAATGTTTTGGGCACCCACTGCAAGGTGCAGAACACCTTTAACTCCAATTAACATCCGTAGAATTGGAGTGCTCAGTACCTTGCTGGAGGAAATACTCAGCACCTCATAGGATTAGGCTCTTATAGAGGCCTCATTATCAGATTGGAGAGATTTGGTTGTGATAATGGGATCATCTTCTTCTCAGCCTTCCTCAGATCTCTTGCAGAAACACAAGAAAGGAAAACAGAGGATGTTTGGTATTTATCAGATTTTGTGCTTCCTGCTGAAAATAATCATCAAATCTGTGAAAAAGACCTAACAGGCTAGCAAGTCCAACTCCTGGGAGTGCAGAATTGTCCCCTACATACATTATTAGTATTTTGGCAATGCTAGCTCTTATTGTCTCAAGTGATACGGTTCCACCAATTCTTTTGTGAGCCGGTTCCACAATCCAATAGATATCCTTGTCTGGAATGTATGTCCTACATTCCCCTTTTCTTAATTTAATTGTATTAATCCTTGTTCATGTCCTCTTCTGTCAGCCTAATGTTTAAGAGGATGCTAACATTTTCTAGGCTGTGAGTTCTATTATATGATATTAATAAAGAGACCAATATAATTATTTTCTGAAAAATTGCCTTCAGAAGGCAAGGTAGCTCTTTAGATTTTGTAATTTAAAAATTATTCACTATTGAATACGTTATTAGAAAACCTTTACAAAAGGTCTTTTCTTAGTATAAAGCAGTGGGTTTCATCCCCCCCCCCCATTTGTGGACCCCTAAAAAATTCCAAAGGGGGCCATACCTCCATTTGAAAATCTTGCATTTGAAAAAGCGTGCAGATCTCAAGGAGTCCATGGGTTGAAAATCACTGTTCTATAGTAATGACAACCTTGCACAGACCCCTTAGACATAGTCTGCAGATCCTGAGGGGTCTGCTGATCACAGATTGAAAACCACTGGGATAGAGAATACAGTATAACTGTGGTAATGGTAATTATCATAGAATCATAGAACATCAGGGTTGAAAGGGACCTTAGGAGGTCATCCAGTCCAACCCCTGCTCAAAGCAGGACCAATCCCCAACTAAATCATCCCAGCCAAGGCTTTGTGAAGCCTGACCTTAAAAACTTCTAGGGAAGGCGATTCTACCACCTCCCTAGGTAACCCATTCCAATGCTTCACCACCCTCTTAGTGAAAAAGTTTTTCCTAATATTCAGTCTAAACCTTCCCAACTGCAACTTGAGACCATTACTCCTTGTTCTGTCATCTGGTACCACTGAGAACAGTCTAGATCTATCCTCCTTGGAACTCCCTTTCAGGCAGTTGAAAGCAGCTATCAAATCTCCCCTCAGTCTTCTCTTCTGTAGACTAAACACTCCCAGTTCTCTCAGCCTTTCCTCATAAGTCATGCGCTCCAGGCCATTACAGCCATTCTACTATGGTCTAGTGCCACTACGCTTTGAAACTTGGCAAGAGGATTGCCTTAGTGTCAAGGATCTTTCTCTTTCAGTTCTTAAGAAAAATTACCCAAATTTGTCTAAGTTATAAAACTCAGGAAAAATCTCGGCTGGCACATAAACAGTGGAGACTTGTTATAGTTTGGCAGCTAAATCTTTGTAGATTTCATCTGCACTGAGCATGCTCCCATCCCCTCATAGTTCCTATGTGCCAACCATACTGGGCATGTACCGTCAGCACAGAGGTACTGAGTATCTTGGCTGCAGAGGCTGATCAGATTCTCCTTGCAATTGCTCCTATTGGCTGCTGGATGCCGGAGTGACACCAGGGACCAGAACTGATTCCTCATTGCCTGTTAGAGTACAGGCAATGTGGAGGAGGATCTATAGAATTTAAGGTCAGAAGAGGTCACCAGATCATCTAGTCTGACCTCCTCTATAGTGCAGGCTACCAACACCAGCCAGCACCCATATGCTAAACCCAACAACCAAAATTAGATTAAAATATTACAATCCACAGGATATTAAACTAAACTAAAGCACCGAGCTACCTCAATGTCTGAGGCCCCTGCAGTGGCAGGAAATTAAATGAGATCTACCTACATGATCCTACCAAGTAACCCACATATTGCAGAGGAAGGCAAAAAGTACTGCAAGGTCACTGCCAATCTCACTTGGGAGAAAATTCTTTCCCGACCCCACATAAAGGTGATCAGTTAGAATCTGAGCATATGAGCAAGAACGAGCCGGGGAACCACATAGAGAAAGGAGACCAAAAAACCCAGAATGAACTGGGGGTGGGGAGGGGAAATCCTTTGCTGACCCTGAAACATGAGCTTTAAACTGGAAGGGACTTCTGGGTTCTGTGAACCCTGTCCACACCCCACCCAAGCAAGCCCATTATGAAGTTTTTCCAGCTCTCTCTTAAAACTAAGTTGTTTGCCCCCATAACTCCTATTGAGTAGCTGTTCCAGGCCATCATTCCTATGAATCTTCTAATTTCCAGTCTGAATTTGTGAATTGCCAGTTTATGCCCACTTGTTGTTGTACCAACTGTGTCCTTTATCTTAAATAGGTTTTTACCTTCCCTGGTGTTTACCCTCTAGATGTATTTATAGAGAGTAATAGAGATACTCGTGTTTAAGTATCCCTTAAACAACATCTTTTGCTAGGCTAAACAAGCCAAGCTCTTTTAGTCTCATCTCCAGTCCCCTGATCATCCTGATTGCCCTTGTCTGTACCTGTTCCAATTTGAATTAATCTCTTTTGAACATGGGTAATCAGAATTGTACACAGCATTTCAGCTGAGGTCTTAATTTTACTTTACTTTTCTGTCCCTACTGGAAATGCTTCGTCTGATACATCCTCGGATCCCGTTTGCCTTTTTCACAGTTGTTTCACGTTGGTGGCTCATTGTCATCCTGTGATCAATCAGCACACTCAGATCTCTCTCCTCCTCCATCACTGCCAATTGATGAGCCCCAGGTTGTAGCAGAAATTCTTATAATTAGATCCTATATGCATGACCTTGCACTTTGTATTATTAGATTTTATCCTATTTCTGCTACTTCAGCACTCAAGGTTATCCAGATCTTAGAATCATAGGACTCGAAGAGACCTCTTATTAGACCAGTGGTTCTCAAACTATTGTAGTGGTGACCCTTTTCACATAGCAAGGCTCTGAGTGCGACTCTCCACCTTATAAATTAAAAACTCTTGTTTATATATTTGACACCATTATAAATGCTGGAGGCAAAGCAGAATTTGGGGCAAAGGCTGACAGCTCGCGACCTCCCCCCCCCCATGTTATAGACTCACAACCCCCTGATGGGTCCCGACCCCTGTTTGATATCCCCTGATCTAAACCATCCCTAAAAGGTGTTTGTCTAACCCACTCTTAAAAATCTCTAATGATGGGGATTCCACAACCTCCCTAGGCAATTTTTTCCAGTGCTTAACCACCCTCTTCCTATATCCTACTCCGATTCTCTTCTGTATTGACGATGCCTTCGACCCTATACCATCAGCAGATTTCATTAACACACATACTTTTTATGCTGGGTCATTAATAAAAATATTAAATAAGATTAGGCCCAATACTGATCCTTGAGGAACTCCTTTGGTAATCTCCTTCTAGTCCAATAGTTCACCTTTCAGCACAACCTGTTGCCTTTTCCTCATTAGCCAAATTCTTATGCACTTTACAGCTCTTGTGCTAATCTCTGAGCTGGTCTATACTGGGGGGGATCAACGAAGATATGCAACTTCAGCTATGTGAATAACGTAGCTGAAGTCGGTGTATCTTCAGCTGAGTTACCTGCTGTCCTCATGGCGGCAGCGGTCGGTGGCACGCTCCCCCGTCGACTCCAGCTTGCGCCTTGCAGCAAGCTGGAGTTCCAGAGTCGATGGGGGCGCTGCTGGCGATCGATTTATCGCATCTTAACGAGACACGATAAATTGATCACGAAAACATCGATCGCTCTAAGATGTACCCTCTATCTTAACTAATAGTTTCCCATGTGGTATATTAAATATGTTGTATTTCCCTTAGCTTTAAAGTCAGTTGTTTTCTCAAAGAAAGAAATTAGGTGTGACTGGCACAATCTACCTCTGATTTAAATCTATGTTGCATTACATCCCCTTTTCTATTTATTTCCATGAACTTAATTATAATGTGTAAACAGAATATAGAATCATAGAATATCAATTCAATTATGCTTTCCTTCACAATTTATTCCAAAATCTTGTATACTACTGTGATTAGACTAACATGTCTGAATTGCCTGGATCACTTTTTGTCCATTTCTTAAATATAGGTATGATGTTAGCCATTCTGCAGTCATACTGTATCACTTCTGAATTGATAGGCTTATTAAAAATTCTTCCTTTTGGACTAGCAATCCTACTGGACAAGTAGTTTGGCATGTCAATAATTTCCATTCCAGAACACTGAAATCATCTGCTCCCCCTGATTTGAGCACACTAAACTCTTTGAGTTATTCTTCCACCTCAGAAAATAGCCTGACTTGAATGCAGAGATGTTAAGAGTAGAGAATGAGAGGGACATGGGTAGAGAGGGTTGCAGGAGCCAGAGGGCTTGGGAGAAGCAGAGGGAGACAGAAGATGTTTGGGGGAAAGCAGAAGGGGAAGGAGAAGGGATCCAAGTGGGGGGAGTGAATGGAAGCAGAAGGGGATGTGGCATGAACCAGAGATGTTGGGTAGGAAAAGAGAAGGAGGCAGGAACCAGGGGAATATAAGTAAAGGGGCAAGAGCCCAAGGATGGAGGAATTGGCAAGGACTACACAGATGCAGGAGCCAGATTAGGGGTTGGACAGGAGCAGAAGGGGGGTGGGGTGGGCAAAAGCTGGATCTGAGGCTTAGGTAGAATATGAAAGGGGACAGAGATATGAGCTGAAGTGAGATAGGAACAGAGATGGTGGTGGTAACTATGACAGCTAAATACCGGTAGTATTCCCCTCCAAAATCTTGGAATTAAATCAAAGAGCCCTAAGTCTTTCAGTGGGAGGCAGGGAGGGATAGCTCAGTGGCTTGAGTATTGACCTGCTAAACCTAGGGTTGTGAGTTCATTCCTGAGGGGGCCATTTATGGGTATGGGCCAAAAATCTGTTGGATAATTTAATTGGGGATTGATCCTGCTTTGAGCAGAGGGTTGGACTAGATGATCTCCTGAGGTCACTTCCAATCCTGATATTCTAAGTCGCTACATTTTTCTGCTATCAGCTGACAGTGTGTCTGATCCCTCTGTAGTGCCAGGTCCTCCAAATAAAGGATAATAGCCTATTACTGGTACTATTTATTCCATTAGCTCAAATAGTAGCTGTCTGTACTGTGGATCTAAAAGCTCTGACCCTGCTGATGACCCATTTTCAGTCTGATTCCACAATTCCACAATTATAGAATGTCTGGGGTTTTGTGTTTTTTTTTTGGGGGGGGGGGGAGATGTAGGAAATTACATCCAGAAAGCAGTTAAAAGAACATTAAGGTTCAAAGTCAAGAACTCAAAAGTTGGGAAATTAAGGTTTCTGTGCACACATACTTTGATGTGTAGATGTGTATTTTTGCATGTGCGTGTGTGTGTTTGTACATATGTACCCTGTTTCCCCGAAAGTAAGACATCCCCCGAAAATAAGACGTACTTCCAGTTTTGCCTCTCGCTGTAATATAATGTAATGTAATTTTGGGAGCAAAAATTAATATAAGACACTGTCTTATTTTCGGGGAAACACGGTATTTATATTGGAGTCCACAACCTCCTCAGGTAATTTGTTCCAGTACTTAATTAGCCTTGCAGTTTGGACACTTTCTTAATGTCTAACTGAAATCCCCCTTGCCGCAATTTACTTCTTGTCCCATTCTTACTGGATATGGAGAACAATTTATCACCCTCCTTTTTAGAACAACTTTTTATTTACTTGAAGACTGTTATCGTAACACCCCCCCCCCTCCGTCTTCTCTTCTCCAGACTAAACAACCCATTATTTTTCAGTCTTTCCATGTAGGT
Organism: Sternotherus odoratus; assembly: GCA_032164245.1. Taxonomy (NCBI): domain Eukaryota; kingdom Metazoa; phylum Chordata; order Testudines; family Kinosternidae; genus Sternotherus; species Sternotherus odoratus. The sequence goes on from JAVMKO010000004.1 coordinate 48,568,222, forward strand.
ATGTTTTTTATACCTTTAATCATTTTTGTTTCTCTCCTCTGGACTTCCTCAGTTTCTTCACATCTTTCCTGAAGTGTGGTGCGAAGAACTTGATACAGTACTCTAGTTGAGGCCTTATCAGTGCTGAGTAAAACGGAAGAATTACTTCTTGTTTCTTGCTTTACAACATTCCTGCTAATACATTCCAGAATATTGTTCACTTTTTTTGCAACTGTATTACACTGTTGACTCATACTTCGTTTGTAATTCACTTTAATTCCCAGATCCAGTTCTGATTTGCAGGCAACCATTCCCTTTTTGGATCTGTGCAATTAATTATTCCTTCTTAAGTATAGTATTTTGCATTTGTCTTTACTGAATTTCATCCTATTTATTTCAGACCATTTCTCCAGTTTTTCAACATCATTTTAAATTCTAATCTTGTCCTCCAAAGTACTTGCAACCCTTCCTAGTTTGGAATCACCTTCAGACTTTATAAGTGTACCCTTTATGATATTATCCAAATCCGTTATGAATTTATTAAATAGAATTGGACCCAGGACAGATCTCCCTGGCACTCTGCTTGATATGCCCTCCAAACTTGACTGTAAATCATTGATAACTGCTCTCTGAGTATCCTTTTCCAGACGGTTGTAGACCCACCTCATAGTAGGTTTGTCTAGATCACAGGTTCTTAAACTGGGGGATATGGAATGTATTTGGGAGGGGGGAGAAGAGATTGAGAAACTTTAAGAAAAAACCTTATTGTGCGAATTTTTATCCACAGCAGTGAATAACTAGCAAAACTGCTTCCTCCAGACATATCAAGTCCTCAGATGGCGCTGTCCATTTGGCTCAAAAGCACTGTGCATTTTGAAAGATTTCTGTTAAGTTTGCATAGCATTAGACAAAGGCTTTGTCACCTATGTGTTAATCCATTTGCTATGACACGGTGTCCACCATTAGCATTGACCACAATCGCAGTTTTGCTCTTGCTGTGGTTACAGTGTATCGTTGGCTCTGTTTGAATCAATGCCTTGCAGTTTTTAATATTTAGTGAAAGTTGCATGTTGTTGTTTTTTGTCGGTATTGTCCTCTTTTTGTGAGAGGGACAAAAACTATAGTGGAGCCCCGGTATAACGCAAATCCGGATATAGCGCAATTATACTGTGGCTCCCAAATCTGCAGCCCTGGACTTCTTTGTCCCTGGCAGGCGCGGGCCGTGGCTTCTCTCCCCTGCTGGGCAGCGCAGAGAGAAGCCTGTGAGAGAGTGACACTCTCTCTTATGTGAGTGAGTATCAAAAGCCTTACTAAAGTTGAGATATATCACATTTACTGGTTCCTCATATCCACATGGATTGTTACCCTGTCAAAGAAGGATATAAGATGTTTGACATGATTTGTGGTTGATAAATCCATGTTGACTGTTATGTATTGCCTTATTTTCTTCTAGGTGTTTACAGATAGGTTGTTTGCTTATTTTCTCCATTACTTTTTTTGGGTTCAGCTGACTGGTCCATAATTCCCTGAGACGTCCTTGTTCCTCTTTTTATAGATAGGTACTATATTTTCCCTTTCCCAGTCTTCTGGGATCTCTTCCTATCCTCAATGAGTTCTCAAAGATAATAGCTAATGGATGAATGCTTCCTTGGTAGCATATTGTAACTGTGTGTGTGTGTGTGTGTGTATAATATGATAATGTATCCAGATTAAATCTTTATTTCTGTTCCACGTTCAGCCGTACTTTGGTACATTAGTAATGCAGTGTGCTGCTGCCATGGGGCAGAGCTGAGCATAGAGGCAAGCTCAGGCTCCCAAGGCCAATGCCAACATTTCTAATTAGATAGCTCTTGTGGAGGTTCATTTGGAAAAAAAATATCTTTTTCTTACTGTTAGTCAATTACTAGAATAGACAGGGTTCCCCTGGCAGCTGCTGCTCCAGCATTTTTTGTCATTCTTTCTCTTCTTATTTCCCTCTTATGTAGTGTTAACTCCCAGCAAAGGCATCTTACCTCCAGCTAAGAAAGCAGAAGAGAACAAACCGCTTTCTCCACAAGCTATGCTGCTCTTAGAGTGATCTGACAGGGAATATTGTAAAAGCTGTGCTACTGGCATTCTCTTTTCCTCCTTCCCACCCCCGCCCTGCTGTATCTATCCACTGATGACTGAGCACATTATTAGCTGTAAGTGGTCTGGGATGTGGAAAGCTGAGTTCACATCTGAAGATGGAAGAATTCATAACAGGTGCTGTAGTGCAAAAATGCTACCAGAATGCATCACTGCCCCATTGGCACTGCTTTGTTTCTCTTACTGATGCACTATAACTTTCTCTTTTTCAGAAGGCAAAGAACCACCCCTCTTAAAAAGTACTTACGGGTCTCTTGTTTTGGCAGCATACATATGGAGTTATATTACCAGAAAATACAATTACTTACAGCTGACATATATTAATTTTGCGTAAGAAAGTAGGAGGAGATGTGTCCCTAGTGGAAAGGCATTTGGGATGGCTGTTCTTCAGACTTTTGAAGAATTAGAGAAGCAGTTTCCTCATTATCCTTTTACACAGCATATCAGCACAAAAAGATATGGACATAATTCTTTGGTAGAGTGTTTTGCATGGGAGGTTATTGAACTGTGCAACCTCATATTGTCACTGTGGGTGTTCAAGGATATCAGCATTACATGGAACTTCTGATGAGCTATCTGCTCAGGTTTTAAAAAGTTGTCTTGTCCTCTATGTATATGATTATTTACATTACAATAGGTAGAAAAGGGGAATGTTCTGTAATTTTTAGACATAGTGTGTTTGTAGCGTTGAGAGAGAAGAGTGTAAGGACCTTAATTTTTTAATGTGCCTCTTAGTTGTACATATCACAGCAAAGGCACCACAGAGAGAGTCCTGACACCAATGCATTGCTGTATTTGGAAGGTACTGAGAAGGCTTGCATGCTTTACATGATTTTTACAGATTCAGGTCAAAAACTTACCAGTTGTTAAGGTGTGGTGTTAACGCATATGACAAGCACTGCATCTTCTAGATGGTTTTGAACTTTGGCATGCAAAATATATCTGAGACTGAAGATGTTAAAAGACAAGTCTGAAAATAGTGAAAAAAAACTACCTTCTGCCCTAAAAACAGAAGGGGGTATTCCAGTTTTTCTGCAACAGTTTGCTTCAGTATTAATAAGTAACTAGAATATAAAATGATTTATTGTCAGTCTGACTAGTAGAAAATAATGTATGACCAGTTCTACATCAGATGAGTTTGATTGGTCCCTGAATTGCATATTAAGATTTTCCTTATTAATTAATTAACAATTTTGTATGTACACTGAGCAGTTTAGCTGTGCTCTTGTCAGCAGTTTCTGACAACAAATGTTTGTAAGGAATTATTGACAGTGTTTGACGGGTTTGTTTAAAGACTTGTCAATTGACTTAGATTATAAATAGCAGAACCTCTGTAGTGTGCTACTGTCATTGGGTATATGGAACTCAGGTCGTCCTGTGGTTCCACTTGATCCCACTACCTCCTAAACCATACTGCTATCCATCACATAAAGGTCACTGGGTTTTGAAACACAGCAAGATTGAATCAGATCCCTGGAAAGGTACACCAGGGATACATAAAAAAAGAGAGGCTTTTTTTTTTTTCTAAAGCAGAATGGGGAAGTTACAGATAACTTGAAAATCATCTTTTGGGGCAAATATTTTTCCTCCTCAGCTATATTTCGACACCTCATATGCTAACAAACCCCTGAGAGGGTCCGGGGAAGGAAATGAAGCAGCATCAAGTTGTAGACAGATGGAGGGATTTTGATTTTGAAGAGTCTGTTTCTCTTCTTGATTCACATCTCTACGTGTGCATTGATAGCAGAGTAAATTGAGAATGTGGAATGGCTTCAGGATTGCACTTCATACCTGATGTGCATACACATAGCTCAAGCCAGATCTGTTTTCTACTTAGCTGAAACAAATATTATTAAAAGAAAGAGAGGACAAATTAGTAAATGAAAACATTCTGTTGCCAGGTCAACCGTTCGTTATTGGTGCATATCTTTGTGTATTTGAGGAGAATAATATTCAGTGATGGTAGACATGAGCGCCAACCTCTTCCTAGTACTGTGAGAGAAAAAGGTTACAGAAAATAATGCCTTTAGCGACAGTGACCTTAGCCCTTCGTTCTCTTATTGCTACACATTCATGACTGTGAGAAAGGCAAAAATGTTAGGAGGATCAAAAGGCAAAAATCTGTTTTTAATTGTGTTTCAGTTTATTGAGGGCTTATAAAATATATTTCGCTGTGTGTTTTCACAGATTCCACTGAAGATGAGAGACAGTGGATCAAAGCATTTGCCTCTCTTAGATTATACCCACCATTTCTTCGTATTTAATGTAAATGATTTACTGCCCTGACAAGTTTTAGTTATAATTCAGTGAGCCTTGTTTTAAGATTTGACTGCATGTACTGTATCCCTTTGCTGTGTTTAGACTACCCTCTGTTAAAATATAAAAACTATTTAAGTTTGAGCATTTCTTGATGTGTTTGTCAACTCTGTCAACTCATAGAGATGCTGCCTAGTAGTCAGGAGAGTGTTAAACTGATAACAAAGGAGAAGGGTAAATAGAGGAACGATATGAGCACTCAGCACAAAATCGAGATATTGAGAAGAAAATCAAGCCTGGATAACAAACAAGAAGAATTAGAATTGTTCATTTATAAGCATAAATTCGATCTAGTTGGTATTACTGAAACCTGGTGGGATGATTTGCATGATTGGAATGTTAAAATCAATGGTTATAACCTATTTAGGAAAGATTAAGTGGCAAAAGCAGAGGGGGAATGGCATTTTTTTTGTTGTCAAAAATGGCATTACCAGTTTCAGAGACCCTGATAACGCCAAAGAAAATAATCTTGAATGCTTATAGATCGGTATCCTAACAGACAAAGCACAAGATAGGTATTAGCTGGTGTCTGCTACAGATCACCAAATCACTCTACAGGATGACCAGCTTCCTATGCAGCTATTTCTGACAAGTAGGAAGAGAAGCAAAAACTTCAATTTGAGTGACATGCTGGAGGTGTCATGCTGCCAGTATTACAACATCCATGGGATTTTTTTTCTAAATACAGTAGATGTCAATTTCCTAACTGAAAATTGTTGCCTCTAAGATGAGGGAATTCTCTATTAGACTTTGACAGATAAAAGAACTGATCATAGAACTAAAAATTTATAGTAGCTTAGGTACAAGTGGTCATGACTTAATCACGTTTGCGATGTTGAAACAGAATAAAATTCAGACCAGTAATATGTATATCTGGTGCTTTAAAATGGCCAGCTTCACAAAGCCATAAACAATGACAAGCCTTAGCAGCTGCAGAAAACTTTCAGACAAGAGTTTTAAATGAGCTGTCTGAGGAGCTTGCTGGACCATTAATATTGATTTTTCAGTAAGTTTTAGAACACTGGGAATGTTCCAGAAGACTGGAGAAAGCTAATGATGTGCCAGTATTTAAAAAAGTTAAATGAAATGACCCAGGTAATTATAGGCCTGTCAATCTGACTTCAATCTAGGGCAAGATAATGGAGCAGCTGATACAGAAGTCAATTAATAAATTAAAGGAGAATAATATAATCAATGCCAATTAACATGGGTTTATGAAAAGTAGATTCTATCAAATGATATCTTTTTTTATGAGATCAGAAATTTGACTGACAAAGGTAATAGTGTTCTTGTAATATTCTTGGACTTTTGTAAGTCTTGGTACCGCATGACATTTTGAATAAAAAACTAGAACAATACAAAATTAACATGCCACACTTTAATTAGGTTGAAAGCTGACTGACTGATAGGTCTCAAACTATAACTGTAAACAGGAATCCTCACTGAGTGGGTGCGTTTTTTAGTGGGGTCGGCAGGGATGAGTTTTTGGTTCTCCATTATTTAACATTTTTAGCAGTGACCTGGAAAAATACATAAAATCATCACTGATAAGTTTGGAGATGGTAGAAAAACGGGGAGGAGGGTGGTAAATAATTAATAAGACAGGTCACTGATAGTGAGTAATCAGGATCATTTGGTAAGCTGGGCTCAAGCAAACAACATGCATTTTAACACAGCTATATGTAAGTGAATACATTTAGGCACAAAGAATGCTGGCCGTACTTACAGTCTGGGGGACATTATCCTGGGAAGCGGGGACTCTGAAAAACATTTGGAGACCGTAGTTCAGGGGTGGGCAAACTTTTTGGCCCGAGGGCCACATCGGGTTTGCTAAATTATATCGAGGGCTGAGTAGGGAAGGCCCCACCCCCAATCCAGCCCACTCCCCCTTCCCACTCCCCCTTCCCACTCCCCCTTCCCGCCCCCTATCCAGCCCCCTCCCATTTCTCACTCCCTGACTGCCCCCTGAGAATCCCTGACCCATCCAACCCCCCCAACCTTGTCCCCTGACTGCCCCTTCCACAGACCCCTAACCACCAGGACCCCACCCAGTTCTCCTGCTCCCTGTTCCCTGACTGCCCCAACCCCTATCCACTTTCTCACCCCTTAACCACCACCCCAGAACCCCAACTCCTATCCACCTTCCCAACCTCTAACCACACCCCCCAGTACCCCACCCCCATCCAACCCACACTGCTCCCTGACTGCCCTCTCCAAAGCCTCCCCCAACCACCACCCTGGAGCCCCCCATCTCCCCTCTTACCACAGCTGCTGGGGGGGGGCAGCATGCAGCCCCAGCCCCCAGAGCTCTGCCTGCACAGGGTGGCTCCGGGGGAGGTGGGCAGTGCACAGCCCCGGGTCCCAGAGTGCTCCCTGCGTGGCGCGGCTCCGGGAAAGGGGCCAGCGCGCAGCCGCGGCTCCAGGGGAGGAGGGGCAGTGCGCAGCCCCGGCCCCCAGAGTGCTCCCCGCACAGTGCAGCTCTGGGAGAGGGGCCAGCACACAGCTGCGGCTCTGGGGGAGGGGAGCAGCACGCAGCTGCGGCCCCCCAAGCGCTCCTGGCGTGGCTCCGGGGAGAGGCTAGCATGCAGCCCTGGTTCCCGGAGTGCTGCCCCTGCGGCGTGGCTCATGAGAGGTGGAGGGCACACAGCCCCAGCCCCGCAGCAGTGCCCGCGCTGTGCGGCTCAGGGGTCAGGGCCAGTGGCTGCCCCCCACCGCGGGCCGGATGGGACGGTCTCGTGGGCTGGATGTGGCCCGCGGGCCGTAGTTTGCCCACCCCTGCCGTAGTGGATAATCAGCTTATCATAAGCTTCCAGTGCAATGCTCTGGGCCAAAGAGGTAATGTGATTCTTGGATGTATGAACGGGGATGTCAAGTAGGAGTATAGAGGTTACTTTACTTCTGTATGTGGCACCGGTGTAACTGCTTGAAGACTGTGTCCAGTTCTGGTATTCACAGTTCAAAAAGGAGGTTAATAAATTGAAGATCAGAAAAGCCATGAGAATGATTAAAGGTTTAGAAACCACATGCCCTCTAGTGATAGATTAAAGGAGCTCAGTCTATTTAGATTAACAAAAAGAAGGTTAAGGGGTGATTTGATTACAGTGTGAGTAACGATAGATATCTGATAATGGGGTCTTTAGTATACCAGAGAAAGGTATAACATAATCCGATGGCTAGAAGTTAAAGCTTGATGAATTCAGACCGGAAGTAAAGTGTAAATCTTTAACAGTGAGAATAATTCCCTATTGGAACAGTTTTCCAGAGTTCCTGGTAGACTCTCCATCACTGGCAATTTTAAAATCAAGATCGGATGTTTTTCTAAAAGATATGCCCTAGAAATAATTTGGAGGAAGTTCTATGGCCTGTGTCATACATGTCATACTTGAATGATCACAGTGATCTGGCCTTGGAATCTATTAATCTATTTCTGGATCGCAAAATAGCAATTTACATAGCTGTGAGGAAATAGTAAAGTGATTGTAGTCTTCCCACTGTCTAAGCTCTTAATATAATGTTGGTAAACTAAACACATCAGTTCACAGAGCATTTGTGGTTTTTCATCTACATGATGAACACGACTTGTTTAAACTCAAGGACTATAGTGAATAAGCTGAACAGTTAAGCATATAAATACTGTATTTTAGGGACTTGACCTGTGTCCTATTGGCATAGATTTGTACTGCTATGCAAGAGAACTTAGTATGATTCCCAGATCTGGTTTCACAGAGTTGGTTAGTGTCATTACAGCTGCTTAGCTATAATGACATTAACCAACTATTTAAAAAGTGGGTGCTTAAAGTTAGGCTCCTAAAGAAGAAGCCTGTATTTCAGAAGTGCTGAACATCTAGCATTTCTTACTTTTTTCAGTGAGAGCTGTCGGAAAAACAGACAACTTGTGTAAGTGCCTACATATAGACTTAGGAGCCTAACAGGCACCCAGTGTGGAAAATCTTGTTCACTGGCTGAAGTGTGGGTGCTTGGGAAAAGGGCAGGATTCCTCAGGTTTCCAATATGGATCATTAAAATATTTTATCTCTAACTGTTAATAACTTAATGAAATGGCCTCTAGTCTCCAGAGTGCTTCCATTCTGGTGTATGTTCTCTTCCCTCCCTCAATTCAGAATTCATTTGAGCATGCAGAAATTAAGCCACACAAGCCTGTGTTATGTAGCCATCACACATTACAGCTTCTCCCAGACCATTTAGCTTCTTATATGAATCTTTTAGAACCAGGACCAACGTGCTTTCTTCCACCAACGTTTTCTGGGACTTTGTAAAAAGACCCTCTCATGGATTTAAAACCTGTGTCTTATCTTTGTAAAATACTTTCACATAACAAAGCTAAACAATGACTATTGCCAAGACTGTGAGACAAGGAGCATGTAGGGGGAAGCCCAATGCATTCTGCTATTTATGAGATACAAGTTTATGGTGGGGGGGAGGAAGGGGGAGAACATTTCCAACAAATTGATGAAGCTTCATGAGATTTGCAGCACTGAAGGTAACAGCAGCATGGTATTTGCCTTTTACTTTGGATATACGATTGATTGGCACTAAGTACTCAAGTATCTCTCTCTTTCTTTTCTCTCTCCCAAGTACTGTTTTCCCATTTTCCATTCAGCTAAATCATGTTCTGTATTTTGCACAGCCTAGAAAAGGCTCCATGGCTGAATAGTTTTCCCTAATCTTATTTATCTGCGGCTTCAGTGTATATTCATTTCTCAATTGCCTGAAGAAGTCTAAGGTTTCAGATAAAGCAGCTTATCTTTACAATGACAAAACAGTTTTTTTAAAAATGGACTTCTGGATTTCTCAATTTGATTTTTATTTTGTATGCTTTTTCTACAATAAACTCTTATATTAGCTGTAGTCCCTCTCTTTCACAGTAGATACAAATAGCATGTGTTCATAGAGCTGAATACAAAGATTGTATGTAGACATGTGAGAACACACTAGCTGTAAATATAAAATATGAGAAATTAAAATTTATGATTTGAACATATGATTTATCATTGGTGGTTGAATGTACAAGTTAAAATTAATCTTAATTAGTCATTAATTACTCGTATGTTCTTCACTGAGTTTACCGTGGTGTTGTTAACTGTAACATGTTTACATGTGCTGGCGAACCAAGGGAGATATTAAACTAACATTTTGATTTGCTGGTCAAAGGTCTTATTTGGTCTTTGGTTTGCCAACTTTGTCAGATAGTATTAAAAAGCCGTGGGACAGAAATGAAAATGTCCCCCATAAAACATATTGGGTCTGGAGACTGTGCCATTTGCTAACTATTTTCATATTCTCCGTTACTTGTTTAGATTTGATACTTTCCAGGTTGGTCTTGGTTTTATGGAAGATTGTCTTGATAGATGAATGGCTCAGAGCAACATCTGTAATTTATGGATATAGAAAACTCTTTCAGTCTCTTACTGTCTTTGCTTTACAGATGTGCTTTAGGGTAACTGAGATGCTTGGATAATGGAAAAGCAGAGTGTTCATAAATCTCAGCCATGGAGACAGTACTTACATCTTTCCTTTTTAAAATAAATTCAAAGCTAAATTCTAAATTGCTTTTTTAAAGATCATTGATGCTGTTTCTTCATGGTATCGCTATTGTTATATCAAGCGCTGAGTAATATGCAGTTTTATGTGTCATTTTAAAACAAGTAATTAAGCTTAGAGTGTGAGATTTGTTTTAGAAAACAAAACTAGTAAATCACCAAGACCTATAAAAATATAGTATACTGCTCTGGATAGATGTCGGAATCATTCAAGTTACTATCTGTGGTAGTTGCAGAATTAGAGAAGTTAATTACAATCTATTGTAGACATGTACAGTATAAATAACTTGTTTGCAAATTGTAAGAACCATGAAGAAAATGAAGAAGGTAGAAATTGCTGCCAAGAACAGACCAATGGTCCATGTAGTTTCACATTCTGCCTCTGACAGTCTCTAATGAATGATGATTCAGAGGAAGACCCAATTGTGTGATACTGTACAATAGGAGGGAGTTTCTTTCTGACCTCAGCCAGTGATTAATTTATGCCTTAAAGCATGAGGATTGATAGCAGTTGTAAATTTAACCTTAACTGGTGTTACCTAATTGGATTGTTCCTTTTTGTCTCTAACCTGCCTTCATCTGGTCTTCATGAAATTATAGTCCTATTCACTCTTGCCTGATGCATAATTTCATTTTTACGCATGCTTTCCTAAACAGCTTTCATTGTCTAATCTAAGTCCTCTTCAATTCCTATTTTAAATGACACCACAAACCTTCACAATTTAAATTGATAGCAGCCTGGTTCCCTTTTGTGAAAGATTGTATCTTCTTTAGAGCAAAGTGGCGCGGACTCTCCTCACTGGTGACTCCTAAAACAAATAAAACAGAATTAAGGTCACTTTAATTCTGAATAACTGTGTCCTCATAGAGAGTTAATTCAGATTAACTTTCCTGGATGTTCCTATGTAGACAAGCTCTTAGTATGCAGATTGCCCACTTTGAATACATTCAAAATATTTTCTTACTACCGTGTTTCCCCGAAAATAAGACAGTGTCTTATATTAATTTTTGCTCCCAAAATTACATTACATTATATTACAGCGAGAGCCAAAACTGGAAGTACGTCTTATTTTCGGGGGATGTCTTACTTTCGGGGAAACAGGTTACACATTACCTTTGGTCCCAATTACAGTACATTTCTTCTAATTTTAATCACTCATAGAGTTTTCTTATGACCCTCAAAACTCTGAGCTCCCAAGAGTATAGTTAGGGTGACCAGACTGCAAGTGTGAAAAATTGGGACAGGCCAGGGGTGGGGTGTAATAGGAGCCTGTATAAGAAAAAGACCCCAAAATTGGGACTGTCCCTATAAAATCAGGACATCTGGTCACCCTAGGTGTAGTGTAAAGGCAAAACTCGCATGCACCCCTATTTAACAATGGAGATAAGCAGGGTGGATTCAGGCAAATAAAGGGTGTCTTACAAAGCCTGTCTCCCACACCCAGGTCTAACTAATATCCATTGCTGAATAAACAGTCTTCTCCCCCAACTTCCTCAGACTCCTTTACAGTGCCATCTGGGGTAGGTGGGTGAGTGGATGCTGAAAGAGGCAGTATATCCAGAACTGTTGTGGTGTTTGTGGAGTGAGTTAGGGGAATCGTGGGAGGAGGTTTCTTGTTAAACAGGATGAGAGGGAAACCTGCATTGTGTTCCAGACAAAGGTACAATAAAGTGGGAAATTTTCCTTCCCCACGCCCGAAGGCATTTTAACAGTGACTGCTGCTGATTTGGTGGGATTATGAGAACTCTGTGGGCCAGGAGTGGTCGGCATTGTTGGATTTTATTGTTCGGGAATCTTCTGAGATGCAGCGATGAAATACCAATATTAAATTGATTTGTGGTCAATTTCAAGGGGTACAATTCTCCCTTCAATATGTATCTGTTCTATTTGCATTAATAGGTGTATGAGCGCACATCTAAGGAAGCACAAACCCCTAAATGATCCCAGAGACATGCACAGAAACAATAGTTATTCAATGTGATCCACCATCATGATGTACATAAAAGGTCAAACCCCATTTCCATTCTGCGTACCCGTGAACACCCTTTGAATGGTCTTATTGTATGATGTAACCACAAGTGTCAATCTCTGGTATTTCACCTCAGAAATTAATAAAACTTTCTTGAGACAGGCTTCTTCAACTGTCAAAACTGCAACACTACTAAGAAGAGAGGACTGGAGGGGGTTTGGGAAATAAATTTCTCTGCATAGATGCAATTATGATGTCAGGTTCAGCAAACTCAATTGAGAAAACATAGGAATTTACTGACAGTTTTAAATATTCTTATTGGAAAATGACATTCCTTTTGTTTCCAAATAATTTTCATTCAACCTTTTTAGTCCTATATAGCTAGGTTAGGGTGACCAGACGACAGTCCCGATTTTAAGGGACTTGTCCCGAGTCCCAACCAAGGTATGGTCGGGACGCCCTTTGTCCCGATATTCGGGACCTTGCGCCGGCAGCCACTGCTTCCTGCCGGCAGGGCGACTGATTCACTCGCCTGCCGGCAGGAGCACACAGCTGACTCTGCGGGGGAGGGGAGCTCTGCTTGCAAGCGCAGACAGAGGGGGGGAGGAGGCAGAGAGCTCCCAGCCACCCCCCTCCACCAGCCCATCATCAGCAATCATCAATCCCACCTTCAGCCACTGCCCCAGGCAGAGAGTCAGGATGGGTCTCTCTCTGCCGGCGCCCGGGCAAGCAGCTCCCCCCATCCCCCCTGCACTGGCAGAGAGAGACCTGTCCTGACTCTCTGCCTGGGGCAGTGGCTGTACGTGGGGCTGCTGATCATTGATGAGGGGTTGGGGGAGGGGAGTGGCCAGGTGGGGGGCTATGTGCCTCCCCTCCCTCTGCCAGCGCATGCAAGCAGCGCACCCCCCATACCTGGCTGTGGGCCCTCTTACTTTTTCCAGCCCCACTGCCCCAGGCAGCTTCTAAACGGCCGGCCAGGTCCCTCCCCTCGGGAGAGGTCTCTGCATGCTGCAGAGACTGGGCTGCTTGCAGAGGGGGCAGAGAGCCCCTGGCCACCCCGTCCACCCCAACCCGGCTCCTGACCCCTGACCCAATCCTGACCTGACCCCAAGAGCCAGAGGGACCTACCTGCCGGATACTTCCTGGGACAGGAGAACAGAGCTGCCCCAGGTAAGCATCGCTGGGACTCCCTACCTCAGCCCCGGCAGGTCCCTCTGGTTCTTGGGGGAGGGGGCTTTCCATGCTTACCTGGCTGCAAGCCCCACTCCAGGCTCCGGCAGCTCCCACTGGCACTTCCCAGCCACTGAGAGCCACAGAGCTGGTCCTTTTGGCTGAAGAGTCTGGAGACTCCCCATGTTGCTCTCACCCTAGGAGCCAAAGACCTCCCAGTAGGGCTGGTGAATGTGACCAGAGAAGGGAGCAGGGTGTGATGGGATGAGTGTCTGGGAGGTGGGGATGGGGGGCTGGGCAATGAGGGAGGTTTATATGTTTTTGGGTGCTAGCCAGTGGGGGCCCATTCAGGGGTGCTGGTGGGGGAGAGCCCTTAAAACTGCCCGCCAACAAAGCCAGCACCTCCGCTATCTTCCCCACCGCGCCACAGAAAACCTCCCGCAAGGCGCAGTTTAAAACCATGCAAGGCACAGCCGCACAAAAGCGCAATTGGAAAACGGGAGCATGGTTATATGGTAAGCACGTGGTGTGGCCGGGACCAAAGGTCGAAGCCGGGTGCAGGAACAGGCAGTTTGGCACTGCTGTTCCCTGCACACAAGGAAAAAAAGCCGCCCTCTCCCCCCGAAGTTCGAGTCACTCGTAGGGTGCCACCCACCACCCTTTATAAACCAAGTCATGCAGGGCTGTCAGGTCTTCCCTGCGTGTCTGGGTGAGGGGAGGGCACAAAATAAAAACAATAACAATATAGCACTATCAGATTATTCATTTATTTTCATTAAAT